>JALMGJ010000026.1:2573393-3248393 GCA_023362775.1 Charina bottae
AGCTCTGTCATTTCCCCCCCCCCCCCACCACCACCATTTGACCTCAGTCAGAGGACGGAATTAAATCCAGATCTGATGACCTTTCCCTTCGATCTCCAGGCAATCAACGGGGCCAAATTTGGCGTCATTGGAGTGGTGGTGTACACAGATCCTGCAGACATCAACGATGGCAAATCTTCACCCAAGGAGACCTATCCCTATTCATGGTACATGCCGCGCTCTGGCGTAGAGAGAGGCTCCTACAACAGCCGTTTTGGAGATCTTCTGACGCCATATTATCCTGCCAAAAGTAAGATGAGGAGTGGGACATCCCTTTGGAGGTCAAAATGGTGGGCTTTGTACCCACACTTCCCCGTCACAAGCTGGGGAAGGATATTATGGTGGTTAAGGATTCTTGAGATGGTTTGATAAATGATCACTTTCAAGCTCTTTCATGATCATTGAAAAGACCTGCCAGTTTTCTGGATCACAGGAAAACAATTAAAATAAAAGGAAATATGTTGGGCTATATTGATTGTAGATCAGTTTCTCAACCTTGGCAACTTTAAGATGTGTGGACTTCAATTCCCAGAATTCCCCAGCCAGCATGACTTACAGTTGTGAAACACTGTTGTAGATGGAAAATAGTGCAGTTGCTGAAATTCTAGCCACCTTTTTCTTCCCAACGAATCTTGCTAAAGAGACTCTCTTGGAACTTGGGAATGACTTTTGATTTTGGCAGCTGCAAAATACTAGGTCAGGGATGGGAAAGCCCACGACTTGTTTCCCAATGTTGCTCAACTACCTTTCCCAGCATTCCTCTCCAGCTGGCCGTCCTGGTCGGTGATGATGGGAGTTGTGGTCCAGCGGGATTGGGAGGAGGGACACCGTTAGCCATTCCCCCGCCCCCTTTGTCACTGTGCAGTTTTTAATCTTTTCTTGCAGCCTGGTTCTTGCTGGAGTCCCAAAGGTCACCAACTGAAACCTCTGTGCAAGGCGGCATCTTTCCTTACCGTTTACCTGCTGTTCCACTTTCTCCTTTCGGCATTCAGATTTCACCTACAGGATTCCAGAGGATCAGATCGCTGGGATTCCCCCAATCCCCACCCAGCCCATCGGCTTTGAGGATGCCAGGGTGCTAATCTGGTGGGTGCTAAATCTAAGGCATGGAAGCCCCCCTCATGCAGAGCCCAGCGGGGTGGGTGGGTGGTAGCATGCAGGCAAGCTCGGCTGATCTCAGAAAGCTGGGTGTGATTAGATGGGGGACTACAAGGAAATTGTATTTGAGAGAGCCAGTTTGGTCTAGTGGTTAAGGCAACGGGCTAGAAACCAGGAGTCTGTGAGGCACGAAAGCCAGCTGGGTGACCTTGGGCCAGTCACTCTCTCAGCCCTAGGAAGGAGCCAATGGCAAACCGGGAGGCTGAGACTTCTAGTCCCGCCTTAGGCACGAAAGCCGGCTGGGTGACCTTGGACCAGTCCCTGTCTCTCAGCCCTAGGAAGGAGCCAATGGCAAACCAGGAGACTGAGAGTTCTAGTCCCGCCTTAGGCATGAAAGCCAGCTGGGTGACCTTGGGCCGGTCACTCCCTCTCATCCCAACTCACCTCACAGGGTTGCTGTTGTGGGGAAAATAGGAGGAGGAAGGAGTATTAGGTATGTTCGCCACCTTGAGTTATTTATAAAAATAACAAATAAATAAATAAATAAATAAATAAATCCCAGGGGCATGAACTAGATTGGGAAGTCCAAAAAAACAAAAAACAAAACCAACCTGGAAGAGGGAAATGGCCAACTCCGTTGGCCTCCTTGCCAAGAAAATGACATCAATGCACCCTTGAATTTAGCAGGAGTTTTGCTCAACTGGAAAAAGGCTTGATGTAAGAAAGATATTGGCCAATTGTGCCTGTTGGATTTTTTTCACCCTGATGGATCAACCCAGCCCTTGTGGTTTCTTTCTCTGTATCTTGGTTTGCAGTAACCTAGATGGACCCAAAGCAGAGGCTGCGTGGCAAGGATCCTTGGGCTGTGATTACCACCTCGGACCCGGATTCCAAGAAAATGGGCGCTTTTCTAACACCAGGTAGCCATACCTATGATACCTTAAATGGGGGTACCTCAGGAAGCATGAAGGGATACGCTGGGATCGGGTCACCCCAAATCTGTCCCGTTGCAATTGATTAAACCCAGATTTCTTTGCATCCTAGCAACGTCCAGGTGAATGTCTATAACCAGAGACGGATCAAACCATCTTCCAACGTTCTGGGGGTGATACGAGGAAGCGTGGAACCAGGTGAACAAGTCTCCCTTCCTCTTTCCTGTGCCCTCCCCTCTTTGGGAGGGTCCATTCTGGAGCCTGGAAGTGGCTTTAACGTGCAGGCTTCATGCTCTCAACATCATTTGCTTCAGGCTGTAGATCTTTTCCTGAGCCAAGGGCAGGCACTCCGTAGGGCAATGTTTCTCAACCTTGGCCGTTTTAAGATGTGTGGACTTCAACTCCCAGAATCCCCCAGTCCACACATCTTAAAACGGCTAAGGTTGAGAAACACTGCTGTGGGGACTGCCCTTGAAAAACAAACACAAGGGAAAACTTGCAGTGTGTGTGTGTGTGTGTGTGTGTGTGTGTGTGTATTTGTGTGCCTTGTAGTCAGTGTTGACTCCTGGTGACTGCTTGGACAAGTCCCTGCAGTTTTCTTGGCAAGATCTCAGAAGTGATCTGATCTGACCAACTGCGACTGGCTTATGGACTTGAAGTGTGAATTGTGCGTGTGTGTGTGTGTGTGTGTGTGTGTGTGTGAGAGAGAGAGAGAGAGAGAGAGAGATTCACCTTTACTTGTAAGGGGCTGGTTGCCCTTTGTATTAGGTGAGAGCCAGTTTGGGGGGGGGGGTAAGTGCTCGAATGGCCCTTATGGTGGGTGGGGCATCCCACTGGTCAGTGAGAGTGACCTGGTGGGGTGTCTTGGGAGGGGGGAGTTCATGTGTGAGTGGGCAGTTATGTGCACTCCTGGATCAGCACACTTTACACCACAGCTCCGCAATGACGGGACCCAGGAGGGGAGCCTTTTCTGCCCTGGCGCCCGCCCTGTGGAACATCCGCCCCCCCTGGACCTTAGATTGGCCCCGGCCCCCCCAGCTTTTAGGATAGGCCTGCAGACGTGGCTCGAGCTGATGTGTTGAGCTGATGTGGAATGAGTTCTGCTGCTGATTTTGATTTTCTATTTTTTAACTTGATTATGGACAGGTTTTATACATTTGTATATTGGTTTCTAACTTGTTTTTATTGGGTTGTTTTTACCTGTTGTGAACTGCCCAGAGCCGCTCAGATGAGATGGGTGGTCATACAAACTGAAATAATAATAATAATAATGGCTGTTGTGGGTCTTCCGGGCTGTGTGGCCGTGTTCTGGAAGTTGTGGTTCCTAACGTTTCGCCAGCATCTGTGGCCGGCATCTTCAGAGGGCAGGAGCACAGATAGAAGCAAAATCTCTATCTGTGCTCCTGCCCTCTGAAGATGCTGGCCACAGATGCTGGCGAAACGTTAGGAACCACAACTTCCAGAACACGGCCACACAGCCCGGAAGACCCACAACAGCCATTGAACTCCGGCCGTGAAAGCCTTCGACAATACATCTATGTCTATGAAGGTTCTCAGTCATCCAGGTGGAATTGTCTGTAGCTTGAATCATGTCAACTGGATTTCTATTTTCTCAGTGGAAACGTTTCGCTCCTTATCCAAGGAGCTTCTTCAGTCTGAGCAAAGTTGGTAAGGGAATCCTAAATATGTTTCTAGGTAGCTGTGTGACCTTACACCTGGGGCTAGGTCATGGTTATATTGAGATGTTATTTTTAAGTCCTTTTACCATCTAAAGGAGAATCGTTAAGATCACCATGCTGCTGTTGAGCTTGTGAAATGGTCTTAATCTTCCTAGGCACAGAAGACAAAGCCGGGAGATAGATGGGAGATAGATTGTGCCTGAGGCCCCCACCTCTATTCAAGGAAGGATTTTCCAAGTTGGCATAAATGGATTCCTTGACCCCTCTCTCAAACCACCTATCTTCTCTGTCTAAAATGTGAACATTAATGTCCTCAAGTGAGTGTCCTTTTTCCTTTAAATGAAGATAAACTGCTGACTCTGGTCCTGTGGTGTTACTTCTCCTGTGTTGGGCCATCCTCCTGTACAAAAGTTGTTTGGTTTGTATAGGCTTGTACACCCCAAAGATCAAACTCCAAAACACAAGAAAAGCAATGTAGTTTATGCAATCCAGTGCAGTGAGGAGTGCTCTGAACTATACATTGGAGAAACCAAACAACTTTTGTACAGGAGGATGGCCCAACACAGGAGAAGTAACACCACAGGACCAGAGTCAGCAGTTTATCTTCATTTAAAGGAAAAAGGACACTCACTTGAGGACATTAATGTTCACATTTTAGACAGAGAAGATAGGTGGTTTGAGAGAGGGGTCAAGGAATCCATTTATGCCAACTTGGAAAATCCTTCCTTGAATAGAGGTGGGGGCCTCAGGCACAATCTATCTCCCATCTATCTCCCGGCTTTGTCTTCTGTGCCTAGGAAGATTAAGACCATTTCACAAGCTCAACAGCAGCATGGTGATCTTAACGATTCTCCTTTAGATGGTAAAAGGACTTAAAAATAACATCTCAATATAACCATGACCTAGCCCCAGGTGTAAGGTCACACAGCTACCTAGAAACATATTTAGGATTCCCTTACCAACTTTGCTCAGACTGAAGAAGCTCCTTGGATAAGGAGCGAAACGTTTCCACTGAGAAAATAGAAATCCAGTTGACATGATTCAAGCTACAGACTTTGACAATACAATAATAATAATAATAATAATAATAATAATAATAATAATAATAAAAACTTTGCAGACACCGCTGCAGATTTGATATTATTTCATTGACTTTTAAAAGTAGTTAAAATTAAATATCTCTGCAAGAATTGTCCTCTAGTCATGTATGTATTTGGGCATCTCTCCCATCTGTCATATTAAAAGTCACAGCCCGGTTGCAACTTTTAGCAGACTCGGGGGGTTGCAGTCAAAACTTTGTGGGCTGCGCACAGTCCAGCTCCTCAGCCAACCTCATCCTGGCCCCCTCCAAATGCTGGGATGGCCGACCCCTCAATTTGCCCCTCCGAGAAAATTTCCGGTCCCTTCACAATAGGAAATATTGCAAGAGACACATTTGGCATGATACTAGCTTGTTCAGAAAACCATAGTTAACTAAACGATGCCCTTGCAGGCTGCAATCTGCCCCCCTCCCCCGTGGCTGGCCTAGAGTCAGGACTCCCCCCCCCCCCGATATTCCATTCCTTGCTTGCATTCCTTGATTTCTTCCAACCCCCCCCCATGCACCTTTGCTGTGGACCGCTGGCTTTTTTTTTTTGGAGAGGGGGGTCAGCAAAAAGAGGAGCGTCATGGCCCATCACGATGCTCCTCTTTTTGCTGACCCCCCTCTCCAAAACTGTGCTTGATCTTAATTGCTTTTCCCAGTCAAGAGCACAAAAGATCCATTGGATCTTCCCTGGTGACCCCCAGCTCTGATGCTGGGGGGTTGCCAAGCAACAGTGGTTGAGGTTCACTCCAACTGGACCAGAGGTCCTGGCACCGCCGTGCCCCATGGTTATTCCTGTGCCTGGAGGCTGGGAAGTGGGGTGCGTTGGGAAGCAGCCGGGGTGGGGGGGGGAGAAAAATTAATTCAATTCACCTTTGAAGAGGCGCTGGTTCAGATTTTGCCTCTTCCAAACTTGGCTCGGACCCTTTTCCTTTTTTAAAAGGTATTTTTATGACAGTATTAGAATAATTCACAACTATTCCTGTTTCTCAAGTAGCTGCTGCTACGCGGTTCTCCTAGGAGTACAGGTAGTCCTCGCTTAATGACCACAATAGGGACAGGAATTTTAGTTGCTAAGTGAATCTGACCCAATTTGCGGTGGTCGTTAAACGAATCACGCAGTTCCCCATTGATTTTGCTTGCCAGAAGCTGACTGGGAAGGTCGAAAGTGGTGATCACGTGGCCATGGGGATGCTGCGACGGTCGTAAGAGTCAGTGAACGAATGGTTGTTAAGCGAGGACTACATGTATGGAGTGGGGGGTTGGTCAGGACATTTTTTTAAAGCTGGTCAGGCGTGTGCAAGTCAAGCAGCCCAGAGAAGATTTGGGCAGTGCTCCTTGGGTGCCTATAAGAGGGCGATGTTTTTAGCATTTTCAGGAACATCAGAAGTTACCTGGTTTTGCATTGACTGAACCACCCTAAAATGTATTGGGCACAGCTCCTGTTTTAAGGAGAACTCTTTCTTCAATTTTATTTAAGGCCAAAGCTCTTTCTTTAGGCTCGCTTTCCATGAGAAGGCTTCCGGTTGGAGAGACAGCAGATGGATATAATACAAATAAAACCCATCAGCCTCCCTTGTGCCCCCCTTTTCACCTCTACGTTGTCCTACGTTGTCTCTTCCTTCCTTCCATAAATACCAGGCGGTTCCCTCCTCCTCTTCTAGACCGATACGTCCTCTACGGGAACCACCGGGACAGCTGGGTGCACGGAGCTATCGACCCCAGCAGTGGGACAGCCGTCATGCTCGAAATCACTCGTATTTTGGGAAAGATGGTGAAGGAAGGTGAGCTTGGGGGTGTGGGGTTGACTTCTTGATCCTGTGCACGGTGGCAAGGCAGGGGGAATTCAGGAAGTAAGAGGCAAAGTTGAGGGAGCAATCTAAGACAGGATCCGGGCATCCTGGTAGACCACCGATTCAGCACGAGCCAGCACTGTGCTGCAGCTGCAAAAGAGCCGATGCAATCTTGGGCTGTATAGTGTCGAGGTCGCAGATAATGATAGCTCTGCTCTATGCTGCACTGGCCCAGCGCACCTGGAACACTGCATCCAGGTTTGGCTACCACAATCCTAGAAGGATGCGGAGGAATTGAACAGAGTGCCGAGAAAAGCCACAAAGATGGTGAGGGGCATGGAGGTTAAGCCTATGAAGAATGGTTAAAGGAGCTGGGTAAGTTGAGCCTAAAGAAGAGAAGGCTAAGGGGAGCCATGCCCTAAGTCAGTGGTTCTCAACCTCAGCAACTTTAAGAGGTGTGGATTTCAACTCCCAGAGTCCCCCAGCCAGCATGCGCAAAAAATAGGCTGACCATATTTCCTTGAGACAAAAACAGGACATTGGGATGGCAAAACGGGATCGGGTCTTATGTAATATTCCGCATTCATGAAAAAGACAGGGGTCCCTGTCCCCTGGTCCGCGTCATTGGCTCCCGCCTGCAAACCCCGCCCCCCGGTCCCTCCTTTACCGCACGCTGATAGGCAGGAGGGCTGCCTCTTCCGGGCTGCCTCCAATCGGCAGCTCCGGCTCGGATCCTCCTTCCGCGCCATTCCCGCCGGGTTTAAAAAACGGGACAAAATTGAGTTTTTTATCAAAACGACGGGACGGTTGAAAAATGCTAAAAAAACGGGACTGTCCCGTTCAAAATGGGACGTATGGTCAGCCTAGCAAAAAAGGAATTCTAAGGCATCAGGTTTTAAACAGCTACTATCAGAAAATCATTACATCATAAGCAAATACAATTCCGTTGGTATACAATAATTATTCACACCCTTGGGGGGTCAAAACACTCCCCAAAGGGGGGCACTAATGCCCAAGGGTGGGCACTTGCTATTGCTAAGGGAAAAATGAGCTCAGGTGGTGCCTTATCTGGTGGTTACAAGCTCTTCCCACTGCGTTTATACCGTTTATTCGGCAGCAATACACAAAGGGTATTCAAATCCAATCTGCAACTTTATTATCTGCTCTGTTCCCAGCAGTTAGTCAAGGTCAGTTCTGGGGCCATCCTGTTTCCGCTGCCTTCTTCAAATTAACCCCCAAATCACCATCCCATCCGCTGCAAGGTTCTCGCAAGGAGCTGGTTCAGGGGAAGAAATGCAGGCAGCCAGGGAGGCTGGCCTACAGAGCGTAGAATCCTGGGTTTGCAAATGTTTACAGGCACAGGGGTGTGTGTGAATCCTTTGTTTTGCTTCATTGGGGGGGCTGGTAAGGGGAGCTTTGCCCAGGTTGGCAATTTCTCCTCCTCCTGGAGAAATTTAGTGAAATCCTCCACCCAGAACCTCTGCCCAGCATTTGGATGGAGAATTTAAGAAAGTCACTGCATCTCCATGAAAGGTTGACCTGCCAGCCACCTATCGGTGGTCGTTGTGGTTGTTAAGCAATTCATGCAGTTCTCCATTAATTTTGCTTGCCAGAAGCCGGCTGGGAAGGTCGAAAATGGCGATCACATGACCACGGGACGCTGCGACGGTCATAAATGTGAACTGGTTGCCAAGTGCCCAAATCGTGATCATGTGACCGCAGGGACACTGTGATGGTCATTAGAGTGAGGACCGGTCGTAAGTAATTTTTTTCAGCACCGTTATAAGTTTGAACTGTCACTAAACGAATGGTTGTTAAGTGAGGACTACCTGTATTGGTGAGAGCAGGTCTGAGTTGCATCCAATCTTTTCCCATTTGTGCATATCTCTCGAAGCCACTAAGAATTAAGGTGGCGAGCCCCCCCGTGTCTTGCAGGAAAGTGGCGCCCACGAAGAACCATTATTTTTGGCAGCTGGGGTGCTGAAGAGTTCGGTCTCATTGGTTCCACAGAGTATACAGAGGTAAAAAGAGCCAAGCCATGGAGATACACCATTTTGGTTTGCTCAGCACATTAAAAAAAAAGGTAAAGGTCCCCCCCGCACATTTGTGCAGTCGTGTCCGACTCTAGGGGCCGGTGCTCATCTCTGTTTGTTAGCCAAAGAGCCAGCGTTGTCCGAAGATGCTTCCACGGTCATGTGGCCGGTATGACGCACGCGGAACGCTGTTACCTACCCACCGAAGTGGTACCTACTTATCTACTTGCATTTGCATGCTTTCGAATTGCTAGGTTGGCAAGAGCTGGTGCTGGTGCGGGAGCTCACTCCGTCAGGCAGGGCTAGGGATTCGAACCTCCGAACTTGCAATCTTCCGATCAACAAGCCTGGCGTCTTACCCGCTTAAACCTATTTGTGTTTTTTCCCATTTTTTACACAGTCCCAATTGATTGACAATAATGATTAATGTGGCTTAGCCTGTGATTCAGCCTGTGCTTCAGTGAGTTCTGCAAATTGAGAAAATTGGGTTAATTTAGGTCAATAAAGTGTGAATTATCTATGAATCTGCCCTGCACATATCCTTTCTCTCTGGGATGCATGCATGCAATGGAATTGCAGAATTTTGGATTTGCAATCAACAAGAGAAAGAGTGAAAAAACTCTTGATGGCATTTGATCCCCTTGAACTCCTAATTAATAAAAGAAATTAAGACCCACAGGCTTTCTGAATGTTTTATAATGACTTTAATTGATGCATACTTTAATTTGTAATACGGTTCTGTAAATCTTATTGAGGTTTCTTATATATTATTTCACTTTTAAAAAATAGCTGCCTCGATCATTTGGTATCTCCCAGATGTTTGGGACTTCCACTGGCATCAGCCCCTGCCAGTAAGGTGAAGTGGCAAGGGATTGTGGACACTGTAGCCCAAAACATCTGGAGGGCATTTAATTCTCTCTTTCTCTCTCACTCATAGGAATTTTTCAGCAAATTGCAGGAGAGGAGTGTGGCCTATATCAACGTGGATATTGCTGTGTTTGGTAAGCGTCTCACATTTTGCGCAGTCAGGATTATGAAATTGCTTTGGCTATTTTCAGTTGTCTTGGAGTTGGGGGTCAAAAAAGTCAAGATGCTGGCTGGGGAATTCTGGGAATTGAAGTCCACACGTCTTAAAGTTGCCAAGGTTGAGAAAGACTGCAATAGATAGTTGAGCAGAGAACTTTGCACTGGGTGTGGGAGCAGCCCTGCTGTTGCTCAGCTGTGCGTGAAGCCTGATCTGGCTGCAGGTTTGGCTTCGCTCCCAAAGCGAGTGACCAGTCACCCTCTCAACCCTGCAAGGTAGGCCAGACTAAGAAACTCAGGAATACTTTTCCATAACAGCTCTAGAAAACAGAAACTTGCAAGTCTGGATGCGCTTCCCCCTCTCCGATTTTACCTTCTTGTGAAGCATCGTTTTGCTGCCCAGACATACGAAGCTGCTGGGAATTCACTTTGATCGGGTGGCCAAATGTTCGAGCTGCATTCCTGTCGAGCTTTGCAGGAGGCACCACCCATCTTCTAACTGTCAACGCAGCGATTGCCCCCTTTCTGGGGACCGCATGGCTGTATGGATCTGGGTCCTGGGTCAAGGGACTGACTGTCATCTTCTGCTAGGTCATCTGCTAGGGCCCAGATCCTCCGTTGGAGAGAGTCATGAGGACCTCCTGGCCTTCCTTGGACGAGGCCATGAGAACCCAACCAGGTGCCTGGGTTAGACTACAGGTCCCATCATCCTCAGCCAGCACAGGGGGCCCTGGTACAGATAGCCTTCTATCCACAGATGGGAACATTTGGTGTCCAGAGACTGCCCTTAAAAAGTTTTGGGAGGGCAACGATTGCTGTAATGAAGACAGTGACCAGGACTTTATCCCACTGACCTGGTGAGATAGAGCGCTGAAGGCTTTCCATTAGGATGGGAGAGATCCGGGTTCAAGTCCACCCTCAGCCTTGGAAATTCGCTCAGGGTTGCTGTTGCAGAGATAAAACAAAGGGAGATCCCCATGAGACATGGGTGTCCACAGGAAGAGGTCAAAAAAGTCAAGATGGCAGCCCCACCGTGTGGCCGAAGCCCCACCCTTTTTCATGGGTATTGCAGAGCTTTGATTGCATGGTTGGGGCTGCCATCTTGACTTTTTTGACCCCTGTGGATGCTCCTGGCATGGAAGCTGCCTGGAGGGAAGAGGAGATAGAAATCAAACAAAGTGAGCATCGCCTGGATATCCTCTTGTGGTTTTCCTGCTGTTTTATTCAGTAGGGAATTCGGGACTCTTTTTTAAAAAAGAACTCTTGTAAGTCTTCCACTACAGTTTTTCTGTGCCATCTGCTTCAAAATAGTAGAATACGGGGTCACCCGTTTCATAATTGTGGGTAGGGGGAGACAGACCCCCCACCCCTCTGCTCCTCGCAAAAGGCTGTTCAGGTTTCAGGAGCATAATTCTTCAGCCATCTTCTTTTAATGCCCAGTTTTCCCTTCCACAGCTAATGCTACTCTGAGGGTCCAAGGAACGCCGCCAGCTCAAAGTGTAATTTTTGCAGCTGCTCAGAAGGTAAGTGGAGAAGCTGAGGTGAGGAAGGAGGGCAGTCACTAAAATACAGTAATTACTTGGGGGAACAAAAGCCTGGGGGGTCACAGTTGAGCCTCCATGTCCAGTAGCAGGATACCTCACAGTGCCAGGTGCTGGAGAGGGGACAAATCCTCAGGGCACCAGATTGGAGGAGAAATATTGAACCGGTTGGAATTGAACCGAACACAAAAATGAACACAAAAACATTTGCTTTCTGAATGTAGACCAGATCATCTCAAGCTGATATCCTCCAAACATTTTTGGATTGCAGCTCCCGAATTCTTTGATCCTGCTGCGTCCGATTGCAGAAGGTTGGGATAGACCAGGGGTCGGCAAACTTTTTATGCCGGGAGCCATTCTGACATGCTCGTGCACATTTTGAAATGCTCGAGAGCCAGGGGGCGGGGTTTGCGGGCGGGGGCCAATCGCGTGGAAGGGGCGGGGTTTGGGGGCAGGAGCCAATGGCGTGCAAAATGCAAAACACACTGTTTTTCCTCCTTTTCTCAAGCCTTATTGCTGGAGCAATAAGCAATAAGCACATTTCCTTGAGGGAAAGAGCGACCCTTTCCTTGGGGGAATTTCTGTTGGAAGAGTGGAATATGGTCACTTCGGGGGCGGCAGTTGCAGCTAGCACCTTAACTGCCCCCCCACGCGCCCCCCCCCCCACGCGCCCGCACGCTTCCCTAACCTACCTGCTGCAGGGGCATTTCCAAGCCTAACAATGCCTCCCCCCCCCCCCCCCCGACAGCTCCAAGAGTTGAGAATCTGCAGACCACCTCTCCCTACAATCAGAGCCAGTTTCAACTTAGGGAGGGAGGCTTTTGCAGTGGGGGGGGGGAGGATCAAGAGAAAATAATCTCCCCTTCCCTGCTCTGGATGAGAGAATGTCACTGGCTAAAACTCTCTCCCTGCTGCGCCTCCAAAAAGGACCATTGCGAGGAGGAGGAGGAGGAGAGAAAAGCCCAGCATGAGAAGGGCTGCTGCCTCCTCCCACAAAGGAAGTCAGAGAAGTTGGTTTTAAGGCGGCTGCACACCTTTTCTGAAACGTGAGAAAAATTATGCGCAGCCACCTGGCCTTCACACCCAGCCCGTTTTGGAGAGGAGCTTCTGCACTCCTGGTTATATTTGGCAGTCAAACACACACGCGTTGCAGCCCAGTTGGACGAGGCAATAAAGATGCCGTATGCCTTCCTCTTCCCCACGGCCATGCTGCCTGTTCAGACCCTGAACCCCATCGGGGAGGAAAGGCTCGGATCTGGCCGGCCCTCTCACGCATTCACACGCCGCGAGCCACCCCCAATTCTTAGTTCTCCCATGGCCCTCGCTCACCTTCCCTGGCCGGTCCTCGCGGGCCGCCGGCAACGCTCCAGTCCCGCTGCACCCCAGCCGGAGCGCCCGGAGCTTGGCTCTTACGCGCTCTTGCTCAAGGCCAGGGCCACCCGCAGCCGCCCACACCTCGCGCACAGCCCGCAGGGCTCTCTGCCACTCCCTTCGACGGAGGAGGGACCGGCGTGCCTTGGGAGCTGCAGAGAGCCCCGCGGGCTGTGCGCGAGGTGTGGGCGGCTGCGGGTGGCCCTGGCCTTGAGCAAGAGCGCGTAAGAGCCAAGCGCAAGAGGGAGCGAGAGAGGGACCGGCGATGATATCACGGGACGCTCCCCGCCGGCCGTCGGGTTGTGGTGCAGGGCACCGAGCGCGGCAGGCAGGCGGCGCCCTCGCCACTTGCGGCTTCAGATCCGAGGGGTGACTACTCGACATGACCTGGACTTTGCGCAGGGTGGGGGTGGGGCAGGGCGGGAGAGCCGCGGAGTTTGGGGGCGGGATCCAATCGCGTGGAAGGGGCGGGGGTGAGTTCAGCTGCGGAAGAGCCACACTCAAGGGGCCAAAGAGCCACATGTGGCTCGCGAGCCGCCATTTCCGACCCTTGGGATAGACCAATGAAATGCAGAAGCGAACCAGTTTCTGGGTTGGGGGATCTCACTAAACAGGAGAGCAAATTTTAGAGAATGTATCTTTTCATGGTGCAGGGAGGCTGAGAAAAGATTTATATCTTCTTCAACACGAGTCTGTTAGAGACATCGTCTTCTTCATCTGGTCACCTTTTTCTGCATCTAAATATGTGCAGAAATTTGAAAACCAGAGTTCCTTCATCACCAGCCAGGATGGCTTTCTTATCTCTAGCTGGAGCGCCATCCTGTTTAAAAATATACCATTTTTGCACCATCTTTTAAAAACTCCTTTCTCCTTAGGTCAAGACCCCAGCAGATGCTTCTGTATCAGTCTATGAAAACTGGAAACGCCATTTCAGCAGAAATAGCTCAGTCTATGGAACAATCCCCAGGTAAAAGAGGTGGTGTGAGTGTGCGTGTGTGTGTGTAGCTTATAGCCCCATAGATTGGTTTCCGATTAACCCAAATTGATGTGAATTCGTTGACCTTCAGGTCCTAAGCAGCAGTTAGTTAACTTCACAAGACCAGTTGGAGTACATTTATCCATCAGGGTTTTAAACCATAGTTTGTTGCATTTGGTCATGGTGTTGCCAGGCCTTATGCCAGCCTGCTCATAACCTGAAGGTCTCTACCGATGTCCTTCGGTGACTGGCCTCGCACGACATTCTGAACTTTGTTTCTTAGGGGTTTGAGTTCACAGAAGCTACATTTTTGGCCCACTCAAGGTGGTGTGCGTATCTCATGCTCTCGCCCCCTGACAACAGCCCTGCAAGGTCGGTTGGGCTGAGAGAGAGAGACCGGCCCAAAGTCACCCAGCCGGCTTTCGTGCCTAAGGTGGGACTAGAACTCTCAGTCTCCTGGTTTGCTATTGGCTCCTTCCTAGGGCTGAGAGAGAGGGACTGGCCCAAGGTCACCCAGCGGGCTTCTGTGCCTAAGGCGGGACTAGAACTCTCAGTCTCCTGGTTTGCCATTGGCTCCTTCCTAGGGCTGAGAGACAGGGACTGGCCCAAGGTCACCCAGCGGGCTTCCGTGCCTAAGGCGGGACTAGAACTCTCAGTCTCCTGGTTTGCTATTGGCTCCTTCCTAGGGCTGAGAGAGAGGGACTGGCCCAAGGTCACCCAGCCGGCTTTCACGCCTAAGGCGGGACTAGAACTCTGAGTCTCCTGGTTTGCCATTGGCTCCTTCCTAGGGCTGAGAGGCAGGGACTGGCCCAAGGTCACCCAGCCGGCTTTCGTGCCTAAGGCGGGACTAGAACTATCAGTCTCCTGGTTTGCCATTGGCTCCTTCCTAGGGCTGAGAGGCAGGGACTGGCCCAAGGTCACCCAGCCGGCTTTCACGCCTAAGGTGGGACTAGAACTCTCAGTCTCCCGGTTTGCCATTGGCTCCTTCCTAGGGCTGAGAGACAGGGACTGGCCCAAGATCACCCAGCCGGTTTTCATGCCTAAGGTGGGACTAGAACTCTCAGTCTCCCGGTTTGCCATTGGCTCCTTCCTAGGGATGAGAGAGAGGGACTGGCCCAAGATCACCCAACCAGCCTTCACGCCTAAGGCGGGACTAGAACTCTCAGTCTCCTGGTTTGTCATTCTCTGACTAGAACTTGCAGTCTCTCTCTCACACACACAAACACACACACATCCAAAGATAACAAAATAAATCAAGCTTTGCATATTGTCCAAATGCAACCACTAGCTTTCTAAACTGACCAGGCCACACGCTCTGTGTCTAGCCAAAACCTTTGTGTAACTTTGTTTTCTTAACAAGAACTTAGCAGGGTCCAACCTGGTTAGTCCCTTGGATGGGAGACCACCAGGAAACCACAGGACTGTCAGCTAGGCAGGGAAATTCACAACCTGCTTAGAAAAAGACAGTGGCTAAGGAAACTCCACCGTGTGTCCCCGTGAGTTGATCTCAATACAAAGGGAGAATCCACCTTCTTCAATTGGTTGCCCGATAACAATTTGGGGTCGCACAACCAAGCTAACCAAGATTAAAACTAACCCAGCTTCTCATGTGATGGAAATGCGGCCTCGACTGTTCTGGGCGAGCTCACCTGGGGTTTTGCTCCCCTTCTTGCAGCTTAGGGTCTCTGGGGGCTGGAAGTGACTTTGCCCCTTTTATCCACTTCCTGGGCATCACCGCGATGGACATCGCTTACACCTACGATCGGGTGAGTCCCTGGAGCACCAGCCCTTGCACGTCGGGTGATCTGATTGGCTCCAAACCTGATTTGGGGGGCACAGATGCCTAATTTTCTGCTTATTTGGGCTAATCTGGTGTTGAGGAATCATGGTGAAGTCTCTGCGGTCGACAGCTTGGAAATTAAGCAGAATTAGGCTTGGTTAGTGCATGGGTTGGACGCCACTTGGAAATCCCCAGGTTGTAACTAGACTGGGACACTGAAGAAAACATTCCCACTTACAGCCCACCTTTCCTTTAAGACCAGCTTAAAGCCTTGAAAACCTCAGCTAAATAGCATGCCCGAGATGGCGTGGACTGAGCTTAAGAAAGGCAGATCGGCTTAGGACCTGGATGGGGGACCACCTGGAAATCACAGCTGGAAGCTGGA
This sequence comes from Charina bottae, assembly GCA_023362775.1. Taxonomy (NCBI): domain Eukaryota; kingdom Metazoa; phylum Chordata; class Lepidosauria; order Squamata; family Charinaidae; genus Charina; species Charina bottae. The sequence continues at coordinate 2,589,128 of JALMGJ010000026.1, forward strand.
AAAACATTCTGACAAACCAGCACATCCACATTTACAAAAGGGGTGCAGCTTGGATGGCAACGCTGCCATATCCTCATGCCCGTTTTGGTCACCGCTGGTTTACCCGTGCAGCTCCATTTTCACATTTTGTGCTACAGGTAGTCCTCGCTTAACAACCATTCATTTAGTGACAGTTCGGACTTACAACAGTGCTGAAAAAACTGACTTATGACCGGTTCTCACACTTACAACCGTAGCAGCATCCCTGCGGTCACATGATTGCGATTTGGGCACCTGGCAGCCGGTTCTCATTTATGACTGTCACAGCGTCCTGTGGTCACGTGATCACCATTTTCAACCTTCCTGGCCGGCTTCTGGCAAGCAAAATCAATGGGAAACCATATGGTTCACTTAATGACCATGTGATCCGTTTAACGCCTGCGGTGATTTGCTTAACGACCGCCACAAAAAAGGTCGTAAAATCAGGGTATTTTTCTTCCTCATTTTTTTTCTTTGCACAGAAGAAAACGTCAGCACGAATCTACCCTGCCTACCATACAGCCTTTGACACCTTTGACTATGCAGACCAATTTATTGATCCAGGTAACGGATGGTGGGCGGTGGGACAGGCAGATCTCAAGGCCACCAGTTGCCGAACCCTCTCTCAGATGCTTTTTCACTTACTGGGGGGAGAAACTTCGCACAATCTTTGCATTTTGCAAAATAGCAAAACTTCTCAAATCCCTGCATTTTGTATAGTACAGTCGGTTTTGAGGTTCATATTCAGGGTGTACCAAAAGTCAGGTCCCATAGACAACTTATACATTAAATGTTCAAAATAGTTGCCATTTTCTTCTAAATACTTCCTTACTTGTTGGACGAAAAATTTTATAATTTTATTATAAAATTAATAAAACATATTGTGATTGGCCTATGGGGCCTGACTTTTGGCACACCCTGTATATACAGTATTTATTTATTTTATTTATTTATTTTCTATCCCGCCTTAATTATTTTTACAAATAACTCAAGGCGGCAAACATCCCTATTACTCCTTCCTCCTATTTTCCCCACAACAGCAACCCGGTGAGGTGAGTTGGGCTGAAAGTGACTGGCCCAAGGTCACCTAGCCGGCTTTCATGCCTAAGGCTGGACTAGAACTCACAGCCTCCCGGTTTGCCATTGGCTCCTTCCTAGGGCTGAGAGAGAGGGACTGGCCCAAGGTCACCCAGCCGGCTTTCATGCCTGAGGTGGGACTAGAACTCTCAGTCTCCCGGTTTGCCATTGGCTCCTTCCTAGGGCTGAGAGACAGGGACTGGCCCAAGGTCACCCAGCTGGCTTTCATGCCGAAGGCGGGTCTAGAACTCTCAGTCTCCTGGTTTCTAGCCTGTTGCCTATATATCAGGGATGTCTGCTGGGGGGTGGCATCATGCATGTAAAAAAGAGGCGGGGCTTCAATCGCACGGTCGGGGCCACCATCTTTACTTTTTTGACACCCCTGCTGATGCCGTTGAATATATACAGGTATTTAGTTAATGTTGAGTTTGGAATTTGTTGCCTGCAATTCTGATTGTGGCAACGGATTTGGATTGTGCAAAAAGGGGACTGGACAGGCTGTTTAATGGCTACAAACAGTGATGGCCCCATGGATGTTAATGGGGTCAGGCAAATGAGGAAACAAACTCCCTTTTGTATGTGCATTGCGATGATGCGTGCACTATCTTGCACCCCGACATGACAGCGCTGGTTCCATGGTGTGGAGGAAACTGCCCAATTCACAGATGGCGGTTTGTTAGCTCCCAAATTATAGGATGGAGGTTGATTCTCACCCCACAGGCCAGACTTGGCAAAGCCATGATGTCATGTTGACATGCCGTCCCGGGCATACTTCCGCTTGTGAGATTCCCCAACGGCTCCAGTTGGTCTTCCTTCTCCCCATAGGATTCACCAGCCACCGGGCCGTGGCGCAAACGGCCGGCAACGTCTTGCTCCACTTGGCGGACGCCTTGATTCTGCCACTCAACGTGAGCGACTATGGGGAGACGTTGCAAGCCATGTACGACACAGCCGAGCGGGCGTTCCAGGCGGAGCTTCTCAGCAACAACATCTCTCTGGGTGAGGCTGTGGGAGCAGAGGACTGGACTGCCTTGCAGGGCTGTCGGACTGAGGGATAGCAAGTGGGGAGAAAGCCGTGCTCGTGTCCCACAACTTCCTTCTAATTGAACTCTGATCAGTTGCTAGGAATGCAGTCCTTAACGTTCCCCTTCAAGGGGGAATAACCTAGCCGGTTATGTCCATGTGGTGATGCTCGATAGCAACTCTAAGCCATAGGTTATTATACTGTTTCCTATGTAAGGACTCTAAAGGGGTGCGATGGCTCAGTGGTTAAGACGCCAGGCTTGTCGATCGGAAGGTCGGCGGTTCGAGGCCCGTGCCGCGTGACGGAGTGAGCTCCCGCACTCGCCCCAGCTCTTGCTGTAATGACCCTGACTTCAATGTCCCAATGAACACTTCTCCATGCAATTCATTGAAATGCAGAATAAGCTTTATTAAGGATACATGTAAATCAAAGCACTCCCAAAGATCCGAAGGACGGTTTCCCGCCAAACACTCAAACTTAGCTCTCCCCCTGCGGGCCAGTTTCTTCACGCCCATGATGTCAATGTCCGTTACTTTCTCTTCCGCAATCGCCTCCCTCCCAGCTCCTGCCGGTGGACGACCTTGACGATGCATTCCACAGTTTCTGGGGTTAAACACAGCTCCTGGCACGTACTTCCCCCCACCCCACACAACACAGTGTAGCTATGCAAAAAGAAATGGCAGGATTCTCACCATAACCCTGACACTTGCCAACCTAGCAATTCGAAAGCATGCAAATGCAAGTAGATAAATAGGTACCACTTCGGTAGGATGGTAACAGCGTTCCGGGTGAGTCACGCCGGCCACATGACCGTGGAAGCGTCTTCGGACAACGCTGGCTCTTCGGCTAACAAACGGAGATGAGCCCCGGCCCCTAGAGTCGGACACGACTGTGCAGGGGAAAACCTTTACCTTTACCTATATAAGGATTGTAGACAGACTCTTGTATATCCAATTTTGAAGACATTTCCAGGTAGGGAGTGTGATTTCTATTTAATGCTACTTCTTTCAGACAAGGACTTGAAAATATCCTCCCAAGTTGCCCAGTTTTGTGCTACCATCTCCACAATACGCTGCACCATTATTTAGGTTTAGAATTTCTTAATATAATATTTTGTTTTGATTTATTTTAGTATTTTTATTCTCAATTATTTTTAGATCATATCACACTTACTGTTTCTCTCTCTCTCCCTCTGTATATATAATTAAATTTATACACCGCCCGTCTCACTATATATATCAGAGCTTTCCAAACTTTTAATGTTGGTGACACACTTTTTAGACATGCATCATTTCACGACACACTCTTACAGCCGGGCACAAGGCAGGCACTAGGACCTGCGCGGAATCACAGCAGGTTTGGAGGCAGCCGGGCACAAGGCAGGCACTAGGACCTGCGCGGAATCACAGCAGGTTTGGAGGCAGCCGGGCACAAGGCAGGCACTAGGGCCTGCGCGGAATCACAGCAGGTTTGGAGGCAGCCGGGCACAAGGCAGGCACTAGGACCTGTGCAGAATCACAGCAGGTTTGGAGGCAGCAGCAGCCGACACATTAACATGTCGTGACACACAGTTTGGAAAGCTCTGATATATATGAATGTAATACTGTTATTACTAGATATTTTGATTGTATCTCGCCTTAGGCCTGTAATAAACTCACTTTGATTTGATTCCCCTTCAAATATCTGCAGGGTTTTCACCCAGAAGGGGGGGTGGGCATGTTCTCTGTTGCCCCAGAGGGCAGGATCAGGATCAGTGGGCTAAAACAACAGGGGAGGAAGTTCAGGCGAGAGGTCAGGAGAGACTCCCTGGCTGGACAAGCTTCCAGCCAGAGGAACACACTGCCACTTGAAGTGACAAATTCCCTTTTGCTGGAGGTCTTCAAATAGAGGCTGCATGGTCAGAGATGCTCTGTGGACCCTGCTCTGAGCAGGGGGTTGAAATAGATCATCTCTAAGGTCCTTCCACCTGTAGGATTCTGTGAATTGAGAACAGTATCAGCTTTAGGATGAAGAACTAACAGAGCTGAAAGTCTTAGAAGATTTGGAAAGTTTATTGAATTACGGTGAGGGGAGGTTGACTTGTTAATCGATGCTTAAGAAGATCAGGGAAAGAGCCATTGGACAACGTGTTGCGGTTTGTTAGCTCAACCTTGGTTAGACTTTTGCGGTTTAGTATTTTGTACAAATCCAGCTAGTTGGGTTAGCTTATTTAATAATTTGGAAAAGGTGCTTCGGAGCACAACCATGAAGCAGTCTACAGCTCTTTGACGCAGCTGCATCTCTTCCTGAGATTACGTTTGATCCTGGGAAGTGACCCAGCTACTTTAGAGCGGTGTTTCTCAACCTTGGCCTCTTGAAGATGGGTGGACTTCTAGCTTTGCTGGCTGGGGAATTCTGGGAGTTGAAGTCCACCCATCTTCAAGCAGCCATGGTTGAGAAACACCGCTTTAGAGCGTTTCAGACAGGGGCTGAAATATCACAGCCTTCCATGCTCTGAAGCATATTTTTGGAATTGCACAGCCCTTCTGAACGCTCCCCCGTCTCCCTCTCGTGGCTGAATTCTCCCCAGAAACGGTTTGCCCCAGTAAAAGAGTTCATGCCACTGCGGATGGCATCCATCGTCATCCAATTCAAAATATTAGATTTGAAGGAAATTTAAAGCACAGCCATCTTTTTGTTTCTTTTTTCGCTTCTCATCCTTCCAGCCCCGCTCCGCAAAGCCATTCTTCACTTTCAGTCTGCAGCAGCCGGTCTTAACCAGCGCATCGCAGACTTGCAGAATGAAGACTCGCCCAGGTGATTCTCCATTTTTTCTAATCCCTTCCATACTGATGAGTGTGTGTCTGTGTGGGTTTATAGATGTCAACAACAGACATTTCTATAAGGCTTCAAACTGTTCCATATTGTTGCATGGTTCTAAGCTGGGCCTTTGTTAGCAGCAACCCTGCAAGTTAGACCAGCACATTTGTCTGCAAATTACAGTTGGCAGAAGGAACAAGTGGTAGAAAGCCAAAAGAGGCCAGATTTGTTTGCTTGGGCAGACTGACTGGAACCTCCAAGTTCAGGAGTAGTCTACCCCCGATGCCACACATTGCGGCCACGCCAGTGTTTTTACTTGGGGTGACTGAGGCACGGAGGCAGCATACGGTCCCTGGGCCAGGCGCTGCCGCTGCCCAAGTCTCCAGGGCTGACGCTCTGCTGCTCCTCGTGGTCCAGTAGGAGGGGCCTAATTGAAGCTCCACCCTTATCTAGGCTGGGACAGGCAGAAAGACTGCTCCTTATCCCGTCCTTTCCGAGAGCTGATTTCCCCAAGCAGCTGTCAGTTTGGGATGGAGGCTGGCTAATTTCTGAGGTGCCCCACCCTAGGGGCCCTGGGGCTTTTGCCCTGGCTGGCCAACACCTTCAGATGATGATGATGAGTTTTGTGGCAGGTGGTCCAGAAAAGGAGTAGGAATTTGAATACAGTAGAAAAAGAAATGGTCAAGAGTCTTGTTGAGCACGGCCTCTGCTAAACCATCTCTCTGGCCGCTGCGACAGATGATGGCTTAGCAGTGATGATCCCCCCCAATTTGTTTTTGTACATGACAACTGCAGCGAGGCTATTATATGCTCAAAGGTGGAAAGGTTTGACAATACCCACAAGGGAGGAATGGTTAGTGGAGATGATGGAACTTGCGGAGATGGCTGAATTAACTCCTTTGATCAGAGAAAAAACAATATCCACATTTAAGGTTGACTGGAAACCCCTTATATACTTTCTGCATGAAGCGGGAAAAAATGCACTTATGATTTCTGGTTTTGATTATTAGAAAATAAACCCTGAATAATAGAAAAAAGTGGGCTTTTTTGTAATCAGAGAGTAAGAGATAATTTTGTAATTGTATTTATACAGTATTTGCTGCAAAGGACTTCCTTCCTTCCTTCCTTCCTTCCTTCCTTCCTTCCTTCCTTCCTTCCTTCCTTCCTTCCTTCCTTCCTCTTTCTTTCTTTCTTTCTTTCTTTCTTTCTTTCTTTCTTTCTTTCTTTCTTTCTTTCTTTCTTTCTTTCTTTCTTTCTTTCTTCTTTCCTGCTTTTACTCTTTATTAGTTTGTGTTAGTTTTTATATTCTTTCAAAAACTTTTAATAAAAAATGTATTTAAAAAAAGATGATATCCTCCAACCCCCCTTTAAATCAGTACATTGAGTCCAGGATTTGCTTCGCTCTGCTTTCGCATGACGTGCCATCCCAGCTATTCCGCCCTGGAAACCATGGATGATGGCTTAGCATCTTCTAGGAAACCAGCCAACGGCTGTTTCCTGAACAAGCCCCAGTTAGGCTTGGTGCAATGTGTCTGACCAGCCTCTCTCTCTTTCATTCCCTGTCATCCTTCTCTCGTTCCCCAAAGCCCTCTTGCCCTGCGGACGGTGAACGACCAGCTGATGCTGCTAGAAAGGACATTTTTGAACCCGCGAGCCTTCCCAGACAAATATTATTACAGGTAACGCTAACCCACCCACCTCATTTTTTCATCTACCCTTGGTGAGCCTCCATAAGGTTGGATTCTGTCCAATTCCAACTATTAGTAGCCCATTGCTACATGTATGGTCAAAAGAGTCAAGATGGCGGCTGTGCCAGTGCAAGCAAAGATCTGCAGAGCTTTGACAGACAGCCGCCATCTTGACTTCTTTGACCATACTTTACAGACACCTCTCTCTGTCCTCGCAGCCACGTCATCCTGGCCTCCCGATCCTCTCCCGTTGCTACTTTCCCGGGCCTTGCCGATGCGGTCGCTGGCGCCAAAGACCAGGGCAGCTGGGACAACGTCCGTAAACACCTAACGGTGGTTATCCAAGCAGTAGAAAATGCCGCCTCCTTTCTTGAACCCGTGGCCGAATGACCGGCATCATCGCTGGCCGCCTGGGAAGCATCATCATCGCAAAAGGCCAGCTTTACGCATTCTAAAGAAATAAATGCTTCGCATTTTATAAACGCTTGCTGAGCTTCTGACGCAATCCTTTCACGCTACGCTCCTAGCCTTACAAAACAACCCTGCAAGGTAGGGTTAGGTTACTGTGGGATCATATTGCAGGTGGGAGGAGGCCACGCTGAGCGCCCCAGGGAAATAGCAGCTGTTCCAGTAGCATTTTATAATTCCTAGTTCAATTTCAGCCATGCACTAGCACTTACATAATTCCTACCGATTCGGTTTCTTTTTTCTGAAAGCCAGAAACATTCTTACTGTAAAAGTAAAATCTCGTTCAAATGGAACACTTCATGGACACATCCATAGGGTTTCTTTGGCAACAACACTGCCACCTTCTGGAATGTCTTGTTTTTACTCTCTAGCTTACAGCTCTGGGATTTCCTTGTGGTCTCCCATCCAAATACTAAATAACAACAACCCAAGTCAGTTACATGCTGCCACTTAGTTATCTGGGGTTAATTAAAATGAGAATCCTCCCCAATTTAAAAAAAAATGTTTCCTGCATTACACTTCTAAATTAACCAAACGGACCAGGTTCACACACACTATGCTAAGCAAATCTCCCCCCCCCCAAAAAAACTTCATGTTGTGTGAATCGCATCCTGCACATTCAGCCACTGAGCTGCAGTGACCCTGCAGCCCAGCGAGGAAGTCTAGCAAAAAGTGCCGCTGCGAAGTTGCTGGTTGACTTCAGAAGCCAAAGATGATGATGGTTTATATGTTTGGTCTGAAATCATTAACCAGATGCATACAAGGAAAGGGAAGGGAAGGGAAGGGAAGGGAAGGGAAGGGAAGGGAAGGGAAGGGAAGGGAAGGAAAGGAAGGGGAAGGAAGGGGAAGGAAGGGGAAGGGAAGGGAAGGGAAGGGAAGGAAGGGGAAGGGAAGGGAAGGGAAGGGAAGGGAAGGAAAGGAAAGGAAAGGAAAGGAAAGGAAAGGAAAGGAAAGGAAAGGAAAGGAAAGGAAAGGAAAGGAAAGGAAAGGAAAGGAAAGCCGGCTCATTCATTCTCCTTGCATCTGATGAAAGAAAGTTGCAGTTGAAATCTTTGCTCCAGAGTTATGTTGCATTCAGGAGCTTGTTTGCAAAATGGACAGACTCACCACCCTGTTTCCCCAAGCAGAAGGTTTTAAACATAATGTGATTTCCTTAATTTCTATTTTTGTTCCACGTGGCTAAAATCATACTGTACTTTCCATGGATGTTTGCTTCTCTGTTTCATAAACACAGTTCCCCTGGCATCAGGTTTTATTATCCATTTATCCATCTGGTCACTTTCTCCGTGTTAGTTAACAACTTCTGCTTGGACAGTCTTGAGCGTATTACCGTTGACTCCAGGACTCCTACCAATTGAGTTCATGCAGCAAGAAGGCAGATTTCTACAATTCCTTAAGTAAAAGAGTTTTTGTTGATAACTCTCCAGTTTCCCTATATTTGTCAGTTTCAGAAACTTTCTCCCCACAGCAAGAAACCCAGTTTAAATCCCTCCACTTTCCTTTCCTTTGTTAGTTGCTGTAGAGCAGTGGTTCTTAAACTGGGGCTAATCCTGGGAGTAATGGAGCAATTTGCAATTGCGTCGGGAGTCGGGCGGCATACGAATTAAATAAATAAATGAAATAAATAAATAAATAAATAAATAAATCGAGTTCGGGAGTGCCCCTGCTGAGATGCATGTGTAAAACCACAGTGCCTGTTTCCCCCCCCCCCCTGTGGGGGTAATGGCATTATTCAAGGCCGGGAAAAGGGGCAGTTGGGTCAAATTGTTTAAGAACCGCTGCTATGTAGAGTTAGGAAGTTGATCTTGATGGAAATACGCAAGATCCTTTATCTAGGCCAAGGGGGTGGAAGCATTTTTTAAGCCCAGGGAAACAAGATAATATTCAGAAATGGTTCGGGAAACCCCTCCCTGATTCCCTGAAGTACAGGAAGCAGGAGGTAGAGCACAAACAGACTTGCAAGATTTTGCTGTTATGGACAATCTCCATAAAATGTCATTCTGGTCTTCCAGAGTTGATTTCCCGATCTACCGAGCTCTGTGCTATTTGGTCACAGAGATGATTGTCCTTGTTTTATTGTCCTTCACTTATTTGGGATATTTAGCATGGTTTTTTAAATTCTTTGCCTGTTGGTCACAATGCTAAGTCCCAATAGTTTATTTATTTATTTATTTATATATATATATATATATATATATATATATATATATATACACACACATACAGTGGGGCAAAAAAGTATTTAGTCAGCCACCAATTGTGCAAGTTCTCCCACTTAAAAAGATGAGAGAGGCCTGTAATTGACATCATAGGTAGACCTCAACTATGAGAGACAAAATGAGAAAACAAATCCAGACAATCACATTGTCTGATTCGGAAAGAATTTATTTGCAAATTATGGTGGAAAATAAGTATTTGGTCAATATCAAAAGTTCATCTCAATACTTTGTTATATATCCTTTGTTGGCAATGACAGAGGTCAAACGTTTTCTGTAAGTCTTCACAAGGTCGGCACACACTGTTGCTGGTATGTTGGCCCATTCTTCCATGCAGATCTCCTCTAGAGCAGTGATGTTTTGGGGCTGTCGCTGGGCAACACGGACTTTCAACTCCCTCCAAAGGTTTTCTATGGGGTTGAGATCTGGAGACTGGCTAGGCCACTCCAGGACCTTGAAATGCTTCTTACGAAGCCACTCCTTCGTTGCCCGGGCGGTGTGTTTGGGATCATTGTCATGCTGAAAGACCCAGCCACGTTTCATCTTCAATGCCCTTGCTGATGGAAGGAGGTTTGCACTCAAAATCTCACGATACATGGCCCCATGCTTCACAGTAGGTATGGCGTTCTTTGGATGCAACTCAGCATTCTCTCTCCTCCAAACATGACGAGTTGTGTTTCTACCAAACAGTTCTACTTTGGTTTCATCTGACCATATGACATTCTCCCAATCCTCTTCTGGATCATCCAAATGCTCTCTAGCAAACTTCAGACGGGCCCGGACATGTACTGGCTTAAGCAGGGGGACACGTCTGGCACTGCAGGATCTGAGTCCCTGGCAGCGTAGTGTGTTACTGATGGTAGCCTTTGTTACGTTGGTCCCAGCTCTCTGCAGGTCATTCACTAGGTCCCCCCGTGTGGTTCTGGGATTTTTGCTCACCGTTCTTGTGATCATTTTGACCCCACGGGGTGAGATCTTGCGTGGAGCCCCAGATCGAGGGAGATTATCAGTGGTCTTGTATGTCTTCCATTTTCTAATTATTGCTCCCACAGTTGATTTCTTCACACCAAGCTGCTTGCCTATTGCAGATTCAGTCTTCCCAGCCTGGTGCAGGTCTACAATTTTGTTTCTGGTGTCCTTCGACAGCTCTTTGGTCTTCACCATAGTGGAGTTTGGAGTGTGACTGTTTGAGGTTGTGGACAGGTGTCTTTTATACTGATAACAAGTTCAAACAGGTGCCATTACTACAGGTAATGAGTGGAGGACAGAGGAGCCTCTTAAAGAAGAAGTTACAGGTCTGTGAGAGCCAGAAATCTTGCTTGTTTGTAGGTGACCAAATACTTATTTTCCACCATAATTTGCAAATAAATTCTTTCCGAATCAGACAATGTGATTGTCTGGATTTGTTTTCTCATTTTGTCTCTCATAGTTGAGGTCTACCTATGATGTCAATTACAGGCCTCTCTCATCTTTTTAAGTGGGAGAACTTGCACAATTGGTGGCTGACTAAATACTTTTTTGCCCCACTGTATATGCATGCTTTATTTAACACACCAGAAGTTGCTGGTGTGGTGACTGCATGCGTAGGGGGGAACCAATAACCCCCGCAACTGCAGGGCACTCCCCCTCCCAACCAGGTTGCTTAGAGATAAGCATAAACCTTGCAGTTTTGTTTTTATTGTTTTTGTTTTTGGCTTTTTCAAAGCTACTGATTTTTCTGCGCTCAGGCATACATCACTGAGCCAATCTAGCAGTTGTCTGCGTAAGTTTTGTTCTTATCAACCTTTCTGCAGGAACGCCAATCTTGGCAGGTACACCAACCGGTGCCCAATTCCACTGAGGTCTGCCAAATAAAAACAGGACCCTAAAAGATCACCTAGTCAAATTATGCCAGGACACCCATCTTCCCTGCCAAAAGTCCTGCCTCTGACACTCACCCTTATTCACGCCATGCCAGGGAGAAAACTAGGACTGTCTCCCTTTCCAATGATGTATGGCCACCTGTTTGTTGCCTATCCAGTCACTTCTGCCAAGGAGAGAGAACTTAATCTCTCTGTGTACTTGCAGTTTCTGGCGCGTATTTTGTCTTCTATCTCCAAACAGGTCAGCTACGCTTTGCCTGCCAGGTCCTACTCAGCACCACCACCGCTGTGAAAAGCGAAGGAATCCAAGCCTGGGACCATGCTTCCAGAACCAAGAAAGTGATCCAGCCTCCAGCTGCCTGGCAAAGCAAAGCCCTTACCACACTCAAAATTAAACTCTCCCACATACAATCCCCCGCTGACCTTGACTCCCTCATCGCCAGCTCTCTGCCCACTGTTCCACCGGGAGAGAACAGTGGCACAGAGGAAAATTCCGAAAAACAAGGCTCTCTGCTCTCTGCCCCACCGGAAGTGGGTGGAGACCCAGAGGAAGATCTTCAGGAGGACGAATCCTCACGCCCACCTCTGCCTCCTATCTCACCGGACGCAGATAGGAGCGCAGGCGAAGGAGCTTCCCTGGAGGACATTTAACTTCTGTTTCTTAATGCAATTTGTACTGCTATTGCTTCTTTATTACTCTGTGTAACCCCTTCCCTTTCAGCCTCTCCGACAGTAACGCCGGGAACCCTGCTGTTCTTCGGGTAAGCCTCCTCTGCTCTATCTCCTCTCCTGCCTCCTCTTTCTGTCCCTTCCATTAAAAACAAAAAGGGAGGAGAGGGGAGGAGGGGGAGTGAAAGGCTAGTGGGGAAACTGGGTGGGAAACTGGGAAACATGTGCCCCTTTAAAACTTTTCTTCTGGGGCTCCTGGGGGTCTATACAGTTCTGACACCCCCCCTCGCCCACCGTACTCTCACACGCAAGCTTGCTAGCCCCGATTACATTGAGCAAAACCTTACCTCTGCTTACAAATTACTGAATCAATCCAGGCCAGATTTAACTGAACACTGCTGGCTCTGTCTCTCTACTTCAGCTTCCACCCATCAAGCTCTCCCTGCCAGCCCCCGTGTTTGGGCCAGTTCTAGAATTGTGCTAAACCACAAAACTCCTCCAGTTTTTAAGGAAGGAGAACACCCAGACAGCCAACTCTATGCGGACTTTGAGTCACGGCTTAAGACCCTGGGACTGAATCCATCAGTTCCCATCTTTGGCCCAGTGGCCTCACTAGTTCCGCTGATTGGCACCGCCTCTTTGTGCGTTACTAGGACGCAACCCAAGGGGGGAGTTCGGCTGGGAAAGCTTCAGGGACACCAGTGCCTAAAGGAAGTAGTCATCACTGCCACTGATAAATTCGAGGATTTTCACATAAGGCCTCCATTGTTTTCAGCTGCTGCTGGAAGATACCGAGGCAAAGTAACATTTTCTGCCCGACCCACAGTCTCTATCTCTGGGGAAGAGAAGGAGGGATCCTCATGTAACCTGGCAGCGAAACTTCTGTTAGCCGCCTCTCCACAGGGACCTCTGCTTCCCCCTTGGCTTGGGCTACCTACTGACACAAAAGGGTCAATGCCAGCATGGCTTGGCCTGAAAGATGACCAAGACATCCCTTGTGCTCCCTTGCCCTACGCTAAAGGGAACGCCTCTGACTATTTTGTCTTTCCTTCCATTCCCTTAGTCAAGGGTCCACCCCATCTCAACGTCACCTCCCTGCAGCCACTTACGGGCATGTTCCTAGCAGGGTCAATCGGGGTTTGGAACCCATGGAAAAGGGAGAAACCTATCTTTTCTATTGACTTAGGCATCTGCCTCGAACAGGGTATGTTTTTCCTCTGTGGAACTAACGCCTATCTCTGTTTACATGCCAACTGGACAGGCACTTGCTCTCTTGTCCATCTTCTACCTCAAATCTCTATCCTTCCTAAAGGGGAAGCGCCTCCTGTACCACTTACTTCTCATGTACAGAAGCGTGCCATCTTTCTCATTCCCCTCCTAGTTGCCCTAGGGGTGACAGCCGGCGTTACCACCGGAGTGGCCGGCATTGCTGATGCCGAGGTAAGATTCCACCAGCTATCGCAAGAATTCCAAGATAGCTTAAATAAGATTGCGCAAAGCCTCGCAAATGTCCAGGACCAGCTGGACTCTTTGGCATCTGTAGTTATGCAAAATCGACGAGGCTTGAACCTCATCACTGCTGAAAAGGGGGGCCTTTGTGCCTTCCTCCATGAAAAATGCTGCTTTTATATGAATAAATCAGGCCTAGTCAGAGAAGCTGTCCAGGACTTAAAAGACCAGGCCACCCGGCTGGGTGCCCAGGCTTCCTGGGACACAGACTCAGGCCAACTTTTCTCATGGATCCCAGGGGCAGCCTGGATCAAACAACTTGTATTTATCTTTGTCTGCAGCCTAACTACACTTGCTGTCCTACCCTGCATTGTTCCCTTAGTTCGTAGGATTGTATTGTCCTCCCTCAAAGGGTTGACTGTGGTTACCCACACTGAAGGGAAACCTGCGAGACTGTTAACACTCCATTCAGTCTCTAAACTAGGCAAAACAGCATTTTGCCATTAAAAACAAAAAGGGAGGAATGTTAGGATCTGAGAAACCATGGGCCACAGACCTTGGCCTGGAAAACACCCTGCTCTAGTGTTTCCCATAGTGCAACGCTGCTAGAACTCCACTGAACCAAAGATTATGCTTGAACCAAAAGAGTGTTAACCCAGGGGTGACCCTGAGAGGGGCTTTGCCTCAGCAAAGCCCCAAAGAATTCTGCATAGCAATGTTAGGTGCTACAAAGTAATTCTGCCTCTCTTTAGAATGCATACCAGCTTGGGGCTCTCCCTATCTGGTCAGCCCCTGACAAGCTAATATGTTTACCTGAGTTCCTTGTAATAAATCCTTTGTTCTATCCTCCCCAAGATGTGAATATCCAAAGACTTGACTTTATGGCTCTGACCTCTGTAATTTAGTATGCTTGTGTAACCCAATGTCCCTGTAAGTGTTACTGTTATCTCTGAAAGATGCAAGTGCCCCCGGACAGTGTCCGTAGAACAATGGTGTGAATGTTCACAAGATTCCATCCCTTGTAACTATGTTGATGACCCACGTCACCCCCTTGACCTGGTGAATCCCAGAATCCTTCAGCTCTGGGAGGGACCCTAATCCCCAAAAACTAACCAATCCCAGGGAATGGTCATCAGACACCTCACCCACATATGGGCATACCTTCATCATCCTCACTTCCTGTTTGTATCTGCTGTATAAAAGTTTGTGCACTCCTGAACTCTGGATGGCTTTTCCACTCAAACGTCACCTGCGCGTGGCATTTGTAGGATAGCCATCCGGCAATCTTTGCTTGGCCAAATAAATCTTGCTGATCTCCGTTCCCAAAGTCTCCGTTGTGTACTTGGCTTATTCTGAAAGGTGCATGGTAAGTTTTGGTGCCTAACAGGCTGACAGTTGCACCACCTCTCTGGGACCATTGCCCCCATATCACCCCATACTGTCCAAATTAGAATCTCTCAGTTAATTTTAAAAACTATTACAGACCCTATGATGGGGAACCGTAGTTTCATACCATTTTTAACTTCTGAGATGCAGGCCAAGCAGCCTAGAGAAGCCAAAACGAAGTCCCAAAATTGTGGAATTGTGCGAAAGAACTATCCCAGCATTCGTGCTGCACTGCCTTGACTGCCGTGTGTTTCTCCCCACCAACAATAAAACCAAAGGACAAAATCTACAGCGACTGGCAACATCCACCCGCACTGTTTCAGAAGTCCAGCTGAACAGATCATGAATTAACGGATGTGCCTGTGTAGTTCTCTTGGCAATGATATGGAAGTGGTTTCAAACTGTCTTCTGGGATGATGTTCAGGCTTCCCCATATAGCCTTGGGATTTCCTAGTGCAGGGCTTTCCAAACTTTTGCCGTTGGCGACACACCAACGGCCGGTGCGCGGGAAAGCCAGAAGCGCTGCCACTGCGGCGGCGCGCGGGAAACCCGGAAGTGCTGGTGGCACTTCCGGGTTTCCCCCACCGCTGCCACCGCCTGCCACCCCGCCCCCGCTTACTGCTGCGTCAGCGTCGGCATCCTGGTGTGTCGCTGGAAGCGCTGATGGCCCGTGCGCGGCGGCAGTGTGCCATCAGGACTTCCAGGTTTCCCCCGCCGCTGCCGCTGCCGCTGCCGCTGCTGCTGCCACCGCCTGCCACCCCCGCCCCCGCCCGCCGTGCGCTGCTGCACCGGCGTCGGCATCCTGGTGTGTTGCTGGAAGCGCTGATGGCCCGCGCGCGGCATTGGTGCGCCATCAGCACTTCCGGGCTTTGATGCGACACACCTGGGGCCCCCAGGCGACACACTTGTGTGTCGTGACACACTGTTTGGAAAGCCCTGTCCTAGTGTTTCCTGTCCAAGTAGCAACCAGGCCTGATTTTGCTTAGCTTTTCAAGACTGAGAGGCCAAAAAGAGTTGCAGGAAAAAGTACTGGTAAACTACTTCTAACCCCATCAAGGAAGCTTCAGGGTTGGGTCATCTTTAGAATTTTGCATTTGACTCGAGCACAGTTGCCTTGTTTCCTAAACATCCTCAAGCTGTAAGTCACACTTTTTCATTTCTTGAATACTGCCATTGTCACAATCAAGGCTTTGGGATTAATTAGCTAAATATGTCATCAAGATCAGGAATTCTTAGAACAACTCTGCCAAATTGTCTTCTGTATCTCATCCTGTAGCATCTCCAGAAGTCAGGGGTGTTCGCAGGGAGTGGTCAGAAGAGTCAAGGTGGTGGCCACAATGGGGCGATTGAAGCTCTGCTTGTTTTTTATGTGCAACACAGTTTGCACCCACCACCTCGATGTTTTTGATCACACCCTGCAGACACACCGGCTGGGAGTCGAGCTCTACTTGAGAGGGACTTTGCAGCTGCCTCGGCTGTTTCTTTTCCATGCAACCTTGTGCGTTTGAGAAAATTGCCACTGTCCGCAAAACAGATTCCACTCGTCCACAGCCTTTCTCCCACACACATTCGCACATACAACAGCCTCACACCCAATTCCCTTCTCTCAGACTGCATTTTCCCCCACTGCTAATAAGGACCAATTACAAGTAGATCCATGTTAAAAAAATCTCAAATATTTTGCCAGAAAGGGCTGATTGCAAGTAGGTTTATGTTAAAGAATTGGATTTGTTGTGGTGGTTGCTGCTGGAAAGGAAAAATTGCAAGCAGGCTCATCCGGAAGCTTCAGCTGGTGCAGAATGCGGCCGCGCGGGCAGTATTGGGTGCTGCAAGATCTGCACATGTAACACCGTTGCTCCGCGAGCTGCATTGGGTGCCGGTTTGCTTCCCGGTACAATTCAAGGTGTTGGTTATCACCTTTAAAGCCCTACATGTCCCTTGCATGGGAGATGGGCGGGGAATAAATTAAATGAAAAATAAAAAATAAATAAATACATGGCATGGGACCAGAATACCTGAGGGGACCGTCTTATTCCCATGTTATCGACCCGCCCCACCCGGTCATCCAGAGAGGCCCTGCTACGTACCCCATCAATTAGAGAATGTCATCAGATGGGGTCTAGGAGGCGGGCCTTCTCTGTGACAGCGCCCACTCTATGGAACAGCTTGCCCCCAGAGTTGAGACAGATCTCCTCCCTCCCGACCTTTAGGAAAGAGCTGAAGACCTGGTTCTGCCGCCTGGCATGGGAAGGAGGAAGGGATAGTTTCTCATGGAGATGGGTAATCCCTTAATTTTAATGTCCTTCTTTTAACGAATATCTTATCCATCTGGATTTATAATTATCTTTATATTGTTTGTAATTTTATATATAGATTTTAATTATTGTTATCCTGTAAACTGCCCAGAGTCCCTTATTTCGGGAGATGGGCGGGGACAAATTTGAATAATAAACGAACAAACAAACAAACAAATAAATGTTAAAAATTCCAAATATTTTAAGTTTACACTTAAAAAAAAACAAATATTGAATGTAGGGTGAGCTCCCGCACTCGCCCCAGCTCTTGCCAACTTAGCAATTCGAAAGTCCAAACAGATGCACTCAAATGAGAAACACATCCCTTGATTTTACCGGTCATGTAGCTTGGTCCCTGGATTTAGCCTACCCTATATCTGTGCTGCAAGGAAGACAAAGCAAAAGTTTCACAGCGAAGAATTGACAACAGTTAAACAACACGGCAATGTTTATGCAATTTAATCTCACATCTATTTTGGAATAAAGGGAAAGAGAACTACCAGAAATTCTTGGCTGAAGTGGTCTTGCACTAGGGTCCTTTTTTTCATGGGAGAATTTTGAGACCTTGCATCTAAGTGATTATCCAGAAAGCATGGAAAGGGCATATCAAGCCTGATACTCGGAATGCTGAAGTTGCAACTCTTGAGAATTCAACAAGTCATTAAGATCCGGTGTTTCCTCTGATTCTTCCAAAATCACAAGTGGTTCGCAGAAATGAGAGACCACAGAGGGAACTCCTATTCTTCCACTCATAAGCATGTCAAATGTACATTTCAATTTCTGAAAATTGGGAGGGGTAGAGGAAGAAATAAACAAGTTAGAGAATTGGGGATCCCACCCAGGCATTTCCCAGCCCAGAGTAGAAAAATCGTGCGGACCCCCTGGTCCGCACAATTGGCTCCCGCCTGCAAACCCCGCCCCCCTGGTCCATGGAAAAATTGTCTTCCACGAAACAGGTCCCTCATGCCAAAAAGGTTGGGGACCCCTGCACTAAAGCCACAAAGAATTCATGTTCCAAAAATTATTCCTGCATTTTTCTCCCTATTAGCTTTCCTTCCGTTGGATGTATAAGAATTGTCTTTTGACATTTCTTCCAAAGGAGATCAGAATTTGGGGGTATTTGGGGTGCAAATTAGCTCTTTTATAGGACAGGCATCCTCCCCCCAAATCCCACACTCTGCGGAACCTCTCACATTTCCAAGAGAATTTGTCCTCTGGGGATTTTTAAAACTGGGAACTTGAAAGTTCTGACAGAGTTTTGGGAGTAGGGGGGCTATGAAATAATAATAATAATAATAATAATAATAATAATAATAATAATAATAATAATAAATTATATTATATTAATATTATCTCCCCTATTCGGGGAGATGGGCGGGGATAAATTAAATAAATAAATAATAATAGCAGCTGCCGCCTAGGATGTAGAACGGGCGACAAAGCAGCCATCACCTCTTCTGCCACCTCCAACAATCAAATCAGCTCAACATGCCATTCAGTGTGTATTGAAATTATCAGAACGGATATAGAACCATATAGGGCATCCCTTCCATGAATGTCCACATTGGGCATTCTGACACCGGAGAGAGAGATGCTCCTGGTTTGCTTAAAACTAAGATATTTTGTTATAGTCCAGCTACTCGGTATATTCTTCTGGAATTTTTCCGTCTCAACGTCGGTGTGTTTACCCAAAAAGATCTTGGGAAGCATTGCAGGGACAGATCCTTACCTGGAGCCAGTAATGAAACTGGAGAGCTATGATGCATACTTACGGACTGTGAAAGAACAACAGGGCTACCAAGACTGACAACATTTGCAAGACCAAAATGGAAATGGGCTGTGATCTCACCCTCTGCTGGTGCTTGGGCAAAGCCACACAGGGAACCCGTTCTGAGGATGCCATGAGATGCTCCCGTTCCATTGACGAAGAGGAATCGAACTCGTATAGAGACCGCAGGCCTTCCTCTGTTGTGCAGTTGGTGTCCACCAAAAATACCGTGAAAGTCAGCATAGTGCCGGTGGTGCTCTGGAAGAGGAATCATAGAATCCTAGGGTTGTAAGGGACCTTGGAGGTCATCTACTCCACCACCACCCCGCCCAATGCAGGAGTCCTCATACCATCCCAGACAAATAACTATCACACGGTGGGAGAAAACGTGTCTCCTAGACCTCCCTTAATCATCTCCACCCATTTCTAATACATACCCAGTGGAGGTAATTGGGGACAAAAACATACGTTAGGCCTGGACTTAATTGCACTCCCGCCTGAAGAAAAGGGTTGCCTCAAACGTGTGCAGAGTGCCACTCCCCACAACAACATCACCTTGCAATGCGAGGTCAGTGGGACACCATGGAATCACTTCTTGCTACCTTTTCTTTGTGTAACAATCTTGCCTCCCCTCCTCTATATCTTAGACCAGGATGGGCAACCCACACACCCCTCCCCAATTTGCACCCCCGAGAGCAAAGCACCGATATTCCAGGGCAAAACGGCCATTTTCTATGATGTGATTTTTCCCCTCCTTCCTCTCTTTTCCTCTCTTTTAGAATAGGGGTGTTAAATCTCCAGGAAATGTATTCCACCTCTTTTCAGTAAAAAGAAAACCAAAGAAATATTAAAAAGCAGGCTGAAACAGCAGTTTCAGGCCCTGCAGCATGCAGGAACGTGGGGGAATTGTACGAAGGTGGAGAACCCTTTTCGGAAGCCTTGGGGCTTCAGGGCTGGGTCCTTCAAACTGCAGTGGAGAAGCTGGACATCTTGATTCCAGCTTGAACATGTGGCATGTGAATAATAATAATAATATTTCCTGGCCAATAACTGCTATTGTTCCTGATCTGGCAAGCAATACAAACCCAGGGGCAAGTTCTCAGTGTTCATTTTTGGACTGGAACCGGGCGAATGACCGATGGGGGGCTGCTGATTTCAGATGGGGCTGGGGTAGCCCAACTCCCCTATGCAATACATAATCCACCCCCCTCCCCGGTCCCTTTCCAAGAACTTCCCTTCCGTTACCTTTACTTTGACCTTTGTATCTTCTATGAGTCTGTAGAAAGCCCCAGGGCTGTGCTTGTTAAAGTAATCCATAGCCTTTTGCTTCCAGTGCTGCATTTCAAACTGGATTTCGTTGTCCCTCTGCATCATTTCCCAATAACTCCTTGCTCTTCCCTCCAATGTTTCCAATTCTTTCAGTTCTTCCAGTTCTTCCAAATTCAACTCCTTTTGTTCTGGAAAGTCCATCTCCCCCTGGTTTTTTTCCAGTTCTTCCAAATTCAACTCCTTTTGTTCTGGAAACTCCTTTCTTTCCTCCATCACCGGGGACCCCAAGACCAGGGCACACGCCAGGAGCAGCTGCAGACCCACCAGGGAACTTCTCATGGTGGCCAGGAGATGCACTGAAGGTCAGAACTGTTGGCTGGAGGAGGGAGGCCTGTTGATATACCCCCAAGGAAGCCTCACCCTCCAGGAAGCTCCACCTTGAAGCCAGAAGAAGCCGTCCTCCTGGAGTTGGGTCTGTTCTACTAGGCTTGATCCAAAAGGAAGATTTGGTCAAGCACAGCGCCCTCCCACAGATGTGGAGCAACTCTCTCTCTTCCCATTTCAATGCTTCTTACGAATTACTCGTGGTGGTTTAGGTAGACATTCAGTTCTGACACCGTACAGCACTTCGCTTAGGTAACAGATGTCCACCAGCTGCTGGAAAGAACCTCAGGGAAACTTATTTTTTGCAAGGGAGGACCGGCAAGTTCAGAAGCACGCCTTATGTCTGAACGCGCCTTTTCCCTGGACCCCCAAGGTGTGGCTGAGGTTTAGCTTGGAAGTTCATGCTTGGCACGCCAGTCCAGGCGTGATGTAGCGTGATCTCAAGCAGGTCCTGAGCGCTTCTGCAAGCAGTTGCATTGTTAGGCGGCATTTACAAGGTGGATTTAAAGCTCCCCCGGGTTTAATGCAAATCTAAATTTGCACATGGCAACTTGCTCTGTTGCATCGGAGAACTTCCACGGAATTGAAAGATGTCTTGGATTTGGATGAAGGGCTCTGAAAAAGAAAAGCTCAAAATGTCGGAAGTCCGGGGGACCAGACTGCATCTGGGTAGTTTTCTTGGCAGCCTTTGAGGCAACCGTTTGCCACTTGCAGGCTGTTTTTATTTCGACTTCTTGGTTTAACCAACCTCCCTGGGGTTCCCAGATGGCCTCCCACCAAGGACTAACTCCCACCTAAGGCCCAAGCTTCAGGTCCTTCTTCACATCCAGGTAGTCCTCGCTTAAGAACCACAACTGAGGCCGGAATTTCAGTTGCTGAGCGAAGCAGTCATTAAGTGAATCCGATCTGATTTTACAACCTTTTTTGCGTTGGTCATTAAGCGAACCACAGGGTCGTTAAAGGAATCACACGGTTCCCCATTGATTTTGCTTGTCAGAAGCTAGCCAGGAAGGTTGAAAATGGCAATCACGTGACGACAGGATACTGAGACGGTCATAAATGTGAACCAGTTGCCAAGTGCCCAAATCGTGATCACGTGACCGCAGGGATGCTGCAACGGTCGTAAGTGTGAGGACCGTCCGTAAAACATTTTTTCAGCACTGTCGTAAGTCTGAACTGTCACTAAACGAATGGTCATTAAGTGAGGACTACCTGTGACGTCAGGTAGGGAAGCCTAAGGAACAGGCTGCCGCATGAAATGGTGAGTTCTCCTTCTCTAGGGGTCCTCAAACATAGGCTGAATGATCATCTGTCAGTGCAGGGGTTCTTAACCTGGGGTCCACAGATCCGTTTGGGATCCATGGATAGATTTCAGGGGATCCATAAGCTTGGATGGAAAAAGAATTACAGCATTATTTCCACTATTTTATTGTATGCATCTAAGTACATTTTTCTGAGAAGGGACTTTTTTAACCTCATCCGCACCCCTGGGAACAGCACTACCATCCAAAGAGAAGGAAGGAAGGAAGGAAGGAAGGAAGGAAGGAAGGAAGGAAGGAAGGAAGGAAGGAAGGAAGGAAGGAAGGAAGGAAGGAAGGAAGGAAGGGACAGTTCTTAGATTGCAGATCTGTGCAACCAAGTACTGTATGTGTGCTTCATAAGGGAAAATGCATTATACATCACAGTGCCCTCGAGCACAAAGCACAATCTGTTCTGTGGCAGGTTCTAATCTTCCTTTCAACCCACACACCAGAACCGGATAGCTGATCAATGAGCCGCAGTGAAGGGCAGTGACATTTAGCATCAGAAACCGCAGAACATCAGAAACGGCAGGTTGATTTTGGCTTCATCCCAAACAGCTTCCCTTCATCATCCACCCGAAGTTTTCTTTGGACTGCAGGTTGCTTAGACATTGGGTGTCTTTTATTTTACCCAAATAAGGCCCCTGCCAAAGCCTTGCCAACTAAAATTCCAGTGAATGATGCTTCTTGTTCAGTGTTTAGAACTCTGCCGATTCCACTGACCTGTGCTTTATGCGCCTTCCTTTTTCTTGACATCAAAGGACGCTTGAGGGTTGGGGGAGCCTGGGACGCAAGGAGCCTCGTGCCCAGGAGACCCCCTCCATGCAAAGACGGGGGCGGCACAAAGTTGCTTTGCTGGCAGGTGGCTGGAGAAGTCGGGGCTCTGCCTTTTGGCACAGCAGCCTGAAGAGGAGGGTGAGGAGCAGGCGCAGACGGCGAAACAAAGGCAGCTCCATCGTCATCTGGAGGGCTGGGTTGTGGGAAGTCACGTCGCTCAAGGGCTAGGCCAGTGGTTCTTCAATCACCCCTTTTCCCAGTCTCGAATAATGTCATCACCCCTACAAAGAGCAGCCTCTGATTTGCACAAGCATCTCCAGTCCCAACTGGATCCTCGGCCCACAAACCAGCAGCTACAAATGGCTGCAGCACCCCCAGCTTATGCCCAAATTACTCCCTTGGGGTGATTGCCCCAGTTTAAGAACCACTGAGCCCGACGGTGTCTCAAGCCGAAAGACAAAGAGGACGAAACCGCTGAAGCCAAAGATCAGCCAGCACGATTTGGGGCTGGCTTCTTCTACCTGGGTCCTCCTGTCTGGCGGGATCGCAGTTCCAGGGATCCCCACCCAGCATGGGCTATGGTGGCTGACCATTTGGGTGTTGCGATCTCACCTTCCTGGAGCGCATGGGATTGGGGAAAAGTCACCTTTGCACTACAGGTAGTCCTCACTTAATGAATTTAATTTAATTTAATTTAATTTAATTTAATTTAATTTAATTTAATTTAATTTAATTTAATTTAATTTAATTTAATTTAATTTAATTTAATATGATTTAGTGACGGTTCAGACTTACGACAGTGCTGAAAAAACCGTCTTACAGCCGGTCCTCACACTTACGATCGTTGCAGTATCCCTGCGGTCATGTGATCACGATTTGGGCACTTGGCAACTGGTTAACATTTATGACCATCTCAGGTCACGTGATCGCGATTTTCAACCTTCCTGGCCGGCTTCTGACAGGCAAAATTAATGGGGAACCGTGTGATTCCCTTAACAACATCTTTAAGTGGCCGAGGTTGAGAAACACTGGATTACACAATGCAAATCATATGGGTGAAAACTAGACTGGGTGTGGGGATGAACTACAAATTGCCCAGTTATGGCTGCCAGCTTGAATTTTTTTATCCCCCCCACCCCACAGACACCCTTGTTGAGTTGTATGGGTAGGAACTCCCATTGGCTGCCTTCATGGAGGCCGATGCTCAAGGATGATGGTCTTCCACGTACTCCACCCAGGCTATTTTGTCACGTTCCAGCTCTAGATACCATCAAATCCTCCCGTGTTTCTTGATGGCCCTGGAAATACCCCTTGGTTTAAGGCAGCTTTGCCAAGCCTGGAGAAAAACATTGGCACCCATTCCCTTTCTTGGCAGAAAAGCTCACTGGAGCAGCAGTTAAATCCACCTCCAGTATTGCTGATGAAACGCCATCCTTATCACACCTAAACGTGGCATATCGCTCTCAGGTCACAATGCTCCAACGCTCCCAGTCTGTTATTTGAGGTCACCACCCCATGTGGCCTCATAGGTATGATAGCTTTATCTGGTGAGCCAGCCTAAGGAATGATCCTTCCTTCCTTCCTTCCTTCCTTCCTTCCTTCCTTCCTTCCTTCCTTCCTTCCTTCCTTCCTTCCTTCCTTCTCTCTCTCTCTCTCTCTTCTTTTTCTCCCCTTCCCTCTAATTCCTCTCCCTCCCTCCCTCCCTCCCTCCCTTCCTTCCTTCCCTCTCTCTCTCTTCTTTTTCTTCCCTTCCCTCTAATTCCTCTCCCTTCCTTCCTTCCTTCCTTCCTTCCTTCCTTCCTTCCTTCCTTCCTTCCTTCCTTCTCTCTCTCTCTCTTCTTTTTCTTCCCTTCCCTCTAATTCCTCTCCCTCCCTCCCTCCCTCCCTCCCTTCCTTCCTTCCTTCCTTCCTTCCTTCCTTCCTTCCTTCCCTCTCTCTCTCTCTCTCTCTCTCTTCTTTTTCTTCCCTTCCCTCTAATTCCTCTCCCTTCCTTCCTTCCTTCCTTCCTTCCTTCCTTCCTTCCTTCCTTCCTTCCTTCCTTCCTTCTTCTCTCTCTCTCTCTTCTTTTTCTTCCCTTCCCTCTAATTCCCCTCCCTCCCTCCCTCCCTCCCTCCCTCCCTTCCTTCCTTCCTTCCTTCCTTCCTTCCTTCCTTCCTTCCTTCCTTCCTTCCTCTGTATCAAAATAATAATTGATTTAAAAGCTAACACCGAGGCACTGAAAGGCCTGGGAAAATAAACATGTTTTGAGCCCTCTCCTAATCTGTAGGAAGGAGATTGCTAAATTGATCATTGATGTTAAATATATCCTTGGCGGGTTCTGCAAAACACCGTCTATAAATAAGCTAAGAGTGTTGTGTAGGCTCTATGGGATAAGGTGGTCTGGCCATTTGGAAAGCTCTGAGGTTTTATATTTATTTATAAAGTAAAGGTAAAGGTTTCCCCTGCACAGTCGTGTCCGACTCTAGGGGCCGGTGCTCATCTCTGTTTGATAGCTGAAGAGCCAGCGCTGTCCGAAGACGCTTCCGCGGTCATGTGGCCGGCATGATGCACGCAGAACACTGTTACCCACCCACGGAAGTGGTACCTATTTATCTCCTTGCATTTGCATGCTTTCGAATTGCTAGGTTGGCAAGAGCTGGGGCGAGTGCGGGAGCTCACTCCGCACGCAGGGCTAGGGATTCGAACCTCCGAACTTGCGATCTTCCGATCGACAAGCCTGGCATCTTACCCACTGAGCCATCGTGCCCCTTTCATATTTATGTATGTATGTATGTATGTATGTATGTATGTATGTATGTATGTATATATTTGAAATTTCATCACCACCCATCTCCCTCAAAGAGCTACTCTGGGTGGTTTACAATAAAACTACGATAAATACAGATTAAAAAACAATAAAAACAGAATTCTTCATATAAATATAAATATAAATATAAATATAAATATAAATATAAATATAAATATAAATATAAATATAAATATAAATATAAATATAAATATAAATTCCAAGATGGTGATATCAAACGTTCTTAATTTAAATATGTGTAATTCCCCGGGGCATCTTCAAGGCACTAACCACCCCCACGATTGATTACCCCCCTCCCGCCCCAAGCGAGATGGCAGAGCCAGGTCTTCACTCCCTTTCGGAAGGCCGGGAGAGTGGGGGCCTGCCTCACCTCTGGGGGAAGAATGTTCCATAGGGCGGGGGCCATGGTAGAGAAGGCTCTCTTCCTGGGCCCCACCAATCGACAATCTCTCTTGGATGAGGTCCATAACACCCCTCTCTTCCTGACTGGATGGGATGGATTGATGTAATGGGGGTAAGATGGTTCCTCAGGTAACCTGGACCCATGCCATGTAGGGCTTTAAAGGTGATGACCTTGAATTGGACCCGGAAGCAAACTGGCACCCATAAATATTCCACATGTATAAGATGTATTGTTATATATTGTTATATTTGGTGATAGTCCAACTTCTTTGTTAGCTACTTAATTTATTGATTAGGCTTTTGACCATTTCAAGACAGCACAGCATCAACTAACAAAAAGATAAACTAGGTATAAATTTATCTATGGCATTTGGCCCATTTAGCCACACAGCGAAAGAACAAAACTCAACTAAATCTGAAACTCTGCATTTGGAATTGGAATCCAGAGTCTGAGATCAACTTTTCCCAATCTGATGGTCTCTGCTCCCTGAATACCAAGCCAGTACAGCTGGCAGTCCTACAGGAACAAGGTTAGGAACAAACAGCCTAGACATTTTTTAAATCAGTAATTGTAAATCCAGATATCTCCCAATTCTGCAGAAAATGAAGCTGACAACTTGAAGGGACCTCATGCAGAACTTTGGGATTCATTCTTAGTTGCTGCCATACAATCCTAGGGTTGGGAGGGACCTCGGAGGTCTTCTAGTCCAACCCCCTGCCCAAGGCAGGAGTCCTCATACCATCTCGGTCAAGTGGTTGTCCGATCTTTTTTGAATGACAAATGGTTGTCCAATCTTTTCTTGAAACTATGTCTCCACCGATGACTTCCGGTGGGGGATTGGCGACTTGAGACGTGTCTCTGCTATCTCAGCGGTAGACCGGGCAGCACGGACCTTCTTTTTGGGCTCAGGCCGGTCTCCCTAAAGCCCAGAACTATTAAGGATTAAGGAGAACCTGTCCTGACTAAGAGTGAAGAACCACGCTGAGACGAAGTGTCAAAGCTCTAGTGTTTATTGCTCTACTCTGCTAGACAGAATCCAGCTAAACTGAAATGAATTTGCAAACGCTAAGGGAAAAGGCCCGTGAAACTAAACCGGTGCTTTCTTGGCTCTCTTAGGAGGGAACCAAAGAGACTCCGTACTGCGCAGGCGTTTGTCTCCCTGGAGAGGGCCCCCTCCTCCTCCGCCAGCTATCTCCCTGACAGAACCCCAGGAATCGCCCCATCTATTCTCCGGACGGCTGGACACAGCCAGAAGAACGCAAAACAGTGTTTCGCGATCGACTGGTAAACTAGCAGCCAGGAGGCGGGGTTGCCATCCTTTCCTAAGCCGTGCTGAAGCCTCAAACAGACTCAAAATCTGCCCACCCCATTTCTGAAACCATGTCTCCACCATGCTGTTCTTCATGATGACGATGACGACAACGACGATAATAGCAACGGTTTAAACTTATCCTTCTGCAGCCTGCTGGATTAGCTATAGCCCAGTGACCTCTCTGGAGGCCAGTTGAGTGTAGTGGTTAAAGGCACTAGGCTAGAAACCAGGAGACCATCAGCTATACCTTAGGCACAGAATCCAGCTGGGGAACCTTGGGCCACTCTCTCTCTCTCAGCCCTAGGAAGAAGGAGGCCAGGGCAAGCCACATCTGAAAAATCTGGCCAAGAAAACGGCAAGGACTTTCCATGCAGTTGCCCGTAGTCGAGACTGACTCAATGGCATACACACAAACACACACACACTGAAAACGTCAGCTCTCTCTCTCTCATTCAGTTCCGCTGCGCCATCCTTCAGCCACTCTCACAAGTGCTGTGCCGGGGAAGAGACCCAGAAATTTAAGAAGAGGAAGCACACGGCAAGATTTGCACAGTTTATTTATTCTCCTATTTCAGCACAAGAGGAAAAGCAGAGCTATGCGGATTGTAGGATGAGATGGGATTGCAATGGATTTTGGTGGGAGAATCGGGTGGGTGGTTGCATCTACGTGATTATACCAGTGTTTCTCAACCTTGGCAACTTTAAGATGGGTGGACTTCAACTCCCAGAATTCCCCAGCCAGCCATGCTGGCTGGGAAATTCTGGGAGTTGAAGTCCACCCATCTTAAAGTTGCCAAGGTTGAGAAACACTGGATTATACTGTTATTATGGAAGGAACGGGGTAGCCCAAAGGATCTATTTCTTCCAGAACTGAGCATCAGCATGGAGAGACAAGGCCGGGGTTTCAGTGAGCCTCCAAGGTTTTTGATGGTTCTTCAGATCTTGGCAGTGTAATGCAGTTGTAGCTGATGACGGTTTTCTTTCCACTTCTTGTGTCAATGAAGATATCAAATGTGCAGTCGTGTTTCTAAGGACAGGGGGATACCAAAGAGACAAAGTTAGAAAATCGGGGGTACCTGATAAGTAATTGGCGCGGAACAAAAATTGGTGTTTTTGGAACAGGAGAAGAAGAGAGAACCGCTCGACTGTGTTCAAACCACATGTGTAACCATATCAGTGGAAGACTAGCAGCTAAATTTGCGCGATGCACCAAGGCTGCTTCATTTCAGTCTTGTCTGGAGGGTTGGTTTGAGCCAATATGCCACGGAACCAAGCCAGTTTGGATTGTGTGTCACTTATTTGGGGAATCCAAAGAGTTTTGGAAAGGACGCTCATGTGTTGCACATGATTTGGCTATGATTTTGGTCAGTTCAGTCACATAGCTTGGATTTGCTCCTTACAGAACTATAAGCCATCATGTGAGGCATCTGGCTTGGCTTGGCTGGGACACAGCGCAAACATGGTGATGTGCTAACCACAGTTCGTGAGAGGATTGCGCCATTCTTGCTACAGGAGAACTGCCATTTTACTTAAAACAAAATGTTTAGCCCTCCTTTCTTTTTCTTTTTTTATTGCATTGTTTTTATTGCTTGTATTTTTACAACTATTGTTAGCTACCCAGAGTTGTATGCCACAAGATGGGCAGCCATATAAATTTTTTAAAGCAATAAATATAGAAATAAATAAATATCAAAAGAGGAAGCAGAGGTAAGGTTTTATATTTACAGCTTCTATTTTCATTTCATTAGGGCATTTATTTTGACTCAATCAATCAGTCATTGACTCAAAATAAGTGCCTTAAAGCCGACTGTAGGCACATCTTACCTATTTAGAGGCCACTCTAAAGGAAATGAAATGAAACTATTTATTTATTATGGCCAAAGGCCAACCATTTAAAATAGCTAACCACCATTAAGTCATTCAGAACAGGCTAAAATCCAGAAGAATAGCTGCATTAATTTCCGTTATATTTCTATATATGGAAACTGGACGTGGCTCAGTGGAAGAATGCCCTGGCTGCGTCCACACAACAATTTTAACCCAATTACGTGAATTAACCCAATCTTTTGGTTCAATCCATAGTCAAACCACCCATCGCTTTGCTAAGCAGAGGACGTTGTTTCAGATTTGAGTTCACAACATTTACCTCCTGTTCGGATTCGGGTACAGGTTGGCAACCCATGTTCTCCAAGTAATCTCTTGAATATTCCACGCCACCTTCTTGCTCTTCGCCTTTGCTGCAGTTGGTTTTGGCCAAAACCACCTTGATGTAGACCATCACACCGATGGCTTTCTGATGGAAGAGAAGAAGACATATTTCAGAAACATTGGCTTGGATCTCTCTATCTCCCAGGGAGATATTTTACAGGGTTTGTTCCGTGTGCATCATGCGGCCACATGACCGTGGAAGCGTCTTCGGACAACGCTGGCTCTTCAGCTAACAAACGGAGATGAGCACCGGCCCCTAGAGTCGGACACGACTGCACAAATGTGCGGGGGGAACCTTTACCTTTTTTACCTTGGATGGGCTCAGTCTGAACACAAGAACTTTCTAGGGTTCAGTCCTCCAACAGTTAAAAGTGTAAGGCTGTGTGTGCTTTAGAGCATGTGCAGAGTGCTTTTCAACCTCATCAACCAGGGAAGTAGAGTTCATACAGTATTTTCACACACAAACATAGAAAAGAAACAAACTGTGATGGAGAGAG
This sequence comes from Charina bottae, assembly GCA_023362775.1. Lineage (NCBI taxonomy): Eukaryota > Metazoa > Chordata > Lepidosauria > Squamata > Charinaidae > Charina > Charina bottae. The sequence continues at coordinate 2,618,803 of JALMGJ010000026.1, forward strand.
GGAAAAAAATAATAAATATGCTTTATATGAAAGTGGAAGGCGGCATAGATTTATCCATCTTTGAATTTCCCTAAACAGTGCAGCTTTCCCAAAGGAGACCTTCCTTGGATTTGATGTCGTTTATTTCATTTGGCTGATGTCTCGTCCTTCCTCCAGAACTTCACTGGTTCCATGGGAGCCACCTTCAGTTTGTCTCCACACAACGACCCAGTGAGGTAGGCTGAGCTGAGAGAGAGGGGCTAGCCCAATGTCACCCTGGGAGCCTCCACGGCTGAGGGCAGACTTGAACCCAGGCCTCCTCACTCTTAGGGCAAACTCTATGAAACCGGAGTCCTTCCTGGGTTTATTCAACATACTAAGCCACAAAACAAACAAACCAAGATTAAAACTAACCAAGCTGTGCAAAGGCAGCTTTCCTTGACCTGGTAAAAGTCGTAGGGTGTGAACTAGCCAATGAAGGGCGGGCTTGAACCCAGGCCGCCCCAATTCTAGTTGGGTGTTTTGACCATTAAACCCACCCCATTCTGAAAACTCATCCTATCATTTCCGCTTGTCACTTCTTTAACTGGAAAAGTATCTCCTCAACATCCAGGGAAACTGAGTCACTTGTTCCTAAGTCACCCCCCCCCCAATGCCACCAACTCTCTTCCTTTCGTGCCCATTGAAATTGAGGAGGCCTGGAAGGCAGCAGGTTGGCGCAACGGCCAGGCATCTGTCAGACTAGCCCCCTCCAGATACGAGGGGCCTTGGCTGGAGGCAATGGGGGTTGTAGCCCCACCTTCCTGGAGGGCAACCCGTTGGGGAAGGTAGCCGGGAAGCAGAGACGGTGGAGCTGGGTTGCACCTCCCACCCCAACGCCGTTATTCTTTTCTTCCAATCATTTGAAATGGGTTATAATCGGTACAATAGAGTAATACTTCATAATAACATAAATTATGAGGTCTTTGCCTGTCAGCTGGATTTTCTCACCTTGATTTCGACCTGACTATCCTCCAGATGTTTGTAGAAGGGCCCAGAGTTTAGACGATTGTAGTGGTTAATTGCTTTCTCTTTAAAAAACTGGGGCACAACTGCAGTGCTCTGAGCAGCAAGAATCTCTAAACCCTTTTGCTTCATTCTTTCCCAGTTTGCCTCTTCCCAGTCTTCTGCTTGTTCCACTTGTTCCACCTCTTTCAATTCTTCCACCTCTTCCACCTCTTCCACCTCTTCCACCTCTTCCACCTCTTCCAACTCTTCCAACTCTTTCGACTCTTCCGATTCTTCCGATTCTTCTGACTCTTCCACACAGGGATGCCTCCTTTTGCAACACTCCTCTTCTGCATGGGGATGCCTCTTTTTGCAACACTCCTCTTCCACGTGGGCATGCCTCTTTTTGCAACACTCCTCTTCCACGTGGGGATGCCTCTTTTTGCAACACTCCTCTTCCACGTGGGCATGCCTCTTTTTGCAACACTCCTCTTCTACGTGGGGATGCCTCTTTTTGCAACATCCCTCCTCCAAATGGGCATGCCTCTTTTTGCAACACTCCTCTTCCAAATGGGCATGCCTATTTCTGCAACACCCCTCTTCTTCAGAATGCTCCCCTTGCTTACAACATTTCCCTTCTACCCCAAACGCTGCCAGCCCCAGGAGCAAAGTGCAGCTGAGGAGCAGCTGCAAACCCACACAGGACATTCTCATCGTGGCTCGGAGATGCTGAACAAGCCCAAGCTGCCTGGCTGGAGGATGAAGGCTGATATAGTTCTGAGGAAGCCCGGCCCCTGGGTGGCTGCGCCCACCAGCTGGAAGACCCCGCCCCCTTCAAGTTGTGTCCGCCCATTGGCAAGATCTGAAAGGACAGACAAGTCCATCCCATTGTCCTGGCGCAGAGGCAATTCATTCCCCCATTATCCCAGTGAGACCTTGCTGAGAGGTCAAGGCATCATACAGGGGCCTTCTTCTTCATCTCTACGACAACTGTGCGAGGTAGACTGGGCTGAGTCAGATGCAGAGTTGAACTATCGAAATCTAGCACTTGATCATACCTGGCTCCCTCTTCTGACTTCAGGATCAACCATTGAGCAGTTTCTTCTGTTCCCCCTCTTCAGTCAAGAAACTTTTAAGATCTCCTGATAGTTTCCAACTGGAAAAGTTGAGAACTTTTCCAAGCTGCCATTGAATGTCCCAGTTTCCCCTGAAATGAGCAGAAAATATATTTCCGGGCTTCTCTGCAATGCTTTGTCTTCCAGGGAGCAGGTGGGTTTCCCAAGCTTTATGTCAAAGAAAGAGAGAGCCTTCATTTCTATTACCTCCATGAAACTCACATCTGAGCTACGGCTTAGTCTGGGGAAAAGAAGACAAAAGAAAATGAATATTGAACACCAACATTCAGGCAGGAGTCATGAAAGAAAGTGTCACCGAGATGCACCAGGGTGGTTCTAGGCAGCCTCTGAAGAAAATCTTCAAAGGCACACGGTTGTTCACAAAAAGTTAGCAAGGAGGCAGACAAGGCAGTGCCCGAAGATAACATGGTCAAGACTTAAATCAACTCCCCCCCACCTTTCCAACAATCGCCCAGAAAGAGCAGTAGCAGCATAAACCAAAGAGGTCTGCAAAGTGAGAACATTCTCGTGCGCAAGGAGCGAGGTCCTAACTCTCACCTTAAACTGAATCCTAACCCAGGATACTGCAACTGCTACGGACAGGAAAAAGCTGATCTTGTTGAAGGAGATCCTCGATCTATGGAATAGCATAGGGGGGCCCTGAGATTTGGATGGCCCTGATGCTCTTAGACCTGCACTAAAGACTTGGTGGTTTCCTGGGGTGTTCGGGCCAGGAAGTTAGATGAGATGTTGTGTTGTTGATGTGCCTTTCTTTTTTTAAAAAAGGGGGGTTATTGTTATCCTTGGGTTGTATGTTGCAGTTTTTTTGTGTTTTTAATCCTTGTATGCTGCTCTGAGTCACCTGTGTGAGGTGGGTGGCTATACAAAAGGAAGGAAGGAAGGAAGGAAGGAAGGAAGGAAGGAAGGAAGGAAGGAAGGAAGGAAGGAAGGAAGGGGGAAGGGGAAGGGAGGAAGGAGAGGTAGGAAGGAAGGAGAGATAGGAGTGAAGGGGATGGATGGGAGGGAGGGAGGGAGGAAGGAAGGAAGGAATAGAGAGGAGGGAAGGGGAAGGGGAAGGGAGGAAGGAGAGGTAGGAAGGGAGAGATAGGAGTGAAGGGGATGGGAGGGAGGGAGGGAGGGAGGGAGGGAGGGAGGGAGGGAGGAAGGAAGGAAGGAAGAGGGAAGGGGAAGGGAGGAAGGAGAGATAGGAGTGAAGGGGATGGATGGGAGGGAGGGAGGGAGGAAGGAAGGAAGGAATAGAGAGGAGGGAAGGGGAAGGGGAAGGGAGGAAGGAGAGGTAGGAAGGGAGAGATAGGAGTGAAGGGGATGGGAGGGAGGGAGGGAGGGAGGGAGGGAGGGAGGGAGGGAGGGAGGGAGGAAGGAAGGAAGGAAGGAAGGAAGGAAGGAAGGAAGGAAGGAAGGAAGGAAGGATCTACATGTGAAGAAGGCATTTTGCCACTGAGAGATCCACAGTCACATTGCTGGAGTCCTCCAAATATTCTCTCTACCCTCTCTGATTTCTTGATCAGTTTTCTTTGCCACACTTCTCTGCATCTTCTCACCTTTGAACTTTTCGCCAAACCTGATTTGGGGGTCAGTCAGATTCTTACCCTCTTTCTGGACAGAATATTATTATTTCTGGCAACAGGACCCAGCCATTCCTGGACCATGCACGGCCAGCTCTGGCAAGAATACTTTGAAGTCAACTTCAAAGGGGCCAGAAGTAGGAAGCACCAATAGAACATTTGTGGGGTTTTTTTAAAAATGACCCAAAGATAATAAAGATAATCAAACCCAAACTGTCCAAGTGCAATTGCATCAGTGACATCAGCCGTTTCTGGAAAGTTACTTTTGAACAATTAACAAGTGGCTTCACTTCTGAAAGCATCAATTCAGCTGGGCTTTACTTGGCAAAGAGCAATTTTAAGCCATTACAGTTGACCAATGCCCAAATATCCCATGGGCCAAGAAAAATCTCCAGTGACCCAGAAAAACATTGGATTATCCTGTAGCTTGAATCATGTCAACTGGATTTCTATTTTCTCAGTGGAAACGTTTCGCTCCTTATCCAAGGAGCTTCTTCAGTCTGAGCAAGACAGAGAAGATAGGTGGTTTGAGAGAGGGGTCAAGGAATCCATTTATGCCAACTTGGAAAATCCTTCCTTGAATAGAGGTGGGGGCCTCAGGCACAATCTTTCCCCCATCTTCCTCCCTGCTTTGTCTTCTGTGCCTAGGAAGATTAAGACCATTAAGACCATTTCACAAGCTCAACAGCAGCATTAACAACAGCAGCATCTTAACGATCCTCCTTTAGATGATAAAAGGACTTAAAATAACATCTCAATATAACCATGACCTAGCCCCAGGTGTAAGGTCACACAGCTACCTAGAAACATATTTAGGATTCCCTTACCAACTTTGCTCAGACTGAAGAAGCTCCTTGGATAAGGAGCGAAACGTTTCCACTGAGAAAATAGAAATCCAGTTGACATGATTCAAGCTACAGACAATTCCACCTGGATGACTGAGAACCTTCATAGACATATTGGATTATCCTCCAAAAGGCTGATGGTCCTCCCTCTTTGGGGTGTGATAGAACACCTGAAAATATCCCTGCTTAGGATGTCTATTCCAACACTTTTTTTTCAAAGTCTAATCTTTTAATCCCTTTCCACCCATTTATTCTCTCAGTGGGGTTAGAAAACATTCTAAACTTACTTTCCCTTTGTGTTCTTTTCAACCAGAAAACAAAACAGCAGCGGGTTTCTTTGATGGGTGAGGACAACGTGCCTCTGTTAGAGAAGTTAGGTGGGTGTGGTGGGAGGTGATATGATTTGAGATACAAACTGAAAGGATCAGATGCATCACCATTTTTTAAAAATGCCAATTTCTTGTCTACATCCAGAATGCCACATTTAAAGGAAAAAACACTGTCTAGGATGATTCCTTTGGTGGAATCTAAAAACCCTAAACTGGTTTGATGGGGACCCATCAGGCAAAGCCGAAGGCCCTCCGTCGTGTGCTGAATGAATAGACCTGGACATTGGCTTAACACCAGTGGGAAAAATGCGAGAATCCAGTTTCAGAGGCCAGTTCCAGGACACTGATCAAAGAGATGAGTTATTGGGTTAATTCCCATGCATTAGATGGGAAGGCACACCCCAGGCGTATTACAGTACCAAGGAAACAGGGTTTCTGGACTTACAACGCCTTCTTTTAGGGCAGTGTTTCTCAACCTTGGCCACTTTAAGACGGGTGGACTCCACCCGTCTTAAAGTGGCCAAGGTTGAGAAACACTGTTTTAGGGAGGGGTATTACATTGCCCCAGTCTGACCTGGCTTGACCAAACGACCGTTTTCCATTGAGTCTCAAGGGAGGTGGGGCTGTCTTAACTTGGGGGTGGAGCCACCTGGGGGTGGGGCTTCCCTACATCTATATCAGGCAGTTCCCCCCACAGCCCGCCCATTGCTGTACAGCAGTTGTCGTGTTGCCTTCGCCACCATGGGAATCCGCTGGCAGCTGGTCTTTGGGTGCTTCTTACTGGTGGGAGGTTTTGCCCAAAATCTTTCGGCCCCAGGGTTGGTGGAAGAGAAATCAGTCAGTGAGGAGATGCTGGAAGAAGACCTTGAAAACATCACCAGGCAACAAATTGCTTCCTTGCGGGAAAAGGGGAACAATCAAATTCACACCTTCACTGACTTAGCCTTGCAATATTATAATAAGCAGGAAGATTCCACGTTGTTCACACCGGTGGGGGACGCAACGATGACCGTCAAGGTAAGGAGCGCCTTCAAGCCACTGTGATGCTCTTGATCTGCTTATTATTCCAATGAGGATTTTAGCCATTGGTCCATTTAGTTTTTTTGCACCCTTTTGCTCTGCAGGTAGGCTGGACGGTAACTCCCATAATTCCCAGCCTTGTTGGTTGCAGAATTAGTAAACTTGCAATCCAACCCAACCAGTTGGGGAACACTGTCATGTCTGTCCCCTTACTAGATTGCTTCCAATGCATACATCATTTATTTTATGGGTTTCTGATTTCCCACCTCTCCTTCAGAAGTTTGAGGCGGTGTGCATTGCACTCCTGCCTCCTGTCCTTCCCCTCAACGACAACCCTGTAATGGCATGTAGGAAAGAACTTGGGAGACGGGGCCAGGAGACGCAGCCAAGGGAACAGTCAGATAAGAGGCAGCTGAGCCCGCAGCTGGATAGTGGGCAGGGCAAGAGGCTCAGAAGGGACCCTCCCTAGTTTCTCGGGCTGTAAAGAAGACGGGGGGGGGGGGAGAGAATTATACTTTCAGACTTGCAAGATTGATGTCGGCCTTGCGGGGTAAACCAGATAGGATCATCTAATTCTACTTTATTGTAATGCTACCAGTGTGCCCCATGATGGTTTATAATGATTCCAGGTTCACCCAACATGCAAAGACAAAGGGTGAATTCTCACATTGCCCTGAACCCCAATCTCCCCATCCCCATTTTAGCCAAGGCTAGCATGTTATATAATTTTAATTTCTGAAAAAGAGTGTTAAATTTCTGCATGGATGTTATTTCACCTGTTTTCCCATGATTTCTTAATGGTGATAGAAAAGCACTTTTCTTGTGCTGAAAGATGCTTTATTTAATTTCATGCTTGGAAGGGAGTGGTCAAAGAGGCCAAGATGGTGGGTGCCGTCTTGACTTTTTCGACCTCCCTCCCTGCAGATGACTTTGCCCTTTGAGCATGTCACAGTCAAAACAACCATGATTGTTTTTCTAGAAAGCAGTTGGATCCATGGTGTACCTTCGGCTGTCTTTGGAAAAAACCAACTGCACCAAAGAAGATGTGGAACATCATGAAATGTTTGACCTGATGCACCGCCTTTACCATGGAGAAGACCACTTTCTACTTCCGAAATACTGCGGGCCACTCCCTTCCTCTGAGCAGGAGGTGAGAAAGCAGAGTTTGGTCTTTAATTGGGCTGCATGGGAACCCCAACCCAGGAAAACCCAGAGGAGTGTTCTTAGGACTCTCCCCTTCCAGCCACACACTCCGCTGCATATTGACCAGGTTCACACAAAATGCCTAACCTGGCTTCTGAATTAACCTATTTTCTGGAGGCTGAGCTCCCTGTAGATTGGCACTCACTCATGCTACCTTTTTCTTTACCTAGAACAGTGTTTCTTAAAGTGTAGTCCAAGACCCCTGCGGGTTCTCCAAGACCAACATTACTTTTCACTATTTTGCATTGAGAAATGGTTTCTTTATCCATCTGATAAAGGAAATAAGCTAAACTGCAGCCAAAATACAGGTAGTCCTCAACCTACAACCACAATTGGGACCAGAACTTCTATCACTAAGTGAGACGGTCGTTAAGTGTGTCATGCCTGATTTTATGACCTTTTTTGCTGCAGTCATTAAGTGAATCACATGGTCATTAAGCAAATGTGACTTCCCCCATTGACTTTATTTTATTTATTTATTTATTTATTTATTTATTTATTTATTTATTCAATTTCTATAGCCGCCCATCTCAACAAGTGACTCTGGGCGGCTTACAACAATAAAAACCATAAAACGATTGAAGCAATTACAATTACAATTTGCTTGTTGGAAGCCGGCTGGGAAGGTCGCAAGGCGATCACATGACCCTGGGACGCTGCAACCATCGTAAATACATGCTGGTTGCCAAGCACCTGAATTTTGATCACGTGACTGCAGGGACACTGTGACAGTTGTAAGTGTGAGGACTGGTTGTAAGTCACGTTTTTCAGCACCGTCGTAACTTCGAATGGTTGCTAAATGAATGGTTGTAAGTCAAGGCTTTCCAAGCTGTGTGTCATGACACAGTACTGTGTCGCCTGGGGGCCCCAAGTGTGTCACGCGACAAACGAAGTGCTGATGGCGCACCGCTTCCGGGTTGTCGCACGACACACCAGGATGCCGCTGCTGCCACCTCCGCCACAGCGCACAAAAACCTGAAAGTGTGGCGGCGGCGGCAACCCGGAAGCGCCGCCGGTGGTGCTTCCGGGTTTTTGTGCGCTGGCCGTTGGTGTGTCGCCAACGGCAAAAGTTTGGAAAGCCCTGATCTAGAAAGTACTTATGATACAGTCAACCCATTGTCAACCATGACTCTTGCTCCTCTTTCCTTTATACGGGCCACTGCTTCCCCATCCTGCTTGTATTATGCCAGGGAAAAGCACCCGCTGGCCTTGTGAAATGAAATGTCCAAAGATTATGTGCAATAGCAGTAGGGGGTCTACAGGCTACGGTAAAAAAAGTCAAGACGGTGCTCGTGACAGTGCAATCAAAGCTCTGGGTTGTGATGGCGCTATCGTGACCACCATAGAATCATAGTTGGAAGGGACTGAAGAGGTCATCAGGTCCAACCCCCTGCATATTGCAGGATTCAGTACGCCAACCCCAGTTGAAAACCTCCAGCGAGGGAGAAGAAACCCCCCTTCCACTGACTGATAGCTCTCACTGTCAAGAGGTCCTTCCTTAATGCCTAATCTTCACAGGTAGTCCTTGCTTACACACAGTAATTGGGACCAGGAGCTCCATCGTTAAGCGATGCAGTCGTAAGGTGCAACGTCGTGTGACCACGCCGCTTGTGACAGCAGTTCCGGCAGTCCCAGGTGCTGCCGTTAAGCAAACCCTGCACAATCGCAGCCTCCTGCCGTCACGTGATCGCCATTAGCGACCTCCTGCCGCCTTCCCCGTCGACTTTGCTTGTCGGAAGCTGGCAGCGAAGGTCACAAATGGCAATCGTGTGACCTTGGGGTGCTGCGACTGTCATAATTGCAAGCCGGTTGTAAGTACCCTTTGTTCAGCGCCGTCGTTACTTCAAACGGTTGCTGAATGAGTGGACGTTAAACAAGGACTGCTTGTATCTACATCCTTCAGGTTTCATCCCATTTGTTCTAGTCTTCCCCTCTGGAGCAAGTCTGAACCCTCTACAACGTGTCAGCCCTTTAGCTATTTGAAGACAGTTTTCATGTCCCCTCTCAATCTTCCCTTTGTTTATTTTTTAATTATTTTATTATTTAAAATATATATTAAACACATATAAACAATTATACATATACTTACAATGTATACAACATATTTACATTTCAGACATTTTCACATACAAAAAGGACATTAAAAAGAGAAGAAGCAAAAAAAAAAAGGGGAGGAGAAAGGAAAGAAGAGAGAGAGAGAGAAAGAAAAAAAAAGGAAATAAATGACAACATATAAACTTTTAAAATACTTCCAGTTTTCTTCACGAAAATTTTTTTTTGTTTCATATTGATTTACATAGCTTTTCTTATTCCGTTCCCCCCTTTTCTTTTTTTCCCCTCTTTTCATACTTCCTTTTTATAATTATTTCATTATATTTCATAAGTTTCAATATCTTATTCATTTCAGATATTCTAATAAATTTGCTTTTCTCTTATTTTTTCTTTTACTTATAATTTTATATAATTAAGTTAATCATGTATTCCTTTTGTATATACCTTAGGAAGGGGTTCCATATCAATTCATAGTCCTCCAATTCTTCATCTTTCATTAAGTTTGTTAATCTGTCCATTTGAGTAATTTCCATTAGTTTTATGATCCATTCTTCTATTGTCGGAGTACATTCTTGTTTCCAGTATTGTGCAAAAATGATTCTTGCTGCTGTTGTTAGATATAATAATAGTTTTTTGCTGCTATTGTTCATCTTTTTTTCCATTAATCCAAGTAAGTAGATTTCTGGTTTTTTTTCCATATTAGTTTCCAAAATTTTACAGATACACAGATGTATTTTGTCCCAGTATTTTTTTGTTTTTTTACAAGCCCACCATACATGATACATTGTACCAACTTTTGTTTTGCATTTCCAACATAAATTTGAATTAATATGCTTCATTTTAAACTTCTCAGGAGACATGTACCACCTAAACATCATTTTGTATATATTTTCTTTTAGATTATTGCTCAATGTGAATTTAATATTTTTTGTCCATATATTTTGCCAATCTTCATAGCTAATTTCATGCCTTAAGTTTTCTTCCCATTTAATCATATAATTTTTTATTTTTATGTCATTGGTTTTTATTTCTAATAATTTTTTATATAATTTAGAAATCAAATGGTCGTTTTCGTTCCATAATATATTGTCCCATCTATTTTCTATTTTCTCAAATTTAAACATTTTTTATCTAATTTAAATTGTTCTTTTATTTGAAAATATGTAAACCATTGACATATGGAACCCTCTTTTTCCAATTCTTCTCTTGTTTTCAATTCATAATTTTGTTCGTTAAATTTTAATAAATTTTGGTATCTCAACCATTTATTGTCACTTCTATTTTCTTGCCTGGCAAATGCCTCCTGAGGCGACATCCACAATGATATAGTTGGTAATAAAGAATTTTTGTATTTGTTCCATATTTTTAATAATGATTTTCTTATAATATGGTTACTAAATGCCTTATTAATTTTACTTTTGTTATACCACATGTATCCATGCCAACCGAATCGAATATCATGTCCTAAGTTTAATAATTTTGTATCTTCCAATGTTATCCAGTCTTTTAGCCATACTAATCCACATGTTTTGTAGTATAATTTTAGATCTGGCAATCCCAATCCTCCTCTTTCTTTAGCATCTTGTAAATATTTTAATTTTATTCTGGGTTTTTTCCCTTGCCATATAAATTTTGCTAAGTCTTTTTGCCATTTTTGAAATGTTTGATCTATTATTACAATTGGTATCGTTTGGAACAAATACAAAATTCTTGGTAATATATTCATTTTAACAGTAGCTATTCTTCCCAATAAAGATAACTGTAGCGATTTCCATTTTTCTAGATCTTTTTTAATTTCCATCCATGTTGTGTTATAGTTATTTTTAAATAAATCTATATTTTTCAAAGTGATCTGTATTCCCAGGTATTTTATTTGTTTTACGTTTTGAAATCCTGTTTTTTGTTCTAGTTCAATTTGATCTTTCTTTGTCATATTTATATTTATCATTTTAGTTTTTTGTTTGTTTATTTTAAATCCTGCTAATTCGCCATATTCTTGTATTTTTTGGTTTAATTTATCAATTGAATCTATGGGATTTTGCAGTGTTATAACCAAATCGTCTGCAAACGCTTTTAGTTTATAAGTTTCTTTTTTAATTTTAATTCCTTTTAAGTTTTCATCTTTTCTGATTTCTTCCAATAGACATTCTAATACTAATATAAATAATAGTGGAGATAACGGACATCCCTGACGGGTGCCTTTTTCTATGTTACAGTCTTGTGTCTCTTCTTCATTAATTATAGTTTTGGCTTTTTGTATTCTATATATAGCTTGTATTGCCTTTATAAATTTATCTCCAAAATTCCTGTATTCTAACGTTTTGATTAAGAAATCCCAATTTATGTTGTCGAAAGCTTTCTCTGCATCTAAAAATAGTAGCATTATTGGTTTTTCGTTATGAATATGTGCGTATTCTACCAAATTTATAATTGTGCGTATATTTTCATTTATTTGTCTACTTGGAAGAAATCCGTTTTGGTCTTTGTTTATAAGTTCCTGCAAGATTTTCTTTAATCTTTCTGCTAGTATCATAGTAAATATTTTGTAATCATTATTTAATAGGGAAATCGGTCTGTAATTTTGACAGCCCGTAGGATCTTGGTTTTCTTTTGGGATTAGAGTAATTCTAGCTTCCATCCATGATTGCGGTATTTTGTTTCCTTCTAATATTAAATTAAATAGATTTTTAAGTGGTATTATAATTTGTTCTTTAAACTGCTTATAATAGCCTGCAGATAGTCCATCTGTACCTGGAGTTTTTCCTGTTTTTAATTTTTTAATTGCGTCCTCTATTTCTTGCGTTGTAATCAAATTTTCTGTTATTTCTTTTTGTTCATTAGATAATTTTTTTAAATTACATTTCTGAATATATTCTTCAATTTTTTCCGATGATATTTGTTGTTTTTTATATAATTTTGTATAATAGGTATGAAAAGCTTTTTTAATTTCCTCATTGTGAATTAAATCCACATTATTTTCCTTTATTTTAGAAATTATTCTTTTTTCTCTTTCTTCCCTTTGTAAGCTAAACATACCTAGGTCTTTTCACCATTTTATTTATTTATTTGTTTGTTTGTTTTATTTTTATCCCGCCTTTATTATTTTTATAAATAACTCAAGGTGGCGAACATACCTAATACTATGGTTGTTGTGGGTTTTCGGGGCTGTGTGGCCGTGTTCTGGCAGTTTTGGTTCCTAATGTTTCGCCAGTCGCTATGGCTGGCATCTTCAATCTTTCAATCTTTAGGATTGACTGAGTTGACCTCCTTGCAGTCCAAGGGACTCTCAAGAGATTATAATAACTAGCTGTGTCTAGTTGCCCTCTAAAGCAAAAACACTGGGTTTCCAGGCAAGGGCGACACTTATTTTATGTAAAGTCCATTGACCCTTTGAAGATTTAGAGCTATTTCTCACAAGGTGCGGAAAGCTGTAAAAATACTGAGTATTGTGATGGTTTATTCCTGGCAAACTTTTACAGCACCCCAGACTTCCTAACTTGTTCCTTGGTTTTCTCCCACCCCCACCCCTCCTTTCCTATTTTCAGCAACTTGATTGCACATTTGAAGTGTTTTTAGATGAAAGATCTATGGAGAGGGAAACTGTAGTGGGCCATCACTGCAAACGAATAATGGTCTTTGAAGATGAAGCCGCAGACCTGAATTAGATGATGCAAGCCGGAAAACTTCCATGGAAAGGAGATGCCTGAATCTATTGCCGTCCCACCTCATGCTAGAATCTCTTTCCCCCCTGTTCTGAAGTAGGAGAATAAAATCAAATTGCAAAAGCTTTGCCACGTGACTGACCAGCTGTGCCTCCCGTCTGCTCCTTGCAAGCTTCCATTTCTTCCCCCCGTTGCCACTGCAGAAGAGGTCAAACTGAACCCTACAGTCAGCAGCATCAGATTCTGCACCTCTGATTGGATAGCATCTGCTGGCCCTTAACCCCAATGGTCCTGTGGGGTTGATACATTGTGGGACACCAACAATTGAGGGTATAAATTTAGACCCAGCCAGGCAGGAGGTTAAACTCCCCCCAGTTAGTCATGTGGTGGGAACACTTAAGCTCAGTCAATCAGTCCTTTTTGCCCTCCAAGAAAAAGAGTTGGAGAGAAGGAGTGGCTGAAAAAGCAATACAATCCACAGCAGTACTGTACAGGTACTCCTCGTTTAACAACCACAATTGGGACCGGAATTTTGGTTGTTAAGTGAAGCGGTTATTAAGCGAATCCAACCGGATTTTATGACCTTTTTTGTGGTGGTTGGAAAGCGAATCATCGTGGGCATTAAGTGAACCACTTGGTCGTTAAATGAATCACGTGGTTCCCCATTGATTTTGCTTGCCAGAAGCCGGCCAGGAAGGTTGAAAATGGCGATCACATAACCACAGGACACTGCGACGGTCATAAGTGTGAAAAACGATTGTAAGTCATTTTTTTCAGCACCGTCGTAAATCTGAACCTCACTAAACAAATGGTTGTTAAGTGAGGACTACCTGTACAGAATTACACCTCCTAAGTAGCAATTGGCTGCTGTGAACAAGCCACACCTACTGCTGCTTGCTGGGGATGATGTCATAGAACATTGCCATTACTGTTCAGCAGTGTTTCTCAGCCTTGGCCACTTTAAGATGTGTGGACTTCAACTCCCAGAATTCCCCAGGGGAATCTTAAAGTGGCCAAGGTTGAGAAACACTGCTGTACAGTATTCTTCTGGTGCAAGGGTTCATGGGATATGGGGTAGAAAGTTGGGCAGGAGTATAACTGGGTCAAATTAATGTTGTTTTGTTCTGCCAGAATTAACATTAAGATTTGACTGGGCTAGTTGCTTTTCTGCCATAGCTCAAGCCACAATTTGATGTAATGTTTACATTTTTACTTTCTGTTCCAAAGGAAATCTAGTTTAGGAGAATAAAAAATCACCGCAGCTGTGTATACATGACACTAGTGGGTGGAACAAGAAACAGCCAATATTTAAGTCTCTGATCTAAATTAGTGTAAAAGAGTTCAGTATGAGATACCTGTCAAAATCTGTGGTGAATTAACTAATTTCAATAAACATTTGGATAAAGTTTCAACAGACTTTACACATCCATCTCCAGACTGACAATATACATACTTTTAAAGAAAAGTTTAAATGATGATTCCTTCTTTCTCCAAGCTTTAAGAAAAGGGGGCACAATTTCCTGAAAAAAATGCACCCTGACCGCTCAGCATTTGCTGCTAGAACACAATAGTGGGGTAAATGATTTTATGCGCAAAACAAGCACAATTGAAAACACGCACTGGGCATTCTCACAAAACAGCTTCTGTGGTGGGTGTGGCCAGTGGCAAAATGTTGGTGCCGCCTCCCCTGGCACTTCCAGGGCCGCAGGCCTTTCCGGGGTCCCCCCCCCCTTGTTCTACCCTTTTCCCGGGGCTCCACAGCTTCCTGGATGAGCTTGGGCCTGCCTGTGGGGTGGCTCTTAGATGGGGCCCCCATGGGCTGTTCTCGGGCTTCTCCACCCTTCGGCCTGCTCATTTTATGACCTGCACCTTCCTTGCAGGGTTGGTGTACCGGTACTCCTTGCCACTTCTCAGCTGCTGGCCCATCCTAGCACTACCTAGCCCAGAGCTTTCCAAACTTTTCATGTTGGTGACACACACTTTCAGCAGGGCATCATTTCACGACACACTCTTACAGCAGCGCATCATTTTGCGACACACTCTTACAGCAGGGCACAAGGCAGGCACTAGGACCTGCACGGAATCCTGGCAGGGCTCGGAGGCAGCAGCAGCCGCAACACACCCAGACACTGCAGCCAACACACTAATGTGTCCCGACAGACAGTTTGGAAAGCTCTGACCTAGCCTATCCATTGTTCCCAGTCTCTAGAAAATTTTTTTAAAAATGAAATTGAAAAATTGAAAAAAAAATTAAACGCCTGTGGTTGGTGCGTGTGACCTCTGCTGGTTGCCAGGAAGAAAAAGAATATATATATTTTTAAAAAAGGAGGGAATACTCCTTAAATCTGTGATACCTTCTAGTGTTTAATATTCCACTTCTGACACCATGTAATGGGAGCACTAACTGGTGGCTAATGATGTTGGTGAGACGCCCACAGAGATGCCCTCTCCCAGTGGCATGGATCTGGGAGGGAGTCCAAAAAAAGGCAATGCTTCGGCACAACCAATTCCTCAGGCACCAAAACAAGGGCTAGAGCAGTGCTTTCCAAAGTGCCGCCGTTGGCGACACACCAACGGCGGCAGTGGCAGCGCGGGGGCGCGCGGGGGGGCACGTGCACGGCAGCGGTGTGGGGGGGCGCGTGGTGGCGTGCACGGCGGCGGCGGCCTCGCTAAAATGCGGAAGTGCTGATGGCGTGCCACTGTCGTCTTCGCTGCCACGGCATGGAAACTCCAGCTCCGCGCGCCCCCCCACCATGCGCGCCTCCGTGCCGCCGCTTCGTGACATGCTAAACTGTGGGTTGCGTCACACTAAAGTGTTGTGACACACAGTTTGGAAAGCTATGGGCTAGAGGCAAAATAATTTGCCTCTTTTAGTGCTGGGCAGCACACCGGGCCCGTCATGGGCAAAGATAGGGGAAAAAAGGGGATTTTTTGGGATTGGATCCACCTCTTGGACAGTTTGAAGGGCCGGTGGGAGTTGGGTGGTAGCCCTTTGCCGGTAGCCCTTACCAGCAGTTTGTGGACTTTGCTGGAATTTGAACGGGGACTGAGTCGATTTGTATTAATTTTAAGATCATAGAGACAACAGCTACCGAAATCTGAATTTAACAACTTTTCCCGTTGCTCTAAATCTCAATCAACTTGTTTGTGGCGATTAAGATCCCTCCAGAGTGAATGTACTACTCCCTTACTATTGTGAGAGAATGGGAGGGAGTAAGGTATGAATGGGAATGTAAGAAATTACTCAACTCCTTGAGTGAGAGACAAGGGGTGAGGAAGAGTCTTGGATGCTTGCCCCCCATCCACTAGTGAGAGAAGTCGAGGGGGGAGCATAGTGAATGGTTTTGAGTGAATGTAGGTAAGTGGAGTTGGGGTTCCAACAGTGCCGAGAGCGTGAGCTGGTGCACTGGAAGAGCCCCCACACTTTATGATTGTGAGTATATGAGGTTGTGTGGATCAATGGAGGGACCCTTATTTTTATCCAGAGATCTAGAGAGTTCAGGAGTGGGGGCTATTGAGCTTAGAGAATCTGGGGGAAATAGGGCAAGGCAGGTGATTGAGGTTGTGATGGGCCGGGGACGTTATGGCGGGAGCCAGAGGGCAGGTCATCTTAGAAGAAGGCGTCCCCGATGTTTGTTATCTGTGACACCTTCTGGCCCTCTGTGCTCAAACCCAGAGCCTGGACAGCATACTCGTGGTAACCCTGACTTCCGGCTGCTGCTTTGAAACGCCAGGTCGGTTATCAACAAGGCTCCCCTCATAAGTGATTTAATCGCGGAAGAGGGGGCAGACCTGGTGTGCGTTACCGAAACCTGGCTGGGCAGTGAAGGGAGTGTTCCTCTTTCAGAGATGTGCCCACCTGGGTTTCGAGTATGGCACCAGCCGAGATTCCGGGGTCGGGGAGGTGGGGTGGCTGTTCTCACATCCGAGAATCCCTGGTAGCCGTCAGGGGCCTTGCTCCACAAGTTTCTGGGTGTGAGACCCTGTTCTTTAAGTTGGGTTCCCGTGAACAGTTGGGAGTGTTGCTACTGTACCAGCCTCCCTGCTGCGTAGCATCCTCCCTGCCCGAGCTACTGGAGGCCGTCTTGGGGTTGGCAGTGGAGTTCCCCAGACTTATGGTTCTGGGGGACTTCAATCTGTCGTCCCTGGGACGGGCCTCTGAAGCGGCCCGGGAGTTCATGGTCTCCATGGCGACCATGGGCCTGTTCCAGATTATTCAGGGCCCGACTCGAGACAGTGGCCTCACACCAGATTTAGTTTTCTTGTCAGAGCAATGGCAGTGTGATCTGAGGGGAGAACTACAGCTTTCCCCTTTGTCATGGTCAGATCACGCCCTGGTGACTTTGAGATTCTCATATGCTAACCCCCTCCGCAGGGAGGCGGGACCTATTAGATTGGTCCGCCCCCGGCGACTGATGGACCCAGAAGGGTTTCAGAGGGAGCTGGGGGTTATACCCGAGGATTTGCTGAACGGTCCAGCGGAGGCCCTGGCTGCTACCTGGAATAGGGAGGTAGCTGGGGCCTTGGACAAGATCGCACCTGTGCGGCCTCTCCTATCCCAGAGAACCCAACGCTCCCCGTGGTTCACGGGTGAGTTAAGGGTTCTGAAGAGGATCAAGAGACGCCTAGAGCGCCGCTGGAGGAAGACAAAGACTGAATCCGACCAAACACTGGCTAGAGCCGCTGTTAGAGCCTTGTGGCGGTAAGAGCGGCGAAACGTCAATATTTCTCCGCTCTTATTGCATCCGCAGAATGCCGCCCGGCAACCCTGTTTAAAATTACCCAATCCCTTTTGGGGAAAGGGCAGTCAGAAGTCCATCTGCAGGGTCGGGCCGAGGAATTTTCGAGGCATCTGCAGGATAAAATCGCTCGGATTCGCTCCAAGTTGGACTCTGAGCGTGAGGCAAAATCTGGAGAGACACCCAGGGAACGTACTCACCTTGTTATCTGGGAACAGTTTGACCCTGTTGGTCCTGAGGAAGTGGACAGAGTCCTCTGGTCTGTAAATGCCACCACCTGTCAATTAGATCCTTGTCCCTCCTGGCTGGTGAAAGCAGCTTGGGGGGTGACTTGTGGTTGGGTCCAAGCGATGGTAAATACATCCTTGAGTGAGGGGGTGTTCCCGGCAGCTTTCAAGGAAGCGCTGGTGCTCCCCCTCCTCAAGAAGCCATCGCTGGACCCTACTATACTGGATAATTTTTGTCCAGTCTCCCACCTCCCCTTTTTGGGGAAGGTGGTTGAGAAGGTGGTGGCGTTGCAGCTCCAGAGGATTCTGGAGGAAACCGATTATCTAGACCCCTTTCAGTGCATTGGTCGCGCTTATGGATGATCTTTGGCAGGAGCGAGATGGAGGCAGTGCATCCATTCTCGCTCTTCTTGACCTCTCAGCGGCATTCGATACAGTCGACCATGGTATCCTTCTGGGATGGCTCAGGGAGTTGGGGGGGGGTGACGTGGTTTTACGCTGGTTCACCTCCTTCCTCCAGGGCCGATCCCAGTCGGTGTTGATAGGGAGCGAGAGAGCCAGCCCACGGGCCCTTCTTAGTGGGGTTCCACAGGGCTCGGTACTCTCGCCGCTCCTTTTTAACGTCTACATGAAACCGCTGGGCGAGATCATCCGTCACCACGGGCTGAGGTATCATCAATATGCCAATGATACCCAATTATACATCTCTATCCCGGGTGAAGTAAGTGATGCAGTGACCACCCTGTCCAAGTGCCCGGGGGCTGTAGGGGTCTGGATGGGGAAAAACAGGCTTCAGCTGAACCCTGGTAAGACAGAGTGGCTGTGGATTAATGGCCCCTCGGTGTCTGGGACTTTGTCATCTTTAGTTCTGGATGGGGTCGCACTTCCCCAGACAGACCCGGTGCGTAACTTGGGGGTCCTCTTGGACTCACGACTCCTGCTCGAAGAGCAGGTGGCAGTCGTGGCCAGGAGGGCCTTTGCTCAACTTCGTGTTGTGCGCCAATTACGCCTTTTCCTTGACCAAGAGGCCCTTCGGTCACTCGAGCCCTGGTTGTCTCTCATATAGATTACTGCAATGCACTCTACATGGGGCTACCCTTGAAGAATATCCGGAAACTACAGCTGGTGCAGAATGCAGCGGCACGGGCAGTTTTAGGTGCATCAAGATCTGCACACATAACACCCCTGCTCCGTGAGCTGCATTGGGTGCCAGTTTGCTTCCAGGTCCAATTCACGGTGCTGGTTATCACCTTTAAAGCCCTACATGGCACGGGACCAGGTTATCTGAGGGACCGCCTCATCCCCATGACATCTTCCCATCCCACCCGATATTGCAGAGAGGGCATGCTGCGGACCCCTTCTATGAAAGAATTCCACTTAACGGGGTCCCGGAGACGAGCCTTCTCTGCAGCGGCTCCTGCCCTATGGAACATCCTTCCACCAGGGATAAGACAGGCCCCCTCGCTCCTGGATTTTAGAAAAAAATAAAAAACCTGGCTCTGTGACCTCGCCTGGGGCAAAAAGGAAAGCAGTCAAACCTGGGGATGGCTGATTCCTTAGAGCCACCTTAATATTTAAAATATTTTAATCATAGTCAACGTCACTTTAGAACTATCTGCCTCTTGGATTTTATTTTATTGTATTTTATTGTAATTTATTGTAATTCTATTTTTATCATGGTTTTTGTTGTACTTTGTTGATGTTGTGTTGTGAACCGCCCAGAGTCCCTCCTTGAGGGGGAGATGGGCGGTTATAGAAATTCAACAAATAAATAAATAAATAAATAAATAAAGATAAGGAAATGGCCACTTTGCAGCTCATTCTCTCAAAGGCCACTTTCCTCTATTCAGGATGGGACAAGACCTGGAAGGTGGACATTTTTGGGAAAATGTCCCAAATGTTTGGGAAGAGGCAGGGCAGTTTCCCAGACCACCTGCTTTTGAGTTTCCCAATCCTTTACAAGATATGATAAAACCGATTTGGATTACTTCCATTTTTTTTCCAGATCTAGCTGATATTCAGAGCACTGGCAACAGAGCCATATTTAAAATTGTGTGAGTCTGGAATTGGCGGAAAGCTGAAATCATCACTTATGTCATCTGCCTCCAGGCTGGTTAATAGCTGAACATCCTGCCCCTTGAAATCTCCTGGGCGGGGCTTTCCAAACTTTTCAGTTGGCAACACACCAATGGCAGCGTGCGAAAACCCGGAAGCGCCGTGGTGGCAGCAGGTGAAAACCTGGAAGCGCCGTGGCGGTGGGCGAAAACCCAGAAGCGCCGCGGCGGTGGCGGGGTGTGAAAACCTGGAAGCGCGGCGGCGGCGGGTGAAACCCTGGAAGCGCCACCACTGCAGCGCTTCTGGGTTTTCGTGTGCCACCACTGCGGCGCTTTTTGGTTTTTGTGCGCCACCACTGCGGCGCTTTTGGGTTTTTGCGCACCACCACAGCAGCGGCGGCACTTCTGGGTTTTTATGTGCGGCGGCGGCAGCTGCGGTGTCCTGGTGTGCCGCACGAAAACCTGGAAGCGCTGATGGCCTGCTGCCGCCGCTGCGCACACTGATGCACGCGGCAGCAGCAGCGTGTCATCAGCGCTTCCGGGTTTTTGTGCAGCACACCTGGGCCCCGCAGGCGACACAGTACTGTGTCGCGACAGACAGTTTGGAAAGCTATGCTCCTGGGTGATGAATTAACAAAATTAATTGAACACTCTCCACAAAAAACAAATAAAAACAAAAAAAGAGCACATTTTAAAGGATCTTTTACATTTACATTAGAAGTTGGTTGCAGATGCTGCATGTGGCCTGTTCTCATGCAAAAAGAGAGTAGTTGGACAAAGTGCAGGGGTGAGAAATGGAGGGGAAGGTGAATTGTCAAGTATTACAGCACGTAGAACGAGTGCTGCCAGATCTTGGCTGTGAGGATTTCTTTGCCATATTAATTTAAAAAATAGGATTGCAGCCTAATAAAAGTTACACTGACTTTATTTAATTCTCATATTTTCCTAACTGGGCAAGGCATGGAATACATTTATTTATTTTATTTATTTTATTAAATTTATATTACCGCCCATCTCCCCCAGTGGGGACCCTGGGCGGTGTACAATAAAATAGAATTAAAAGAAATACAAAATTACAACAATACACAATATGAATTCCAAGGGCAAAAAGCCAAAAAAGATACTGGGAGGCTTCAAGGGACCAGCCATCCCCAAGAGGAACTGTTGGCGTTTCCCTCCCAGGCAAGGTGGCAGAACCAGGTCTTTAAGCCTTTCCGGAAGGCTGGGAGCGAGGGAATAAGCCTCAGCTCTGGGGGTAAGATATTCCAAAGGGCGGGCGCAACTGCAGAGAAGGCCCGCTTCCTGGACCCCGCTAGGTGGAACTCTTTAATCGATGGCAGCAAGCCCTCTCTGGCTGAACGGGTGGGACGGGTCGATGTTCTGGGGATGAGACGGTCCTTCAGGTAACCTGGCCCCATGCCATGTAGGGCTTTAAAGGTGATAACCAACACCTTGAATTGTACCCGGAAGCAAACCGGTACCCAATGCAGCTCGCGTAACAATGGTGTCACATGGGCCGATCTTCTGGCCCCAGTAATTGTCCGCGCAGCCGCATTCTGGACCAGTTGAAGCTTCCGGATACTCCTCAAGGGTAGCCCCATGTAGAGCACATTACAATAATCTATGTGGGAGATGACAAGGGCATGAGTGACTGTTCAGAGGGCATCTCGGTCCAGGAAAGGGCGTAACTGGTGCACAATCCGAAGTTGTGCAAAGGCCCTCCTGGCCATGACTGCCACCTGCTCTTCCAGTAGGTGTCGTGAGTCCAGGAGAACCCCCAGATTCCGCACAGGCTCCGAATGGGGTAGTGCGACCCCATCTAGAGCCAAAGATGACAGCTTCCTAGGACCCGAGCGGCCATCAATCCACAGCCACTCCATCTTACTAGGGTTCAGTCGAAGCCTGATGTTCCCCATCCAGGCCCCCACAGCCTCCAGACACTGAGATAGGGTGGCAACTGCATCACTTACTTCACCCGGGATGGAAATATACAGCTGTGTATCATCAGCATATAGATGGTATTTCATCCCGTGGTGACGGATGATCTCACCCAGCGGCTTCATATAGATGTTAAATAGGAGAGGGGAGAGCACCGAACCCTGTGGCACCCCACACAGGAGGGCCGTGGGTCAGATCTCTCCTCCCCTATCATCACTGATTGGGAGCGGCCCTGGAGGAAGGAGGCGAACCACTGCAAAACCACACCGCCCACCCCCAACTCCCTGAGCCGTCCCAAAAGGATACCATGGTCGATGGTATCAAAAGCTGCTGAGAGATCTAAAAGGATAAGGATGGATGCACTACCACCATCCCGTCCTTGCCAGAGATCATCCATAAGTGCGACCAATGCAGTCTCCGTCCCATATCCCGGCCTGAAACCTGACTGAAAGGGGTCTAGATAATCCATTTCATCCAGAATCCTCTGGAGTTGTGACGCCACCACTTTCTCCACCACCTTCCCTAAAAAGGGGAGGTGGGAGACTGGACGAAAATTGTCCAGAACAGTAGGGTCCAGGGACGACTTCTCGAGGAGGGGGTGCACCAGGGCCTCCTTAAAGGCCGCTGGAAACACTCCCTGCCCCAGAGATGCATTAATCATTTCCTGGACCCAACCATAAGTCACCTCCCAGGCCGATTTTACTAGCCAGGAGGGACATGGATCTAAATAACAAGTGGTGGCCTTCATAATCCGGAGGACTCTGTCCACTTCCTCAAGTCCAACAGGATTGAACTGTTCCCAGATAACAGAGTAAGTACGTGCCTCCGTCATCTCCCCAGACCATGTATCACGTGTAGAGTCCAACTTAGAATGGATCTGAGCGATTTTCTCCTGCAGATGCTCGGAAAACTCCTCCGATCAACCCTGTAAATAGCTCATTGGTTTTAATTGACCTAACAGAGACCTCGTAATCTTAAACAGGGTCGTCGGTTGGCATTCTGTGGAGGCAATAAGAGCGGAGAAATATTTACGTTTCGCCGCTCTTACCGCCACAAGGTAGGCCTTAACAGCGGCTCTAGCTTGTGTCCGATCAGGTTCAGTCTTTGTCTTCCTCCAGCGGCGCTCCAGACGTCTCTTAACCCTCTTCAAACCCCTCAACTCCTCCGTAAACCACGGGGAGTGACGGGCCGAATGAGGGAGGAGAGGTCGCACAGGCGCGATCCTATCCAGGGCCCCGGCGGCCTCTCTATTCCAGGCTGTCGCCAGGGCCTCTGCCGGACCGTGCAACAGATCCTTGGGTATACTCCCAGCTCCCTCTGAAACCTCATAGGGTCCATCAGTCACCGGAGGCGGACCAATTGAATGGGTCCAGCCTCCCTGCGGAGTGGGGTGGTGCACGAGAGTTTCAAAGTCACCAGGGCATGGTCTGACCATGACAACGGGGACAGATCTAACTCTCCCCTCAGATCACTTTGCCATTGCTCAGACAAGAAAACCAAGTCCGGGGTGAGGTCACTGTCTCTAGTCGGGTCCCTAATTATCTGGGACAGGTCCATGGTAGCCATGAACTCCCGGGCCGCTTCTGAGGCCCAGGGATGGCAGATTGAAGTCCCCCAAAACCATAAGTCTGGGGAACTCCACTGCCAACCCTGAGACGGCCTCCAGCAGCTCAGGCAGGGAGGTTGCTATGCAGCAGGGAAGCTGGTACAGCAGCAACACTCCCAACTGTTCTCGGGAGCCCAACTTAAAAAACAGGGTCTCACAACTGGCCACTTGTGGAGCAATGCCCCTGTGAGCCATTAGAGATTCTCGGATGACAACCGCCACCCCACCTCCCCTGCCCCGGTGTCTCGGCTGGTGCCACACCTGAAACCCGACTGGGCACATTTCCAAGAGGACAACCCCTCCCTCAGGGCCCAGCCAGGTCTCGGTGATACAAGCCAGGTCTGCCCCCTCCTCCGTGATCAAATCACATATGAGGGGGGGCTTGTTGTTCACCGACCTGGCATTGAGGAGCAGCAGCCGGAGACCAGGGCCCTCAAGGATCTGTCGTCCAGGGCCTGGGAATGAACTTGGAGGGCCGGAATACGCCACCGGTAACAAACACTGGGGGCATCTTCCCCGATGATGGCCTGCCCTCCAGTTCCCGTTATAACATCCCCGACCCGTCACCACTTTTATCACTTGGCCGGCCCTGCAGCCCCCAGAGCTTCCTAGGTCGGTAGCCTCCACTCCCGAACCCCCGGAAATCCTGGGTCTAAACATAGGTCCCTTGCCCCACGCACTCCTCTCAATCACATTCAATCCTAGGCAGCGGAGGGACCCCCCAGTGCACCAGCTCACGCTCTCGGCACTGTTGGGATCCCAACCACTCCCTTACATACACTGCTAACACTTATTCTATGCACCCCCCTCAACTCCTCTCACTAGTGGAGGAGGGGCATCTCAATCATTCCTACCCCACTGAGAACACTCAGGGAGCACTCAAACACAGAAACAAACACTCCTAGCCCCACCCAGTATCTCTCACCTACTGGGGGGCCAGCACTCACACCAAGGGACCCAACCCACTGCCGCTTGCCTGGGAAGGAACAAATGGATCACCCCAAGTCGTTATGTTCTAACGAACAGTCCTCTTATGATGTTAGTCCTTCTGGCAAAAGATATTAAAGCCAGCCCAATGTCCAATGTCTGAGTCTCGGGTTTCTTCTCCCAAGTCGACCCGATCTCAGACATCTCCTGAGTCCAATTAATACATTTTATTTATTTATTATTTCTAACTTATATCACCGCCCATCTCCCCCCACAAGGGGACTCTGGGCGGTTACATGACCTTCAGACATGTTGCATTAAGTCGTTCATTTGTTCATTCAACTTGTATACCCCTGAAGGACTCCTGCTCGTTATCCCCAACTGGTATTACATATTAACATGCTAATTGGGGTAGCATATGGTGGGGGAAAAGTAGTTATCAGCTATGTTAAAAATTGTAATTGTG
This sequence comes from Charina bottae, assembly GCA_023362775.1. Lineage (NCBI taxonomy): Eukaryota > Metazoa > Chordata > Lepidosauria > Squamata > Charinaidae > Charina > Charina bottae. Next base: position 2,643,538 of record JALMGJ010000026.1, read on the forward strand.
GTAATTGAAGAGAAATGCCAGACGCATCATACAGCCACAGCCAAAGTTTCCAGAAGTTTGGAAAATATCAAAATTGCTTCCCCACTCAGCACCTGATAGCTACTGCAATTGCAACCAATTTGACGATGCTTCTGGGGAAATCTGGTGGCCCCTCTTCCTCTGAGGTGGGACAGCAACGGGTTAAGAAGGACCACATAGAAGGGACAAAGCAAAGGCACATGGGAGACTCCTATTTCCACCAGCTGGACAAAACAAAGTCCTTCTAGCGAGAAGCTTTCGTGCATCTTCCTTCTAACAACAAAGTTGGCGAGCCATGGGTGTGAAGACATTAAGGTCTGATGTAATTTGGACAAGAAAGGAACACAAGCCAGGACATTAGGATGATAGCTTTATTAAGACTAATTGACAACCAAATCAGCAAAATGTGGATTCGTCTTGAAAATTATAGTAAACAAAACTAGAGAAACAAAGGCGGAACTGAGGAGCAAGACGACGCCCCCATTTATGTCATGGAACAATCTCAGAAACTCAGAAAACACGAATTTGGGCTTAAGCGAACCATTCCATTCACGATTTGGGAAGGGCCGTAACTGGGATCATGTTGAAGAAGCAAAGCTCGCTGTGAGCCCTTCCTGCACGCAGGAGGTCGCTCGGCTGCTGGACACCCTCAGAATCATTTGCCCACGTTGGTGTCAGCACGTGAGGTCCATCCTGGCCGTCCAGATTACCTGCAGCTCATGCTCAACAGCTCCATCTTATTCAGCCAAGGGCGGGACCAGACTTCAAAGTAGCAGGTTAGTTTCTGGAAGGGAAGGAAAAAGAAGGAAAACCCAGACGGTCAGTGCTTGAGACAATTCAGGGTATATAAACTCTGTAAACATTCACTGAAACCAATGAAGATGCACTGCCCCACTGACACATGTGCTGGGGAAGTATTACACAAACCATCTCCAGTCAAGGGGCTTGGCTTGGCCTTTCTTAATATGGAGTCCTTGCAGAGCGGCTGGGCAGTCTCCAATTCCCATCACCCTGAGCCACATGGGATGAGCACCAAAGAGAAAGTCCAACCACCAATTAATTTTATGGCACCTTAAAGATTAGCCAGTTTATTGCAGGAACCAACCCACCCATTCCGCAAATACTGCTGGCACTACTGGATAGCAGGGATGTTTAAATGCCCACGTGAAGTCTAGTTGTACCGTCAAGTCAAAGAAGGTGTGATGGAAGCTTTCAGGAACCATAGCCCCAAATACGGTGGAACAAGACCCATCTGTGTTCTTCCTTGCAACTGCCATCCTCAACACCAGCCCTCTGGAAAGGTTTCTGTGTACTCGAGGATAATAATCCTAATAATCATGGAGTGTCAGGAAAACTGGTGAAGAACCACACTGAGCCAGAGATGCAGCTCTAGTTTCTTTATTGCTCTTACCATATACAGAATCTTGCCAGACTAAAGGTACCCTAACTGATCTAGAGGAAAAATACTCCTGGGACTCTAGGGCGGGGCTGGCCTAACTTTCTTTGTCGGCCTGCCAAGGCTTTCAATGCTGTGAGAAAGCGTCTCTCCCTGGGATGTGCTCCCTCCTTCTTCAGCTCCGAGATCCACCACATCACCCCCTCCTCGGGGATACATTCCATCCCATGGAGGTTGTACTGGAAAAGGAGAAGCATGGGCCGTGCCTGCCTCCTCTCAGATACAACAGCAATGAATGCACTGTGAGACATAAAGGCTAGGCTAAGGAGGGGTCATCCTGGACAAAATCTACCTATGTGGTCACTAAGGATTGCCAGTCGGTCAGTCAGTCAATCAATCAATCTTCTCTCAGAAGGCAAAGCCTTCTCTGTGCCACTAGCAGGAGGGAATGCTAGCAGAAAAGGAGAGGGTTAAAAAAAAAAAGAAAACTAGCAGATGCATAAAAGGGGGGAAGTCAGAAACTCAACAGTTTCTTTTTTTTTCCCTTTCAATTTTTTATTCTTTTTTATTTATTTATTCTTTATTATTTGGATTTATCACCGCCCATCTCCACCATGGCAGACTCTGGGCGGTTTTGTCTTTTTTATTTTATTTTTTTAGTATTTCAGATTTGTTAAACTTGTTTTGTTTTGTTTACTAATTCTTCCTTTATCAACATGTATAGGTAAAGGTAAAGGTTCCCCCCGCACATTTGTGCAGTCGTGTCCGACTCTAGGGGCCGGTGCTCATCTCCGTTTCTTAGCTGAAGAGCCAGCGTTGTCCAAAGACGCTTCCACGGCCATGTGGCCGGCATGACACGCACGGAACGCTGTTACCTACCCACCGAAGTGGTACCTATTCATCTACTTGCATGTGCATGCTTTCGAATTGTTAGGTTGGCAAGAGCTGGAGCTAGTGCGGGAGCTCACTCCGCACGCAGGGCTAGGGATTCGAACCTCCGAACTTGCGATCTTCCGATCGACAAGCCTGGCGTCTTACCCGCTGAGCCACCACGCCCCATCAACATGTATAGAAATACACATATCCATACTCATACATATATAGTAAAGGTAAAGGTTTTCCCCTGCACAGTTGTGTCACTCTAGGGGCCGGTGCTCATCTCCGTTTCTTAGCCGAAGAGCCAGCGTTGTCCGAAGACGCTTCCGCGGTCATGTGGCTGCATAACGCACGCGGAGCGCTGTTACCATCCCACCGAAGTGGTACCTATTCATCTACTTGCATTTGCATGCTTTCGAATTGCTAGGTTGGCAAGAGCTGGGGCGAGTGCGGGAGCTCAGTCCGTCACCCGGGGCTAGGGATTCGAACCTCCAAAGTTGCTACCTTCCGATCGACAAGCCTGGCGTCTTAACCACTGAGCCCTTTCATACATATATACATGCAAATATATATACCCTCCAAGTAATAACACGATGGAGACTTTAATATCAAGTAATTTAGCTTAAGACCGAAACCCTTGTTATAAAACAAATACCTTGATGTATGCTTTTCCTCTATTTTTTCATTCATTTCCAATGTTATATTTATTTTTGAAGGAAAAGTCAAATAATTATAATGCTTGTAACACTAATATCCAAAACTGTAATTAATGTTGATAGAATATCTACTTTTTTATTACTCTAAGGCATCTAAATAACAGAATATATCATTGTACTGAGAAGATGGAGCAATGGAGATGTAGTCTATATGGCTATATTTACTAATATGTAAAAGGATTGAGCTAGTTCTATATTAAGGTCAGAATCCTCTGGGAAGCAGCCATTGCTTAACATAGATCCAAGTCCTCTGCTCTTGGGGCCTCTGGCATATGTAAAATTGTGGGTACTCTCACAAAATGGCTGCTTTGGCCAAGCTCCCTTGGGGGCATGATCATTTGAAGACTCCAGTGCCCCAATGGCTTTGGTGAGGCTGCAAATTGCCCCTCAATTCTCTGCCTTCGCACAACACCCTTGGTCCCCAACTGACCCATTTTCCCAGTTCATGCAACAGAATGACCCATAAGCTAATTAAATTGTCTGACTTTGCTGGGAAGTCACTAAAGACCTATGAAAAACTAAGCTGATATGCTATGTGAACACAGCTTTCAAGGATGCACTGGGTGAATGGCTCCTTGTGGCCCACCCCCAAACCCATAATTGTCATTCTTACAGCTCAACTTCACATTTCTTTGTTGTGATCTGAAATCATCTATGAAAAGAATTAAAATCTGCTTTACACAGTTGGCTGGCTAAGTTCAGACAAGGCAGCTTTCGTCAATGAAACTGCAAATCTCTAATCAGAACTTGGCATCTCATCTTACCTCCTGCTCATTCCTCGGAGGGAGCTCACAGTTCTGGATCTCGCTGAATGTCATTGGCCCACTGCTCTTTTCACACGCTGTTTTCACCATCTCCACCGTAAGGTAGTATTTCGCGCCTGAAACCACCTGGATTTTAAAAACAGGTACCACAACATTTAGGGAATTGCAGCAACACCCCCACCCCAAAACATGGTTTGCTTCATTGGTTGCAATCTGGGAAGGGGTTTATGGCTTGAGAGCAAGAAGAAAATCAATTCAACATGAAATATTTTTGTATCAGATACGAACAGCAGATGTCATGCTGTTTCAGCCCACAATTCGCTCAGGACCCATTGCCCCCCTCCCTGGGAACACCCCCTAAGCTGCCTCCAGCCCCTCCCTTGTTTCCAGAGCCCCCTCCCGAGTCCTTTGGCTACTCCAAAAGGACCCAACTCTCCCCCCACACACACACACCTGGGACTGCGCCTTCACAATGCGCAGCTCCTTGAAATAGTTGGCGCTGTCTTTGTTGCGCTCGTTGTACTGCTCCACGGCAAAGGCGGCGGCTTTCTGCACCCCCTCATCCGTGACGGACGCGGGGGAAAGACCCCCGGGTATCCCCACCTGTAGCAGCACTGAGGGCAGCATCAGGAGGGAGCAGAGGAGGACAAGAGGGGCCAGGTGAGGCAGCGGGGAGCACGCCATGGGGCTGGTGAGAGAGAAGTGCTGGCAGATGCAAAGTAGAGCGAACGTGCAGCCCCAACAGTCGCACTGGACCGAACCTGGCCCAGCGGTGACAGATATAGCCAGGAATGGCAGTGGAGCCTGGGAATGTTTGCAGATAATTATCCCTATCTTATTTGCCCATAATTATTTGCCCATAAGCCAAATATGAATTAAGTAAATAGTAACACTGGAAGATAAGAGCTCTATTTGCATGACAAGCTGATCCAAGCCTCAGATAGCCAGCACACAGCACTTCACCCCATTCTACCTCGGTTCGCTGCCTTAACTGAGATTGGACTAACCATCCCGCATGGTTTACAATAATCCAATGTGGCGCCTGTTCAGGGAAGGCAAAGGGAAAGAGAGGAGGCAAACCTACTCTTGAAAAGGATGACAAGATGCAGGATAATGCCTTCTCTGCGATAGCGCCCGCCCTGTGGAACATCTTGCCCCCAGAGGTGAGGCAGGCGTCCTCCCTCTTGGCCTTTAGGAAGTCCCTAAAAACCTGGTTCTGCCGCCTGGTGTGGGACAAAGGTAGAGATAGTTCCTCCTGGGGGTGGTTAGTTTAATAATGACCTCCTTTTAAGATCCTGGGGGCGTGGTGGCTCAGTGGGTAAGACACCAGGCTTGTCGATCGGAAGATCGCAAGTTCGGAGGTTCGAATCCCTAGCCCTGCGTGCGGAGTGAGCTACCACACTCACCCCAGCTCTTGCCAACCTAGCAATTCAAAAGCATGCAAATGCAAGTAGATGAATAGGTACCACTTCGGTGGGAAGGTAACAGCGTTCCGCATGCGTCATGCCGGCCACATGACCGCGGAAGCGTCTTCGGACAACGCTGGCTCTTCGGCTAACAAACGGAGATGAGCACCGGCCCCTAGAGTCGGACACGACTGCACAAATGTGCGGGGGGAACCTTTATCTTTTTTACCTTTAAGATCCTACCATCCTCTGGATTTTTATATTCTTATTTTTTGTACTGTTTATTTTTTAATGATTATTGATTTTTAACTTTAATTTTAACATTTGTTGTAAACCGCCCAGAGTCTACCGTGGTAGAGATGGGCGGTGATAAATTTGATTAATAAATAAATAAATAAATAACAAGTCTTTTTTGTAAGGCCAACCTCAGCTGCCATTTCACACATTACCTGTATTCAGCAAGCCATCAACCTCGTTTTAGCCAACGTGTGCTCCCCAATTTTACAATTTATAGTTCAATATGTTCCTTATTTGTTCCTTATTCCAATATGTTGAAGAAAGTGCAAAAGCTGGGTTGCAGTTAAACCCCGAAAAACCAAGATTATGGCAACCAGCTTGATTGATAACTGGCAAATAGAGGGAGAAAAAGTGGAGGCAGTGATAGACTTTGTATTTCTAGGCGCAAAGATTACTGCAGACGCTGACTGCAGCCAGGAAATCAGAAGATGTCTACTTCTTGGGAGGAGAGCAATGGCAAATCTTGATAAAATAGTTAAGAGCAGAGACATCACACTGACAACAAAGATCCGCATAGTCAAAGCAATGGTATTCCCCGTAGTAACCTATGGCTGTGAGAGCTGGACCAAAAGGAAGACTGAGCGAAGGAAGATAGATGCTTTTGAACTGTGGTGTTGGAGGAAAATTCTGAGAGTGCCTTGGACTGCAAGAAGATCAAACCAGTCCATACTCCAGGAAATAGAGCCAGACTGCTCACTTGAGGGAATGATATTAAAGGCAAAACTGAAGTACTTTGGCCACGTAATGAGAAGACAGGACACCCTGGAGAAGATGCTGATGCTAGGGAAAGTGGGAGGCAAAAGGAAGAGGGGCCGACCAAGGGCAAGATGGATGGATGATATTCTGGAGGTGACGGACTCGACCGTGGGGGAGCTGGGGGTGGCGACGGCCGACAGGAAGCTCTGGCGTGGGCTGGTCCATGAAGTCACGAAGAGTCGGAAGCGACTGAACGAATAAACAACAACGTTTCTTATGGTTTTCAGATTTAAGTCCTGCTTCTCTTCCAGAGAAGGCCTTGTTCACACTTCACATGAAGCCGTACTGTGATTTGCTTAGCAATTGCTGGAACCCAGCCACTTTCCTTTGCAAATCAAGGTTTACAGCTTAATGTACTGGCCATGTTTGTTTGTTTGTTTGTTTATTTATTTATTAATCATATTTATACCCCGCCTATCCCCTCCCTATCGGAGGACTCTAGGCGGCTTACAACATTGCGAATTCATATATTATACATACATTTCATATATTACCGCGCGCTAAGGTGGAGGGGTAAGGGAACCGACTCTTCTTCCGTAGGTATTGGACTACATGTTGGTGTGACATCCTGAATCACAAAGTCCCCAACTGCATTTTATCCAGAGAAAGTGGTTGGATTGGATTAATCCAGTAAACTGTGGTTAAGCATAGATTAGGAAGTCATGCTAATGCAGCGACTCTGGCTAGTTCGTTGAATTATTCTAGCCATTTGAGATTAATTCAGCAACCCACAGCTTAGCATGTTGTGCCAAGCCATCCACAGACTTCTGGGGGTATTTTTGGCCAGCGTGCATGATGTTTTCAGCTTGCAGAATAACTTTGTGGAGAGGTTCATTTTCCCATCCTATGGTCCTTGATTTTTAAGCCTACATCCAATATGTATCACATATACACTTGCCCACAATATATTTCTCTTTAAGGTGCTGTTCAGCTACGGATGACGAAAGGAGAAGGGGGGGAAAACTGTCAACAAATTCAGGGTTTATATATATATTTTTTTAAAAATCTGCCACAACAGATAGCAGAGATCCCTCAGGGAGATATTGAACAATTCCAGGTTTCAACATCTGTATGGCTCCAATGTTTCCTCTAACACGGATGTGAACCTCTTTTGAATGAAATGGGCAGTGATGAAATTCGAAATATAAAATAAAAATAAATAATAAATAAATCTCTTCCTTGCAGAATCCTTTTTGAATGAGAAAAGGGGGGCTCATATGGAGAAGAAATGGGGGGGCTGGTACCAAGGGGAAGAACAATCCTTTTTGCCTTTCAAACTGCAGCAGCAAAAAACTCTGTTGGCAGAGGAAGACCAGGCTTTTAAAATGATCTTTTATATCCTTACAAAATATCCAAAAAAGGATAAAAAGGTTCCCTTTCTCTGTCTTCTCCATTCACTTACCAATGCTTTGAAACACAAGCTAGGATAGACTGTTCCTGACATGGGAGGTTTATTTGGAGGATTTCCTGGGAAAGGCAAACCTGTCTCAGTTTCCCTGGCTTTTCACACTTCCAACCAGAGAAATATTCATGAGGTAATTTTATTTATTGGATTTATATTACCGCCCATCTTCTCCACAAGGAGAACTCCACAAGGAGAATTTGGGGGGGCTTTGGCTTTCCTCCTCATGGTCTGGTGCTCCTGGTGCCCCTGAGCGGGAGCCCTGCCCAAAGAAAGGCTTGCAGGGTCCCAAAGGGTAGAGAACATCAAGAACATGCCTGGCTGGAAGAGACCCGGCGGCCATTGGCAGGAAGAGCAGCTCCGGCGCCATTTCTGCGGGGCGGGAGAAGCGGCCCGGACTTCCATGAGTGACAGGCCTGCTGCTCAATCAGAGGGAGCCGAGTAATCAGGCCACTGTTAGCCGCCCAATCACAGGGAGGGTGGAGGGATCTTGGGGCGGGGAGATGTTTTACCTCAGGGTTCACTTCGCTCGCCTCAGTCTCTTGACCTGGGAGGCTGCGCGAGAGGCTTTGGGCTCGTTTGGTGCCTGACTAGGCCTCGGGGTCTAGTTTGTTTCTGTTTCTGAATTCATTAGCCCTCCCCCTCCCTGGATTTATGTGCCTAGAGGTTCCTCTCCACCCGAATACATTCCTTATCTTTTTTGTTCAATGCCTTGGAGTCAGTCTGGACTCCTAACAGGTTTTCAGAAGGGGCTTGCCCTGGCCGCCGCCTCCCTGGGGCTGAGAGGGGGGGACAGGGCCAAAGTCCCCCAGCCAGATCTGTGCCTAAGTCGAGACTAGAACTCAGCTTTCCCTGTTCCTGCTCATAACCCCAAGTCCAAACTGGCTCTCAAGGTGACTGCAAGGTTGGGCAAAGGTAGGCCCAGCCTCTACCCGTTTCTTGCTGGATCTTTGTCCACTTTATCCGCTCCCTTAGAAATCTTTGTTCCTGCCAGCGAGAAAGCCCTTAACCAATCAAACCACTGGATTCTACAATTTATATCCTCAAGGATGGGAATCTCTCTTTCTAAATACCAATTGGGCAACGCTGCCCTTTAACCTCTTTCTCATCCTTCCCAAAATCTACTTAAAACAGAAGAATTAGGAACTGAGGCAGTATTAGAAGTTGATCACCCAGTCAAGTTACTAATCAATCATACTTTAGCCAATATGGAAAGAGCTCTAAATCCTTTTCTCTGGAAGACACTTTGTGGCTGCCTATTGACTTTATTATTCCCAAGCCCACTGTAGTAATATTGGCCACTTAAGAGGAGGTGGAGTGGTTTTGACCTGTAGGATGATGTGCATAACAGGACTAGCAAATCCACTGTAGATACTATTGTGTGATGTCCCCATCTCCAAAAAATTTGTGGGGGGGGAGTATGAAGCTTCCATACGTGAAACAGCCTGTGATGGAAGGAAGAGGACATGAGCTTCTGTAAGCATCCCTGGTGAATTCTATGAATGCTGCCACTCCTCAGTTAACACTTGTAAAAGTTATGCATGTCCCAACATAAATCTAATATTAATCTAATCTGCTGGTCTGAAAAGTCAGTAAAACCAACTCAATTTTCCCCGTATTGTGGATTTAGTATTAGATTTTGGGAGGGGAAATAGGAATCATTGCATCTCTTTCTCCATGGAGGAAAGAAAAGAGCCATCTTGTGCTTCCTGTTACGTTTTTGCAGAAAATGGCAGCACTAAGAGCCAGAATGAGCTTCCTACAGCATTGTGGGCCAAGATGTGGCATACATACAATCCTTTCCAAGTTCCATGCACACATTACAGGATTAGGAAAGAAAAGGCCATCGGCAACTTGAAATAATTGCGTTATCAAAATATTTTAATGTCAAATATTGCCCGAATGACAAATATTGGAATGATAAATATTGCCTCAGAAGTACCTAACTTAATAAGTACACGCCTGCAGACTGTTTTCTCGGGCCAAAGCACCTGTGATTTACCACCACCTGCACCAGGTATGTGATCATGGGTGATGTGAAATTGAAGGAGCCATACAATCCTTTCCAAGTTCCATGCACACATTACAGGATTAGGAAACAAAAGGCCATCGGCAACTTCAAATATTGCGTTGTCAAAATATTTTAATGTCAAATATTGCCCGAATGACAAATATTGGAATGATAAATATTGCCTCAGAAGTACCTAACTTAATAAGTGCACGCCTGCAGACTGTTATCTCAGGCCAAAGCACCTGTGATTTACCGCCACCTGCACCAGGTACGTGATTGTGGCTGATGTGAAATTGAAGGAGCCATCCTTCAGCAGCCTGAGGACCATGGTGTGGGACACGTTGCTGCCCCTGAGCAGCCCAAACCTAAGGTCACACAGTGAGAGAGCAATCAGGAAAAGGCGCTTTTGGTTATCGCTGCTCTGTGGAAAGCTTCAAATTTGGTTCACCCCTTTGGAGTGAGATTCTGAAATTCATCTCATAGTTGATCTCCTTTAGAGGAAACCGATATCCATTCCCATCATCCCCAACCAATGCAAGCAGTGGCCATGCTGATGGGGGATGATTGGAACTACAACCCAGCACCTGAGGGGAGGCCGAGCTGGACACACACCTCTCCTGAGGCTGCTGCCGTCCCTCTGGCAATTTTTGCTTCCATTAGGGAGGGACAGGTCAAGAATCTCACAAATGAGAGTGCCACAGTTAGTGAGTGAGTGAGTGAGTTAGTTTCAAGGGGGTGTGGTGGCTCAGCGGGTAAGATGCCAGGCTTGTTGATCGGAAGATTGCAAGTTTGGAGGTTCGAATCCCTAGCCCCGCGTGACGGAGTGAGCTCCCGCACTAGCCCCAGCTCTTGCCAACCTAGCGATTCGAAAGCATGCAAATGCAAGTAGATGAATAGGGACCACTTCGGTGGGAAGGTAACAGCGTTCCGCGCGTGTCATGCCGGCCACATGACCGCGGAAGCGTCTTCGGACAATGCTGGCTCTTTGGCTAAGAAACGGAGATGAGCACCAGCCCCTAGAGTCGGACACGACTGCACAAATGTGCGGGAGGGACCTTTACATTTTACTGTACTGTGCCCAGTACTGTGGGGATATATAAATGCCCCCTTCTTGGAACAGATACAGTCCACTTTCTTGAAATGCTTTATAATTTTGTATCATAATTAGTCCTTGTGGGGTGTTTGGGTTCCAATTCGGATCTCCCTGATGAAACAAATCATGCAGCTGAGGGGCATCAGCACCAACTTGCTTTCTTTTAGTTGGTGGTTGAGCAGCCTCTGGTTCTTCCATCCTCCGGTTGCTCCCCACTGAGGTAGTAAGGTTACTGCTGTATCGATTCCATAACGTAGACTGGTCCAAAGGTGCTGGACAAGCCTTGTGACAAATCGACATACAAAGGATTCAGAGCTTTCTGTAATGACTTCCACTTCAATGCCCCAATAAACACTTCTCAATGCAGTTCATTTGCACTACAGATTAAGGATACATGTAAGGTAAGCATTTGCGAAGCTCTGAATGCCGATTTCCTGCCAAACAGCCTGTTTTGGCTTCTTTGTCCCAAGCTGCAACCCCCCTTCACAATACCCTCATCGTCCAACTTTCTCACTCCACAGCAGCAGCCCCTCCTGGAGTCTTGCAGGTGTCCGTCCTTGAAGCCTGGATACCAAGCTCCCAAGCTCCAGCCATCTCCACCGTCTGCTGGAATGCACCCCCTCCTTCTCACCCCCTTCTCCCATCTCCACTGTCTGCTGGAATGCACCCCATTCTCCCGCCTGCCACACTAACAAGCTAGCTAACTAATTAATGGCAGGCTTCAAAGTTAACACTAACAAGCAAGCTAATTTATGGCGCTAACTAATTAATGGCAGGCTTCTAAGTTAGAACCTGACAGCATCCTTGTGCCAATGCGTCCAACTTCATTGCAAGCGAGCCACAGATACTCTGTGGAGTGTCTCTCCTTGTGGATGATCGTTACGGATATTTCCTTGGGGAATTTTCTTGGGGATGTTTCGTTCAGCATGAGAGTATTGATCACCATGGTCTACCTGTTGGTGTGTGCAGCAGGTCTCTTGGGAAACAGCCTCGTGATGTGGCTGTTTGGTTCCAGAAGGAGAGGTCCACGGCAGCCATTAATATCTTTGTCTTTGGGCTAGCCATCACTGACTTCCTATTCTCTCTGATGCTGCCTTTTTGGGCAACGGAGACAGCCTTGGATTTCAAGTGGCCCTTCGGTCAAGCCATGTGCAAAGCGGTTCTTTCCCTGACTCTTCTGAGCATCTACGCCAATGTCTTCTTGCTCACGGCCATGGGGGTCACCCGGTACTGGTCGGTAGTCTCGGCTGTCAAGGATGGGTTAAGGATGACGCCTCGAGCGGCCAAGCGGATCACTGCCGCTATTTGGGCCGTGGCGGTGGGGGCCACCATACCGACCGCTGTCTATGCCAGAGTGGTAAGCGTTGCCAGGGTGGAATTGTGCCTCTTCCAATTCCCCAGCCCATATCACTTGGGAATCTACCAGCTCCAGAGAGTAGTGATCACCTTTGCAATCCTCTTGGTGGTCATCTTGACTTCCTAATCTTGGCCCATCCAATGTTCCCAGCAGTCCTCAAAGCGGAGCAAAGGAAGATACTGCCTTCTCTACCATCTTGGAACCAGAAAAATAAGACTGCTGCTGGAGGACTCGGGCTGGCATCATCTGTACCTTGAGGAAGGTGCTTCAGACCTGACCCCAAATTCCATGATTATAATTCCAACCGGGGCTTTATCAGATCGAGGATCCGTGCAACTCACTCCATTCACAGTTGAAACTCAGCCTCAGTTACTTTAATGGTGCAAGAGAATTCCTTTGCTATATCCAGATGCATTGCTTTCTCCAGTGAGTCATTGCATCATCTTCTACCAGACACCTAGAATTAAGAGAAAAAGAGGTTTCCAACTAGAGAACAGGATTTCGAGATAGTTTTGTGGCCCCACCCATGTTAGTTCAGCATTAAGAGATAGAAATGGAGGTCTGGAGCATGATCTGAGCTTATCCTTGACCTTCTGCACTGCTCTCAGTTGTACAGGTAGTCCTTGACTTAGGACCACAATTGGGACCGGAATTTCCAGCGTAAGTCACTGCAGTTGTAAAGCGAGACATCACGTGACCGCACCAACTTACAACGGCAATCCCGGCACTCCCCGTTGTGGTTATTAACCAAAAATCACGGGTTGTTAAGCGAGTACCCACCCCAATGTAAACCATTCCAGGCTTGGTCCCTCCCAGCCCCGAGCCTCAGCCCAAGCTCTGCCCTTTTGGCAGTCCTGCACCCTGCCTTGTGGGGCGGCAAGCAGCCCCAGAACTGTGCGGCTCTGGGGCTGCTTGCCACACCCTGGGAAGCCTCAGCCACCCCAGAAAACTTCAGTTCACCAGTTGCCTTCTCCTTTCAGTTGCCTTCCCCTTTCAGTTCCCCATACGTTTGCCTTTTGCCCTAGTCAACGCGGCCAAAGCAGAAGTGCCTCACTGCCTTTGCTGTATCTTTCTCAGACCCTTTTCGCTGCCTTTCCTGTCTCCTTTTTGGACCTCTTTCACTTCCTTTGCATACTCCTTTTGCAGCCTTTGCGGTCCCCTTTCCGGACCCTTTTCGCTGCCTTTGCAGTCCCCGTTTTGGACCCTCCGGTGAATGTTTTCTACATGTGGCTAAAGCTATCTGAAGACAGTGCAGGTTTAGCCACACGTCGGAAACATTCACTGGAAAAGCTAGGTCCGAAAAGGAGACAGCAAAGGCAGCAAAGAGGAATCCGAAAAGGAGAGAGCAAGGGCAGTGAGACACGTCTGCTTTGACTACGTCGACTGGGGCAAAAAGCGAAAGCTTGGTGCGGGGAACTGGGAGAGAAGGCAGCTGGGCGAACGGATGCTTGCTGGGGTGGGCTGCGGCGGCTGAGGCTTCCCAGGGTGTGACAAGCAGTCCCAGAGTCGCGGAGGGTGCAGGGCAGCCAAGAGGGCAGAGATGGGGGGGGAAGGAGAGGCAGGGGGAGTTGAAGTGCCCCTGCGGTTGTAAGTACAGGCAGGCTGCCAAGTGCCCAAATTTTGATCACTTGACCGTGGGGGCGCTGCAACAGCCATTACGTTTGACACGGGTTGTAAGTCCATTATTTCAGCACCATCGTAATTTCAAACGTTCACTGAAATGATGGTCGAGGCACTGCCTAACTGCCCTCACGACAGTCCTACAAGGTGCAGCAGGAGCAGCCATGCAGGGAGTGAAGAGCTGGAGGGGCGGATTCCGGCCCCTGGCCCCCTCCAGTTGGCAGCATTTCAAAAAGCCACCCACGGCCCAAGTGGGCAACTGGGTCATTGGCAGTCTGTGCTGTCCTTCCAGAGGGAGAAAAGGAGGCTGCCTTTCGGGCTGGGGGCACAGCTGGGGGTGGACGTGTGGGTCACAGGCAGTCTGCTGGGTGGGGGCATTTGCCCAGCGGTTCTCTAGCACCCCAACTTCCCTTGGGCCTTTTTTCCAGACTGGTGAACACACATCCAAACCCCATTATTTTTGTTTTCTGGAATTGCCCATGCAGCACCTTTCAGGTCCTGACGCATTTAGGAAAGGAAAACCAAAACCAAGCTGGGGGCTATGGCTTGGCTTCGGAATGTGCCTATTTCCTTTTTAAAAAAAATTTAAAAACTCTTTTAAAAAAAGACAATCCAGTAGCTCAGGGAAACTGCCAAGCACCAAAGGAGACCATCGGTGTCCCCAGGACCAAGTTGTTTTCCAGCTGAAAAATCCACAGAGACCGGAGGAGAGAGCAGGAGGGATGTGGAAGCTCTTGTCCCCAGATCACCGCCATTAAACGGAAAGCGTTTTATTCCTATTTCAATTAAGGCTGTTCTTGATGAATGTGGATCAAGGGATATAAATCAGGCAGAGCAAATCCTTGGTCCAGCTAATCCTGGATTCTTGACTGGAGGGAAGGGTCTCCAAGCATCCCAGCCAGCGCTGCATCCCACATGCGACCAATAATCCAGGGAATGGCGAGATCAAACGTCTGGCACTGAACCAGAGCCTTGAAGTCTCTCGTTCGCGAGGCACAATCCTGGCTTAATAGATTCTCCTGGCCTTCCACAAATTCCAGTTTGTGTCCCGGAAATGAGGCAGTCCAGAGTGCCTGGGATCGGGTTGAAGGCTGGACCGTGGAGGTTAATGGGGGACTACAACCGGGCCCTTCAAGATGCTTTGCACCTGCATTTCTGAGCTCATTAAAGGTTGATCCACTCCAGTTCTAAACTCCTTTTTAAAGTTCTTTTTCAACTTTATACCTGCTTCCGGCTGCCCTGGGTGTGCAGTGGCATCTCTGAACTGCAGCCAAGTGGAAGAAAGGTTGTGCACTGCGCATGCTTCCCATTGAGAACGGTGGTGCAGAAAACTCACCTGACGCTACCGAATGGAGAGTGCCTGGCCCAGGGCTGCTTTCTGCAAAAAGGGTCAGTGAGGACTTTGGCAAGGTGGGGAACTGTACAGCAGGGATGTGTGTGTCAAGGATACTGTTGGTGTTTACACAACACTGCATCCACACCTAAAGTCCAGGTCAGGCCGCCTCCTAGGACAGTTTTGTACACAAGTGCACAGAGGAAGCCAAAAGTCAGAAAGTTCAGGTTTGTTGATTGGACTTTTATGTATGTTAACCAAACTAAATTATACCCCCACATTCTGGCAGTCTACCTGCAAGTTACCGACTGGACCCAAATGACAAGGGAAGGATCTCTGTGACAGACTTGGTGTGCTTCTCAAATGCCTTTGGTTGAGTTCTACTTAGAAAGAAGTGTAAGCAGGGCCGCAACTGTGTGGGGGGGGGGGGAAGCGGGGCATATGACCTGGGTGCCGCACTGGGGGGGCACCAAAATGCCTCTTTTGATGGCCAGCCCTGAGGGAGGCCCGCACTCCTGTTGCCGCCACCGCCCGTGAAGAGGCCCGCTGGGGTGTTGCGTGGCTGGGCTCGTCCGCTCCCTGGGGCTGGCCGCGGACTCGGGGGTGGCTTCAGGGCCATGCCCCCCCCCGGTGCCGCTCCGGACCATCCCACTTGGGGGCGCGGTGGCGGGCAGCTCGCTCCGCCCAGCCCGGATGGGCAGACGGGAGCGCAGCGGGTCCTTCCCCCAAAGCCGGGGACATGCGAGATCGCAGCTAGGAGCGGGGCGCTTGTCCCGGGGGAGCCCTGTGCTGCTTCATGGAGGGGGGTCTGCATTGGGGGTGTGGGGGGGACTCGACTCTGCGGGGAGGGCGCAGAATCCATGTTTGCTCCGGGTGGCACAGACCCTAGTTGTGGGCCTGAGTGTAAGTAGTGACGACAGCCGTAGTTGGAGTCAGAGCATCTCCTGAAAGGGGCTCCTCCAGGCCCACTTTCTTGCAGGGAGGAGAAAACCCGGGATTTCTTTTCACTCCTCTGCAGTTAAGGGAGGGACCAATCCGAAGGACAACCGCCCAGGGCTCCCCCTAGAGCAGGGCTATCCAAAGTTTTCCCGCGGTGACACACCAGCCGCTGTTGGTGTGTCGCCGTGGGAAAACCCGGAAGTGCCGCCATTGCGGCAGCGCGCAAAAACCCGGAAGCGCTGCTGCCGCTTTCGCGTTTTTGCGCACCACCGTTGGTGTGTCGTCACGTGAAAACCCGGAAGCGCTGATGATGATCAGCGCTTCCGGGTTGTGTGGCGACACACTTTTGTGTCGCCACACAGAGTTTGGAAAGCTCTGGGCTAGAGCAATGCGTCTTCCTCTCCACCGAGGTGCCCTCCTAGTGCTGCTCTCCAGCCCCCCTCCTTGGCCCTTGGGGGAGTCCAATCAACTCTTTCCGCTTTCCTCCTGCTATAATGCATGCTGTGGGGATTTCCTACCAACCTCTTCTGCACCCCTTTCTGTTTCCACATCAGGGGTGTCCGCAGGGCATGTTAGAAAAAAAGTCAAGATGGAGGTCAAGACGGTGCAATTGAAGCTCTGCCTGTTTTTAACTTTGATTGTACTGTCAAGGCAGCCACCTAGACATTTTTGTCCACACCCTGCAATTGTAATTGTGGTAATTGAAAAGAAATGCCAGACGCATCATACAGCCACAGCCAAAGTTTCCAGAAGTTTGGAAAATATCAAAATTGCTTCCCCACTCAGCACCTGATAGCTACTGCAATTGCAACCAATTTGACGATGCTTCTGGGGAAATCTGGTGGCCCCTCTTCCTCTGAGGTGGGACAGCAACGGGTTAAGAAGGACCACATAGAAGGGACAAAGCAAAGGCACATGGGAGACTCCTATTTCCACCAGCTGGACAAAACAAAGTCTTTCTAGCGAGAAGCTTTCGTGCATCTTCCTTCTAACAACAAAGTTGGCGAGCCATGGGTGTGAAGACATTAAGGTCTGATGTAATTTGGACAAGAAAGGAACACAAGCCAGGACATTAGGATGATAGCTTTATTAAGACTAATTGACAACCAAATCAGCAAAATATGGATTCGTCTTGAAAATTATAGTAAACAAAACTAGAGAAACAAAGGCGGAACTGAGGAGCAAGACGACGCCCCCATTTATGTCATGGAACAATCTCAGAAACTCAGAAAACACGAATTTGGGCTTAAGCGAACCATTCCATTCACGATTTGGGAAGGGCCGTAACTGGGATCATGTCGAAGAAGCAAAGCTCGCTGTGAGCCCTTCCTGCACGCAGGAGGTCGCTCGGCTGCTGGACACCCTCAGAATCATTTGCCCGCGTTGGTGTCAGCACGTGAGGTCCATCCCGGCCGTCCAGATTACCTGCAGCTCATGCTCAACAGCTCCATCTTATTCAGCCAAGGGCGGGACCAGACTTCAAAGTAGCAGGTTAGTTTCTGGAAGGGAAGGAAAAAGAAGGAAAACCCAGACGGTCAGTGCTTGAGACAATTCAGGGTATATAAACTCTGTAAACATACACTGAAACCAATGAAGATGCACTGCCCCACTGACATACGTGCTGGGGAAGTATTACACAAACCATCTCCAGTCAAGGGGCTTGGCTTGGCCTTTCTTAATATGGAGTCCTTGCAGAGCGGCTGGGCAGTCTCCAATTCCCATCACCCTGAGCCACATGGGATCACAGGTTGCACTAACCCCTGGTTTGTTTTGACAGCCGTTTCTTGAATGAGACCGAGAGGCCTGGTCACCCCTTTTTTTTAATCCGTATAATCGTGTCCAATTCTTGGTGACTGCCTGGACAAGTCCCTGCAGTTTTCTTGGCAAGATTTTTCAGAAGTGGTTTGCCATTGCCTCCTTCCTAGGGCTGAGAGTGAGTGACTGGCCCAAAGTCACCCAGCAGCTTTCATGCCTAAGGCAGGACTAGAACTCACAGTCTCCTGGTTTCTAGGACAGCACCTTAGCCACTAGGCCAAACTTACCCATAAAAAGTAAAGGTAAAGGTACCCTGCACATTTGTGCAGTCGTGTCCGACTCTAGGGGCCGGTGCTCATCTCCGTTTGTTAGCCAAAGAGCCAGCGTTGTCCGAAGACGCTTCCACGGTCATGTGGCCGCATGACACGCGCGGAACGCTGTTACCTACCCACCGAAGTGGTACCTATTAATCTACTTGCATTTGCATGCTTTCGAATTGCTAGGTTGGCAAGAGCTGGAGCTAGTGCAGGAGCTCACTCTGCACGCAGGGCTAGGGATTCGAACCTCCGAACTTGCAATCTTACGATCAACAAGCCTGGTGTCTTACCCGCTGAGCCACCACGCCCCCAAACTCTATTTTCCCCACCTCTCTTTGAGAGAGGGGTCAAGGAATCCATTTATGCCAACTTGGAAAATCCTTCCTTGAATAGAGGTGGGGGCCTCAGGCACAATCTATCTCCCATCTTCCTCCCTGCTTTGTCTTCTGTGCCTAGGAAGATTAAGACCATTTCACAAGCTCAACAGCAGCATGGTGATCTTAACGATTCTCCTTTAGATGGTAAAAGGACTTAAAAATAACATCTCAATATAACCATGACCCCAGGTGTAAGGTCACACAGCTACCTAGAAACATATTTAGGATTCCCTTACCAACTTTGCTCAGACTGAAGAAGCTCCTTGGATAAGGAGCGAAACGTTTCCACTGAGAAAATAGAAATCCAGTTGACATGATTCAAGCTACAGACATAATACATACACTCCATTAAAATTCTTCCAGTTTTCTTAACAAAAAAAAATCTTGTAAATACTTGATTTACATTTTTTCTCTTCTTATACCTCTTTTTTTCCCCTCGCCCCTTCTTTATTTGTACTATTATTATTATTATTATTATTATTATTATTATTATTATTATTTGTTCTCTATTTAATGTTATATTCTTTTTGAATATACTTTATGAAGGGGTCCCATGTTTCGTTGTACTTCCCCATTTCTTTTCCTTTTATTAAATTTGTTAATTTGTCTGTTTGCATTAAATCCATTACTTTTATAATCCATTCTTCTTTTGTTGGAATATTTTCTTGTTTCCAGTATTGGGCGTATTTTATCCTTGCAGCTGTACTTAGATACTGAAATAAAACCTTTTGTTTTTTATTTATATTGTCTTCAATTTTGCCCAATAAATATAATTCTGGTCTCATTCTTATTTCTTTATCGAATATTTTACATACATATTTGTGTATTTTGCCCCAATATTTTTTTGCTTTTTCACATAGCCACCATACATGGTAGAAAGATCCCCTTTTGTTTTTGCATTTCCAACATAAATTAGAGTTACTCATTTTTGATTTAAATAACACCTCAGGAGACATGTACCATCTAAAAATCATTTTATACATGTTTTCTCTTAGATCATTACTTAAAGTAAATTTTATATTTTTGACCCAGATTTCTTGCCAATCTTCATATGTAATTTCAATTCCTAAATTTTCCTCCCATTTTTTCATATATTTTTTAATTTTTATGTCCTTGGTTTTCATTTCCAGTAACGTTTTATATATTTTAGAAATTAAATGTTCTTCCTCTTTTTCTAGTATATTATCCCAATTATTTTCTATTTTTGTAAATTGATAGTTTTTTTCGTCTATTTTATATTGCTCTTTCAATTGGAAATATGTAAACCAATGACATACTATATTTTCATTTTCTAGTTCTTCCCTTGTTTTAAGTTTCTGATTATTTCCTTCAAATTTTAACAAATTTTTATATCTTATATATTCTTTTTTATTTTGACTCCCTAATCTGGTACATGCCTCCTGGGTTGACACCCATAATGGAAGATTTGGTAATAGTGTTTTTTTGTATTTGTTCCAAATTTTTAGCAAGGATTTTCTTATTATGTGGTTATTAAATGCCTTATGTATTTTACTTTTATTATACCACATGTAACCATGCCAACCATACCTATTGTCGTGTCCTTCTAAATTCAGTAATTTTTCATTTTCTAGTTTTATCCAATCTTTAATCCATATTAGGCCGCATGTTTCATAATATAATTTAAGGTCTGGCATTGCTAATCCCCCTCTATCTTTTGTGTCTTGTAAATATTTTAATTTTATTCTAGGTTTTTTCTTTTGCCATATAAATTTGGATATTTCTTTTTGCCATTTTATAAAAATTTGGTTTTTAATCATAATCGGGATTGTTTGGAACAAATACAAAAATCTTGGTAGTATATTCATTTTTATTGTAGCAATCCTCCCCAGTAATGATAGCTGTAAATTTGCCCATTTTTCAAGATTTTTTTTAATTTCTTTCCATAAATTTTCATAGTTATTTTTATACAAATCTAAGTTGTTATCTGTTAATTGTATTCCTAAATATTTTAATTTTCTAACGTTTTGAAATCCTGTTATTTGTTCTAATTGACTTTTTTCTTCTTTTGTCATATTTAAATTTATCATTTTGGTTTTCTGTATATTAATTTTAAATCCTGATAAATCGCCATATTCTTGTAATTTTAAAATTAATTTTTCTATTGTATTTCTTGGGTTTTGTATTGTTATTACGAGATCATCTGCGAAAGCCTTTAATTTATGATTATCCTGTTTTACCTTGATCCCTTCTATATTTTGATCTTTCCTGATTTCTTCCAGTAATACTTCTAGAACCAATATGAATAATAATGGTGAAATGGGACAACCTTGTCTTGTGCCTTTTGTTATTTTACATTCCTGGGTTTCTTCTTCGTTTACCATTATTCTTGCTTTTTGAGTCTTGTATATTGCTCTTATTGCTTTTATAAATTTTTCCCCAAAGTTTCTATTTTCTAGTACTTTAAACATAAATTCCCAATTAACGTTATCAAAAGCTTTCTCCGCATCTAGAATTAATAACATTATTGGTTTTTCATTATGAACGTTTGCGTATTCAATTAGATTAATCACATCTCTTATATTTTCTTTTATTTGTCTGTTTGGTAAGAAACCATTTTGATCCTGATTAATAATTTTCTGTAATTTTTTTTTTAACCTTTCAGCAAGAATGACGACAAATATTTTGTAATCATTGTTTAGTAAGGAAATTGGCCTATAATTCTTACATTCTGTTAAGTCTTGGTTTTCTTTTGGTATTAACACAATATTTGCTTCTCTCCATGATAATGGTATGTCTGCACCCTGTAATATTGAATTGAATAGAATTTTTAATGGATTAATTAGATGTTCTTGAAATTTTTTGTAATATTCGGCTATGAAACCATCATTTCCTGATGTTTTCCCTGTTTTTAGTCTTTTGATTGCATCTTTGATTTCTTGTGTTGTAATGTTATTATTTGTAAAATCTTTATCTTCTTCTGTTAATTTTTCTAGTCTACATTTTTCAATATATTCATCTATTTTATTTTTTGATATTTGTTGTTTTTGATATAGTCTGGTATAGTAATCAAAGAAAGCCTTTTTGATATCTTCATTATATATCAATTCTTTATTCTTATCTCTAATTTTTGAAATGATTTTTTTTTTCTTTTTCTTTCCTTAATTTGTATGCCAGCCATTTTCCTGGTTTATTTGCCTGTTCAAAATTTCTTTGTTTGATAAATTTTAGTTTTCTATTCAATTCTTCTGTTAGTTCTATTTTAATTTGAAGTTGCAATAATTTTATTTGGTTTCTTAATTCCTCTTTTTCTTTTTTCTTTCTATTGTTCTTTTGCAATTCTAATTCTTTCTCTTTTATCTGTTCCATTATTGTTTCTGTTTTTTTTTCTTGTTCTTTTTTTGATAATTGTTAAGTGATATCAGTTGTCCTCTCATATATGCTTTACTTGTATCCCAGAATGTTTCTATTTTAACTCCCTTGTTAATATTCCAAGTAAAAAATTCTTGTAATTTTTTTTTCTAATTCTTCTATATATTTTTTATCTTTAAGAATATTTTCATTCATTCTCCATCTATATATTTTGGTATTGATGTTTAGGGTCATTTGAATTGGGCTGTGATCTGAGAGTGTTTTTGGTAGAATTGACGTGTCTTTTATTTTATTTTCTAAGCTTTTAGATATCCAGATCATGTCTATTCTAGAAAATGAATTAAATCTATTCGAATAAAATGTATAATCTCTTTTATTTCCTTTATTGTGCCTCCAAGCATCTACTAACATTAAATTTTTAGCCATATTAAAAAATTCTTTTGGTAGTTTTCCTTGGTTTTTGCTAATCTGGTTATCTGATTTCCTATCTATTTTAGGTTCCACAACCCCATTCAAATCTCCCATTAACACCCAATTTTTATTCGCATGTTCAGAGAGGACATCTGATAATTTTTTATAAAAAAAATTTTTGATTGTTGTTTGGGGCATAAACCCCCACTATCCAAATTTTCATATTTTGGCTTTCAATTTCCACTATTAAAAATCTTCCCTCTTCATCTTTTAATATTATTTTAGGTTTAAGTGAAGGTTTTACATAGATTACTATACCATTTTTTTCCTTTTCATTAGCTGTTGAGAATGCTAACCCTAGTTTTTTATTGTCCAAATATTTTGTATCCTTTTTTTTATATGGGTTTCTTGAAGACAAATGATATCTAGTTCTAATTTTTTTAAAATTTGAAATGTTCTACAGTATGTCTTTTCACTGGTGAGTTAAGTCCATTGATATTCCATGTTAAATTTTTAAGTTTACTCATCTTTCTTATTTCCCAATTCTTTCTCTAATCTCTTGTGAAATTCCTTTGCTTTGTATATAAAATTTAATCTATATCTTTGTCCCTTATACATTAAGTTAACTCCTTCAAAATTCTCCCATCTAAAATTTATTTCGTGTTTCTTTAATGTTTCTGTCAGAAATTTATATTCTTTTCTTTTTCTTAGTATTCCTCCTGGTATTTCTTTAAAGATAGTGATAGCATTACCTTCAATCTCAATTTTTTTGTTAAATGCTGATGGAATAACCATATCTCTATATTTTTTTTAGAAAATTCTATCAATATGTCTCTAGGTTTTTTGTTAATCTTTGCATATTTAGAGTTAACTCTATATATTTTTTCAATTTCATCATCTATTTTCTCCTCCTCCAATTCTATCAAGTCAGCAATCATTTGAATGAGCAGTCCTTTAATATTTTCTTCTTTGTCTTCCTCCACCCCTCTTATTCTTATGTAACGTTCTTTTTCTTTCAATTCCAGTAGTGCTAGACGTTCTTCCTCTTCTTCTTTTTTCTTCACATTTGTCCATTTGTTTTTTAATTTGTTGTATTTCAATATTAATTTTTTTTTCTATAATATCCATTTTTTGATCTATCCTTTTTTCCAAATCTTCAAATCTTTCTTCTAACACTCTTTTCACAGTCTGTGTTATTGTTTCTGTGGGTTTTGTTGTAAAGTCTTCAAATAAGGCTTTCAACCCTTCACCATCAGATCCTCTTCTTGGTTGTCGTTTTGTGGCCATGTTTTTTCCAACACCTTTCTATTTGTTATTCCCTCCTTTTATAACAAAATCTATATTCTAACTAATTGATATATATATATATATATATATATATATATATATATATATTCTAATTATTTAATATATCACAATATCTTATATCCTTATCCTTATATATATTTCCACTATTGTTTTATCTTATTTTATATTATATTATACACAGACATACAATATAATGCAATACTATACTTATAGGTTTCCTTTATATATTCAATATATTCAATATTACTTTTTCAAAATGTCTTTAAAATGGCCACTCTTAATAATTAATTAATTGAGTTTCAGTTTTTTTTTTTTTTTTGAGAAGTACTTCTTCCTTTCAGTCTCTCTCGCTTATTTTTTGTTAAGAAATTTAAGCTTCTTTTAACTTTAATCCTCCCTTATAAAGTTGTGGCAGAAAATCAACCTTTGTCAGACCGTTTGTCTGACTTAGCCCGTTGGAATTGCTTTTGTCCCTCTTACCACTCAGCGTTACGAGCCTCCATTTCCCTCTGACATTGACAATAACGAGACAGCAAACGAACAAACGAGGTAAACTTGTCCAGCTCGCGTCCCTTCGTGGTGGCTAAGGTTCTTTTCCAGAGAGGTTTTTCTCCACCTCTCTGGCCGATCTCGTCCCTTCTCCTTCCGACGAAATCGCGCTTTCCAAACGGCTGCAGAAAAACTTTTTTCGCGGAGCTCTTCTTTACCGCGTCTAGTCGCTTTCTCTGCTCACCCAGAAGTCCGGAAAACCATAGCTTTAATTATACGGACCTTTGTTGGCAAGGTGATGTCTCTGCTTCTTAATATGCTGTCTAGGTTTGCCATAGCTTTCCTTCCAAGGAGCAAGCGTCTTTTAATTTCATGGCTGCAGTCACCGTCTGCGGTGATTTTGGAGCCCAAGAAAATAAAATCTGTCACTGCTTCCATTTCTTCCCCTTCTATATGCCAGGAAATGTTGGGGCCAGATGCCATGATCTGAGTTTTTTTAATGTTCAGTTTCAAGCCAGCTTTTGCACTCTCCTCTTTCACCCTCATCAAGAGGCTCTCACCTGCTTTTCCTATTATGCAAAAATCCCTTGGTGGTGGAATTTGACTCTTCCCCTTGCATAACAGCTCCCCAAATTGCTTCTCTGAACCCCAGTGCCTTACCTGTTCCTGATCTGAGAAGCACCTGAAACACCCACCTTCTGTTTGGAAGGAGCCATGCGTCAACAAACCGCCCATCCGATGCCAAAGAGAAAGTCCAACCACCAATGAATTTTATGGCACTTTAAAATTTAACCAGTTTATTTGAAGAAGCAACCCACCCATTCCGCAAATTTTGCTGGCACAAAACTCCACTGTTTGCAGGGATGTTTAAATGCCCACATGAAGTCTAGTTGTACCTTCAAGACAAAGGAGGTGTGTTGGAGGCTTTCAGGATCTGTAGCCCCCAATACTGGAGGACAGCAAATGTCTCCATCTTCAAAAAAAGGAGGAGGAGGAGGAAAACCCAGGAAATTACAGGCCTGTCAGCTTGATGGGCAAAGTAGATGATTAAGTTTCATATTTCCGAGCACTTGGATAGGAATGCAACCATTAGTGAGAGCCTGCCGTGTATCTCAGCAAAGCATTTGACAAAGTTGCTCATCGTATCCTTATTTGACATGGTAAAATTCTGGGCAGCTGAAACAACTGCTAGATGGATTCATAACTACCAATCGAAGAGAATATTTGTAGCTCAGGGTTGAACTGTGGAGTCCTTGGTGCTCTCTGAGCCTTGTTTTCTTGCAGGCGTTTCATTGCCAGGCTAGGCAACATCCTCAGTGCGAAAAGGGAGTGGAACTTGCTCTCTGTTTATATCCCATGGCTTGCCCTGCCTGTGTTGGCGGGGGTGTTGTTCTCTCCTTGGTAGTTCCTTGATTGGGCTGTTGTTTGCTGCTTGGTTGATTGACTGAGTTAATAGTTCCTTGATTAGGAGAGTACAAGACCCCCACCAACACAGGCAGGACAAGCCAGGGTATATAAACAGAGAGCAAGTCCCACTCCCTTTTCGCACTGAAGATGTTGCCTAGCCTGGCAATGAAACGTCTGCAAGAAAACAACAAGGCTCAGAGAGCACCAAGGACTCCACAGAATTCATTTCTTTCCAACAAACTGGCAGCCTGGCCTTAGCTGCCCTTTGGCATGTGGGCCACCATGGGCCGTTAAGCGCCCGGCATGCAGAGGCCGGGAAACCTGAATGAATGAATGAATGAATGAATGAATGAATGAATGAATGAATGAATCAGCAAACACCAAGATTAACACCAGATGAACAATCAAACAGTACTTTATACCTTAATCAAGGAACTATTAACTCAGTCAATCAACCAAGCAGCAAACAACAGCCCAATCAAGGAACTCCTAAGGAGAGAACAACACCCCCACCAACACAGGCAGGACAAGCCATGGTGTATAAACAGAGAGCAAGTCCCACTCCCTTTTCGCACTGAAGATGTTGCCTAGTCTGGCAATGAAACGTCTGTAAGAAAACAACAAGGCTCAGAGAGCACCAAGGACTCCACGGATTCATAACTGTCTGAGAGACCAAACTCAGAGAGTGCTTCAAAATGGTTTAACGTGAGTTTGGAAGGAAGAACTGTGCAGAGGGTGAGACTCCACAGTCCTGGGCTTTGCACATCTTAATAGTTGATTAATGACCTGGATGAGGGTCTGTAGCGGGTGATGATCCCACTGACAGATGGCATAAAGCTAGAATATATTAGAAGAGAGAGAGAAGATTCAGGAGGTCTAGACAGGCTTGGAGAGTTGGCAGCAACAAATAGGATGAACTTTCACAGAGAAAATTGAAGTCCTGTATCTGGAGGGGAAAAAATGAAAGGCACCAGTGAAGGATGGGAGTGACCTAGCTTGGCAGCAGTACATGGGAAAGGGATCTGGGGGGTCTTTCTCAACCACAAGATAATATGAGCCAACAGGATGACGCAGCTGCTAAAAAGGCAAATGTAATCCTGGGGTGTGTTAACAGGAGCAGAGAGCCAGATCAAGGGAAGTCGTCGTTCCCCTTTACTCTGCCCTGGCCAGACTCCATTTGGAGTTCTGTGTCCAGTTTGACATCAACAGACTGGAGAGAGTTCAGAGGAGGGTCTGGAAACCAAGCCCTAAGAACAGCAATGACAGAAACTGGGGGCGTTTAGCCTGCAGAAGGGAAGACTGAGGGAGGTATGACTGTAGTCTTCAGGTACCTGTATGACAAAATATCAGTCTTTTCCCCTCAGCAATGAAATTAAAACAAGGGGAGGAAATTAACACAAGAGCAACAGTGGGCTGGGAAATGGCTTTGCTTAAACTGAAACCAATCCAAGATTTGCAAGGGAAATCCACATGACAGGATTGCATTGGGCAATTCCTACTGCTTTAATCATTAACTCTATTGCAGAAATAACACCCCCCAAAGCTGACAAGGGTAACTAAGGGGGGGTGGAGAATCACGGGAGCCCCACTGCTAGAAAAGTCATCCTAGCAAACTGTAGCAAAAATAAAGTTGGGTTACGAAACTAGAGATTGGACACAAACACGCATCTGCTTCATTTCACCACAGAGACACGGGCAGAGTTTTATAATTAATTAAAAGTTAATTAACTCTCAGGGGACCTGTTTATTTTGATAATTAAACAATTAAATGTAATGATGTTGAGATGAGTGGCAGGCCCGTCACCAGGCTAAAAAAGGCACTGCCCTCTTCCCAGCCCTAAGATGAGTAATCTCTGAAATGCAGGAAGGACCAGCTTATGACATTCTTGCCTTTGAAGGTTCACTGTCTGCTCCCTGCCTTATTTTGACTGTTGACTGACTAACCGATGAAAGGTCCACCCAGGATCCTAGAGCGCCGCGCCACCCCGGCATCTCAAAATCTAAGGCTCATTCCTCACGGCCAAACATATTTGTGGAAGTGGCCCATTTAGAACCCACAGACCACGTCGTGGGCGCCTTTCCCAAATGGCTGCTATGGGATAATTGTCTGGCTGCCACAGTGGGTCACAGAAAACCAATTTATTTATTTATCAAATTTCAAAAACCTATTTATTTATTTATTTATCAAATTTTGCCACCGCCCATCTCCCCCCCAAACAATTTGCCAGGAAACAATATAGACCCAAAGATGCCCTTCGCTGCATTCACATGACATAATAAATCTGGGTACAAAATTAACTCATCTTCTAATTTACCCAACACACACACACCATAATATCCATCCGGATTAATGCTACCCAAGTTTAGCATATCCTACCAGTCCAAGTGCTCGAGTTTTACCAGACCATAAGGTCACAAAAGGATTGTGTGGTCCCTTAAGAGTCAGGATTCAGTGCCGAAGCTGCATTGGGCACCCTGTTTCATGACCTCTGGTGAGACTGGGTGGAGAAGGATGACCTTCCCCTCGTGCTTGCCTTTTGCTACCACTGACCACGAATGCTTTCGGACCGGCTGAAGAGGCTGGAGTAGGTGGCTGTCCTCCTCCGCGAGTGGCCAGTTCCAGCCGGACAGTGGATAGGAAGAGGCCAAACCTAAGTGTGCCGCTGGGCTCCATCCTTGAATATCTACATAAAGGGTGAGGTCGTACGTCAGCATGGTCCGAGGCATCTTTAATACTCCGTTCTTCATCTCCACCCCTGGCTGAACAGGGGATGTGGTGGAGATAATGACCTGGTCCCTGGAGGTTGTTGGGGTCTCGATGGGGTGCAAAAGGCTTAGACTGAAACCTAGCTGTGGATACAGAAACCTTCTTTCTTCTGAGATGGAGCAAAACTAACCCGATTAGCATGCTATGTGAACACAGCTTTCAAGGATGCGCTGGCTGAATGGCTCCTCGTGGCCCACCCCCAAACCCATAATTGTCATTCTTACAGCTCAACTTCCCATTTCTTTGTTGTGATCTGAAATCATCTATGGAAAGAATTAAAATCTGCTTTACACAGTTGGCTGGCGAAGCTGAGACAAGGCAGCTTTCATCAACGAAACCGCAAATCTCTACTCAGAACTTGGCATCTCATCTTACCTCCTGCTCATTCCTCGGAGGGAGCTCACAGTTCTGGATCTCGCTGAATGTCATTGGCCCACTGCTCTTTTCACACGCTGTTTTCACCATCTCCACCGTAAGGTAGTATTTCGCGCCTGAAACCACCTGGATTTTAAAAATAGGTAAGGTAATGTTCAGGTAATTACAGAGGAAAAACACAAAACAAGTTTAGCTTCGTTGGTTGCAACCTGGGAAGAGGAGAATCAATTCAGCATGAACTACTGTATTTCTGTATCAGATACGAACAGCAGAAGTCATGCTCTTTCGGCCCACAATTCGCTCAGGACCCATTGCGCCCCTCCCTGGGAACACCCCCTAAGCTGCCTCCAGCCCCTCCCTTGTTTCCAGAGCCCCCTCCCGAGTCCTTTGGCTACTCCAAAAGGACCCAACTCTCCCCCCCACCACGCACCTGGGACTGCGCCTTCACAATGCGCAGCTCCTTGAAGTAGTTCGCGCTGTCTTTGCTGCGCCCGTTGTACTGCTCCACGGCAAAGGCGGCGGCTTTCTGCACCCCCTCATCCGTGACGGACGCGGGGAAAAGACCCCCGGGTATCCCCACCTGTAGCAGCACCGAGGGCAGCATCAGGAGGGCGCAGAGGAGGACGAGGGGCGCCGGGCGAGGCAGCGTGGAGCACGCCATGGGGCTGGCGAGAGAGAAGGGCCGGCAGGCGCACAGGCAGAGCGAACGAGCAGCCCCAACAGTCGCACCGCACCGAACCTGGCGCAGCTGCCCCAGGTAAGATACGCAGCAGCCAGAGGTGGCCGCGGGGCCCGCCCTCCTGCGCGGAGGCCACGCCCATTCCCGAAAAGCCACGCCCCCGAGGCGGGTCCTTCTCCGCTGCCCGGGTACTCCAGCCCCCGCGGCGCTTCGGGCTCCCGCTCCGATCCATCCCCGCGGTTGACGGGGGAGGACTAGGTGGAGTCGAGGAGTTACTCCGCACGTGGTGGTATAGAAACGTTACTGCTCCTGCTAGTTTTTTATTTGCTAGGCGTCACAATCTTTAGCTACAGGATGTCTCGATGGTTGTTTTTTTTTTTTATTTTATTTTATTATCACATTTATATCACCGCCCATCTCCCCCACAAGGAGGGACCCTGGGCGGTTGCCAGGGAAGGTTCCCCGTGATTGTCGCCCCGCTAAAGCCTTGGAGATGAAGCCCCCTCGCATGGAGAATTTAGGCAAGTAGCACCTGGGCATCGCGCTGAATGTATTTTTGTGCTTTCCCTTCCCCCTGCTGCAATTCGCCCGCAGTGCATTGGCAGTGGGCAGTTTGGATGGCACCCTGTCGTGCCACCATGACCAGAAATGGTGCCAAATGGGCAAACGGCTCCTTTGGCCCAGATGCCACCCAAATGCTCCCCCATATGTTCCTTCGTGCATGCCAGCATCTAGAGAAATGAGTTCACAGCCTTACTATTTTATTTTATTTGTGGCCAGTGCACACACAATTGCTTCTTTAGTAAAAGGGAGTGTGGCCAGAAGGGTGTGTGCGCTGTAGCTGAGCCAGAGTGAGGTATGTTTTGTTCCTGATGAGAAAAAATGTATTCTGCCCTGATCAAAGTCCAGTAGGCATCTAAAAATCTGCACAGATTTAACACTCAAAAGCCCTGGGGGTTATATAGTAGGACATGAACCTTCTTATCTCCTTATCACCTGTCCTGTAATTTCTTTTGTTTTCCTGATTGTAAAATATGAACAGCTGTCTTGAAACGGTCTGTGCAATGCCCAACGATTCCCATAAACCAACTGAACTGCGTAGATTGCAAAGCATGTACAATGATGTCCATGGAGTATTACTTTTGTTTATACTAATGTATGAAAGGGGAGATGCATGCATTTCCCCCTCTTTTTCTAAAATGCTTTATTTTCCCCTCCATTTTCCATGTCAATTCTTTATAAGGAAATTACTCTTTGTAACTGCACTTCCTTTCCTGAGTACTGGACCTTAAAATTGCCCTCCTCTGCTAGAGTTACTCTGTAGGAGGTTTGATCTTTTCCTGCTGCAAAAATGTGCCATTAGCGAGGCACCACTGAAGAAGGAAGCATCCTATAATCCTGTCCAGCAGCTTTGTTTTCTTCCAAAATGTATTCATGACTGGCTCCTTTTGTTATCTGCTTTGGAAATATAATCAAGGTTCGCTCCTTTTCTTACTGTGATTCAGTTACATGTGGCTGTCCAAGAAATGTATATAAATCACCTTTGGATTCTTATGCTTTTAAGTTTGATTTTTATTATAGTGGAGAGAAATGTATAGAATAGTGGTAGGAAGGAAATAATTAAATAAATGTCTTTGGGGGTGGAAGTTGATTAAGAGGTTTATATATTTTCTTTTAATATAAGGGGAGGGAGCAATTATACTTAGTGATTTGTATAATGTGGTAATGGAATGATTTATAGAAATAATGTGATTTTGGTTTGATATAGAGTAAGGGATTATGGAAATTGTTGTATATTCTTGCTGTTAAAAGTCGGAAGTCACCTCTTTATGTAATCTAAAAAAAAGTTTCTTGTGTTTTCACACCTTTTTAGTTTTCTCTTTTTCTCTTTTTCTTTTTGTAGTTTTTTTTCTTTTTGTAGTTTTTATCTTTGCTTTAAATCTAATAAAATTCTTAGGAAAAAATAAAAAAAATAAATCACCTTTGGATTCTGTGCCACCTTAAGTAAGAAAGAGAAGAAACTGTTCTTATTTCCTCACAAGTAAACAAAATGCCTGCAGCTGCATGTCCAGTGTTTTAATTCTTTTTACCCTTAACAATTGCTCTGTTAAGATCAATTACCAAGAGAATCAACAAAGTATTAATTATTCTTCTTTAAGATTAAACATATTAAAAACTAAATAGGGTTGAACTGGGGGGCAAGTTAGAAAAGGCCTCATGTGAGTCATGGAAAAACAGAAAATATGAGTTTGGATTTAAGCTAACCATTTTGTTTGTGATTTACAAGGTGCCACAGATATCACGTAGGAAGAGTGCAAAGCTTGACGTAGGCCCAGCCTGCAGGCAGTAAATCACTCCTGGTCGCCCTCAGAATCATTGGCCTGTGTTGGTGCCAACACATTGGCTTGTGGGATCCATTCGGACATCCTGCTTAGGAAGAAGCTGCTTCACAGTCCATGCTCGACAAGTGCAAGTCATCCATTGAAGGGCCAAACCAGATTTTAAATTCACAAATTTGTATCTGTAAGAAAAAGAGAGAAAAAGAAGAAAATCTCCAGAGGACTAAAGGTGAGACCTTGTCAATCAAGGTATATCAAATCTGCTAACCTTAACAGAAATAAAGTGCACTGCTACACTGACATCTTGTAGAAAATACATCTTGTAGAAAATTTATATAAACACAAAAGGTTTAACTGGGTCTTCCTTAACCTGAAGACCCCACAGAGCTGCCAGGCACACTACAATCCCCATCACTCGCAGCCCCATAGGATCACGTGTTGGATTAAGACATGGCTGTTTTTATTGCAATGTCTTAAAAATATTGTTTTAGTTTTTATTAATGAAATATAACTACTACAACAAAAAAATACACCAAAGATTGCACAGTAAAAAGAACCGGACTATATACATTTACTAATTGTGCTATCTGTATGTCATAATTAAAATAATTAAATTAATTATTGGGGGTGTGGTGGCTCAGTGGGTAAGATGCCAGGCTTGTCAATCGGAAGATCGCAAGTTCGGAGGTTCGAATCCCTAGCCCCGGGTGACGGAGTGAGCTCCCGCACTCGCCCCAGCTCTTGCCAACCTAGCAATTCGAAAGCATGCAAATACAAGTAGATGAATAGGTACCACTTCGGTGGGACGGTAACAGCATTGTGTGTGCATCATGCCGGCCACATGACCGCGGAAGCGTCTTCGGACAGCGCTGGCTCTTCGGCTAACAAATGGAGATGAGCACCGCCCCCTAGAGTCGCACACGACTGCACAAATGTGCGGGGGGAACCTTTACCTTTTTTATATGTCATAATTGAAATAATTAATTAACTGGATGTAAACTACACAAAAAGAAAAAGTGAATAAAAAAGAAAAAATATAAAATATTTATTTATTTATTTATTTTATTTATTAGATTTGTCACCGCCCATCTCCTCCCACCAGAGGGACTCTGGGCGGTTAAAATCACAATAAAATTAACTCAAATCTTAAGGGTATCATTACATCTAGATCAGTGGTTCTTAAACCCAGTTACCCCTTTTCCCAGCCTCAAATAATGTCATTATTTCCACAAAAAAATCAGACTGTTGTTTCACGTAAACATCTCCACAGTGGCAGTTCCACACTGGATCCTCGACTCGCAACCACTGATCTAGACTATAAAAAAACATGTCATTCTATCTTCTCATTTTTAGAATATACTGTAAAGATTTCAAAAAATTATGACACCTCTTGAATCCATTCTTTAACATGAGGATACATTTCTTCCATATTCTCTTTGCTCAGCTCCAGGCTTCATAAAGCCAAAATTATTAATAATAACCAAGTATAGCATATTGTGCCAATGCAGATGCTAGAATTTTACCAGAACAACTCGGGAGAGTTTTGGGAATGCAATACTGCTCACACAATACACTGTGCCATAAATGAACCAAATAGTTTGGCTTTGCTGGGAAATCACAAAATATCTATGGGGAAAAACTAACCGGATTAGGACACTCTGCAAATACAACTGAGAGAGTTTTCAGTGATACACTATATTTATTTATCACATTTATATCCCGCCCATCTCCCTCGCAAGGAACAGCTTCTTCTGGGCCCATGCCCAGAAGGTCGTTTCTATTCTGAATTAAAATCAACTATTAAAAGAATTAAAATCTGCTTTACACAGATGGCTGGCTAAACTGAGACAAGGCAGCTTTCAATAACTAAGCTGCAAATATACCGTATAATCAGAATTTGGCATCTAATCTTACCTGCCGTTGATCCTCTGGAGGGACTGCACAATTCTGGAGCTGCTCATGTGTCATAGTCCTACCACCCTTCTTCTCACACAACGTGTTCACCAGCTCCAATGTGAGGTAGAGGTTCTCTGAAACCACCTGGATTGGAAAAGAGCCCACACTACGTTTAGAAATTTGCAGAGTAACACAGGGAAAAACAAATCCAAAATATGTTCAGCATCTGATTGCAATTTGGGAAGTCATTCATTCATTCATTCATTCATTTTGTATGACCCCTCTCACCATGTGACTGGGCTGGCTACAGATGGTTAAGAAACATTAAACAACAGAAATAATTAAAACGCATCACTCTTGAGGTTATAGGGACTGGGAGGGGGCACTGTGTTGTGATGGTTCTCTGTGGTCATTCCAGTTGCTGTTTGACGGGGGGGGGGCAGAAGTCACTTGTGGGTGTCTCAGGGTTTGATACGTTCGTCCCTTTTGTTCAGCATCTACATAAGGCCACTGGGTGGGGCCATCTGTTAGTTCTAGGCCTGGTACATCTCGACCCTGGGCTGTCCAAGTGATGCTGCCGCCGCCTCTGTGTCTGGAGGCGGCGAGGGTCTAGATGGGGAGGAACAGATTTAGATCTAGCAAGACGGGGGGGCTGTGAGTATTTGGGCCCCTCAACCCCAGAAATTTTCCATCTGGATGGGTAGCACTCAGGACTGGTACACAGTCTGGATATTTCTTGGACTCGCAGCTCCTGCTAGAAGAGCAGGTGGCAGCTGTGGCCAAGAAAGCTTTTGCACCGATTCATCTTGTGCACCAGTTGTGCCCAGGAGCCCTTCAGACTCTCGCCCGAGTCACCTCACAAGTGGACTACTGCAACGCGCTCTGTGTGGAGCTCTCCTTGAAGACCTCTTGGAAGCTACAACTGGTCCAAAATGCAGCAGCATGGGCAATAATTCCCTCCTTGAGGGGGAGATGGGCGGTCATAGAAATTTAATAGATAAATAATAATAAATAAATAAATAAATAAATAAATAATAGGCATGGCTTGGTAGGCGCGGGTGGCACTGCTGTCTGCGTGCTGCACTGGTTGCCAATTGGCTTCCGGGTGCTAATTACTACCTCGAAAGCCCTTCCTGGCATAGGGCTTGGTTACTTGGGGGGTGGCCTATCTCTGAACGTTTCCACCCATCCTGCATGATCAGGCAGAGCCGGCACCTTCGAGTCTCTTCAACTGAACAGCGCCACCTGTTGGCACCAGGAAGCCCACCTTTTCTGTCACAGTGGCTGCCTCTAGAACAGCATCCGCCAGACATTCTCTTGGCCCCCACCCTGGTGGTGTTCAAGACATCTCTGAAAACCTGGCTGTTCCCCAGGCCTTGGGTCAGGATCAGTACCGAGCCCCAATAAGATCTTGTTTGTTTGAGGAACTGGTCTTTTCCTAACGTATGTGGTGTGATTCTTATTGTGCTTGTATTATCTTTTAATTAAAGTTTGGTGGACTTCTAAATCTAATAAATTAATAAATAAGCCCACATTCAGACACATACAACGTCCTGGCCCAGAGCCAGGATGGTCTTCAAGGCTTTTCAAAAGGCCGGCAGGGTTGGGGGTCACCTGAAATTTGGACGGAATGTCGTTCCAGAGAGCAGGTGTGGCAATGGAGAAAGAACAGCCCTGAGTTGCAGATGCTGCTGATGTTGCTTAATTGTAATGGGCTGTGAGAGTAACCTTGAGAGATGGAGAAGAGCTGCAGCCTAGACAACGGTCTGAGAAGAGAAGTGTGAGTCCAAAGCCGGAATGGGGGTGGATAAAGCGACTCAGCAGGGACCCTCCCTGGTTCTCTGGCGGGGGGGGGGGGAAGCACTTTCAGACTTGCCAGAGTTTGTTGTTGTAACCTTACAATAAAAGTAGTATTAGTATTCAAGATTTTGGTTTCCAGGTCTGGACCGCCTTGATGGGACCTGGAGCATGCCAACCCTCTCAGATCTGGTCAGAGGAGCAGAGATAATTGGAGACGGGGTCCCACCAATATCCAACATTGGGCCCTATCCAACAAGATGAAGTGAAATGGCGAGAAATGTAAGGTCCTGCACTTAGGCAGGAAAAACCAGTTGCGCTGGTACAAGATAGGCAGTGCCTGGCTCAACAGTGGTGCCTATGAGAGGGATCTGGGTGTCCTGGTGGACCACCGCTTAAGAATGAGCCAGCAGTGTGCTGCGGCTGCCAAAAAAGCCAACGCAGTCCTGGGCTGCATCAACAGAGGGATTGTATCAAGCTCACCGGAAGTGATAGTACTGCTCTATACCGTACTGGTGAGGCCACACTTGGAATCCTGCATCCAGTTCTGGTCACCCCAATACAAAAAAGACGCTGAGGCCCTAGAAACAGTGCAGAGAAGAGCAACAAAGATGATAAGGGGTCTGGAGGCTCAATCCTACAAAGAACGGCCAAAGGAACTGGCTATGTTTAGCTTAATGAAGAGAAGACGGAGGGGAGACGTGACAGCGGTCTTCCCATACTTGAAGGGCTGCCCCAGGGAGGAGGGCGCCGATCTATTCTCCATGGCGCCTGAGGGTGGGACAAGGAGCCATGGGGGGAAGCTCGTCAGAGGGAGACCCAACCTGGAAACGAGGAGGAATTTCCCAACAGGGAGAACTATTAAGCAGTGGAACAGCTGGCCTCCCGGAGTGGTGGGGGCTCCATCGCTGGAGGTTTTCAAGAGAAGATTGGACAGCCATTTGTCCGAGATGGTATGAGGACTCCTGCCTTGGGCAGGGGGCTGGACCAGAAGACCGCCAAGGTCCCTCCCAACCCTAGGATTCTAGGATTCTATCCAGGCCCTGTGCCACAAAGGGCTTTGTAGATGGCCCGCAGCACCTTGAATTGCACCTGGAAGTCCCCTGGCAATCAGTGCCACTCACACAGTGGCGGCATTGCATGGGGGTAACAAGGTGCGCCCATAACTTTCTCTGTCGCTGCGTTCCGCCTCAATATTAACAAGAGAATCAAGCCAGCACCAAATATTTCTGCATCATACACAACCTGCAGGAGGTGTGCCCTTTCTGTTCTGGGAGTTGAAGTCCACACATCTTAAAGTCCCCAAGGTTGAGAAAGACTGGGTTAGAACAATTTATTTATTTATTTATTTATTTATTTATTTATTTATTTATTAATTATTTGGATTTATCCCCGCCCATCTCTACCGTGGTAGACTCTGGGCGGTTTACAACCACAATATAAAAGATAAAACCTATACGTTTAAAACTACTATAAAAATAAAAAAAATAAAAATCCAAAAGATGGTCTGTTCTTAAAAGGAGGGAAACCACTAAACCAACC
This sequence comes from Charina bottae, assembly GCA_023362775.1. Classification (NCBI taxonomy): domain Eukaryota; kingdom Metazoa; phylum Chordata; class Lepidosauria; order Squamata; family Charinaidae; genus Charina; species Charina bottae. The sequence continues at coordinate 2,680,311 of JALMGJ010000026.1, forward strand.
ACACCCAGGAGGAACTATCATTACCTTCACTCCAGGCACGGCGGCAGAGCCAAGTCTTCAAGGACTTCCTAAAGGCCAGGAGCGAGGGTGCCAGTCTCACCTCAGGGGGCAAGTTATCCCACAGGGCTGGCGCTATTGCAGAGAAGGCATGCCTCCTGGACCCCGCTAGATGGAACTCTTTTAAAGAAGGGATCCGAAGCATGCCCTCCCTGCATGATCGGGTGGGGCGGGTAGATGTGGTCGGGAGAAGACGGTCCCTCAGGTACCCAGGTCCCATGCCATGTAGGGCTTTAAAGGTGATAACCAACACCTTGAATTGAATCTGGAAGCAAACTGGTACCCAATGCAGCTCACGGAGTAGCGGTGTTACATGTGCTGATCTCATAGCACCCAGAACTACCCGTGCAGCCACATTCTGGACCAGCTGAAGCTTCCGGATACTCTTCAAGGGTAGCCCCATGTAGAGCGCGTTGCAATAATCTATATGGGAGATGACCAGGGCATGAGTGACTGTATGGAGGGCATCTCGGTCCAGGAAAGGGCGTAGCTGGCGTACAACTCGAAGTTGCACAAATGCCCTTCTGGCCACGACTGCCACCTGCTCCTCGAGCAGGAGTCGTGAGTCCAGGAGGACCCCCAAGTTTCGCACTGAATCTGAACGGGGTAGTGCCACCCCATCCAGAGTTAAAGATGACAACTTCCTGGAAATCAAGAGGCCATCAATCCACAGCCACTCTGTCTTACCAGAGTTCAGCTGAAGCCTGTTGTGCCCCATCCAGGCCCCTACAGCCTCCAGACACTGAGAAAGGGTGTCGACTGCAACACTTACTTCACCCGGGATGGAGATGTACAACTGGGTATCATCAGCGTACTGGTGATACCTCATCCCGTGGTGACGGATGATCTTACCCAGCGGCTGCATATAGATGTTAAATAGGAGAGGAGAGAGAACCGAGCCCTGCGGCACCCCACAAGTCAGGGGCCAAGGGTCAGATCTCTCCTCTCCTATCAACACCAACTGGGAACGGTCCTGGAGGAAGGAGTTGAACCAGCGTAAAACAACGCCGCCCACCCCCAATTCCCTGAGCCGCCCCAAAAGGATACCGTGGTCGACGGTATCAAAAGCCGCTGAGAGGTCCAAGAGAGCGAGAATGGATGCACTCCCTCCATCTTGCTCCCGCCAGAGATCACCCATAAGCGCGACCAATGCAGTCTCTGTCCCATATCCCGGCCTGAAACCTGACTGAAAGGGGTCTAGATAATCCGTTTCATCCAGAATCCTCTGGAGTTGCAGCGCCACCACCTTCTCAACCACCTTTCCCAAAAAGGGAAGGTGGGAGACAGGACGAAAGTTGTTTAAAACAGTAGGGTCCAGGGAAGGCTTCTTGAGGAAGGGGTGCACCAAGGCCTTCTTGAAGACCGTCGGAAACACCCCCTCCCCCAAAGATGTATTAATCATCGCTTGGAATCAACCACGTGACCTCCCGGGCTGATTTGACCAGCCAGGAGGGACACGGGTCTAGATGGCATGTGGTGGTGTTTACAATCCAGAGGATTCTGTCTACTTCATCAGGCCCAACAGGATCGAACTGTTCCCAGATAACAGGGTAAGTACGTACCTCTGGCATCTCCCCAGATTGTGCCTCATGCTTAGAGTTTAACTTAGAATGAATCTGAGCGATTTTGTCCTGCAGATGCTCAGCAAACTCTTCCGATCGGCCCTGTAAATGGGTCACCGTATCTTCACGACCCAAGAGAGATCTAGTAATCTTAAACAGGGCCGTCGGGCGGCATTCTGCGGACGCAATAAGAGCGGAGAAATATTCACGTTTCGCCGCTCTTACCGCCACAAGGTAGGCCCTAATAGCAGCTCTAGATTGTGTCTGGTCAGATTCAGTCTTCGTCTTCCTCCAGCGGTGCTCCAGATGTCTCTTAACCCTCTTCAAAACCCTCAACTCCTCCGTGAACCACGGGGAGTGACGGGTCGAACGAGGCAAGAGGGGTCGCATAGGCGCAATCCTGTCCAAGGCCTTGGCCACCTCCTTATTCCAGAGTGCGGCCAAGACCTCTGCTGGACCGTGTTGCAGATCTTCAGGTATAACCCCCAGCTCCCTCTGAAACCTCATTGGGTCCTTTTCCAAAGGAACACAACTCTCTGTCCTGAGACGTGGGTGCAAGTGATGTTCAAAAGAGACCTCCTGGCTGGGAATTATGGCCTTTCCCTTTCATGGGAAGGGCAACCTGACAGTCCCTTTTTGAGGGCTGGAGCAAACCCCCAACCTTCCTCAACCCAGCATTCAGAGGACACAGCAGCTGGCTGCCTGACGAGCCCTCCAGCCTGGGACAGCTGACAGCCTCCCCTTGTTCATCTTCAGTAACTGTTTTGGGGTTTGACTGTTCCTGAACAAGGAGGCTGTTTGTCTCTCCTCCTTCTTGCCCTGAGCATACCGACTATCCTCCGAAGGTCCACCCTTCCCTTCCGCTCCCAGACCCTCCCCCAACACCCCTAATTGCCGCCATCTCCAACGACTCTGCCCCGCTCTACCTGGGGCTGCACCTTCCCGATGCGCAGTTCCTTGTAGAAGTAGGCGCTGTTGCTGCGCTCGTTGTACCGCTCCGTGGCGAAGGCGACGGCTGCCTTCACGGTGCTCCTCTCGAGCGGCTCGGGGGGCAGGTGCCCCGCAACCTGCTCGGCCAGCAGCAGCGTCAGGAGGGAGCAGAGGAGAGGGGCCGAGCGAGGCAGCGGGGAGTGCGCCATGGGGCTGGCCGGAGAGAAGGGCCGACAAGCGCACAAGCAGAGCGAGCGAGCAGCCCCGACAGTCGCACCGGACCAAACCCGGCGCAGCTGCAACAGATATATAGTAGCCAGGCGTGGCAGTGGGGCCTGGGAATGTTTGTAGATAATTATCCCTCTCTTATTTGTCCAGTTGTCAGGTATGAATTATTAAGTAAATAGTAACGTTGGAAGATAAGAGCTGCATTCGCATGACAAGCTGATCCAAAAATAGCAAGCACACAGCATTGTACCTCGTGCACTCAACTGAGATTAGAGTAACCATGTCCCGTGGTTTACAATAATCCTCGTTCAGGGAAGGAAGGGAGAAAAAAGGAAGGCGAAGCTACTCTTGAAAAAGATGACAAGATGCAGGAGAATGGTTCATCTCACAAGGCCGTCTTCGCCAAAGGACTGCCGAGTATTTCACACATTAGCTGTGTTCACATGGCGCAGCGAGCCACCAACTCACCAGCCCCATGGATATACTACTAAAACTCTTGTGTCTGTTCCTTTGTAACCTTCAATTGGGTGAAACAGAGCATCACAGGGCAACAATTTTTGAACCAAGGTACCTCAAAGAGGGAGGAGGAGGGTGGGAGGGAAGGTAGGAAGGAAGGAACAATGGAGGGAGGAAAGGAAGACGGGAGGGAAGATTTCCATCGTTCCCTGCCAGCTTCCCATAAGCAAAGTCAGTGGGGAAGCCGGCAGGAAGTCGGAGGTTGCTCCCACTCCCACTGCTTTTTTGCCCCCCCCCCCCCCCCCCCGTGGTCATTCTGTTTCTCTGTTTAGGTGAGGAAATATCTCTGAAACAATGACCCAACAGGTCACCCCCATCGGAATGCCGATGGAGGGCAGGGTCATGACCCCAAAGGCCGCCCAGTCCAGTTGTCTAGTCGTCCTTTATTTTAAACCCTACATCCATTATTTATCGCATACATACCTGCCCACAATGTATTTCTCTCTAATGTGCTGTTCAGCCCTGGCTGATGAAAGGAGAAAGAGGAGGAGGGGAAAAAAATCCCACCAAACAGCCAATTCACGGTTTAAGATTTAATTAAAAAAAAAAATCTGCCAGTACAGATCAGAAAGATCCCTCAGGGTGATAGTGAGCAATTTCAGGTTGCAACTTCTTTATGGCTCCGATGTTTCCTCTAGCAGGGATATGAACCTCTTCCTTGCAGAATTTGACCGAGAAAAACGGGTCTCGTGGAGCGAAGAAACGGAGCGGGGGCTGGTTCAGAGGAGAAACATCCTTTTTTCCTTTCAAGCTGCAGCTGCAAAAAACTCTCAGTTGGCCGAGAAAGACCCTCTGTGAGCAGAGTTCCCCCATGTCCTCCCGCTTCTGCCCAACGTCCCTGGGATGAGGGGCATCCAGTCTGACGGGCGGCTCAGTTCTTCTTGGTCTTGGGCGTGTCGTACTTCCTCTTACTCGAGTACCACAGCAGCAACGGAATGCCGATGGAGGGCAGGGTCATGACCCCAAAGGCCGCCCAGTCCAGCTTTACAAATGGATGGAAGCAAAGGAGTGAGTGGGAGAGAAATGGAGAGGCTTACCCACCCACCGTGGCTGCCATCGGCAGGGGCTTCTCAGGGGAGGACCATTTGCATATGTGTTGTGCTCCAGTCCCAGGACATTCTGGCGTTCTCCTGAGATGGCTGGTTTGGCACATTTGGGGGAAAAACAGCATTCTGGGGAATACCACGTTTTGCGTACAAACACTACTCAGTTATTCCCAGCTATGGAATTCAGCCGTGTAAGAGTGAACTCGGATTACTTACGAAGTGTGGCGAAAACCTCCTGTCGAATTCTCGCTGGGCCAGGATCCCTCCCTGCCCCGGGGCACTGGTGAAGCCAACCTAGCAAGAAAGATTGAGAGGGGTCTTGATTTATGGGGCACACTGGAGGCCAGGACCCCAAAACTCTGTCCCCAAATCACCAAAGAGCTCACCAAGATCCCTGTCCCCAAACTCACCGACCTGCTTCCTTTGTATCAGGGGTCCCCAACCTTTTTGGCGCCAGGGACTGGTTTCAAAAGACGATTTTTCCGCGGAGTGGGGGGGGGCGAGGTTTCCGGGATTTCTGCGGACCGGGGGGAGCAGGAGCCAATCGCGTGCACCGGGGGGGGGGGGGGAGCCAATCACAAGTACCAGGGGGCGGGGTTTGCAGGCGGGAGCCAATCGTGCGGAAGGAGGCAGGGTTCGCAGGCGGGAGCCCTGCAGCCCAGTTCCTAACAGGCCGCAGCCCACAGGTTGGGGACCCCTTCTTTGTATTACTGTATCAACACAATTTATTGTATCAATAAATCTCCTATTGCCCTCTCAATTTAGGATAACAATGTGGCATAACATGAAAAAAGGAAAGACCAACCAACCTTGCTTTCCTTGCAGGAAAAAATGCTAATTTATTCCTGGAGCCAGGAAAGATCCAGTTTAGAGAGGCAGAGAATCTGTGACCAAGCAAGTATTGCCGGACTACAATTTCCAGCATTGCTCACTCTTGGCCACAACGCCTGGGGCTGCTGGGAAATGTAGTTCAGCATCATCTGGAGTCCTCTCATCACAGGAGGAAGACCAAAAAGTCAATTATGCTGGTCTAGAAACGGCAAAACTAATTCAATATCCCCTAATACTCTGAATTCAGCACGCAGTTTTGGAGGGGAAATAGGAGTCATCAACCCTGCCTATTTACATAAGAGCCAGAATGAGCTTCCTACAGCATCGTGGGCCAAGACGTGGCATACATACAATCCTTTCCAAGTTCCATGCACACATTACAGGATTAGGAAACAAAAGGCCATCGGCAACTTCAAATATTGCGTTGTCAAAGTATTTTAACATCAAATATTGCCCAAATGACAAATATCGGAATGATAAATATTGTCTCCGAAGTACCTAACTTAATTTAATAAGTGCACGCCTGCAGACCGTGGCCTCGGGCCAAGGCACCCGTGACTTACCGCCACCTGTCCCCCCTCCTGCACCAGGTACGTGATCGTGGCTGATGTGAAGTTGAAGTAGCCGGCCTTCAGCGGCCTGAGGACCACGGTGTGGGACACGTTGCTGGCTCTGAGCAATTCAACGCTAAGGAAGCCGATCACGAGGGTGAAAGTAGCAGAAAAAAGCGCTTTGGAATACAGGTAGTCCTCGACCTATGACCATTCAGTTAGCAACCGTTCCAAGTTATGACGGTGCTGAACAAAGGGGGCTTACTCGGAGTTCCGGCTGTCCCAGCACCCCTGCAGTCACATGGTCGCAATCTGGGTGCTTGGCAACCCGTCTGCACTTACGACCGGTTGCCAAGCACCCCGCGATCACGTGACCACCATTTGCATCCTTCCCTGCTGGCTTCCCCAGAAAGTCAGTGGGGAAGCTGGCAGGGAAGGTCGCAAATTGTTGGGGTGAGTCTCCCCCACCCGCACACCCTCCCCAACCCGTGCGGCGCCTCTTGCACACACCCTCACATCCTCGTGCACCCCCTCGCACCCTCCCCTACTTGCACCTCACACACCTCCTCGTACCCTCCCTGACCCTTCCTTGCACCCCCTCCACGACCTTCCCCCACACCCTTGCACACCCTCTCATTCCCTGCCCCACCCGGCAGCAGCCACTTACATGCCTGCCGGCCTGGGACTCACAACTTCCGGCTGGCTTCCCCACTGACTTTGGTTGTGGGAACCCAGCAGGAAGTTGCCTCACCTAACTATCGTGGGATTCAATTAACAGCAGCAACTGGGTCTGCAGAGATTGCTGTCGCTAAGCGATGCGGTCACGCTTTACGACCGCATTGCTTAGCGACGGAAATTCTGGTCCCAATTGCCGTCATAAGTCCCTTGCAAGGGAGATGGGCGGGGAATAAATTGAAATAATAAATAAATAAATAAATAAAATAAGTCAAGCAATCGCCGTTTATTCCAAAAAGCACTGCTTAAAGGAATCAGGACTTGATGCATGTTGTAGGAATAGAACCAAAAGACCCCAAGGTTGGGCTGCTGACTGAGAACCAGCAAAACCCAACATCCATTCATGTAAATATCAGGGACATTCTGTTTGGGATCAACTTAGTGAAAAGATGTACATGCAGCATTTTTCTTTGTGACAGCATCTTTCCATGCTGGCCACATTCACGTAGGATGCTTAACCAGCTGCTGAATTCCCACACTACGCTTGAATATGTCAGCTCCTCAAGGTAGACCAGACTAGGAAACTACATGTAGGCTAATACTACTGTTATTATCAAGCTATAGTAACATAATCTTGCAACTCTGCTTCTCCCTCCCTCCACGTAAACTGGGGGGACGGGACTTGTCTAATTCATGTTGCTTTCTTCGCGTGGGCTCAGGCCCCTCTTATCTGACCACTGTCTTGATAGCTGCTCTTCAAGGTCATTCCTTGTGCTCCTCACATAATTACAAACACAATGGACTAGGTTTGCACAACACAAAAGAACTAAGTGGCTGTGTGAATGCTCTTGCTAGGGTCCCACCTGACCTGGCCCATCTCACCCCTTCTTTTTGGAGGGCTACCGAGGAAGCACTAGTTGGTTAAAAACGAGGTGCCTGGTGAGGTTTCCTAACACGGTGCCCACCTTCTGTAATTCTGTTGCTCAGCAGGAAGAGCTGAGCTGATTCACGTGCAAAAAATAGGATGGATGGGCTCTTTCATGTTTTTAATATCTTACTGTTTTCAGAGATGCTCCATCCCCACCGACAATATGGAGAAAAGCTCCCACACTATTGTAGTTATTTTTGTATCTGGTTTGGTTAATTTTTTGTATTTTGCTGTTTTTATGAGCCACCCACAGTCGGTTGGCATCCAAATGGAATCAAATAAATAAAAATCAATTTCAAAACAAGGATACGGTGCAATCCTGTCCCACTTCACATTGAGCATCCCGGAGACGATGCCAAAGTCTTCTGGGGGGAAAGAGTCGTCTGACAATTCAACTTCTAAGGCAGCGCTACACACCCCAGCAGGGAAAGGAAGGAGACAACAGGAACAAAGCGTTATTTCGTGATTTCAGAAGAAGATGAGGTTGGGGTAGATTCTGCAACGTGTGTTGCCCCTCTTTATCTCTGTCTTAGGGTGTCATGGGTGAGACTAGGCTGAAGCTGCCATAACCTAAAGATGAAGCAGGCACGTAAGCAGAGAGGACCAAAAGCCAGGATTCTTGTCTAAAAGATCCCTACCTGGGAGGTAGATAAGAAGGAAGCAAGTTGTTAAAGAAACAAAGGAAAAATGTCACCTGAACCAGACAAGGAAGCTGGGCCTGAGCACGTGGAAACCCCACCCCATCCCATCAACAGCTACCAGACTTGTAAATTAACAAGGTAAGAGTAGCTGCCAGTCTTGTGAATCAACAAAGCAAGGACTTTTGGGGATAAAAGGGGTCCCGAAACCCGCCCACTCCTTGAGTCGTCTTTGGGTCCAGATTTGGCGGCTTCCATCCATCTAGCTAGTGCCTGGCAGCCTAGCTGAGAAGGACGTGGGTAAGTGTGGGTAAGTGTGCGTGTGCGTGTGCGAAAGAGCAAATGTACCTTGCAACCAGTAAAGTTTTTCTGTTACTTTAAAATCACTGGGTCTCCGTGTATGCCGAAGAACCTGTTGTGCCTCGGTGTTCGGTTGGAAGCGATTTGTGTGTGTCCCTAACTATTTCCCGGCTGTTGACCACAGCTGTGTGTCTTGTCTGCTCGAGCCGCACCTCTCTGGAAAACCCAGGGAGAAAGCCAGTGGGGCCGACAAGATCCGCGTGCTCAACAGGCCGTGAGGGTGTGAGGGAGTGACCATAAGCCGAACCTGGGAGCACTCGTAACACGTGTCTCAAGACCGAATGGAGCTTGCCCTCCAAATCAGTTACTGTGACTTGATGAGTTAAAGCAAAGCAGTAGTGGCAAAAAATAGTCACATCTTTAAAATAGCCCATATGAAGCCCACATATCCCCAGCCCTCCAGGAACTGCAGCATCCCCAGAAAACGAAGTGGCAACATCCCCTTGACCCCTCTCTGGGTGTACCTGGAACCAACATTGTAGATATTGTACTGCAAAGTGAGATCTCGGCCCTCGACTGCATATCTATTCAGAAGGGCCTTGGAGGCCAGAAGTCTGGCCCCTTCCTCACAATGGACCGAAGAGAAGACGACCAGAAAGGCAAGAAGCAGCAGCTTCATCTGGAAGGAACAAGAACAGGAGAATATTGAATATTGTAGTTTATTAATTGATTAGTCCTGTGACCTTATCAATAAAATAAAATAAAATAATAAAATAAAATAAAATAAAATACAAAGATAAAAATACAATAATAAATTGCATATGTGATAATACATAGAGTCAGAAATCAGATATATGAATCTCCCTTACAGGATACCCCAATTTGTTCAATGTATTGAGTTCTAATGACCGTTGCCTTAGTTATAAACTTAGCAGTCCTACGTACAATATGCACATTAGAGCCCAGGAGGAAACAAGACAGTCTGTGGTTTGGATTCCAGTGTGATCTTCTTTCTAATAAGGATGATAGATATTTATGCCTAATGGATGCATATAATTGGCAATTGAACAAAATATTTTCAATGGTTGGAGAACCGCATATGCAGGTTCTCTCTTGATATGGCAAGTGGTGGAAGCGCCGATATTTGGCCATGGAATCCAGCAACTCAAATCTAGCTCTAGAATAGGAATAAGAACAGGATGAGTGCATTCTCGGAAAAAGCAGAAAAGCACTGTCAGACTTTCAGGACTGAGACACTTATCATCTTACAGAGCAGCAGCAAAGTTCTGATCGATTTTTAGCCACAGCAAGTGGTGCAAGTTCAGACCTTGTTAGTACTTGGATGAGAGACCACTACGAAATCCCAGGGCTGGAGGCGAGATTGGGAAATCCAAAAAACATCCTGGAAGAACACAATTGCAATCCCCTTCCCTATCATCACCAAGAAAACTACAGGATACGCCCATAGAATTAAACTCAATTTAAAGGAGACTTTACTTTTATACAGGTGGCAGCACTTAACCATTCTTGGCTGATCTCAGAAAACTACATGGGGTTGGGTCTAATTAGTGCTTGGATGGGAGACAACCAGGAGATCTCAGGGCTATAGGCTAGACTAGGAAGTTGAAAAAACATCCTAGAAAAAGTCAACCCAAGCTCTTTCCATACTGTTGCCAAGAAATGTCGTTTGGAGGGAGATCTGCCTTTATCCCATATAAAGACAGGCAGGCTGTCTTTAGGATGAGGAAAGCAAGAGTTACCAACAAGGACGCAGGAGAAAAAGGAAATAAAAAAAGGAAAAACTAACCAAAACATATCACCTGCTGAATGAACACCTGAATGCTAGGCCTCTCTCCCAACAGAAGAAACTCTTAATTAATTGCATGAGATGAGCATAACATTTGCATGTGCAAACAAAGCTTCTGAAGAAAGAAAATATTTTGGTTTTAATTTTCAAGATACATACGTTTTCATAAAAGAGGTATCCCCTCTTCTTTTGTGTTTATACCTTAAAAGTCAACGGCCATATTAACTGAGTAGATTTAATTAACTCCACCCATTAACATTTTAATCAAATATTGTCATTTATCAACGAAACATTACTGCCTTGCTAAACAAAGATTAAAATCGCCACTTAGCCTCTGACAGATCTTTCTGAGTTCATGGCAGGGACAAATTATTTTTAAAAACGGGGCAAACAATCCATGCAAATAACTCAGCAATATTCAATATTTACATCTGGACATAAAAGGGGATGGAGACAGAAGGAAAACGTCCAAGCCTCAGAAGTGCCCTTGCCAGAAATTTTAAAAAATAAATCAGATTGTCAGATTTAGTCTTAACCCCCAAGTAACTATAGGCTTGTTGCAACTCTGTGCAATACGTCACGGCTGGCAGCGTTTGGAAGGGAGAATTTAAGAAAATCAACCCCCCACCTTCCCTTCACCCACAGCACAGTCAGAGCCTCCCCCCCCCCCCGCCTTGAACACCTCTCAGGGCAGCTTTCCCCAACCCGCTGCTCCCCAATACCTCCAAAGGCTGGTTGGGGATCATAGGCACTGTAGTCCTACCCAACCAGGGGGTGCCTGGTGGGCTTAGGCTGAAACCACGGAGAAAAGGTGGGACAGCGGGAAGGGCAAACTTGGTAGCACTTATGCAGCACCCCCGCTTCTAGACCCCGCCCCAGATTTCCTCCGCTTCGACCCCCTTCCCGTTTCCCGTCCTCCTTTTCTTTGGGGTCTCCTTTACCAGAGACCCCAGAAAGTTCCCCCCTCCCCAAATATGCACCACCTGATCAGAGTTTCTCCATTTCCCCCCACCAATCTCCCTCCCCATAATACCCTCTTCCCCCCCACAGCCCCCTCCCCATAACAACCTCCTCGACCGCACAGCCCCCTCCCACCTCTGCTCCCGCAGCTGCCAGCAGAACGGAAGAGGACGTCAGCGCTAGGCTGCTTCCGGCGCGCGGCTAAAGTCCCGCCCCTCGGAGCACCACGTGCTTCCTCCCTTTGCCGCTGAGCTTTCTGGGATATGTAGTCTTCGGGCCCGGCGTGTGTTCCCAGCTGCAGGAAGACTTAGGACGGCGCTTCCCCCGAGCAAGGGAGCTCGGCGCGGAGGAGGGTCCCTCCCAACCGGAGATGGTTCTGGTTTTTAAAAGAAATGTTACTTCCTCAGAATGAAAAGTTAAAATTTATGGTTGAAAGAAAAAAACAAAAAAACCCGAACTACAAAAAGGATGAAAATCAATACCTTAAAACGCAGACAACAAAAAGAGAACTGCTTTCATTCGCCTATCCAGCACTCCTTTGGGCTGCTGACGGGCATTTCCAGTTGAATTCTGGGCTGGGTTCACACAACACACCAGAGCTGGGCTGATCGTGGCTTGTGCGGATGTGGCTCTCCCGCCAGGTCTGCCTGTTGTTTGGGCCCTGCACATGGAGGCATCCTCTGGCGTTAACCCAGCAGGGGATCTCGTGCCTTTTGGGTCAAGTGGGAGACTTCTGGCGAAGGAAAACAGCCACAGGGCAGGATTTATAACAAGCACTTTATTTGCATCGCCTGGTTGCGCTGCCGGTCAGTCCCAAACCCCGAAAACTCGCATCCTGGGCACTGCTACGTCCTGAAGGGCATCTGCACGGGGCCCGTCAGCTGCTCAGGGAGGGCCTGCGTTGAAGAGGGGGGCGGGAGCGCTCCCTGCTAGCTGACGGGGTGCGGAGAGGAGTCCGAGTCTCTCGGGTCGGGCTGCCCCAGCTGGCCCCGGAGCTCTCCGTTTTGCCCGTCCTGCTGGGAAAGGAGGAGGTTCATGGACTCCCGGATGTCCTCCAGCAGGGCCAGCTGCTCCTGCGCTATCTGGGTCTGCACCTGCATGTTGTTGTGTAGGCACTCCAGCAGGCCAAAGCATTCCTGCGGCTGATGGTCAGGAGCTGGAAAAGAGAAGACGGGGAGGGGGCCAGGCGAGGGGTGACTGGCTGCAGCCGCCCCTTCCAGAGAAGAGGGAGCCCCCTTGTCTCCACCTCGGGCAACCAAGTCAGAGCCGTCAGCTCTGGGGCTTTCCCAAAAGGTACATAATGCTAAGCCATGGTTTGCTGAATGTCAGAAGCCTCATTTGCATAACCTTAAGCTGTAATGTGGTCGGCCTGGGCTCTGTGTGAACTTTGAGTCCAGCAATAATGGCTTAGGGCCATGTGTAAACCAGTCAAGGGGGAGAGAGAGAGAATCAACTGTCAAGAACGTTTGTTCTCTGAAGGGGGTTGTTTTCCTGGAGGCGTTTCGTTGCCAGGTTAGGGAACGTCATCAGTGCTGGCAGAGGGGAGTTTGCTGGTTGCTGATATATGGCAGTCCGCCCTCTCAGTCTTGGTTGGGTTGGGTTTCTTCCTTGTTTAGGGTATTACAGGAAAACAACCATGCTCAGAGATCACCGAGAACCGAGGCCTCCCTGTCTTTTCCCAGTTATTTCTACCCGTCCAATCCGGTCCAGCAGGGACCGTGCTCTGGGTCCCGTCAGTCATGGAATTGGACTATTGCAACGCACTCTACATGGGGCTGCCCTTGAAGAGCATTCGGAAGCTTCAGCTGGTGCAGAATGCAGCTGCCCGGGTTGTAGTGTCGGCTACTCGGCACATGTAACACCACTGCTTCGGGAGCTGCATTGGTTGCCGGTGTGTTTCTGGGTGCAATTCAAGGTGCTGGATGTCCCTTTTAAAGCCTTTCATGGCTAGGGACCGGGTTACCTTAGGGACCGTCTTTCCCCAGTTGTTTCTACCTGTCCAATCCGGTCTGGCAGGATGGGCATGCTCCGGGTCCCGTCGGCCAAGGAATGTTGGCTGGCGGGGACCAGGAGATGTGCCTTTTCTGCTGTGGCGCCTGCCCTCTGGAACATCCTTCCTCCTGAGATTAGGAAGGCCCCGACCCTTTTGGCTTTTTGGAAGGCCTTGAAGACCTGGCTTTGTGCCTGGGCCTGGGCCCCCGAGTGTGTGAAGGGCCCCGTTTCATGGTTGTGTCAACACCTATGGCTTTTAAGATCTCTCGGCTGTATTTATATTATATTTAATTTTTTGGTATTGTTTTTATTGTTGTTTTTATTATTGATATATATATATATATATATATATATATTGCAATAAGGCACCAGTTCCAGAAAGAATCCTTGGCTGGTTGGGAAGGCTTGTTTCTCTGGGCCTAATGTTGTGGCCGGTTCAAACAAACCACCTTCAAACTTAATCTTACGTGTGAACCAAGCCACTCCCATGACTGCTTCCCGTGCCATGCTACTTTTTTTTTGCTTTGAACATGAACATGTAAATGAAACCACTGGGGTCTAGTACCCACATGCTAAGCCATTAGTCATGGTTTACAAACGTAACAGCTGAGTTCACATGACACTATGCCAAAACAAACAATCACATGATGGTTTAGCATCACGTGCAAACCCTTGGCTGGGTTCACTCATTGTGCTAACATGGTTTGTGGAATAGGCCACAGCTGGCTGAGTTCCTACAGCACACTAAGCCATAAGCCCGATTTTTAAGTCATAGTGGCTGTATCCATACAGACGTGAAGCCAAGGCCATGTTATGATTTAGTTTAGGGTATGAACCGAGCAATGCTTTGCATGCAGATGGCCACAGCCTTCCTGAACCTGTTCCCAGCAAATCATCAGGCTACAACCCCCATTATCCTCAGCCTGCATTGCTACAAGGTGATGGGAATTTTCAGTCAATGCATCTGGAAGGTACCAAGTCGGGAAAGGCTGGTCTACGTCGTATTTCCTGACCTGGCCAGCCTGAGAACAAACAGCGCTATGTCATATCCCCCCTTGTCCAAGCTTGACCTTAAGAGCGGCTTATAAATGCAAATCTCTCTCTTATGCTTTGGGCTCGACTTGCATTCCCACTGCTGAAAAGGCTAGCCACCACTGCGTCCGATCTTCCAGGATTTGAGCTACCCCCACACACAGGCAGGACGATCCTTACAAAAATGTCGCTTTCCTTTCCCCGTCTGTGTGGCCTGGGTGTGTGGCAGGACTGGACTGGGCCTCCACTGAGTCGAGGGGAGTTCAAGGAAACTGGGGGAGGGCTTAGCAGGACATAAAGGCTTAAAAGAAGTGGCTGGAGGGCCTTCGAAGTCTTCTCCTGTTCAGAGAGAGAGAGAGAGAGAGAGAGAGAGAGAGAGAGAGAAGATGAGAGCAAGACCAACAGTGATGCTACTAAGAACCTGGAGCCTTCCAGGTGTGGGGGAGAATTCCCTGGCTTGGGAAAAGATGTGCTAAACCAGGATATGCTTTGCTTAATCTTGGCTTAGCCTAATATGCAAATATAGGCAGATTGTGGTTTATTCAGCACACTAACCAGGGTTTAGCACAATTAAGGTAAAGGTTCCCCCCGCACATTTGTGCAGTCGAGCACCGGCCCCTAGAGTCGGACACATCTCCGTTTGTTAGCCGAAGAGCCAGCGTTGTCCGAAGACGCTTCCGCGGTCATGTGGCCGCATGACGCGCGTGGAACGCTGTTACCATCCCACCGAAGTGGCACCTATTCATCTACTTGCATTTGCATGCTTTCGAATTGCTAGGTTGGTAAGAGCTGGGGCGAGTGCGGGAGCTCACTCCGTCACGCGGGGCCAGGGATTCGGACCTCCGAACTTGCGATCTTCCGATCGACAAGCCTGGCGTCTTACCCGCAGAGCCACCACGCCTCAATTAGCTCAAGTAGCACAATTAGTGAATCCAATAAAAATGTCCAGGTTTTTCAGAATCCTGACATTTCATCATTAAGTTCTCACTTGACTGAGTGGCTTTTTGGTCCTTACACCAGAGGTGTCCACAAGGGGGTCAAAAATACCAAGAGGGTGGCTACGACCAATCTATCAAAACTGCCATTTTTACTTTTCTGACCCCCCTCCCCTCAGATGCCCTGGTTTACACATATTGAACCCTTGAGTTTCAAAAGGCCTTGGCTGATGGTCACCTTTTCAGTAGCAGCAGCCTAGGAAGGTGTGTTTGGCTCCGCTTAGTATGTTTTAGAAGAGCAGAAACCACTTTTTTCGCCTCCCACTTTACTTTTCATCTTGTTTCATTTAGGTCATTAAACTGCATTTGCTGACTTTAAAAAAAAATTTTTCCCTTGAGGACCCTGTCACAGGTAGATGGCATGACAGACAAACGGAGGAATCAATCAGCCAGGGACACTACGCAACGAAAAATACACAATGCAGAAGAATGAACCATACCCGGCCCACCAGAGCGGGGAGGCAGGGCATGTTGTGGGTCCCATCAATTAGAGAGGTACCTCTGGTGGGACCAAGAAAAAGGGCCTTCTCCGTGGTGGCTTCCTCCCTATGGAATCTTATTCTCCCGGACAAAGCTTTCCAAACTGTGTGTCGGGACACGTTAGTGTGTTGGCTGCAGTGTCTGGGTGTGTTGCGGCTGCTGCCGCCTCCGAGCCCTGCCAGGATTCCACGCAGTTCCTAGTGCCTGCCTTGTGCCCTGCTGTAAGAGTGTGTCGCGAAATGATGCATGTCTAAAAAGTGTGTCACCAACATGAAAAGTTTGGAAAGCTCTGCTCTAACAGCAGCTGGATCTGCAGCAGGGAAGAAGCCGTCTCCAGACCATCAGAAATCTGGCTTTGATAATTTGTCAGGGGATATACAATTTTACTTTTATGTTATAATTTCTTATTGTATAACTTCTAATGTTGTAGGCTTACCCCAGAATGATAACAAATGTATTAACACAGTAATAGCAGAGTGAATGCTGTATTATTATGTGATATATTTTGTTAGTTTGTAGTTTATCATCGTATCTTCTGATTGTACTTTGTCTCTTTTTCTTTTAAATTTTGCTGGTCATTGACCGAAATGAAATAAACTGGAACTGGCTACCAATTCCTGCAGGTCAAACTGCTGTGACAATCAGAGAAAAGGCTGGAAATTCTCAATAGCAAAGGCAACTTTCGGTTGCAAATCTATTAATACAGAACAAAACTTGAAACACCTACGTGCGGCTAGCGAAGATCTTCTTGGGGTACCTGGAAATAAACAGTAATTGTTGTTGGTGCTTGCACTGCTCTGCTTATTGATTTAATAGATATTTTTATTTCGCTATAAAGAGAGACGAACAACGTAAAACCAGTAAGGATGTATAGATTGCTTTTAGGAAGCCAATTAGTAGAAAAGCAATGTGAATTAAAACACGCACATGCACCCATTTAGCTGTCAAGACGCTGCTTTGCATGCAGAAAGGTTCTCTTTCTCTGGCATCTCTGTGTGGAGGAGGAGAAAAGCCCCAGTCTGCACACAACACCCCACTTTGAAAAACAGGTGGGTAATGTAAGGAAAATAACTTTTCAGAGTTTCAGATAAATGGTCTTGCTTAAACCAAATTGCAATGTCAGGAATGGGCTTGTGACTGAGAAATCTTGAATTAATATCCAGGATCAGAATCGTCACAATGGCTTTCTTTAAA
Source organism: Charina bottae (assembly GCA_023362775.1). NCBI lineage: Eukaryota > Metazoa > Chordata > Lepidosauria > Squamata > Charinaidae > Charina > Charina bottae. The sequence goes on from JALMGJ010000026.1 coordinate 2,697,033, forward strand.
GTAGATAAGAAGGGCAGAAAGTAACTTGAGATCTATTGCTTATGAATATGTATGTCTGCCTGCGCCCTCATATGCATATGTATGCTTACATCATTTCCTTTTCTGTTCATGTATAAGTATCAGTGCATTTCTTTTGTCTCCAGGGGAGGAGACCCCTGTTCTTGGTGACGACCCCTCCAGTGCGCACGGTTTAATAAATACGGCAGTTCAGCCTTGATTATTTGTTTTGGGTCCTGCGTTGGATTCCACAGTAATGTGTAGTCACACTTGGCTAGAAATCTCACAGCCTTTCTAGGAACATTATCCAGCATCAACAGGCACACTATGCCAAGCCACTATTTATTAACTGTGGTTTACTGAAGAAACCACAAAAGGCTGCAGTTGCACAACATTCTAAGCCGGAAATTGCAGTTCACAACGCATGGTTGGGTGCAGACGTCATGCTAAGCCATAATCAAACTCAGAGATTTTAGGTTATGCCAACCTAGGCTTGGTTCAGAACACAAGGAAGATCCGCTGGTTCTGGTATGTTAAACCCAGCCGCTGTGCTTGGAAGCCAGGCTTTACGGCATAGCTGATACATTAACTCAGCCACTGGCTTATTCAACAAACTACTGTTGAAATAAACCTAGTTAGGGTGATATGGGAGCCAACCCACTGAGAGAGCTTTGTAGATTCTCATCTGCAGCCTCGTTCACCTCCATCTCCACCTTCTTCAACCTGGTGCCCTCCAATAGTGTGGGACTTTGCTTCTCCTCCTCCTCCTCCAAAGGTGACCTTGCCCATACTGGTTGGGGAACATGGGAATTGAAGTCCAAGGCCTCCGGAAGATGTCAGGTTGGGAGTGGCCTGGGTGGGAGACAGACCATGTGACCCGCTGAACTATCCTCTCCTGGGGTGCATAATTTACAAGGACAACTTCCTTTGTCTAAGCGTTTCTCAACCTTCTGACCCTGGAGGAACCCTTGAAATATTTTTCAGGCCTCAGGGAACCCCTGCACATTCAGGCTCAAATAGAGGCCAGAATTACAAATATTTGTTTCCTGGGTAGGCCTGGATATATGCATTAACCGTGTTCTTAAACTAAAAATAAAGAATGGAACTTACCTCTTTAATGTGAAGTTGCCCGAATTTGAAATAATTTTTTAAATAAATCGTGATCTCCCGGGGAACCTCTCGCGGAACCCGAGGGTGCCACGGAACCCTGGTGGAGAAACCCTGGTCTAAGCATTTGCTCACAGGGAAGAGGGTCAAGGGGAGGCCCACCTACTTTTCCGATGCTGCTTCTCCTCCTGGGGGTTTAAGTCTGGCTCCATCCGAACAGAACTGGAACTCATGCCTAGAAAAAGGAGAGCCATCCAATGAAAATACGGAGCAGGAAATGTCAGCAGCACCCTTTGTGGGGAGGGTAAGGGAGAGACAAAACCAGAAGAAAGATCCCAAACCAGAGAATAAGCCCCACTTTGATATGCCCTGGGAAGGCTCTGCTTCTTGGCTCCAGCAAAAGGAAGACGGGGGCATTCCAAAAAGGGATCCCCGGGGACCAGGGAGAAGACTAGTAGCATCACCACGAAACTTTCTGGAGGCCTCCCTTACATTTGTCTCCCCTCCACCCCAGGACCCATCTCCCGCATTTGCACCCTATCAGGCAAAAGCCACCCCACTTGCTAATCCGTACTATGCTCTATCCTAAGCTAGGGGGGGCAATTTATGGCCTTCAACATTTTGTTGCATGGTAGCTTCCAAAATCTCTCACTACTGGCCATGCTGGATCCACCGGTTGCCTGTCCCTAAGATAGGCCCTGGTGCAACTAGTCTGGATGGGGCTTGGCATGTGATATGTGCCAACCCGTGATTGGTAATTCATAGGTTATGGTTTAGCACAATGCATGAACCTAGATCTCTATGGTGTATTTGATAAATGGGTCTTCCCCATCTTTAGCATCATCCAGATATATGAACCGACTCCCAGAATTCTCTGCAGCGGCTATGCAGGCTAGGGAATTCTGGGAGGCAAACGGGGGACTTCTGGGTAATGAACTATGGTTAAACAAACAACAGCTTAGTATAATGTGTGAGCTTGGCCATTTCCTTTCTTTTGTCTCTACATTTGGGGATGAGTTCCTGGTCCTCATGTCCCACCTGAGGGTTTAAAGTTCAACCCCAGAATTGGGAAGAGCTAAGGAACCTGTTATATATTGGGTCAGGTTCAGATATCTCAGACTTGACTCCAGAACAGAGAAGCCCCCCGGCTTCCAGGCTCCAGGGGCCTCTGCTTCACCTCCTCTCACAAAACAAGACACAAAAAGTTAACACAACCGCATGAGAGAAACTCTCTCTCCAAAACACGCAAAGTGATCATTTGTTCGAACTTAGTTTGGAACTACAGGTAGACCTTATTTAGCAACCGTTCGCAGTTACGACAGTGATGTCATACTAACTTTATGACCAATCCTCGCATTTACAACCTTTGCAGGTCTGTAAAGCAAAGGAAAGCACAGTCGCAATTTCACTTAGCGACCGCTTCACTTAAGAATCGAGCTGACGGTCCCAATTGTGGTCGCTAAAACGAGGACTACCTGTATTGTTTCAATGATACACAACTTTGGGGGAGGCCAAGCTTTGCATTGATCCATGCCACCCAGAGCCTTTTTGGAATTGAGCAGCATATAAATTGCAATAGCAGTAATAATAAATAACTGAATAAATACAAATTGCAGGCTGGAAGGCTGCTCCCTCCCAGTTGGATTTCATTTACCTTAAACTTAATTGTGTTTATTAATTCACTGTGTATCCTACTTTTTCTCCCAGGACCATAGAATCCTTCATAGGGATTTTGTATCTAGTCCTTGGATCACCTGTACCTGAACCTTTCCCAAAATGGGGTTGGGTCATTTGTGGTTCAGCAGGTTGCAGGGACTGATCCCTTGGCTCAGGTTGTATGAAACAGGCCACCACTTTTAACCAATTTTTACCTCTTTCAGCATCCCAGTTAACGGGAATACAAGAGTTACATTGTTAACCTGAATTAAGTGTGTGATGTAAACCCATCCTAAGGATACCAAAGCAGGATAGATGGGCAGGTGAGAAGATGCACCCTATATGGAAATGCGAGTCCATCTTATTTTTGAACTCAGGATGTTACATGATAGGCTGACCCATGCTTATTGAATTAATCCAATTCTCTGGATCTGTTTAACACACTAAACCTCAGACTAACCACACCAGCTGAGTTTTCTACAACACACAGTCAGGTGGTATGTGGCTCAGTGTCCCCCAAACAAAGGCACAGATTTTGTCTGAATCTTTTTGAGATGTGATGCCGAGAACTGCTACATCTGGGCAAGGCAGCATACAGTGGAACGATTACCTCTTGGGATTTGGAACCCAAGCTGCTTATTGCACCTACTGCTTCACTGCAGCCCTATCATACTGCTTGTATCCAGCTTGTGGTCAATGCTGCATTCAATATTCAACTTGTTATAGACCACAGTTCCAATGTGACAAAAATAAACAGCTTTTTAGAGTGCTGGAATGGACAACCTGAGTTGCACATCTGGTAGCCCGCAAGAAAGCAAGCAAGATAAAACTCACGAACTTAACCCGGGCTTCTCACTGCGCAGACGCCCACCACCTATTCTAGAACAGAGGGCACGTGTCAGGACAGCGAGCGGACCACAATTCCCATCATGCCTCGCGGCACGAAGGGCGGGGCATGGCCGGAGAGTCCTGTAACGCGGCCCGCTGTAAATGCCGTGCCCTGGCTTAGGCGAAGCGGAATTTCGCCATCTTTTGGAAGTGTCCCCCAAACTCGCCTCTGGGGTGCGGTCGGTCGGGAACGGGGCGCGGCAAGAACTGCAGCGACCGCCGCCGGGAAGACCTCATCCACCTAACCGCTGACGGCTGCTTATGCGCATGCGCGTTTTACTTTCCCTGCCCTTCAACGTTCCGCCTCCCGCGCAGACGCCGTGCCGCCGCCGCCTCCAACTTGTGCACAGGCGCAGCTGAGTGGGAAGGGGGGAGAGATGCGCATGCGTGTTGTCTTCCTCCTGTGGCGCCCTGCCCGAGCACGCTTGCCGAGGAGGAGGAAGAGGCGGAGAATAAACCGTTGTTCTCTCAACGTACCTTGCTGTCAGGCGAGTGGGCGGAGTCGCTGGAAAGGAGGCGCGTCTTCATTGGCCGTCCCGAAGGCGCCGCCGGTGCGGATTGGAGGAGCAGCCGCAACGGGCGGGATAGGGTGTCCGAGCGCGGTGAAACGGCGTTTTCCCCCCTCCCTCCGAGTTCTTGTTCTTTTTTCTCCTCCTCCAGAAGGTTCCTCGCCGGCTTCTGCCTCGCCTCGTCGGGAAGATGCTGGGCCAGCGCCCCGTTTTCGTGCTCAGTGAGTCTGAGGGGAGCCGCGAGGTGGGCTGGGGGGGAAGAGACCCCACCCTGAGTGATCCCTCATATCTTTCCCCTCCCAATAGCGTATTTTGGGGTCCCTTCGCCCCCTCATTTGCACCCTATTTCGACCTCCCTCAACTGCATATCTGGGAAAATCTACTTCTCATGATCTCCGCTCTCCTTCCCTAGCTGTACCTAGAAAGTCTCCCCACGAAGCAGCCCCCCCACTTCTCTGCTTCGTTTCTCTGGGACCCCCCCCCCAAAAAAAAAGCGACGGAGGTCCTCTTGTTTCCTCTAGCCTCGTTCTTCGGGGCAGGTAGCGTATCAGATGCAGGGGCGTCGACTGTCAAAGAGAGAAAAAAGTAAAATACTGGAAAAGGAATTCAGCAAATGGCTATACAGGGCCAGGTCTGGTCAGATAAGAAAAATAGAGATTCCTCTTCTGTAGGAGTCCTGATCTCCTCAAAGCCTGGGTCCAGCAGGTCATTGACTCATAGAGCTGGAGGTCGTCTAGTCCAACCTCCTGCCCAGGTGCTCCCAGGTATTCCAGGTACCCCCAGCCCAGGTACTGCTCAGACCATCCCGTGCAAATGGCTGTCCAACCTTTGCTTGAAAGCCTCCAGGGATGGGGTGCTCCAGAGGTCATATTCCAATGCTTAATAGCTCTCCCAGTTAGGAAATTCCTCCTCCTTTCGAGTTTGGATCTCCCTCTGTAAAGCTTCCACCTGTTGGTTCTTGTCATATCCTTGGGCTCTGTGTAGAATAAATCCACACCCTCTTCCCTGGCAGCCAGGAGGAGGGTTGTTTGGGATGCGATCAGGCTTTGTGAAAGCGTCAGGCTGGCTTTGCACATCTGCTTCACCTGGTTCCTGAACTAGCCCGTTTTCTGGGCCTGCACAATACCTGCAGTGGTAAACTCTCTCTGTGGGATTGGCTTGCCCATCATGTTAAGGGCCTGCCCCCCCCCCCCCATGAACCAAGTGTAGCAGGTTGTGTGAACCCACCCACCTAGTCGACTTTACTGGGACTGATTTCCTCAATTCCCCCACTGGAAATTATTGTGATGCAGAGGAACTGTAGGGTTGGATGTGAGGGAGGGGGAGATGGGGGGTGTCTCACCAGCAGGAGAGACTTGAGGTAATAAAGGGGAAAGAACAAGAGCAAGGCCATGTTTTGTGGGAAAGGGGGGATGCTCATGAGGGAGAGAAGCAACTGGCCCCTTGTTCCTGCTGAGGAATTGGGTACCATTAGTGGGCAAGGAGGAAAGATGGTTTGGGAAATGAGGGGCCTGAAGCAAGGTGCAAACTTTAAAGGGACAGTTGTGAGTCCCTTCCAAAAGTGTCCTGGAATTGTAATCTGCAGAACTGCAGCACTGGAGACACTTATTTAATTAAATGTTTTCACTGAATCAGTAAAATTAGTACATGCATTGAATGTTGTTAAGTTTTCTGGATTCATACAACACAGGGAACCCTAAACCAACCAGTGACACACCAGGCTAAGCCACCCCAAAAATAACCAGGGTAAAAACTAAGCCAGTTAAGCATATTGTGCAATTGCAGCTTCTAAGTGCAAAATGATAAATGAAACAAAAGATTGGTTATTCTTTCTCCCCACTGGTACTTACGGAAACATCAGCTGCATTCACACAACAGATTTAACCTGGTTATTAAATCACAAATTTTCTGGGTTTGCATAATATTTTGAACCATAAAACTAACTAATGGATTTTCACAATATCCTCAAGGTGGTTACTGGATTAAATCATTTTGGGTGTTCCCATAGGGCAGGGGTGGGGAACCTTTTTTCTGCCAAGGGCCATTTGGATATTTATAACTGGGGACCAGGGGGTGGGGGCAGGGTTTCTGGGATTTCCACGGACTGGGGGGCGGGGTTTGCGGGTGGGAGCCAATCGCATGGAAGGGGCGGGGTTTGCGGGCGGGAGCCCCGCAGGCCTTATATGGCCCGTGGGCCTAACGTCCACCCCTGTTATAGGGCATCGGCTCCTAAGACAGCCAAATGGACTGAATCCACACAGCATGCTAAGCTACAGAAAACAGACCAAGCTGAGCAAATTGTGAGAGTGTAACCACTATGTTAGGGGCGTGGTGGCTCAGCGGGTAAGACGCCAGGCTTGTCGATCGGAAGGTCGCAAGTTCGGAGGTTCGAATCGGAAGGTCGCAAGTTTGGAGGTTCGAATCCCTAGCCCGGTGTGATGGAGTGAGCTCCCACACTCGCCCCAGCTCTTGCCAACCTAGCAATTTGAAAGCATGCAAATGCAAGTAGATGAATAGGTACCACTTAGGTGGGTAGGTAACAGCGTTCCGCGCGCATCATGCGGCCACATGACCGCGGAAGCGTCTTCGGACAGCGCTGGCTCTTCGGCTAACAAACGGAGATGAGTACCCGCCCCTAGAGTCGGACACGACTGCACAAATGTGCGGGCGGAACCTTTACCTTTACTTTTTAACCACTATGTCTTTTGGCTAATTAAATATATTGTGTGAAACCAGCCAGAGAACATTACAGCAGTTAATTCACAGTAATTTAACCAATCTGGCTAGTCAAGGGCAGATTCTGTTACCCTAAGGAAGCTTCTTGAATCTGCCATAAATAATAGCTGACAGTAAAATATTAAAATGCAGTAGCATTAAGATTCTGTGATACTTGGCTATCTGTAGCTGATTAAGTTTCCTTGCCAGTTTTTAAGACCATTTGACTGGTTTCCTAATGCTACTTTACAATGGATTTGACTATTTTCAAATCCATTATCCTTTGCCTGAACTCCACGCTCCTCCCTATGTTTTTTGGATGTTACTCTGTCCTCTTTGGGGGGAATATTAGAGATGTGCTCTTGATTAAATTCCTATTGTAATATTATACTTCATTTATAAGAGAGATCTCAAAAAGGGCTGTGGGAAGTCAATACTCTGTAATGTCTTGATTCATATGTTTCTCCCATAATATTCCCCTATACGCCATACATCTTTCTTGATTTTTGTACTTTTTCGTAGTTATTTTGAAAAGGAGAGTTTTGTTGTTGCTGTTATACTATCCTCAGAATTGGCTTATCTCTTCATTGGATTCTTCTTCATTCATAAAAGGAATATCCCCCTCCTTGAGGGGGAGATGGGCGGTCATAGAAATTTAATAAAATAAATAAATAAATAAATATCAGAGTGAGAGAGTTGAGCTATGCATTGACTTGTAAAGCTGAACAGAGTATGGGAATGAAATAAAAGGAGAAAATACAGGTTGAAATATTTAGATGTGCTTGCAGTTGAGGTGGTGAAGAAGTGGGCATTTAAAGAAGGTGATGCTGCATTTCTTTGGATGAGATAGAATGATTTGATTATTTAATGAAATAGCTATTTTTCTTTTCTGTTTTCATCTTAGGTCAAAACACAAAGCGTGAGTCTGGAAGAAAAGTCCAGACTGGAAATATTAATGCTGCTAAGGTATGGATTACAGGAAAATGTATGGGAGAGGAATGGAGTGTGTTCATTTGTCTTCAAGGCTCCACAGAGTATGGGAACTGGGTTGAGGATAATTTTTTACTGTTCTAAAGCTGCATGTCTATTGAGGAAATCCAGCTCTAAATCTTGGACATTCTGGTTTAATAGATGTAGCAGTGAGCTCGGCAAAAAAAATGCTACCTTTCTCAACTGAGAAGTTTAGCAGGTGGCTCTTTAATTTTTAAAAATTAGTATACTTGTTTAAAGTTAGTATGCTTTGTAGCATTTATTGCAAATGCTAAATTGGTTTTTGCCCTGATCTCACTGAAAGAAATTCACAGGAACCAGTTGCTCAGTAGGTTATTTATAATGCAGTTGTTATTACAAAATTTTAGTTGCTCTGCTTGCAACATATACCTGCCTTACCCTGCTTGCCCTGTAAAATAATTCCAGGGTCCCTCTGGACTTTGTTTCAGCCAAATTAAAGTTTGGCAGGATCTCCAAGAACAGTGGCTGTTCTGAGTGCAAAATAAAACGTGAATTTTATTTTGTGGTTCACCCCATTTTAAAGGTAAATCGTTTTGTGGGAAAGTTAAGCTTCCTTTCAGATAAATACAGATTCAGGTTTTATAAAATGCAACTTTTCTAAGCATCGTACAGACATTAAACTACAGGATAATTTGTAGCTTCCAAGTTCACAGTTGAATAAACATAATACAAGAAGAAAAATGAATGGTTAGAAAACTCGAGTGTGTGGCTGATGAGTAATTGCCTGGTCTCCCTCTTGTTGAGAAGCTGATTATGTCAACTCTCAGTTATTATTGCTTGCCAGTTTGCGCGGAAAAAGCCAAGATGTATCTCCTTTAAGTTTGGCAACCTCATGGTGTGATATTAAAATGTTGCGGGACTTTATGTGGACAAAACAAATTTATAAGAAGGAAATGACATTTCAGCAATATTTTGAGTCCCCTATGGGGGAGATGGTGCGGTGATAGAAATTGAAAGATAAATAAAAATATTTTTTTAGTGATAGTTTCTTCTTGAGCATATTCCATAATGACATAACTTAGCAGAAAGAGAGGCTATTTTCTGTCTCACATTTTTGAAATTCAGGGCATAAGTATTATAATGGTTTTTTACCTGCCCTTTAGTTTTTCTTCTGAAACCATGTTGCTGTTCTGTGACTCTTCTCATTTTAGACTATTGCTGATATTATCAGAACCTGCTTAGGACCAAGGGCCATGATGAAGGTAAGGATGGTTTTTTTTGCCCATTGCTTCATTAACTCACAAGAGATAACCTGAATAAGTTTGTGTTGCATTTTGTGGATGCTAACAAGAGTTTCCTGAATCTCCCGTGCAGATGCTGTTGGACCCAATGGGTGGAATCGTCATGACAAACGATGGCAATGCTATTCTTAGAGAAGTAAGTCACTTTAGTAGCAGCACCCGATGCTTGTCCAGAAGGCAGGCATAATTTGAAATATGATTTTCCAATATTTCATTTACAGAATCTTAACTAAATATGTGGGGTGAGAATTTCACCTTAGCGAGATATCCCAAAAGTTTATTTTTCTTTAATGGCTAAAATGGTTATAATTTCTGAGTGCAGAAGTATGCACGGAACTCAAAATGTAAGCCCCAGGTGCTGTTTCTCTAATTTGCCTTGCACTCTGCTCTGTGTTGCTCTGAACCCTGCTCCTCCCCTAGGTTTCCCTTTCCTCCCCTTGGTTCAGAATCCCTTCCTTTGGGATCTGGTGCTGATCCAGTTCTAGGCATCCTTGTGTTTTAGGAGAATCTAGTAAGTCTCCAGAGAACAGGTGTCCTCCAGAATGTTAAATGTTTGCATCCATTCATCCATCCATCTCTCCTTCATTATAGATTCAAGTACAGCATCCAGCTGCCAAATCCATGATAGAAATCAGCCGTACTCAGGATGAAGAAGTGGGCGACGGGACCACATCTGTGATTATTCTCGGTAAGATGTGTGTTTATAGATAAAAAGTATGCAAATACATTAGATGACAAGAGATACTTTGTGTGTTGTATAAGGCCACGTAAGGTGGTCAATTTATTGAGATATATTTACTACCATTAAGGGGCATAAAGGGAGATCTCAACATGGCTAAGTGAGCAAAATCCACTTGCCTCCCAGTGGATTGCCTCAAATGTTAATTTGTGTTAAGCTGCTATTTGGCATCCCTAAATTCTAGTCTCCCCCCCCCCGCACCTCCCCCCAGGCAATGAAGCCCACTGGGTGACTTTGGGCCAGTCACTCTTTCTCAGCCCAGCCTACCTTTGCAGGATGGTTGTTTTGAAAAAAGAAGGAGCACCATTGAAGCCATCTTGAACAGAAAACAGGATAGAAATGAAATATGTAATAAAATACATAAGTTCCTAAGCGGGAACCAATCCCTGTAATATACTTGGAATTGGAAAGAATAAGAAAGGATAATTATCTGTTAATCTAGTGCAGTGCATCTGGTCTCTGTCAAAAGGAAGATCTTTTTGTTGCTGTATTCCAACTTCGTTGAGTGCCTCCATCTCAGATCATCTGATAGATAGAAAGCCAAGTGTTAAAGGATAGTGCCTTAAAGGCCCCGCAAGGCACTAACAACTTTGCATATGCTCCCATAACTTACTCACAATGATAATACACCTTTCTTCTGTTATTGTGTGAAATTCTGAAGCACTGATGTTAGTATGAAGTGGCATTTTCATTGGGGTGTGAAAGATACTCTAGTGCTTCTGTTCACATGGTGCGTCAAATAAATGGCACAGTGGTCGTGATCTCTTCCCCTCCCTTAGCTGGAGAGATGTTATCGGTGGCAGAACATTTCCTAGAGCAGCAGATGCACCCGACGGTAATAATTAGTGCATATCGAAAGGCCCTGGATGACATGATCAGCACTCTGAAAAGTATCAGGTGAGCAGAATGGGGGAATGCTAGGAAGAAATGTGGAGAATGCAGAGAAATTGTGGACGTATTTCTGAGCATTTGAAGGAACAGCAGTAGGGGGAAATGGCTTGTGTTGGTGGATTAGGACTACCACCACGCGCCATTTTTAAAAGCAAGCCTAATCTCCATTCTAGATGACAGATCCCCTTTTTTCCCCCTGTGGGAGGTCTCATTGTCAGTAATTGCTAAATGCTCATTCATTCTCTCTTCCAGAGTCCTTGGGGAAAAAATCAGAGGGAGTCTGATAATGGGTTTTCCAACTAATAAAATAACTACCAAATTCTGACTAACATAAGCTGCAGCTCACAAAAGAGTCTGCCTGGTAATAAAATGTGTTGGTTGGAAGAGGTGCTACCAGACTCCTCCTGACTTTTTGCCACCATAGTCCTTGGAAGGGACTTTGTAGTTGTGTTAGATCAGAGCTTTCCAAACTGTGTGTCAGGACATGTTAGTGTGTCAGCTGCAGTGTCTGGGTGGCTGCAGTGTCTGGGTGTGTCGCGGCTGCTGCCGCCTCCAAACCTGCTGTGATTCCGTGCAGGTCCTAGTGCCTGCCTTGTGCCCTGCTGCCTCCAAACCTGCCCTGCCAGGATTCCACGCAGGTCCTAGTGCCTGCCTTGTGCCTGGCTGCCTGCAAACCTGCCCTGCAAGGATTCCGTGCAGGTCCTAGTGCCTGCCTTGTGCCTGGCTGCCTCCAAACCTGCCCTGCCAGGATTCCACGCAGGTCCTAGTGCCTGCCTTGTGCCCTGCTGCCTCCAAACCTGCCCTGCCAGGATTCCGCGCAGGTCCTAGTGCCTGCCTTGTGCCTGGCTGCCTCCAAACCTGCCCTGCCAGGATTCCACGCAGGTCCTAGTGCCTGCCTTGTGCCTGGCTGCCTCCAAACCTGCCCTGCAAGGATTCCGTGCAGGTCCTAGTGCCTGCCTTGTGCCTGGCTGCCTCCAAACCTGCCCTGCCAGGATTCCACGCAGGTCCTAGTGCCCGCCTTGTGCCCTGCTGCCTCCAAACCTGCCCTGCCAGGATTCTACAGGACATGTTAGCTGCAGTGTCTGGGTGGCTGCAGTGTCTGGGTGTGTCGCGGCTGCTGCCGCCTCCAAACCTGCTGTGATTCCGTGCAGGTCCTAGTGCCTGCCTTGTGCCTGGCTGCCTCCAAACCTGCCCTGCCAGGATTCCGCGCAGGTCCTAGTGCCTGCCTTGTGCCTGGCTGCCTGCAAACCTGCCCTGCAAGGATTCCGCGCAGGTCCTAGTGCCTTCCTTGTGCCTGGCTGCCTCCAAACATGCTGTGATTCTGCGCAGGTCCTAGTGCCTGCCTTGTGCCCTGCTGTAAGAGTGTGTCACGAAATGATGCATGTCTAAAAAGTGTGTTGCCAACATGAAAAGTTTGGAAAGCTCCGTGTTAGATAAAGCCAGGCAAGATGGAACACAGGCTGGATTGGATATGAACCGTCTTTCCATCTTTCTAAATAAGGAAGTTCTATAGATCAAAATTACTTTTAAAATGAAGTCCCGCCAGCACAGCTTTCTAAGGAGACCAGTCTGGCTTTCCCTAACCTGATTTCCTCTAGAGAGGCTGGACTACTCCTGAACACCATGTGTTAGTTGGAGTTGATGAGTCAACAACCCTGGTGTGCACCAGGTTTAGCTAGAAGATTGCTTAGAAAGATGGACTGGTGTGCATATGAAATCTCAGTTCTCCGATATCTGTCTAGAGGAAGGACCCTGAAAGTGGAAAGGTCAGCAAATGTATGGAGAGTTCCTTTGTCCTTGGCTATTGGGAAGGTGCTTGTGCTCTCTTCGATTCACCTCTGGATAATGGGCTTTATGCTTGCTTTGTGCAGCACTGCAGTTGACGTCAGCAAACGTGAGACCATGCTTAAAATCATCAACAGTGCCATCAGTACCAAAGCTATAAATCGCTGGTCAGACCTGGCCTGCGGTATTGCTCTCGATGCAGTCAGAACAGTGGAGTTGGAAGAGAATGGCAGGAAGGAAATTGACATCAAGAAATATGCTAAAGTAGAAAAGGTACAAAGAAAAAATGCATTTCTGCAGCTGGGGTTGGGATTCTGAAGGCCTGGAGGAGAGAGGTTTGAAGAATCAAAATCAAAACTGATCTTGCCTTATATTGTGGAAATATGATCACATGTACACGTATGTTGTTTTTCAGTAGTCTCAGGATCTCCATCTTTACGAAGTTCAGACGGCATGGCTAGGAAAAAGTCTGGTAACTTGGAGAAGTCAGAGTAGAATACTGGGCCAAATAGCCCAGCGCTCAGTCTTAAAGCAGCAGAAGGCTGGGTGTTCTTTTTGTGAGCAGTTGTTCTTCCAGAAAGGGCAGCTCTGAAAAGGCCCCTCTCTCCAGTTGACTAAGCCAGTAATTGCTGGTCTGTTCTAGAATGAACATTTTGATCAGTGTCTGAAGAAAAAGGAGTTTATTTATATTTCAAATTTCGTCATCTCCCTCGAAAGTTGCCGTTTCTTCTTGGGTTCTTCTTCATATCTGCCTTCTAGATGGATAACAGTCAAAATTCCTTTCGGATCATCCAGAGAGAACTTGGCTCAATTAGCTGCTTCCTTGAAAAGAATGTTCAGGACCTTGATGGTCATCCTGGTTTAGACCGCAGTCTATAATTGCATCCTTATCCGTTTACGTATCTCTGAGAGATGTTCAGTCCAGAAGCAAACTTGGTGGCTCTTGCTACGAAATCTGAATAGCCTCTTTGTCATCTTCAGATTCCTGGTGGTTTTATTGAGGATTCCTGTGTCCTGCCTGGGGTCATGATCAATAAAGACATCACTCATCCCCGGATGCGCCGCACCATCAAGAACCCACGTATCATTTTGCTGGACTGTTCACTGGAGTACAAGAAGGGGGAGAGTCAGGTCTGTCGGCTTGTGAAGCTCCTCTGCTCTTCTGTGCTGAGAAAAAGCTTACTGGGGGGGGGGGGGGCGGGGTCAAGCATGTTTCACATATTGTGGGACTCATCCCTGAACCTTCAGAGGTTTTAGCCCGGCTTATTGATTTGCTCTGTATCCCGTGTCATTTATATTGATTTAAAAAAAAAACTTGGTAATTTTTGTCACTGAAGATTTCCACTCCCAATTGCTTGTGGTGACTTACAAAGGGATAAATTTGCCATAAGCTTTTATCTTATAACGCTGTAGTCAGAGCCTTCCAGAATATGTGCCAAGGAAAACTAAATTCTCTTAGACATTTTTGTACTCCAATTATTACGTTGTGGGGCAAAATCATTGGGAATCTGGTTCAGCAGTCTTGAAATTTCAACAGGCATTTCCCGCACATGCTGCATCTAAAAATCTGCCTTTCAGATGTTTTCCGAAAGCCAAATTCTACACCTTCCCCATATCTTACACTTTTTTCCTGCACTTCTGCAGATTTGGGCAGTGCAAGCAAGGATTATGATGCTTGCCTGGATTTGAGGAACTAAAAGCAAAGAGTACTGCAATAATAATGAACAGTAGATAGGTGGGGAAATGGTACCCGTTTAAGCAAGTTTGTACATTGATCAAATACTGGATAGCCATCACTGCAAACTCACCCAGAAGCTTTTGCCTCCTTTTTGCAGACTGATATTGAAATAACCCGTGAGGAGGACTTTGCTCGCATCCTCCAGATGGAAGAGGAATATATTCAGCAGATGTGCGAACAGTTGATCAAAGTCAAACCTGACCTCATCATCACAGAGAAAGGAATCTCCGGTAAAGATCCATTCCTATTGAGACGATGCTTGGCAATTCTCTGTTTGTCTCCCTGTGGAAGGAGGGTATGTAACTAGACTTTTTTTTTTTACCTTTAGACCTGGCTCAGCATTACCTGATGAGGGCCAACATCTCAGCAATCCGCCGGGTGAGGAAAACTGACAACAACCGGATTGCAAGGTGAAGATGCCTAAATTATTGCAAGAGGAAGTAGAAACTAGTCCCTAGAGCAGAAGCAGCAGCAGCTATCTTAATTAGAGCAGAGTATCACAGTGGAGGGAGAGATTTCTTTTGCACGGCTTCTGTTTCTGTTGGTACTGAGAAAAATAATGCTGTCCTGCTTTGGAAGGCTTTGAGTAAGTTCTGTGTGACATTCAGGCAATAAGAGAAAACGCAGAACATGAAGTGGATTGTTCTAGCAAGGCCAGGAAATAAACTTTATTGGATTCTTTTTTGTGGCAGGGCCTGTGGAGCTCGTATCATCAGCCGCACAGATGAGCTGCGTGAGGAGGATGTGGGGACCGGCGCGAGGCTTTTTGAAGTGAAGAAAATTGGAGACGAGTACTTTGCTTTTATCACTGACTGCAAGGAGCCCAAGGCCTGCACCATCTTGCTCCGAGGCGCCAGCAAAGAGATCCTAGCGGTGAGCGGCCTCCAGGCACCGCCCGAAGAAAATAGCTTCTGAGGCTGTAGCAGGCAACATGGGCTTTTAACTTTCCTTCAGTTTTTCTGGGGAAAATGCCACTGTTCAAGTGGATCTTTTGGAGCATTTAGTCCAAGGGCTTGCAGTGGAGGCAGTGCAGCTCCTAGCCTTTTGCAGGACTGCAGGAAACCGTCAGGTGATGTTACCTGGGCCTGAACGTCTTCAGCTGGTACTTTGGAGTTTTGAAGGAGGAGAATGAGAGCAGGAGAGGAGCCATCACCATTGTCATGTTTGAACCTCCAGCTCTTGAAATACCACAATTTGTGGTGATGTGGGGAAGGTTAACGTTGGAAATAAGAGCGGTTTGTCTCCCAGTGGCTGCCTGCTTCCTTTCCCGCCCTCACCTTTGAAAAAGGCCATTTGGTAGCTGAATTTTAGCAGCAGACCCTCAAAGGCCTGGAAGCCGCAGAGGGTGTTCTGGGAGAGGCCTGCAGCAGGCCGGCCAGTCTAGTGCTCGAGAAGATACCCGGATACCTAAAGCTGTACTTTGTAAACGCCTTTTGATGCTAACGTGCATTTTTTTCAGAATTAAAATTAGGCATTCACCTCATTCTTAATCTTTCTAGAGTAGGGTGCGATAAGAACAAGCCTAGTCTTTTTTGTATATTTGTGCATGTGTAAGTGCGTGCATTCAGCACTGTTAAACTGAGGCAGTTACTGATGCCAACACGAACAGCTACAGGGGATCTGTCAGGCAGGCAGAGATGCCCAGAATCACTGGAGGTGTGGCTTTTCTTCAGAGAGAGGAGGCAGCGATTCGTGCAGTTGCAGCCTCCCCAAGGATAGCTCCCTTTCCTACCTACTTGCCACAAAAATTACTCTTTGGAATGCCTCTGTAATATCCCTCTGAATTGCTCTCCAATTTGCCAGACAACTTGGACTTGAGGCTTCAACTTTTACACACGCGGTTTCCTCTCCTTCCCGCAGGAGGTGGAGCGCAACCTCCAGGATGCGATGCAGGTCTGTCGCAACGTCCTTGTTGACCCGCAGCTGGTGCCAGGGGGTGGCGCTTCCGAGATGGCCGTGGCCCACGCCTTGACCGAAAAATCCAAAGTCATGACCGGGGTGGAGCAGTGGCCCTACCGTGCTGTCGCCCAAGCACTCGAAGTGATTCCCAGGACCCTCATTCAGAACTGTGGTGCCAGCACCATCCGTGTCCTCACTTCCCTGCGGGTGAGAACGGCCTTTTCCCTCGGGTCGTTTCCTTTTATCGCCAGCAGTGCCCATCCTTCGCCTTGCGCTCGTATCGCCACTCTTGCCTGGAATCTTGCCTTGTGATCATTGCTCTGTGGGTGAGAGGAGCAATGTGGTCAGTGCACCGATAATGGGAAAGGAGGGTAGGAAGACATAACACGTCCCCGGAAATGTTTCCAAACAATTGTGGAAAGCATTCAGTCAAAAAAACCTTTAAAAAGGTCAGGGGGTGAGCAAGAGGCGGATGGGTGTGATCCCTTTGAAGCTGTTGGAGGCGGAAGATGGGGGGCTTCTTGGTTTGGAGATGCTTAACTACTGCGATTGCTCACAGGCAAAACATACTCAAGAAGGCAGTCAGACCTGGGGCGTAAACGGCGAGACCGGAGCCTTAGTCGACATGAAGGACTTGGGGATCTGGGAGCCGCTGTCTGTGAAGTTGCAGACCTACAAGACAGCTGTCGAGGTGAGGGTGAAAGCGGCCTTGGCCGGAAGAGACTTCCTGGGGATGAAAGGGATCAGAAGGGAAGGACGAAGGGCTGGTCTCATCTTGCTAGCTGGGAATACCTTCTCCATTATTTCCAAGTTCGTTTTTAGCGTTGCTCTTCTTCTGGACTGTTAACTTGTGCCAGTTCATAGGGTTCAAAGATATTCTTAGTAGCTGCTCCCTAACAGGAGATACTGTGTATTCCAGCCTGTACAAACACAGTTGGTATTTTGGGCTGAGTGATGGAGACAGTCAAGAGATGCCCTTTCTATTACCTGCGTTCCCACTCACCTTATTATCTTATGCCTATGAAGGTTCTCAGTCATCCAGGTGGAATTGTCTGTAGCTTGAATCATGTCAACTGGATTTCTATTTTCTCAGTGGAAACGTTTCGCTCCTTATCCAAGGAGCTTCTTCAGTCTGAGCAAAGTTGGTAAGGGAATCCTAAATATGTTTCTCGGTAGCTGTGTGACCTTACACCTGGGGCTAGGTCATGGTTATATTGAGATGTTATTTTAAGTCCTTTTATCATCTAAAGGAGGATCGTTAAGATCACCATGCTGCTGTTGAGATTGTGAAATGGTCTTAATCTTCCTAGGCACAGAAGAGAAAGCAGGGAGGAAGATGGGGGAGAGGTTGTGCCTGAGGCCCCCACCTCTATTCAAGGAAGGATTTTCCAAGTTGACATAAATGGATTCCTTGACCCCTCACCTAGCCCCAGGTGTAAGGTCACACAGCTACCTAGAAACGTATTTAGGATTCCCTTACTAACTTTGCTCAGACTGAAGAAGCTCCTTGGATAAGGAGCGAAACGTTTCCACTGAGAAAATAGAAATCCAGTTGACATGATTCAAGCTACAGACTTATTATCTTATCTTTCCAGCTGTCGGACATGTTGAAAATTAAAAAAAAATTAAAATGGGAGTTGCTGGGGAAGTAGGCAATCCATCTGTGTGAAAAATACACAACTTTAAAATACAGAAAAAAACCCTTACCATTGTGTGTACTACAAGGGAATGACAGGCTGCAGGGGTATCCGCAGGGCGTGATCAAAAGAATCAAGATAGTGGCCTGGCGGTGCAGTTCAACACCTGCTTCTTTTTTAGGTGTGCCTGACACGCCTGAGAAACAGACAGAGCTTCAGTCACACTGTCATGGCTGCCAACTTTTTGTTGCAGGCGCCCCTGACTGGGTGATTGGCAGGACTAGTTAAACTACTTTATGTTGTTTCTAGCTTTGATGATGATCTAGCTTTCCCCAGAATGTGAAACTCAAGAGCGCCTCCTAGCTGGGGGGAATGGGGGGTGGGGCTTTTGCCTGCCATGGATTCTTTTCTTGTTCCTGATTTAACCACACCGCCTCCCTCCCCAGACGGCTGTCCTCCTCCTGCGTATTGATGACATCGTTTCAGGCCACAAGAAGAAAGGTGATGATCAGAACAAGCAGCTGGGAGCACCGGATGCAGCCCAGGAATAACTCCTTGGAAAACCTGGGATAGCTGGACGCAGAAGGAGCCCGAATGACATTTCAAGAGATGGGGTTCTTTGCCCCTGGATTCAAGAGTGTTGAATACTGATTTGTTTATAGTTGGTCAGGGGGAGGAGGAAGGAGGACCAGCACTGGTTAGCATGTTTCTGTTGAGGAGACACGCTTTATTTAAATGTACTCTGTAGCTGCTTTGTGGCTTTATTAATAAAAATACCCCTTCACGCTCATAGATACATTTTTGGTTATACATTTTTGGTTGTTTTCTCCTCTGTAACGTTAGCAAGATTGACCTCATTACAGGCAGGATCTCAAGGAGAACTCCAGAAGCACTTTTTCAGATGCTGCAGCCCAGCAGAGCCCAATTATTGATCTGGCTTCAAGTACCCGATAAATAATGCAGCCATAGTTTTATTTCAATTCTGGGCTCCATTTTCCTTTTACTAAGAGATCCATTGAGATGATATTGCAATAAAATGCTAACCGAATCAGCAAAGAGATTGGTTCATCTTCCTTAAAAGGCAACGCTGGATACATACTGGCTGGGTTTGCACGTACAGTACTTCAGCCATAATGTGGTTTCTTCTGCAAACCACAGCGTATGGCTTGGCATGATGTGGGAACCATCATTTCTGTACAGTGGCCGCAACCTTTAATAATATAGTCTTAATCTAAGACAGAGAAGAAGGCTGGATTGTTACAGAAGAGAAGGTGGGGGAAGCCATGTCTTTTCATGACAGGCAGATGTTTGCTTGCATTTGAAGATGCAGGGGTATTACGTGCTGCTTGGCTTAAGACCTGTTGAGCCCACCTTGTGAAGGGGGTAAGGAATAATCAGTGGTGGTGGTGGGGAGTTTTGTTAAAGCACTTGAAACAGCCTTCCCCAACTGCTGGGCTGCAGCCCGCTTTAATTGCCAACCAGCACAGTCTTTGTCAGGCTTGGTTGAAAACTGATAGGAATTCTAGTTCTCCTTGCCACCTTGGGAAAAGTTTGGAACTTTAAAGTTCCAAGAAGAGGAATATTTCGGCACTTGCCAGTTGTTTTCTTCAAAACAGTTGGGATTGCGTGAAGTGGGAGGAAGCTGATTTTTGTGCTTGGAAGCCATCACGTTGCTGCACCCAGCTTTTCTTAGCAATGCAAGAGTTTTGTTACCCTTGTTCAAATTGAAATTCTTGAACAAAATCCTTCCTCTCCGTTGCAAGCCCCTACTCAAATCCCCTTTTCTTTGCCGGAGGAGAATGCCCATGCTTGGCTGGGGGAGATGGGCCTTGTAGTCCAACAGTTCTGGGAGACAATAGGTTGGAGAAAGTTTGGGTGCCTCTTTCCCAGCGTTTCCCCATTTCAGTAATCTGGAACCTAGGGCTGAATGTTGTTATTTCATCCATTAAATCTTAAAAGTGATCAGATGGAATCAAATGAGCAAGATACCTTCTGCTTGGCTGGGAAGTTTCTCCAGAACATCTAACCCAGTGTTCCTCAACCTCAGCAGCTTTAAGGTGGGTGGACTTCAACTCCCAGGATTCCCCAGCCAGCATGGCTGGCTGGGGAATCCTGAGAGTTGAAGTCCACCCATCTTAAAGTTGCTGAGGTTGAGAGACGCTGCTGTTCTAACCAATCTCCGTCCCCGCGACCAGGGCGCTGCTCTTCCTGCCCGTCATTTCTTTGGCTGCTAGGGATTCATCCTCCGTTGCCTCTCGGAAAGCTGACCTTACGAGGGGCCCTTCCAGTTCCCCGCCGTCCGAGCGGTCCACAGAGGCTTTCCAGCGGCCCCTTTAAGAGAGTCTCCCCGCCCAGTTCGAGGAGAACCCGGAAGGAACGCCGGCCGGGTCATGTGACGGGAGGGCGCTTTTGCAACCCGCAGCAACATGCTGGCGGCGGGGAGTTGGGCTGCCCTGGCTCTCCTGTGGGCAGCGGGCGGCTGCGCGGGGGGCTCGGCGGGCTACAGGAGGAGGGTAGGTGCCGGGCGCAGGGGCGGGAGGCCGGGTGGCTGCCCGCCGGGTTGGGCTCTTTCCGGAGAAGGCTGGATGAAAAGCCGGGAGGTTCGCTTGTGTACGCTGGGGGGTGGGGGGCGGTGGCGCTCTGCGTATGCCTCGAAGCGCTCTGCCCGCTCCGTCGGGTTTCGGCTGGGGCGTTGCGCCCGACGAAGCGGGAAGGAAATCGCCACCGCGCTCCGTCTCCTGCTGAAAATTCGAAATAAGGACCTGAGGAAGGAAGGAAGGAAGGAAGGAAGAGAAAGTGAAAGAGGGGGCTTGAAGGGCGTGAGGTTTGGGGCTGGAGGACGGGGTTCACACCGCGTTAACGAAACGTAACCACTGCGTTCAGGTAATTGGGCTTCGCAGACCAAACCTGCGCAAACCTGGTTTAACGGGGTGGGCTGGTTCACCTTAACAGGCTGATCCTCAAATTAGCCAACTTGCAATTCAGCTTGTGTGAGTCCAGCCTGTGTGTTTCATCTCTGGCTCCCATCGATATAAAAGCAGTGTTTCTCAACCTTGGCAGCATTAAGATGGGTGGACTTCAACTCCCAGAATTCCCCAGCCAGCTTCTGGGGAATTCTGGGAGTTGAAGTCCACACATCAAGCGGCTGAGGTTGAGAAACACTGATCTAAAGGGAACTCCTTGTGCTTTCTAAATAGGTAGGTCAGGCCCTCCCCATCCCAAGGCTGTCCGTGTGTGAGTGAAGTAAGGATTATGGGACCTGGAGTCCTCCACATTTGGAAGGCATCAGGTTGGAACAAGTTCCTCCATATATACTGTACTTCATTATATTTCCATGGCTTTAAATCTGCGCTTTAAATCTCACTTGCTGAGCCTCATGGCTGCTTTCAGATATGAACCTGGATCCCCTTGACCTATTAAACTGCATTGATTTTCAGTTCTGCCTAACGTGGTTGTGAACAACAAGATTTTCTATATATATAGAAAAAAAGAGATGCAAATGTCTGTAGTCCATAACTATGGGAGACATAAACTCCGGGAGACAGTGGAGGACAGGAAGGCCTGGCGTGCTGTGGTCCATGAGGTCACGAAGAGTCGGACACAACTAAACAACTGAACAACAACAACAACATAGTCCATAAATTTTGTAAATGGAGCCAGGTTGGGGCCAGGCCCTAAAATATTTGAAACTTGAGACTTGGTTTGCAGGATTGTGCTTGACCAGAACTTCTTGGATATGCTCCCAGAAAAGACTGGAATCCCAATCTGTTAAGCCTGTTATGCTTATTGCAACAGGTGAATAGGGTTGTTTTGACTGCTTCCTTTTGAAAATCATGCCCCACAAAAGATTCCCTGGGGTGGCCCAGGCCAGATTGTCTGAATCAAAAATGGGTGCTCTGTTTCAAACGCCAGTGCAGAGAAGAAGAGCAGAAGGGCCATTGGTAACTCTTGGATTCTAATTCTTGCTTCTGAATCAGAGCTTTCCAAACTCTGTGTCGCGACACAAAAGTGTGTCGCCACACACAGCGTGGTGTGTCGCCACACCACCCGGAAGCGGCTGTGCACGGTGGCAGCGGCAGTGCCACCACACGCGTGCCACTGCACGCCCTCTTGTGTTGCTGCCGCGCACGTGCGCCGCCGCCGTGCCGCCGCCGCCGTGCCGCCGCCGCACCGCCGCTGGCGGCACTTTGGAAAGCCCTGTTCTGAATAATATGTATCCCCTGGAATTCCACAGCTTGGAGCCCAGCTCCAGATGTTAGTTTGGGATTTTTCCTCCTCCATTGCCTTTCTTTGCAGCTGTGGAGGTGTTAGCAAAGCAAACCCCAGAATAGTTCCTATCTTCAGCCTTGGGGGGGATAAGAAAGTAAGGGGTGAGAGAGTTCCTTGTTTTCAGTTTCCTCTTTTCCCTTCTGAAGCAGGAGGAAACATGCTGCATTCATGGTTTTCCCCTAGACTGAGCTTCAGAAATTAGAACATGAATCATATATTTTCTTCAGAATCTTTACAAATGAATCTTTACCATTACTGGGTGGTTTTTTCTATAACTGTTTTCTAATCATTTCTCTTCCTCTTACTATTTCCATCTGCTGGTTAATATTTCAAATTATACAGCAGATGTAAATGTTTATAAATTGATCTAATTCCTAACTCCCAAATTGAGGAGAAATATTGATTGATTACATGTCTATGAAGGTTCTCAGTCATCCAGGTGGAATTGTCTGTAGCTTGAATCATGTCAACTGGATTTCTATTTTCTCAGTGGAAACGTTTCGCTCCTTATCCAAGAAGCTTCTTCAGTCGTCTTCTGAAAAAGCTCCTTGGATAAGGAGCGAAACGTTTCCACTGAGAAAATAGAAATCCAGTTGACATGATTCAAGCTACAGATGATTGATTACATGCCATCAAGTCGTCGTTGACTCTGTGACCACATAGATAGATTTTCTCCCCAAAGAAGATTTTTCCCCCCGTTCAGTCATGTTCGATTCTCAGAGACTGAAATATGCGGATTGCCAAATGTGTCAGTAAGTTGTTGGTGGAGTGGAAAAAACTCTACATGTGCTCAGAGGCACTCACTGCTCCATGTACCACTTTGCCCCATCTTGGGAGGGCAGGATTGAAGGGGGTGCATTTTTCCATTCCAAAAGCACTGGGGACTTGGATCCCATGCAAGCGATGTGGGCCTCCTAGCAGTATTCCTTGAAGAAGGAATCATTCTGAAATGGAGTGTTACTTGTACATCACAATATGCCAAACTTTTCTCTGCCTTTCCCATCAAAGCCTGATTCTGCTCCCTAACACTGTTCTTTCTTTTCCTGTCCATTTTTGTTTCCATTTCCATGTCTTGCTTTCAGGGCTGTTTGATCTTAAAATGTAAGTGATTTGGGGCAGGGACCTGTGGTTTTATCCTGTTCAAGGGGCTTGATGCACTGGGAGCATCATGCTCTGTTAGGGATGTCTCCTGAGGAATGTTCTGGGGCTGGACTCCACAAAGTTGGCTGAACCAAGGCAAAATCTGCATTGGGGGTTTTTCAGATTCAGTTGCCATCTTTATACAGGTAGTCCTCGTTTAGTGACTGCCTCGTTTAGTGACTGTTCACAGTTACGACGGTGATGAAAAAAGTAACTTTACGACCAATCCTCGCATTTACAACCTTTGGAGGTCTGTAAAGCAAAGGAAAGCTGAAGTAAGATCTAAGCACAGTCACAGTTTCACTTTGCGACCACTTCTTTAACAAGTCCCAATTGTGGTCACTAAATGAGGACTACCTGTATATATATTTTTTCTACAACTTTATCACTTTTGAAGAATGTTTAGGCTGCAGCCAAGGCTTTGTGCTGGGGGCTGAGGTTTGCAGAATTAAAGCCGTCTATATGTTTCGAGTCTAGCAATTCGAAAGCATGCAAATGCAAGTAGATGAATAGGTACCACTTTGGTGGGTAGGTAACAGCGTTCCGTGTGCGTCATGCCCGTCACATGACCGCGGAAGTGTCTTCGGACAACGCTGGCTCTTCGGCTAACAAACGGAGATGAGCACCGGCCCCTAGAGTCGGACACGGCTGCACAACTGTGCGGGGGGAACCTTTACCTTTATATGTTCTTTTGAGGAGTGATGTCAATCCCACAAGAAGCTTTCAGTTCACAATTTGCCTTGGTCAACGTTACAGGAATCTTAATCCAAGGCTCCAGTGGCACATTCACACAACACTTTGAAGCTTCACAAATCGTACTGTATCATAGGATTGTAGAGTTGGAAGGAACCAGATGCATCATCAAGTCCAAGTCTCTGCAGCGTTTATCATGTGCCCAAACAGAGAGGCTATGTTGGTTGGGTCTGTACAAGTCAGAACAGCATCTTCCCTCAGTTTTTTAAGATGTGGTAGAAAACGTGCCCAAGAAACGCCAAAGCCCAGTGAATGTTTTGTTGTTTCAAAGCTAGCAGGGTAGCTACAGTGAGCCAGTGGCCTCTTGCGCTCAGAAGAGCCAAGAGCAAAGTCAACAAAGTTGCCCAGCTTTTATACAGGATATTGATCAAAGCCAGTTTGAGTATGCACGCACGCACACACACACTTAACGGACCCCAAGTGAGTGGGAGAAATTGCTTTACAGCTGGTAGGTTAGGAGACAAGGGAATGACTCTAAAAACAAGATACTTGAAACGCAGAGTTGCAGCTTTGATCAACAAGGTTGCCAAAGCTTTGACTGTCGTTCTGGCAAGCTGACCTTGCATTCTGCAGGAGACGGAGTGGCAGAAATTAGCATCCTTCAGCCTGTTAAATTCTGTGAAGCCCACATACCCTAGGAATTCAGGGTCATCTGAAATATCAAGGGAAGTAACCTGTAAATTATGGCAGGAATATGACAGAATATTAATGAAATACACCATATAGAATACACAATAACTAAATAATATATATTGCTAATACACAGATTGTCTAATGCAGAGCTTTCCAAAATTTTCATGTTGGTGACACACTTTTTAGACATGCATAATTTCGCGACACACTCTTACAGCAGGGCACAAGGCAGGCACTAGGACCTGTGTGGAATCACAGCAGGTTTGGAGGGAGCAGGGTACAAGGCAGGCACTAGGACCTGTGTGGAATCACAGCAGGTTTGGAGGCAGCCAGGCACAAGGCAGGCACTAGGACCTGCGTGGAATCACAGCAGGTTTGGAGGCAGCAGGGCACAAGGCAGGCACTAGGACCTGCACAGAATCCTGGCAGGTTTGGAGGCAGCCAGGCACAAGGCAGGCACTGGGACCTGCGTGGAATCACAGCAGGTTTGGAGGCAGCCAGGCACAAGGCAGGCACCAGGACCTGTGCAGAATCACAGCAGGTTTGGAGGCGGCAGGGCACAAGGCAGGCACTAGGACCTGCGCGGAATCACAGCTGGTTTGGAGGCAGCCAGGCACAAGGCAGGCACTAGGACCTGCGCGGAATCACAGCAGATTTGGAGGCAGCAAGGCATAAGGCAGGCACTAGGACCTGCGTGGAATCACAGCTGGTTTGGAGGCAGCCAGGCACAAGGCAGGCACTAGGACCTGCGCGGAATCACAGCAGATTTGGAGGCGCAAGGCATAAGGCAGGCACTAGGACCTGCGCGGAATCACAGCAGATTTGGAGGCAGCAAGGCACAAGGCAGGCACTAGGACCTGCACGGAATCACAGCTGGTTTGGAGGCAGCCAGGCACAAGGCAGGCACTAGGACCTGCGCAGAATCCTGGCAGGGCTCGGAGGCAGCAGCAGCCGCGACACACCCAGACACTGCAGCTGACACACTAACATGTCCCGACACACAGTTTGGAAAGCTCTGGTCTAATGTCTTCCACAGTGGGTTTGGCATTTCCTCCCTTCCTCCCTCCCTCCCTCCCTCCCTCCCTCCCTCCCTCCCTCCCTGATTTGCATCCTGCCCACTTCCACAAACTCTGGGCAGCAGGTAGAAAAATAAATTGATAGATCAAACAGGACAGGTGGATTCTGTGAGGAGATGGTCCTGCTGGTAATTTGGACCACCCCCCAGCCATGTAGATCTGAGTCGATGCCAGCAGCAGCTTGAGTTGTACACTGAAACACATGAGTAACTGGTATAGCCCTGGCAGAGTTTGTGTTGCATGCTGAAGTAGTTCTTACCCACTAGCATGGGATCCTATTGTGTGAATCTACTCCGTTTAGCTCAGGTTCCACTGTACTAGAAAACTGGTTAATTCAATAAGCAATTTAAGGGAGTTGGGTGAACACCACCCTCATGGTTCAACATGATGGCCTGTTTCACACCCCAGGCTTTGGCTTAGCCACTGTGGTTTGTTAACCGTGATTAATGGCTCGGTGCTGCCTGTTTGTGAAGCAGCTCGAGCTGTTGGTGCAAATCTCTTTCCAGGTGTCTCTGGAATACAACCCAGGCTGGCAGACCTCTGCTGTGAATCTCCTGCACACCCGAGCAGTGGGGCTCAATGACACCATTCATTACATCTGGAGCACCATTGGGGCGCCCACAGCGTTGCTGGTGTACACCGGAAGCGACAGCAGCACGCTGCACGTCAACTGGACCCAGCTGCTCTCCTCTTCTCCAGCCGGAGCCATCCGGGTCGAGCCAGCTGATCGTGTCTTGTATTCCTCGGCCGTTGTCTTTACAAGGGTGCGTCCAAAGGGTGGCTTTGGGGAGTGAGGGTGGGGGGATAGGGACGCAGCCGCATCTGGGTGGGGTCCGTAGCATCATTAGCATCATCATCATCATCAGTTCCAATGAAACTTTAATCAGAAGTTTCATCAGAGGGAGAGGGAGGGTGGAAAAAGAAAGAGTGTTCATGCATCTCAGTTGTGATTCAGAACACGTGTGGGTGGGTATGTAGCACCTGTTAGAACCTCCTTAAGTCAAACATGATTTTCCCTGGGATGCAGCAGCTTTTGCGGTGTGGCTGGCAGATGCAACGTGACCACTCCTGCACGCTCTGAATCGGCTTTTGCCCTTTGAATCTGGGTTGCTGAACAGTCCTACAAGACTGTATTAAAAGGCTAGTAATAATTATAATAATGTGTTAGATCAGAGCTTCTGCTTGCGTGTCTGAGCAGACTGGAGGTTTCTAAGATCTACTTTGTGTTTTTTATACTTGAACCCTGGGATTCTTCCAATGGAAGAAGAAGTGGCTGGAGAAAGAAAGTTCCCCTTGCTTTGATTAACATGTGCTCAGTCTAATGCAGGGCTTTCCAAACTCTGTGTCGCGACACAATACTGTGTCGCCTGGGGCACCGAGTGTGTCGCGTGACAACCCGGAAGCACTGGCGGCAGCGGTGCTTCCGGGTTGCCGCGTGGCGGCAGCGGCTGCCGTTTCAAAAGGGCAGACTCCGGGGACCCCAAAAATGCCCTTGGTTCCGGCAGGGAGGCGAAAAGCCTCGCCCTGCACGCACGCTGCCGGGCTTTCTGGCGCTCAGCTGATGCGCGGGGAGAATTTCCACCCTGCCCCCCCGCACCAATCAGCTGTGCGCCCGAAAGGCTGGCAGCGCACGCGCAGCGAGACTTTTCACCTCCCCGCCGGAACCAAGGGCATTTTCGGGGTCCCCAGAGTCTGCCCTTTTGAAGGGGCAGCCGCTGCCGCCACGGCGGCAACCCAGAAGCACCGCCACCGGTGCTTCCGGGTTTTTGCGCGCCACACTGGCGGCGGCGCTTCCAGGTTTTTTTGGGCCGGCTGTTGGTGTGTTGCCAACGGCAAAAGTTTGGAAAGCCCTGGTCTAATGGGTTATCTCAGTGTTTCTCAACCTCAGCAACTTTAAGATGTGTGGACTTCAACTCCCAGAATTCCCCAGCTGAGGGTGAGAAATACTGGGGTATCTGAACCTGGATCACAGATCAGATTGCTGTTAAGGCTAAGGAGTTTAACTGTAGTTTGTATCCACGGTTTATCTTGGCTCCCAGAACCAGGAGGAAGCTGTTCTGAGCTTAACCCTCGCTTTTTGCCTCTCTTTGCATTTCTTAGGATTGTGATAATTATTTTCACCTCTACGTGCATGGAAGAGGAGGTGAAATGGGAGCTCGATAGGGGTGCTTCCCCCCGTGTATCTAAAATGGTTTGACCCCAATAGGGTTACTGCCGGTTTGGTACTGTTTGTTTTAATTACACTGAAAAAAAACATCCTAACCAACTAGAAGCATTGTCCATACTGCTGACACAGAGTCTGCTGGGATAGCCGCCAAAAATTTATTGGATTTACTGAGTTAACCACAAGTAGCTGGATTTAGACATCATATAAACCATGGTTTGCAATCCTTTATGTTGTGACCTGTGGTTACAACAATAAACTTTACTACTACTGCAATCCTAACACGGGTCTGAGTTCCTCCGGCACTCAAAGAAATGAGCAAACGGCCCGCCCGTGTTTGGTTTGGGGAGTTGTGTGAGCCCAGTCTGAGATTGCAAGGCAGTCTGCTGCCTAAACTGGCAAAATGGTGGCTTGCTTGTGGCTTAGGATGTGTGAACTCAGGCAGTTGTAGCTTATTTAATAAACCAGAGCTTTGTTACATGGATGAACCCAGTCGTGCAGTCACTTACATTTGAACGTGAACGTTGCAGCTGTGGGAATATGACGGCACCAACACGTCCGACCTCTCCAAGGTTCACGCGGAGCACTTCTATCCCAGCTACAATCTGGCTAACTTCACCTGGGCCAGCCTCGAAGGCCGGCTGAACAAAACGGCTCTCACCGCGGAATTTCAAGGTGTGAGCTCGGGCCGCGAAGGAACGTTTTGGAACGGGAGCATCTCTTTCCAGGTAAACTGGGGGGGCGGGGGGGCGGGGGCTGCTTCCCTTTGAAAATGGCACCTGGGTGGAATTACAGGATACGTAGCTGGGCTGGTGCAGGGTCAGCCCCTGAAGAAATTGGTCTCACCTTTGAGCAAGCGCTTCTGAAAAGCAAGTTTCTAGTTCACAAGACAAGCTGGAAAGCAAACAAGGAATATGTTGGATTCTGTCTGCCGTTACATAACTTCATTGGCAATACCCAGTGCTACAGAGCCTGGCAATATTTCTGGTGGGGCAGGAACCCCTTCCCCGCTGCCAGCACTGCAGTGAGTATTCTGGGTAATATGGTTAGCCTCTCTGATGCTTTCTTTCCTTTCTTTCGAGAATTAGTTAATTTTACACATCTGTTTCGCTCTGGGGGGGGGCAGGAAATGGGGAACATTCTGCAAGCACAGAATCTTAAAATCAGGGTTGGGTTGGCAGGGATCCTGGAGGTCTTCTAGTCGAGCCCCCTGCCCAGTACAGGAATTGTCTATCTTTATATCTAATTAAATTGGAATGATGTATTGTATTTTATATGCTTTTAATTAATCAATTTTGTTGTAAACCGCCCAGAGTCCCCTTGTGGGGGGAGATGGGCGGTGATATAAATTGAATAATAAAAATAAAAAATAAATTGTCAGACCATCCCAGGCAAATGGTTGTTGATCCTCCAGCAATGAAGCCCCCCCCCCCCCCCAAATTCCAGGAGGGAGGCTGTTCCCCTCCCACTGCCAGGAATTATTTCAAATTTGGATCTCCCTCCGAAAAGCTTCCACCTTGGTTCTTCTCCGACCTTCGGGCACTACAGGAAACACCCCCCCCGCCCTGTGCCATCCCTTCACGTATTGGAAGACCCCTATCCGTCTCCCCTTAGCCGCCTCTTCCTTAGGTTAAATATCCCTCGTTCCTTTAACCACTCTTGATAGGCCCTCACCATCTTCGTTGCTCTTCTCTGCACCCTTTCCTTTTTCCTTGTGACCTACAGGTAGTCCTTGCTTAACGACCACAATTGGGACTGGCATTTCGGTTGCTAAGCGAAGTGGTCATTAAGCAAATCCGACCTGATTTTACGACTGTTTTTGTAGCAGTCGTTAAGCAAATCACTGTGGTCATTAAGCAAACCATGTGGTCATAAAGCAAATCACGCAGTTCCCCATTGATTTTGCTTGCCGGAAGCTGGCTGGGAAAGTCGAAAATGGCAGTTACGTGACCACAGGACGCTGCGATGGTTGTAAATGCAAGCCGGTTGCCAAGTGCCTGAATTGTGAGCACGTGAGTGTGGGGACCGGTCGCAAGTCGGTTTTTCCAGCACTGTTGTAAGTCCAAACCGTCACTAAACGAATGGTGGTTAAGCAAGGACTACCTGTACACTCAAGGGGAAGCTTTAATATTAAAGGAGTGTGCAAAATGTTTAGCTCTGAACAGTTTTTGCACACCCTTATGGAGTTGTTATATAGGTCGAATATGCAGGCAGTAGGCATATTTAATTTAATGATAGTCTTTGTTTTATTGTAATCAGATGAGATTTAGGGCTTCTCCCGCCTTTGCCCCTGTCTTTGGCTGGACCTCGCCTGTGTTTTGGGGTGTACCCCATCCAAAGCCAAGTATGGATGCCCTGGAAAGGCACAGACGGTTGGTGGGGGGAGAGTGCAACTGGCTGATCTTTTCCAGCCCGCTTTTCGTTGTCCAGCGTGCCTTGGCACACACATTGGGTGGTTTGTGCAACACACTTGGCTTGGTGAGTGAATTAGCCCGGGGGGGGGGGCACAATATACAGCAGTGTTTCTCAACCTCAGCCACTTTAAGCTGTGTGGACCAACTCCCTGTCAGCCTCGCATGTTCGTCGGACAGGCTTCTCTGAATGCGGCACACGTGTAGATTGCTGGCCCTGCATTTCCTTGCTTCCAGACGCCAGCCTCCCGCTCGGCATTCCGGCAGAGATTGCCAGGAACTCTGATAAGCACCTGCTCTTTCAACGGACATTCTGTCAGGCGGGGGAACGGGAATTGGAGTGGGAACTGAATTGTTATGTCTTAACTGTGGCTGATGTCAGAGGGACGTTTTGGTAATGCAGCTTTACGCGCGAAAATCTTTATTCGAGGCTTCGCCTCACCTGAAGTGTACTGATCCTAAATAAATGAATCTTTTAGAGCATAGCTTTCCAAACTCTGTGTCGCAACACAGTACTGTGTCGCCTGAAAACATGGAAGCGCTGATGGTGTGCCGGCGCGCCATCAGCGCTTCCGGGTTTCGCGCGACACACCTGCACACCGCCGCCGTTGGTATGTGTCACCAACAGGAAAAGTTTGGAAAGCTCTGTTTTAGGGTAATCGCCTGAGGGATTTCTTGATCGGGAATTCTGACACTGAGGGTTATCACACTCCCAGAATTCCCAGCCAGCTCAGATGGGAGTTGTCAGGGAGACACAGGAGGAGGGAGGGGGGAGCCTGCCCGTGTCAGTCAAATGGGGACGTAGCTCAGAAAGCCTCGCCTTCTTCCCTAAACGCGTCAGAACAGCTCCGCCCTAGTTGGGCTCATATCCTTGGCTTTCTCAGTGCACTATTAGTTTAGCAGGATTTCTGTATGTAGGCACCAATAAACACTAGAGACTGGATTCCCTGCCTCGGCGTGTTATTACTGCACCTACTCAGGACAGGAGTTGAAGTCCACACAGCTTAAAGTAGCTGAGGTTGAGAAACACTGATATACGGTATTGAATCCTAAGTGAGACAGGCTGTTTTTGCACGTCCTCCTTAACCAACCCCACAACAAACCACGATTAGCTCTAACCCAGGTTAGGTGGTGAGGGAAGGCAAGGATGGTGGGACTCTGGTCAGTCGGGCCGCTTCCTCCTGCCACTCCCATCTCTGCCCCCCCAGGTGACGGCGTACGAGGAGGGCAGCCGCGACGACCCTCTTCCGCGCCTTCTGCACAGCGCCAACAGCTCCAAGGTGGAGTTCGTCATGCAGGGCGTGGCCCCCCGGGGCAACCGCTCTCGCTTTGCCCTCGAGATCCTGGCGGTGGAGGAGGGAGGCCGGCGGAAGCAGCTGCAGCCGGTCCGCTCCATCGATGACGAGTATACTCCGACAATTTTCGAGGTACGGCCTTTGCTGTACAGCAAGGGCAGCAGCGTTCCGTCCAGCCGAGAGCCTGGCTCCTGGGTGCTCGGCCATCGTTTGCGCAATGAAACGCTGGCTGGATTTCCACCGGGCTTTGAGGCTCAGGGGTTTCCTGCAGCTTCCCAGCATCCTTTTCCGGCCTCCAAGCTGGGGGTGGGGGCAAAGGTTTGTATTTCTGGCAGGCCTAAAGGGTGAGATGGGAGCCATCGGCTTTGCTAAGGCCTCCATTTCACCCATAAAGTGCCCTGGAACCTACCCTCAAAATGGGTCCTAACCCCCCCTTCCTTGTGGAGTGCGGCCCTCAAGTTGTGCCCCCTTGCTACTAGCCCATGATGTGGTTGCTTGTCTGTGGCTTCATGTGCAATGTGCACTGTACAAAGGTAAAGGTTCCCCCCGCACATTTGTGCAGTCGTGTCCGACTCTAGGGGCCGGAGGGAGCTCCCACACTCGCCCCAGCTCTTGTCAACCTAGCAATTCGAAAGCATGCAAATGCAAGTAGATGAATAGGTACCACTTAGGTGGGTAGGTAATAGTGTTCCGCACGCGTCATGCCGGCCACGTGACCGCGGAAGCGTCTTCGGACAACGCTGGCTCTTCGGCTAACAAACGGAGATGAGCACCGGCCCCTAGAGTCGGACACGACTGCACAAATGTGTGGGGGGAACCTTTACCTTTAACCTTTTATTCAACAGAACATGGTTAGGCAGGCCATAATTTAGTGCAGAAGCCTTGATTGCTCTACTTTTTATATCTAGGGTTCCCATTTTGTGGGTCACAGGAGGTGCTCAGAAGACACGCGGCCACGGGTTTTGGTTAGTGCGAATGTGCCCAATATTAGTCAGGTTCATACATCCAACCCAAAATGTGGTTTTAGTTTTGTCTCCGTGTATAGTGTGAAGCAAGCTCTTGTTTGCAGCTGAAAAAGTGTGAACCCATCCAGTTATGGTTTGTTCACTAAACCATGATTATGCATGTGTGATAGGTTCTTCTCTCAGCTTGTCGGAGGCTGCCACTGCTCGGTTTAAACTTTCGAGGTCTTGCATCCCCTACCAGAAGCCACTACACCAGTGTTTCTCAACCTTGGCCACTTCAAGCTGTGTGGACTTCAACTCCCAGAATTCCCCAGCCAGCATAGCTGGCTGGGGAATTCTGGCAGTTGAAGTCCACACAGCTTGAAGTGGCCAAGGTTGAGAAACACTCCACTACACACAGAAGATGCCAAAAAAAATCATTCAAAGCTTCTTGTAGCTTCTTTTTAGCCAGGGTTGAAAGGCACGGCCAGGTGAACAGTTTTAAACAAACCGTCGGTCAGCCAAATAGGCCTGCAAGCCAGAGTTAATGAGTGGGATCAGATGCATCAAAAACTGTGGGGATTGCATTGTCCGGATGCAGCTGGTGTTGGGGGCGCTCTCACAAAACGATTGCCATACAAGCACATGCCCGCCTGCCCAGAATGGAGGCCCCAAGACACGGGTTAGCAAAGTCTCCTGTCCATGGCGCATCTCATCTTTATCTCCAGCCTTCCCATCCGCTTCCTTGGCTCTTCTAACAATGGCATCTCTTCCTCGTTCCTTTCCTCCCTGGCCAGATGGCCCAGCTGATCTCTCAGCCCCATAACGACAGCTTTGGGTCAAGCTTCCTGCAGTGGAAGACGGCCGCCTACAGCTCTCAGAATCCCCGGCGGGAAGACACCGTCCACTGCCAGTATTACCCACTTGAGGTGGTCAACACCACCGGTCCGGAGTTCAGCATTCTCCGGGCCTTCTTTGGGGAGGACGTCGAACGACGCTGCAGCCTGTCGGCCGTCAATGTCTCCTTTGGCAGCGAGGACAACGAAGCCTATGAAGAAAAGGGATACTTGAGTTGGTGAGGATCCATTTGGGGAGCTGGCTCCCTGCCAGAAGTGAGGGGTGGGGGTGTCTCTGCCCTGGACCACCGTGAGCCCCTTCCTGTGGGTTGAGCTGCGTCATTTTGCAAACGGGGGGTCTCCTCCTGCGCTGATGGTTGGCGATGGTTTCAGACAGCCCAATTCCCCCAATCATATGTCGGCCAAGCAGCAGCTGCTTCGCTGCTCATGATAAATAGATTGTTTCTGCTCTAAGAAAGTGGTGGGCAACCTTTTGGTGGCCAGAGGTTGGGTTAGGGGTAGAGGTGGCAGGGCAGGCATCTTGATTTTTAACTGTTTGACATCTTCCATGTGTCTCCTAGCTTAAAACGGCAGGGAACTGGGCCAATCGTTTTCAGCAGCCCGGATCTCTGTGGGTGTGGGGAGTGGACTCCAAGCCCCATCTCAGCTGCAGTCTCCCACTCCTAGTGAAATACGTGGGGCCCACGCCGTGGGAAGAACCGGGAGGGAAACGGGTGAGGGACTTGAAGAGGATTTCAGCTTAGGGGAGTAGGGTTGGGGTTAAGGAAAGGGGCCAAGGCATTTGAAGCGCTGGTGGCTGGGGAGGGCTGGGCAGGAACGAGCTCGCAGTGGGGCCAGCCAGGGTCCCAAGAGGGGGGTTGACAGGAAGAGAAACTTTTGTAGGCTTCCAAAGTGATCAAGGAAACAGAGCTGGGGTTTAAAGAGAGGCTGGGAATTCATACATTACCTGTGTTTATTCCTTCTGAAGTAACAGAGTGTTGGAAAGAAATTACGTGAAGGGTCTCTTCATTTAAAAAAAAAATGAGCCAGTTTGGTAGTCAGCAGATTTCCAGATTTTAACGCGGTCTTTTCATGCAAGAGTACCTCTGGACTCCATGTGGCCCCAGCAGTGTGCCTTGATGATAATAATCATATGCTGCAGTAGCTGGCAACTT
The DNA here is from genome assembly GCA_023362775.1 of Charina bottae. NCBI lineage: Eukaryota > Metazoa > Chordata > Lepidosauria > Squamata > Charinaidae > Charina > Charina bottae. The sequence goes on from JALMGJ010000026.1 coordinate 2,731,542, forward strand.
GCTGGACAGATAGAAGGACCAATGAGAAAGAACTAGATAAAATAGGGAAATATAAAGACCTTCAAATAGAGATCAAGCGAATGCAGAAAAAGAAAGTTGTGGTGATGCCAATAGCGGTTGGTGTGCTTGGTACCTTCCCAAAAGATCTGGAAAAGAAGCTGGGCACGATAAAAATGGGCAGAATCTCAATGCATGAGTTATAAAAATTGCACGACTTGGAAAAGTGCTTATATTACAACTATATCTTGAGCTATCCTAGATCTTTGGGAAGGATCCAACAGACAAAAGTATCAAAGGCTGTTGTGGGTCTTCCGGGCTGTGTGGCCGTGTTCTGGAAGTTGTGGTTCCTAACGTTTCGCCAGCATCTGTGCAGATGCTGGCGAAACGTTAGGAACCACAACTTCCAGAACACGGCCACACAGCCCGGAAGACCCACAACAGCTATCGAACTCCGGCCGTGAAAGCCTTCGACAATACATTAAAAGTATCAAACCCAGGCAGACCAGTGTTTCTCAACCTTGGCCACTTTAAGACGTGTGGCCTTCAACTCCCAGCATGGCTGGCTGGGGAATTCTGGGAGTTGAAGTCCACACATCTTAAAGTGGCCAAGGTTGAGAAACACTGTGGTAGACCGTGTGTGAATAGCAGTAATAACGACGTCTTTTCCATTGCCTTTGCTGTTCCTTCCAGGTCCGCACTGGTCGGTTTTGGGGAACCACCAAGAGAGAGCTTCTCTATGCTGGTCATTGGCATTCTCGCCGTGGCACTGGGGACGCCAGCGGTGCTCTTAATTGTGGGGGGCCTTTTTGTGCTCACAAGACAGGAAAAGCCATGTTCTGAGTACGAACCAATCAACTGATGGGTGCGAGGAGCCCAAAGTGGACGCTTCTCCAGGGCCGCATTTACAAACAGACAACAAAGCTTCATTGTGGATTATTCCAAAGACACCTGTCTCAGCTGCCCCTGCGGGGTGGGATTTATTTATTTTTTCCCCCTAAAGGGGGCTGAATTCATCTCAAAATCAGGATTGTGAAGAGGGCCGTGTTCTCCGGGCCTGTTTAACAGGTTCTGCTATTTTGAAAAAGGTTTTGTGGGGTTGCTGCGATGACCACCTCATCTGGACGTGCAGTTTTTGTTGAGCAGGAATGGGATGTGACGTAACGGTTTTGTGGTTCTGAATGACCACCTCTCAGACGGTCTCTTCCTACGATGTACGGAGTCTCTCTCAATACATGGAGCGCAATGCTCAAACACGGGGACATTTCAGTTTACAGACTAAGTTCTTCAGGGTGCTGTATTTTTCAATAATTTTTCAATAATGAATTGGTTGGAGCAGTGTTTCTCAACCTTGGCCATTTTAAGATGTGTGGACTTCAACTCCCAGAGTTCTGGGAGTTGAAGTCCATACATCTTAAAATGGCCAAGGTTGAGAAACACTGGGTTGGAGAGTTGGAATGATCTTTGCTTTCTCCGCATCCTTAGAGCAGTTCCCTGCTGCTGATTCTGCAAGAAGTCTTGAGCCTTTGTTTCCCATCTCACCACCTTCCCGGGGGAATTAGTGTGTTTGGGGAGAGTTACCTCCCCTCCATGCTAATTTTGCTTTTCCCTCCCACCCTCTCAAAGACCCAGAATGTTGAACCCTCTTTTCAATCATCACATGGACCTTTCGACTTAGGAAAAAATGTTCTCTCTCTCTCGAGCTGATTTGCATCAACAGCACAAAATATCTCGGTAAGGAATTGCTTGCTTCTGGGCAACCAACTTCTTTCTCTAGCGGAGGCTCCTGTGTCTTTTAAGGAGTGGAGTTTTAGATGCTCCTCCCTGTGATTTTGGTTTTTTTAAGTCATGTCCTCTAGGAAGTTCTCAGTTTTGTGGCTATTAAAGAGCACGGTAGGGGGAGGAAGTTGGCAGCTGTTGAAAAAATGTGTGCACGTGGGTCAACCACTAACTGTGTTGTTTACAGGCTGCTGTTCAGAAAAAAGCAGGCAAATAGCCCTCTGGAGTCACTTTTCTTTGGAATCAACTTCCTCCAGTGCTGGTCCCTTAAGAGCTGAAATTAATTTGAGCTTGCAGAATAGAATTGCCTTCCAAACGGGCTCTAGAGCAGAGCGGACTGAAGACAAATCAAGAGTCAGGCCAAGGCCAGAAAGTTGCCGAGTTGAACTCTTTGAAAAGTTAGCAAAGCCGAGCCAAAGTTTCTGGAACGAACCTGTCTCGCCTTGGGGGTTCCAGGTATTGGGATGGAAATTCCCAGCATCCTTAGCATGCTAGCTAGGAATGCTGGGAGTTGAAGTCTCAGCCCTACTGGGGCTCCCCAAATTGGGGAAAGCTGAGGTGAGATCAAGTGCTAAATCAGTGTAGGAAAGGCAGCCCAGGAAGGCAGGAGAGAATGTGGGGCACCTCTTAGGACCTGCCTGCCCCCTTCATTTTCTCTGGGTCTGCGCTCATTGGCCCCTCCTGCCTTCTCCACTTAGGGCAGTGTTTCTCAACCTTGGCAACTTTAAGACGTGTGGCCTTCAACTCCCAGAATTCCCCAGCCAGCAACCTCCTTACAGCTTCAACTCCCAGAATTCCCCAGCATGGCTGGCTGGGGAATTCCGGGAGTTGAAGTCCACAAGTCTTAAAGTTGCCAAGGTTGAGAAACACTGGCTTAAGGGCTGGGATATTTCTGCGTTAAGTGGCACCAGCATCCTGGCTTGACGCGAAGAGCTTTTGGCTTCATTGTGCAGCCGTTTGGGTGTTGCTGTTTTAACGTACGCCACGTAGGGGGGATTTGCGTGTGGGCTGGAAGCTTGTGGGCTTTGTCTTTCAGGGACCAATTAAAAGGGAAGTTTTGCAATACAGCTTTTCTGTGGTTGTCGTCTGTCGGCGTTCAAACCCGGTTTTGAGACCTGGCGGTTTCCTCAGTGGGCGATGCGGCGCTTCCGATTTGCTTTTCGAGATCATAGGGGAAGTAGTCCATAGCCCTGTTCCTTACTGCCTCTTGATGGCTCTGCAAACTCACTAAACGGAAAAATATGCAGCTCTGCAGCAGACATATTTTGTGCCCGAAACTGGTGCGTTGCAGGGCCGTAATCTTTTTATTAAAATAATCTTTTTCAAAAGTCTGAGGGACCTCCAGGGAGGTGGGGGGGGGGACGGTGGTTCACACATTGTTCTGTGTGTGAAATCAAGTATCTGTGAGTTCTTTAATAAATCGTGGTTAAATTTAAATTAATTTTGGACTTTGTGCGGTTTAGTACCTGGGATGTAATCCATTCGGCCCCGGTGATTTAATTCCATTCAACTAAATGTTCTCTCACCATTTCCTCACCAGTTTTGACCGACGTTTCCCTTCTGCCTCCACGGTGCAGCTTCTGACAAGCTGGACCACTTTTTCCTTTTGCAAAAAAAGACAGGTGCAAAATAGCAACTAAGCAGTTCAGCCTTCTCTCTGTTGCCTGCCACCACCTTGGAATCTTCTCCAGCCAGAGAACTGACCGTTTCCTTGACTTTTCTCTTGTCAAACAGAGAGAGAAATCTACTGCTTGCCAGATCATCATCATCATCATCAACATGTCTATTGTTAGTGCATTAATGATCTCAATAGTAAATGAAGGGAAGGATAATTTTCACACAAGGTAAAGTCACCTTCAAGCCAAGCTTAACTCTCCCAGCATTTCTAAATTATTTGTTGGGCTAGTCCAGCTTTTAAACACATCTAATGTAGTTGTAGCCCCTGGAAACAGCTGCTTTGGGGCTACATTAACAAATAATTCCTTTTTCCAGTATGTTACCCGGACACATTATTACCTTTGGTGACCTTTTACCTTGACAGGTGGGCATATTTTTACCTTGACAGGTGGGAAGCCAGCAGGGAAGGCTGCAAGTGGCTCCGGTAAATCGTTCGCACTGCTTTTTCTCCTGAGGATCCTGGAGATCTCGTACTCCACAGCAGGCGTGCACCCACAGCACCCCCCCTGCCCGCACTCTGTAGCACCCGCCCAGCCGTGCTTACGTCGTGTCAGCTGCCCACGCCTGGCAGCAGCCACTTACCCATCCGCCAGCCTGCTTGCAAGCTGCCCAGGACTTGCGACTTCCTGCCGGCTTCCCCATTGACTTTGCTTGTTGGAAGCCGGCAGGAAGTCACGAGGAGGTCCTCTCAACGACCCGTGATCCTCACCTAACTACAGCAATGGGGACTGCCAGGATGTCACCAGGAGGCTACGCAGTTCAATTTCCTGGACTCGCAAGACCCCAGGCTAAAATGGCTGGCTAGCTTATAGTTCAGAGTATTATATGAACACAGCCAGCAACAGGTCAAATGGACTTCTGGGACCAACTTTTTTCCAAATAATAAATCAGCAAGTTTAATGAGCAAAACTTGCATTTTTGAAACCCGAGCTGTTGACTACTACAAAGTGAGCTTGGCCCAGTAACCTCTTGGCTCAAACCGCTGGTAAGATTTTACTAAGGGTTATTGCACCTGGCAAAGCATAGCCAGTTGTGATTTGCTGCCCACCCTCCATGACTTTTCATGACACCCTTATCCAAGGCTAGGTTTACTCTATGGACCCAACGTTAGATGCTCACATGAGACAGCTGACCAGAAACTAACCTCGTGGCTAGGGTTGTACAACATCCTAGGAGAAAATGGAGTTGGCCAACGGGGAGCTCAGCCTGTTGTGTGAAACAGATGGAGTTTGCTGGTCGTCTTTGTGGTGGCTAGTTGGCTAGCTTTGGGGTGACTCAACTGAGTTTGGTGTCTTGCTGAGGATAAGGGAAAAGGTGTGCTGGGTTATTGCCTGAAATGATCCTGTTTTTCAACTCCTGTTTCTAGGGTTGAAGGTTGGGTGAAATCTCAGTTGAACATGGATCTTGCAAAATGCCACAGTTGACATGCTTTAAACATGCTCCACCTTAACTACAACTGAATCTATTGTCCATCTTCGGGAAAAATGCTACGCCTAACCATGCCAATGTGTCAGCTTTACCAGGTAGACCAGACAGGAAACACGGCCAGATAAGCTAATTCTACTTTATTGTAAAGCTCCATTAACAGAATCTTGCAAGTCTGAAAGTGCAATTCTCCCGCTGTCTCCTTTACAGCCTGAGAAACTAGGGAGGGTCTCTTCTGAGCCTCTTTCTCCGCCCATTATGCAGCTGTGGGCTCTGCCCTCTCTTATCTGACCGTTCCCCAGGCATCTCTTCATCCCGTCTCCCAAGGTCATTCCCACATACCATTACCCAATGCTTAGTTTCATGCAAATCAAATGAATACGCTCTCCCCAAATCATCTTGTGGCAGTCTGACCTTTGTTCCAAGGCAAGCTTTGCACCTTGATTTTTTGTCCCCTGTAAAAAAAAAATAAACTCCATTCTCAGCTTTGGCATCGGCATCAGCACATCTCAAGCTGTGGGATGACCACCTTCCAGACCTAGGAAGGCTCTGCCCTTCCACCCACTTTCAGGCAGACGCTTAGAAGCGTCTCTGGGTTCTAGCAGAGAGAGGGACTTGGGGGCTGCCCCATTTCAAATCCATCTTGAACATTGTGCAGCAGAATTTGGCCTCCCTTCTGGAGACGTGAGAGGTTTCCAGTTTTCCTTTCCAGTCTGGTCCTCCATGGTTATTTCATCCGGTCTATTGATCAGGCATGAGACCAGCTTGGGTTTATATGGTATTTCCAAATTATAGGAAGCGCTTGCTCCTGTTTGTCTCGCAGGGGTCAGAGCCCAGTTTGAGACCCATCTCCAGTTCATCACAGTTTAAGGAGGATTCTGTCAGGGAGATAACTGGCGGAGGAGGAGGGGGCTCCCTCCAGAGGGATAAACGCATGTGCAGTACTGAATCGCTTTGCTTTCCTCGCAAGAGGCTGAAGAAGGCACCGTCCTAATTTCTTGGGCCTTTTCTCTGGGCATCACTAGTTCATTTTAGCTTAGCTGGATTCTGTCTAGCAGAGTAGAACAATAAAACACTAGAGCCTGTACACCAAGTCTCAGCGTGTTCCTTCACTCGAAGTCAGGACAGATTCCGAGAAACGAAGAGGTTCAGAAAAGGGCCACAGAGATGAACAGGAAAGTGGAAGCAAAGAGACCCCCGTTTGGGGGCATGTTGAGTTTCAGGAAATGCAGCAGAGGGGGAAGAGGAATATGCCAGCCCCCTCCCATCCCTGCAAGGGAGAAGAAGGGCAAGACCTGCGCTCCCTCCTTCCAAGTAATGGATCCAAGTTGCAGGAAAGCATCTGGCTGAACGTTAGGAAAGACTTCCCACAATCTGGACGAGGAGCCAACGGCACAGAGAGGAGATGGGCTCCCCTCCAACGGATACCTTCAAGCTGAGGGTGGCCAGTCTTTTTGTTGGGATGCTTTAACCGGTTTGGGCTGAGTGGGGGTCAGTCTAGATGGCCTCAGGGGCTCCACCCGATCCTGTAGTTTGCCAAGGGCTGAGATGAGCCCAGCAGCGCTTCGGCCACGGAGGAGAAGACCGGGACGTTCCCCGGCTTGGGGTCTCGCCGTCCTCACCCCCAGTATCGGGGCCTGGAGGCTGCCAGCTGCTGCTCCTTCTCCGGGGGGGGACCCGCCTTGCGACTGGCGGTGGCAAACATGCTCTCCGTGTCCAGAAGAAACATACTGTAGAGGTTGAACAGCAACATGGCGACGAGGGGGAGGAACGTCAAGCCGAACCCGAAGCCGCGGAAGGAGCGGCCCATGGCGTAGGCCAGCCAGTAGAGAAGGCTGAAAGGGGGAGAAAGAAAAAAGTGTCAGGCATGGTCAAAAAAGTCAAGATGGCAGCCGCAATGGCGCGATCGAAGCTCCACCCAGGTTTCACGTGCATGGCGTCCCTACGGGCACCCATCAAGAACCCAAGCCAGCCCTTGCGTTTCAAAGGAATAATGCCAGTTTTTGCAGGGCTTTTCCCCCTTTGGAGTGCAAGACAGCTGACCCCTGCAACAACCGCCCTGTGAGGTAGGCCAGGTTGGATTCTCCCGGCGCACAAGACGAGGCATTGGTCAGTTTGGGGTTTCTGTCTTGGGGAAATCTAGCCCTCGCCTTTCCCATGGCTGTCCACAGGATATGGTCCAAACAGTCAAGATGGCAGCCGCGATGGCATAATCAAATCTCTGCCTGGTTTTACGTGTGACTGCGGACACCCCGCTCCTTGCCGTCCTGTAAATGGTCTGCTTTTGTGACCTAAGTTATAAGCCATGGATTATGGTTTAGAATGAACCCAACCAATTGGAGTTCATCCAATAAGCCATCATGGGGTTAAATCAGTGTTTCTCAACCGTGGCCACTTTAAGACGTGTGGACTTCAACTCCCAGAATTCCCCAGCCAGCCAAGGCTGGCTGGGGAATTCTGGGAGTTGAAGTCCACACGTCTTAAAGTGGCCACGGTTGAGAAACACTGGGTTAAACGATTGAGGAAATGTCTCCAACCCAGAGGAGAGGTCCAGAAGCAAGAGAGGGGAGTCTCGCTGTCTTTCTCTTACCGTGAAATTGCAAAAAGGGCCGTCAGCAGCGGGATCAGCTTGAGGCCTTCCTGGGGCAGGTAGGTGGAAAGGACCGCGATGTTGAAGAAGTAAAGGATGAAGAGGTGGACCGACTGGGAAACGTAGTGCCGGTGAATCTCCACCTCCCGTTGCAGCTCCTCAAAAGGCTGCAGGGAGGAGGAGCAAAGGCGGGACACCCCGTAAACCATCATCCCTGCAGGAGAGGAGGGACAGGAGAGAGGGGGTCAGGAAAGGGCGGATCAAGAGGGACCTCGCCCAGGGAGACCACGAGGCTCCGTTTCTGCACCTGGGCCTTTCCAAAGGGATTGGGGGAGAATTCCCATCATGCTCAAGGAAGGTGCAACTTTTGAAACTCCTGGGAAGGCCAGATTGGGAAACTTGGCTGGGCCTTCAAGCCACGCAGAGGTTCTTGCAGGCGCTGGTGGCCGATGGACCTGGGAGTCCAGCAGCTCCAGGGTCTCCAGGATCCCAGGAATACCTGGAATGCTGAACAAGGAAAGCTGAATGCTGGAGATGGGGCAATGTTGATCTCCTATTCTGCTTTCCCGGGAGGCAGACCCATTCCCTCCCAGCTTTTGTGATGCACCCATTAGCTCCCATTTTCAGACATCTAATTAAAAGAGGGAGGGGATAATTTGGCTGGGAGGAGCCAAACATTGGGCTTGTAGATCTTAAGAATTCTGGTCTGTGACCGTAATTGATTGCAGATCTTAAGGATCTCCCAATCTTTTCTTCCATAATTCAAGCCCTGATCTCTATTATCTGGGGAATTCCAATTTCACGGAAATCCAATTTCAAGACCGCTTTTCTTGCGCAACCTTCCGAACCCGTTTCTCCGGTTCTCAAGCCTGGCTAGGGAAAACAGGTGTTGGAATAAAAAGGTAAAAGTTGAGTTCCTGTTCCTGAATAGTTCTCTGGGCAGCAGCACGACAAGGAACACGTCCTTGTTTTCTTCCCAGCCAAACCTAGAGAGCCTTAAATCAGCCAAAGTCAATTAATTTCCATTCTGCCTTTCCTCCAGGGTGGCATCCTCCCCCAACGTCATCCATACAACAGCCCGGTAAGGAAGGCTGGGCTGAGTGACAGTGACAGACCCAAAGTCACCCAATCAGGTGACTTGCCTGAGGCTGGATTTGAACCTGGCTCTCTCCACTCCTAGTCCAACCCCTTCGCCATCAAGTACCAACCCTTGTACCACTCAGGCTCCACAACATGATGGTGCTTCTAACTATGCATTATTTTTCTCAGGACCCAGCTTGACCATTTACAAGAGGGGCACCTGTAAAACAAAGTTCAGAAACAAGTTCTCTGTCTTATGACGACCGAGAAATGCTGGTTAATTATTGGAAGAGAAATCGATCAGGAGTTTCAGCAATCAGACTAGTCTGCCCCTTAACCCCTTGCCATCCAAAACCAGTATGCAAAGGAAGGGAATTTCTGGAAAATAACCTAACTGGCACATTGCTATAGAATTTAGTTTGCTTTCCCGCTTGCAAGGGGTGTCTGCAGGTGTGATCAAAAGAGGCAAGATGGCAGCCACGATGGTGCGATCAATAGTGCAATTGAAGGGGTTTTGCCTTTTTGGACCGCACCCTGCAGATATCTTGACCCACTTGAGCGCTTCAATGGAGCATCTGGCTAACCCAGGATAAGGAATGATGGGGCTCTGGGTTGGCCCTGGAGGGAAATGATGGGCACCTTCTACTCTGCGGAAGAGCAGAATCCCGCTCACCTAAAATGATGGGGAAGGTGGCAAAAGCCCCGCAGCGAAGGGTGTAAACGAGGCGGGAGCTCATGGTTGCCATGGTGGGCACATCGAAGGGCAGGAAGATGTAGGCGCCATAGATCAGGCAGGGGAAGATGATCATGGCGCTACCCATGGAAGCCACGGCTTTGAGGCTGGCTGAGCTGCAGTTGCCCTTCCTCTGGCAACAAGAGGCCTCGGATGGCTCTCCAGCGTGACCGGGCAGGTCATCCGAGCAGGCCGAGCAGCCTTGAGTGATGAAGGTTTGCTTCTCAGGGTCATCCTTCTCCTTCTTCTCACATTGCCCCCTGTCCTCAGGCTCCCGAGGCTGCCACTGCGGCTTCTTGTGGCTCCTCCGAGGGCGTTCAATGCAGAGGGGGTCGATGGGGACGAAGACGTGAGCTGCCACGGCAGGCACCCCGTTGCCCTCGCGGTCCTCAGGAGGCTTCAGGAGGGCCTGATGCTCCATGGCGGAGCCCACCACGGCTTCCTTCATGCTCCCTTCTGGGCTAGGCCTGGCGTCCGTCTCCAATACCCCCAGCGGTGGCATCTCCAAAGTGGGATCGTGTTGAGCTCGGCCCCAGGGCAAAGTTGCCTCGGCACTGTCCGAACTCTGCTCTTGGGTGCGACTTTGGGTCAGCTGGTCTGGGGACAAGTCCTTTCCCAAGGGCACCATCGCCACGTCTTCCGAAGGGGCAACCACTGACATCTTGAGCTGCCCGACCTTTTAGAGATGTTTGACACAGTTCCGTATCCGTCAGGCTTCTTCTGCGAAATCTCGGTAGTCTCCGCTCCTTCTTCCCCAGACAGCTCCTGTACGCAGAAAGGAGGATCTGGGAAAACAGGCCATGAAAATGTTGGGCCGTGCCGCGCCTCGTCCTCGTGCTACAAAGGGATGGAAAAGTATATACGATCAATTGGTTTAAAGACATCCCAGGGACACAGGGCCTGGAGGATGATGGGTCAAGGTCTTGCCACTAAGCAAATACCTACAAGAGGAAGCACGAAGGAAACCTTTCACTGTTAGAGTTCTTGTGTTGCCCTGGCGAATTATTCCTATACAAAACAAAGCCAAGCTTCTCATGGTGACGTGAAGTGCAGGTGCAAGATAGCAACAATCACCGTGTGTATTGTTTTGACTAGATTGCATGGGAACAAGGTCTCCTGATATCCTTCCGTGGGAAGCCTTGCTCAAGCCCCCCCTGAGCAAGGAAGGGGGAAACCCAGTGCGTAGATGCAGCACTGCTAACCAATAGCAGGTCATGCTATGTGCTTTAGGCCTAATGCTTTGAGGCCTAGTGTGCGTGTCACAGCTAACTTCCAGCCAATCAGAAAGCTAGGTGGTCTGAATATACAACCATGCAAAATGGTGTTCTACGTCTTCTTGATTTCTAGTGTCTTTTAGCCATGTAGTTCTTCACGTGTTCACTTCCCGTGGACTGGGCAGAGTGAGCTATGCCTGGCTTTGGGTATAGGCCGTGGCAGGAACTCTGGCCCTGGGATCAATACACGGAACTCTGCTTATAAGTTTGTTTTGTTTTTCCTTTTACAACGATGTATCCTGTATATTCATCTTTTTCATTATTGCGATAATGTGATTGTATCTGCATTATTGCCCTATGCTAAACAGTAAACACTGTTAGCCCTAACAAGCTGCATTTTTGTCTGTTTATTCTCAAGCCTCGGTTTTTCCCCTTTAAGCCAGCATATACCCCATCATTCACTTTGTTGGTTGTCAACACAGGAACTATCACCACAAATTAAAGTTTGAAGGAGATCCGTGTGTGAAGAAGCCTCTGCCAGTCTTCACAGTCAAAAATCAGATTGGGCAGGACTAAATAGCCTGGGCATTTTCAGCGAGGCAGGGCCAAGCTGCCACCTAACAAATCTGAAGTCAGAATCTGGTCCAACCAGAAAATGACGGGCCTGGATTGCTGCAAGACTGGTTCACTGAGCCAAGCTGTGGTTTCTTTAAACTATGGTTTATTGGATGTGCAATGTACCGAACCATAAAGCACAAATTTCACTGAATGGGTTCACGCCACACAGAGAGCCAATATCAAAATCAAAGTGTGTAATGGCGTCTGTACCAAACTGGAATAACATAAAGATGGTGACGTGTGTGATGACATCATCACACAAAGCTGCCATTATGTAATCTGGAAGTGGCAGTTGCATGATGACATCATGCAATTTTCAAGGTCATCCTCATCACAGCCAAGGAGCAACCATATTAACTCTTAATAAAAACCCTTACCGTTATTAAAAGATTAAGATACTTTCCTCTCACATGCACTATTTCCCAGACTTCTGGTCCTGCAGATACTCTCTTCTGCGTGGCCCCCCAAACCCCCCCAACTTCAGCGGGGTTTACTTCCACATCTCTGCAGCAGGGGGTCTGTACAATTTGGGGTGAGGGAAAGGCTACAGCTGAAAGAGCCCGCTTGGGGTCACCCCCCAAGTAGGCGGAGCTAGGACAGAGAGGTGGGCATGGCTGGGAAACAGTGGGTGGAGCCAAGATAACCACTACATTTGATTTCATTTGAATGATGAGTACTGATAAATAGGTCCTAGTGCCTGCATTGTGCTTTGCTGCCTCCAAACCTGCCCTGCCAGGATTCCACGCAGGTCCTAGTGCCTGCCTTGTGCCTTGCTGCCTCCAAACCTGCTGTGATTCCACGCAGGTCCTAGTGCCTGCCTTGTGCCTGGCTGCCTCCAAACCTGCCCTGCCAGGATTCCACGCAGGTCCTAGTGTCTGCCTTGTGCCTTGCTGCCTCCAAACCTGCCCTGCCAGGATTCCACGCAGGTCCTAGTGCCTGCCTTGTGCCTTGCTGCCTCCAAACCTGCCCTGCCAGGATTCCGTGCAGGTCCTAGTGCCTGCCTTGTGCCTTGCTGCCTCCAAACCTGCTGTGATTCCGTGCAGGTCCTAGTGCCTGCCTTGTGCCTTGCTGCCTCCAAACCTGCCCTGCCAGGATTCCGTGCAGGTCCTAGTGCCTGCCTTGTGCCTCGCTGCCTCCAAACCTGCTGTGATTCCACGCAGGTCCTAGTGCCTGCCTTGTGCCTGGCTGCCTCCAAACCTGCTGTGATTCCACGCAGGTCCTAGTGCCTGCCTTGTGCCTTGTTGCCTCCAAACCTGCTGTGATTCCACGCAGGTCCTAGTGCCTGCCTTGTGCCTGGCTGCCTCCAAACCTGCTGTGATTCCACGCAGGTCCTAGTGCCTGCCTTGTGCCTGGCTGCCTCCAAACCTGCCCTGCCAGGATTCCACGCAGGTCCTAGTGTCTGCCTTGTGCCTTGCTGCCTCCAAACCTGCCCTGCCAGGATTCCACGCAGGTCCTAGTGCCTGCCTTGTGCCTTGCTGCCTCCAAACCTGCCCTGCCAGGATTCCGTGCAGGTCCTAGTGCCTGCCTTGTGCCTTGCTGCCTCCAAACCTGCTGTGATTCCACGCAGGTCCTAGTGCCTGCCTTGTGCCTGGCTGCCTCCAAACCTGCTGTGATTCTGCGCAGGTCCTAGTGCCTGCCTTGTGCCCTGCTGTAAGAGTGTGTCGCGAAATGATGCATGTCTAAAAAGTGTGTCACCAACATGGAAAGTTTGGAAATCTCTGCCATATATGTTGGAGGTGCTTCAGCTGATCTTCTCTAGTGTACGGATTACAGTATATTGTTACTGTGTTAGTAAAGATGCCCTCAGGTTGGGCTTGATGCTTGTTAATTTAATAGCCATGTTTGTTAATTCCTTGGTAACAATACAGAAGGGGTTTGCCATGGCCTTCTTCTGAGATGTCTATGAAGGTTCTCAGTCATCCAGGTGGAATTGTCTGTAGCTTGAATCATGTCAACTGGATTTCTATTTTCTCAGTGGAAACGTTTCGCTCCTTATCCAGGGAGCTTCTTCAGTCTGAAGAAGTAAGTAAGTAAGTAAGAAGTAAGGGAATCCTAAATATGTTTCTAGGTAGCTGTGTGACCTTCCACCTGGGGCTAGGTCATGGTTATATTGAGATGTTATTTCTAAGTCCTTTTATTATCTAAAGGAGGATCGTTAAGATCACCATGCTGCTGTTGAGCTTGTGAAATGGTCTTAATCTTCCTAGGCACAGAAGACAAAGCCGGGAGGAAAATAGGGGAAAGATTGTGCCTGAGGCCCCCATCTCTATTCAAGGAAAGATTTTCTAAGTTGGCATAAATGGATTCCTTGACCCCTCTCTCAAACCACCTATCTTCTCTGTCTAAAATGTGAACATTAATGTCCTCAAATGAGTGTCCGAAACGTTTCCACTGAGAAAATAGAAATCCAGTTGACATGATTCAAGCTACAGACTTCTTCTGAGATGTTTTTTCAATTTGCAAATTTAGCCTCCCATCCAATAGCAGCCAGTTTTGACCGTTTTTAATTTTGCTATCAAAAACAATTAGCCACCTGCCATAAAAGGACTCCACCCAGAGTAGTTATGCACGAGATGGGTGGCAGAGAAATTTGATAAATAAAATCAGAAGGAGCCAGCACCTTCTCCAAATAACGCATTTTATTAAAGAGCAGAGATTTTGTGAGCTGCATTTTATTTTATCAGATGTGATTTTCTGCTACTGCAGGCTAACATAGCTCTCCTCCTACACTTTCTGCTGCAGAATTGTGTTAAACTTTTCCATAAATTAGGACTTATTTTATTAGATGCACGGAGTGTTACTTAGGTTGCTAGACTTCATAATTGTGGGTCTGTGTGTATTTATACACAGAGAAAGACACTGCACATACACCCAGAAGTGACAGGGTTCATATTTTATGCTAACCCATAATATGATCTATTTGGATTCGGTTTAGCACGTTGCACGGACCCAGCCATTGTGGCAGTATGCTATGCGTACCCAGGCAATCGCGGCTATGCACACAATGTGAAGCGTGAATCCAGCCAAACTACAAACAAGGCACTCTATTCTGGCGTTAGTGTGATGGGCCAACAAGCCATTGTGGTTAAATTTTTAAAAAATCCTTGGTTAACATTATACATGAACCCAGCAGAAAAAAAACAGAAAAACATCAACGGCTGTGGCAAAATGCAGAAAACCCAATTTATGGCATTTCAAGACAGCGCCAATAAAACTACGCACCAATACAGTATTTCATCTCCACTCCTGATCAGCCCCCCCCCCCACCGCAACCAGGGGAGGTACGTTAGTCGTGTTTACACCGCACACTTAACTTGGCTCCTGAATTAACAGACTTTCTGGAGTTGCACCATACTTTGAACGACCCACCACACTAAAACGACCTGAGTTGGCTGGAGTGGAGTCGCCCCGCGCGCTGAGCCGCCACAAACCCAAACGGGGAACGACAGAGAAGCAACCAAGCCAGGGTATATAAACAGAGAGCAAGTCCCACTCCCTTTTCGCACTGAGGATGTTGCCTAGCCTGGCAATGAAACGTCTGCAAGAAAACAACAAGGCTCAGAGAGCACCAAGGACTCCAGAGAACCAGCCAGTTTAGCCCCGGGAAGGATCGAACTGCCCTGAAGAGGGAAGAGCGGGAGGAAGGAAGGAGGTTGCGAGAGGATCCAAGTTAAGGTTGCCGGCTAGAAAATCTACCCGGGGAGACAGCTATTTCCCCAGCCCGGCCCTCTTACCTGCTCCCCGCCCAGCCTCTCGTTTCTCCCCCCTTTCACGCTCACTTTTTCACGCCGGGGGGGGGGGGGATAAACCCGAGTGGGTTTAGATGCCGGGGAAGCAGTTCCCGCCCGCGGCTCGCTGTCCCAGGCAGCAGTTCTGCGTGCCCGTGCGCTGCGCAACCGCTCTTTGCCTCTCCTTTGGACTTTCAAACCTGTTCGACCAGCTCAGGTGGAGCTCCGCGGGCAGAGCCGCGGGGGCCGGCCGGACTGGCCCCGCCCGCTCTCCCGGCTGCTGAGTTCAACACACACGCACAGCAAACTATTCCACTGGCCAAAATATGCTTTTTTCCACGTTGGTTCTCCACCTGTCCAGGCTAAGGCCCACCACTCAGGTCTTGCAGCCCCCTAAAGCAGCGTGTCTTAACCTCAGCCGCTTTAAGATGGGTGGGCTTCAGCTCCCCCATCTGCTGGCTAGGGAATTCTGGGAGTTGAAGACCACCCATCTTAAAGCGGCTGAGGTTGAGAAACACTGTCCTAAAGCTGTCCTTCATTATTAGCTTTTTAATAAAGGTGATGATATTAGCATTTTAGCATGGCATCCATGCCTCCTTTTGAAATTCAGAAAACCATGTTTTCCTTTTAGCCAAAGCCATTTCTTTTTTACAAGTAAAAAGTAGCCTATTCAAAAAATAAACAATAGGAAGCATATTTTGGAGTCCTTGAATACACTTGTGTTAAGGAAGTGTTAAGAAAGAAGCAAACTGGGAAAGGGAGTGATGTAACCCATAAATTTTCCCTTTTGGAATGTTATCTAGAATCAATGTCTTCTATTGTTTAATTCTTACACCAAATCAACGTCTTTTTTTGTTTGATTAGTTGCTGACGCATCACATATACCAGTTTTTTCTGTACCTATATAAAGACTTGACCCTCCTTAATAAATGCCTTTCGCTTTGCCTGAAGTACTTGTGATTCCTACTGGGTGCGTGTGAGTGAAAAAGCCACTTTGCAAAGTTAGCATCTCTCTCCCAAATTCAGGGATCAAGTTCTTATCAGCTCCACACCAATTTGGGTGCCTGAGTTTTAAAGGCAACAGTCTCTCATCCAAGTATTAACCAGGTCCAACCTTGCTTATAGAGCATTTCTTTTAAAAAAGAGCAGAGATCCTGGTATCCTGGATCCAGTCGGCAAGCAGTCAGTTTCATTGTGAGGAATTTAACAATAATATTGTATAAATAATCTAATAGACACATACTCCATCAACTACCTCAGTCTCTCTGAGATTTACAAGGGCCCCAAACAGCTGACCTTCCCTTGTGACTCTGAAGTGAGTAAGAGGCATACTTTCTCCTCCTTCCACAGTAAACTTATATTAACTGTAACCACACAATATACTAAACCCTAAACTTGAAGTAATAAAACAGAATTGCTGTGTACCTACCATATAACTTGTGACTTCCAAACAAATACACCCAATTGAGACTCAATGTAATGGTCAGTTTCACACAGCCTGCTAAGATGTCTTGGTTCCTGCTGGTCTATGAGCATAAGAAAGATTTGATTTAGGTTCCCATACCATCCTGAACCACAAATAACCCAACCCTCTTTTGGCCTACACATACAGTATTTTGCAAGCTATCCTGGCACGTACTTTGTAAAGCTGAAGCTGCCGGAGTGAGTGAGCCATAAAATGACATCACAAAAAATTGGTGGAGCCAGAATTTCCTCCTGAATGTATAGTGTGTGGGTATTTTGGGGGGAAGACTTGGAACGTTTAAAGCAGTGTTTTTCAACCTTGGCAACTTTGTGGACTTCATGGATGTGTGGACTTCAACTCCCAGAATTCCCCAGCCAGCAATTTCCTGGCCCTTCGAATGGTCACTCACGCCCTGGTCATCTCCCATATAGACTATTGTAATGCGCGCTACATGGGGCTACCCTTGAAGAGCGTCCGGAAGCTTCAGCTGGTTCAGAATGCAGCCGCGCCGGCGATTTTAGGTGCCTCAAGATCAGCACACATAACACCTTTGCTCCGCGAGCTGCATTGGGTGCCAGTTTGCTTCCAGATTCAATTCAAGGTGTTGGTTATCACCTTTAAAGCCCCTACATGGCATGGGACCAGGTTACCTGAGGGACCGCCTCATCCCTGTCACATCAACCCATCCCACCTGGTCCTGCAGAGGGCACGCTAAGAGCCCGGTCTGTAAGAGAGTTCCATCTGACCGGGTCCAGGAGGTGTGCCTTCTCTGCAGTAGTCCCCGCCCTCTGGAATATTCTCCCCCCTGAAATAAGATCGGCCCCCTCTCTCCTGGACTTTAGAAAAAACCTAAAGACCTGGTTCTGCCACCATGCTTGGGGAGGGGAGGGGAACAGCCAGTCCTGGGGTTGGCTGGTCTCTTAGATCTGCCTTGACCAGCCTTACCGGCCCATGGGATAAGTAAGACCTACCATTGTCTATGAAGGTTCTCAGTCATCCAGGTGGAATTGTCTGTAGCTTGAATCATGTCAACTGGATTTCTATTTTCTCAGTGGAAACGTTTCGCTCCTTATCCAAGGAGCTTCTTCAGTCTGAGCAAAGTTGGTAAGGGAATCCTAAATATGTTAAGTTAACTTTGCTCAGACTGAAGAAGCTCCTTGGATAAGGAGCAAAACGTTTCCACTGAGAAAATAGAAATCCAGTTGACATGATTCAAGCTACAGATAAGACCTACCATTGCTCGGATGTATTAGATATTTTATTGATTATTATTGTTATTTATGTTTTTATTGATTTTAAACTTTTTATTGTGAACCGCCCAGGGTCCCTCCTTGTGGGGGAGATGGGCAGGATATAAATGTGACAAATAAATAAATAAATAAATTACATCTTAAAGTTGCCAAGGTTGAGAAACACTGTGCTATGGAGTCTTTGGACGAGTCCCAATTGCCCATAAATTGGAGTAGGATTTTAGAAATTAATGATACGAAGCAGATGTGACCTTAAGCCATCCTTCTTGCTTTCAACCACTATTTACAAGGCATAATTACCTTTCTCACACACAAGAGATCCTGTGAGAGCCTCTCGCTCTTGTGCAGGAGAGGTAGAGTTTGCTTCCCGTCCACCCAGAATCAGCCCTTTCTACTTCCTTTTTTTTAAAATACTTTATTAGAGTTCCAAAATACAGATAAAATACAAAGTATAGAAAAGCTTGGAAAAAGAACTAAAAAAAAGACAAACTAAAAAGTCTGTAGCTTGAATCATGTCAACTGGATTTCTATTTTCTCATTGGAAACGTTTCGCTCCTTATCCAAGGAGCTTCTTCAGTCTGAGCAAAGTTAGTAAGGGAATCCTAAATATGTTTCTAGGTAGCTGTGTGACCTTACACCTGGGGTCATGGTTATATTGAGAATCCATTTATGCCAACTTGGAAAATCCTTCCTTGAATAGAGGTGGGGGCCTCAGGCACAATCTTTCCCCCATCTTTCTCCCTGCTTTGTCTTCTGTGCCTAGGAAGATTAAGACCATTTCACAAGCTTAACAGCAGCATGGTGATCTTAACGATCCTCCTTTAGATTATAAAAGGACTTAAAATAACATCTCAATATAACCATGACCCCAGGTGTAAGGTCACACAGCTACCTAGAAACATATTTAGGATTCCCTTACCAACTTTGCTCAGACTGAAGAAGCTCCTTGGATAAGGAGTGAAACGTTTCCACTGAGAAAATAGAAATCCAGTTGACATGATTCAAGCTACAGACAATTCCACCTGGATGACTGAGAACCTTCATAAAGGTAAAGGTCTCCCCGGCACATTTGTGCAGTCGTGTCCGACTCTAGGGGCCGGTGCTCATCTCCGTTTGTTAGCCGAAGAGCCAGCGTTGTCCGAAGACGCTTCCGCGGTCATGTGGCCGGCATGACACGTGCGGAACGCTGTTACCTTCCCACCGAAGTGGTGCCTATTCATCTACTTGCATTTGCATGCTTTCGAATTGCTAGGTTGGCAAGAGCTGGGGCGAGTGCGGGAGCTCACTCCGTCACGCAGGGCTGGGGATTCGAACCTCCGAACTTGCGAGCTTCCGATCGACAAGCTTGGCGTCTTACCCGCTGAGCCACCACGCCCCTGAGAACCTTCATAGACAAACTAAAAAGGTGCAGAAATACATTTTTTCCACATACAAGCAAATAGGCCAGAAGCGGTTTCCACATAGAAACAAATCCAGTCACAGTGTTTTCTCTTATCAATGCTGTCCATTTTGCCATCTCCGCCAATTCTAATAATTTCACCATCCATTCTTCCACTGTGGGAATTTGTATATCTTTCCATCTTTGCGCATACAAAAGTCTTACAAAAAAAGTCATGCATAAGCCCTTTCCACTTCCCAGTGATGGGATTTTGGTTGATTTCCAGGTGAGTTTTCAAGCCTAAATGACACAACCAAGATCACTAGCTGATTTTTGTGGTTTCATGTGGTTTCCGCTTGCTCACCCATCCCCTCCTCTTGGATTCAATCTGTTTTCCTGATGACTCATTTCTTCATAATTTGGCTTTTGAATTAATCCTCTGTGGATCCTTTCCTTGCATTCCTCCAGCAGGCTGCTACTTTTGAGATGCAAATCACTCCCACAGGAGAAACAAAGCAAATCCTTTTAGCCTGTAAAAAATTTCCTCCATTTTTCTTTCCTCTCTGTTTGATTTTTGAGATTGAACTCCTGAAAATCCTCTCACCGTTTCTTTCATCTGAAAAACACTGATCATCTCCCCCCCTCACCCCCCCCCCAATAAATCTGGAGGCAGACTGCAAATGAGCAAAGCTATTAAGATGCCGGCTCTGAACTCCTCCAGCCGAAAGATCGTTTGCATGTCAAGCCTCTTGTTACATCGTTGCAACATCAAAGAAGCGCGTACGTGACTCTCTATCGAAATAATTCTTTCAATCTACTTTGCGTATATATCAGAGCTTTCCAAACTTTTCATGTTGGTGACACGCTTTTTAGATATGCATCATTTCGTGACACACTCTTACAGCAGGGCACAAGGCTAGAACCTGCGCGGAATCACAGCAGGTTTGGAGGCAGCAGCAGCCGCGACACACCCAGACATTGCAGCAAACACACAGTTTGGAAAGCTCTGTTCTATATACAGCATGAATAAGTAGAAGATCGCTCAGAGCAGAGTTAATCAACGTTGGCCACTTCAAGACGTGTGGACTTCAACTCCCAGAATTCCTCAGCCAGCATGGGAAATTCTGGGAGTTGAAGTCCACCCATCTTAAAGTTGCCAACTTTGATTAACACTGGCTTAGAGAAAGATGGTCCGTGGCTTCTTTATTAGCAGAATTTCTTTCTTTTGGGTTCTTCTCACTCTGCTCTGCTCCCGAGGGCGAGTCAGGCTAACTTAGGGTTAGGGCTAACTCGAAAGCACGAAGACCTTCCTTCCTTCCTGTTTTCTTCTACCTAATTCCTTCCTTCCCTCTCTCCTTCCTTGTCTATTTTTCCTTCCCCCCTTCTTCCTTGTTTTCTCTTCCTTCCTTCCTTCCTTCCTTCCTTCCTTCCTTCCTTCCTTCCCTCCCTCCCTCCCTCCTTCCTTCCTTCCCTCCTTCCTTCCTTCCTTCCTTCCTTCCTTCCTTCCTTCCTTCCTTCCTTCCTTCCTGTTTTCTCCTTCCTTCCTTCCCTCTCTCCTTATCTATTTTTCTTTCCCTCCTTCCCTTCCCTTCCCCCTCCCTTCCTCTCTCTGTAGCTCTGCTGCAACTTTCCGCAGAAGCCAAGGACGTGGAGAGTGAGAAATAAAACTAAAGAACGGTGTTTGTTTGCAGAAAAACCTCTGCAGGCCAGTGTTTGCATGGAAGAAGAACAAATAGGTAATAATTCTAGGAAGTTACACAGCGCGGGGAAAGGCTCCACCTCCTTCAGAACCGGCATGCCGTTTTCTTCAGCCGAGGGTGCGAGGGAAAGAAAAACAGGCGGAGGGAGGGAGGGAGGGAGGGAGGGAGGAGAAACCAGAGCGCGACCCCAAAATTCCGAAGGCGCCCCTCTCATCTCTTACTAGCTCTACCGGCGGGGACAACGATGTCGCGAGAGCTGGAGGTCGCAGTGCCCGCGGGACTTGCTTGCGCGGGTAGTTCCCAAGGCGGTCGAGGTCTCGCGAGGCTTGGGGTCCAAACGCTCGCGAGAACTGAGGGCGCGGTCTCGCGGGACTTGGCTGAGGGGGCAGCGGCGGCGGGCAGCCGGAACGCGATGGCGGCCGAGCGGGGCCGCTGGCGGCAGCAGTACCAGGACACGCAAGGGCGGCGGCGGAGGCGGCGGCAGCAGCACCAGCGACGCCTCGTGCTCCAGGCCGGGCTGAGGCGGCGGCCGAGCGGGGCGGGCCGGGCCTGGCGCGGCGGCAGGGGGTGCTGAGGGGCTTCAGGCCTGCCGGGCGCCATGAGCCAGGGCAGCGGCGGCGGCGGCGGCGGCGGCGAGCCGGAGGCCAAAGCCCTCCACACCAAGAGGCTCTACCGGTGAGCGAACGGCGAGGCGGGAGGATGTGCGTCCGCCTCTTGCCCCCATCGTCCCCTGCAGGCGCGGAGTGGCCATGCGGCACTGCAGATCCCATCATCCCCGCAGGCGAGGAAGGCGGGCGCGTGGTATACACCCCGAGCCAGCCAGTGGGGGATAAAGTCCTCATCGCCCCTTCTTGGCCCGGATGTGGCCATGCGGGGCTTCCACACCCTTTATCCTCCGCAGGCATGGAACGAGGGCGCATGGGAACCCCCCGTCGCCCTCTAGCCAGCAAAGAGCGGGCTACAGCCCGTATCGTCCCCAGTTGGAGAGTGCGACTACGTCCCCCATTATCCTCAGCCGGCATGGTATACTGCCTTCTTGGATTACAGCTCCCGTTGTCTCCAGCCACCACGAAATGCGGCTATTTAGGGCTGCAGTGACGGTCCCCAGGAGTCGCAGCCAGCAAGACACGTGGCCTTGTGAAACTAACTCCCTATTGCCTCCAGTCAGCGAGGCAGTCAACAACCCTCTTTTACCTCTTCTCTGTCCCCAAAATCAGCAGCTGAATTTTGTCCTTTTTGCCACAGCCCTTGTGAAGGGTTGAAAGGATAATTGGACTGTCTTGGGACTCATCCCTACCTTTGTGTCCCATTTTATGCTGCTTATTAGCTTTCCCCTATCAGACACATCAAGAGTTTTTGCTCTCATCCCTAGTCAGTGATGGCAGTTGGAGTCTGACACTTTTAGAGGGCATCTGGATTGGGGAGTCTGGAGGGCATGTTGCACAGGGGGTTTAGGAGGCTGGCAACCCACAGGCCAGTAACACACTTCTCCATAGATTTGCCAGTTTGCCATGCCTGGCTGCTACAACCAGCAACATAAATGCTTCCAGTGGCATAGACTCAGTGATTTTAATCAGGCAACTGAGAATCTTTCTCCCCCAATTCTATGGGGACTTCCCAGACACTGTTGGTAAGAGGTAGTTCCCAAGTTCTTTATACAGTTCCTCCAACTTCCTTCAAGTTAAAGAATTCTCTTTCTTCTGTGCCATCCAATAGCACTCTCAATTTTGGTTGAGAGGATATTGTGCTCCCATTTTGCAGAGGGGTTTTAGAGCTATAAGTATCCCCCCCCCCCCGAAAGCACACACCAGGACAATAATGTCAGGTCAAGGTTTAGACACTTGCCTCTCCCACCATCCCTTTCAAAGACCAGGCATTTGAATACAGTGCTTGTGAGGGTGACTTTGCAAAGGTCGCTTTTGATGCCTGGGGTTGAAGGTTCTGCATGGCACAGCCTGGATGGCTTGATCTGTCATCTTTCCTGCTTTTGGAATGCTTGTCGTTGGATTGCGGCCATAGAGCTTGGCAGATGGTGCCACTGTGAGGTCTTTTAATAGACCATGGCATCTGCCTTGCTTTCTGCCAGGGAGCAAACCCAGCAACCGTCTTCACATCCCAGAGAAGTGCTGCTTTAAAGTCTGCCAGGGGTGGTGGTGGAGGTCAGTGCCATTCAGAAGTGCTCCTTCTTTGGGAAGGCAAAGAATGGGGGCTTGGGACTGTAGCCTTTCCTCGATACTGGAAGCCAGCTTGTGGGATATCAGGGCTATTTTACAGTCCTGCAGCCATGCATTCCAGAAAGGTGGCTGTCCTAGATTCTGACAGTAAAAGCCTGGGTCCCATTTTGCAATAAGCCACAATTGCACACTAAACCATAAATTGTGGTATACAAATTGCTATGGGTGAGTTCATGTGACATGTTAAGCTATAGATAGTCAAAGCATACAATGGCTTCACGTTATGTCCGAGTCCAACCGAAGGATTTCCAAGCAACAGTGTCTTCCTAACTTGAATGCGCCCTGTGCTTTTTGTAGAGCTGTGGTTGAAGCAGTGCATCGATTGGATCTCATTCTTGGAAACAAGGCAGCTTATCAAGAAGTATTTAAGCCGGAGAACATCAGCCTGAGAAACAAGTAAGAAAGTTGGGCCTTTCTTTATTTCATATTCTGTATTTCAACCAGCCTTGAAAGAACAGGATGCAGCAGTCTTACTCGAATGGAACGGGTCTGGGTGAAAGATTGCTTGGAAAAACTGAGTTCCATGGAAATACGGGATATTATAAAAGAGCTTCATATTCCTGGGTGGTAAAACTAGCTTGCCATTCATTCAGGGCAGAGCATTGCTCCTCTCTACGGCTAATTTTCCAGAGTTTGGCACCAGCGTAGCACAGAATATCGTTTGGAAGCAGCTTTATAGATAAGCAGCATAGTGATAGGGGTCTAGGGTCCCCTAGATGATCTTGGGTCTAGGCCCTGCTATGCAAATTGAGTGGCGTGGATGGAGGTGGAGGATTAGGGGCGTCTCCTGAGTTTTAGCAGAACTTACTCAGGAAACACTGCAGTTCTTAGTCTTCAAAAACCGGCGCTTGTTTATGAGCCAAGGGATCTTGGCGCTCATTTGCCACAGCAAGATCTGAGGTGCTTTTGGATCCTTCCCTTTAGACGTATATGATTAGGGCTAAAAAAGAGGTTTTCAGACCAACGGTAAGCAGCTTCTCTCCCTCCCTCCCTCACTCTTCCTCCTCGCCCCAGGCTCCGCGAACTGTGTGTAAAGCTGATGTTCCTGCACCCCGTGGACTATGGGAGGAAAGCAGAGGAACTGCTGTGGCGGAAAGTTTACTATGAAGTCATCCAGCTGATTAAAACGAATAAAAAGGCACGCTATACGTTCCGATACTTGGGTATAACCATGCACTCGGTCAGCGTCGATCCAGCTTGTGACCACAGCAGTAGTTCATACCCAGCTGTCAGTCTTAGTGGTTTGTTGTGCCCAGTAGTGGTTGTCACAGCCTTTCCCTTGCTGGTCCTTTGACTATCGTTCGTTTGGTCTGAAGAGCCAGAAAGCTATCCGGGTCTTCCCCTGACCTCGTGCCTTCTAGATACGTTGGGCTGGAAAGGCGTTGTTGCTCTTTTCTTTCGGTCTGACTTGCGCTAGGATGGCAACCTAGGATGGCTTGGGAGGCTTGCACAGCTGAAAGATTAAAAAAAAATAAAAATGTCAGAGAAAGGGGAGAAATGTTTCTGTGTGAAGAACCCTACAGTTCATTCAGTCTGGCACTTTGAAGCAGGACAGTTGAAGGATTATTACCTGGCTAGGTAATTTGGTTTTTGTCTCTTCCAATTAAGAGATTGTGGAATCGGTAATCAATGATTGATCTATTCCAACAAAGCGGAGAGTGCGTGGGTAAATCCGGGGTGCATATATCCTTTACAGCAGGGCTTTCCAAACTGGGTGTCGCGACACAATACTGTGTCGCCCGGGGGCCCCAAGTGTGTCACGCAAGAACCCGGAAGCGCTGATGGCAAACCGCCACCACACGCAGCAGCGCGCGACTGGCGGCGGGCCATCAGTGCTTCCGGGTTCCAAGGCGCCGCCGCCGCCGCCGCCATCACATCGCGCAAAAACCCGAAAGTGCGGTGGTGGCAACCTAGAAGCGCCGCCGCCGGCTTGCGAAAAAGCCTCGGATCACCGCAAAAAAAAAAAAAAAAAAGTGACGGTGTGGGGGCACCCCAGGGTGGAAAATATCCACATCGATTAGCTGTGCAGCCGGTAGGCAGAGGCGCGCCTCCTCCCCGCCACACAGCTGATCGGCGCGGATATTTTCCACCCCTGGGTGCCCCCCCACCGTCACTTTTTGCGGTGATCCTGATCCGAGGCTTTTTTGCCTCGCAACCGCAGCTTTTCTTGGGAGAGGCAGGGCAGGGCAGGGCAGGGCCCAAGGCGGAAGCCAATTGCGTGGGGCGGGGGGGCGGGGTTTCCACCCGGGAGCCAATCGCATGGGCCGGGGGGCGGGGATCCCTGTTATTACTGTGTCGCGAAATGATGCATGTCTAAAAGGTGTGTCACCAACATGAAAAGTTTGGAAAGCTCTGCTTTACAGAATGAAAGATAATGGTTGAGTTTTAGCCCAGACTGTGCCAAAGCATATTTGTTTGCACTATGCAAAGCATCCACATCTCCCAGCAGTAAACTGCGGCTGGATTTTTCAGCAGTGATTTCAGCTCTTTCCCTGCATCGACTGAGCACGGCCAGGGATAACGCATGCATTGGGGTGTTCATAAAGTGAGCAAGCATGAGGTGGGCAGAAATGGAATTGCTTCCTGCTGAATTAATCTTTGGCTTGATCTCCTTTTGGGAAAGAAATCGTGAAAAGCTGGAGATACGCCCTAACTTTCTCTCTTGTTTCCCAACCCACAGCACATTCACAGTCGGAGCACCCTAGAGTGCGCTTACCGTACTCACCTGATCGCGGGCATTGGGTTTTACCAGCACTTGCTTCTCTACATTCAGTCTCACTATCAGCTGGAGTTGCAGTGTTGCATTGACTGGACCCACGTTACAGATCCCCTGATAGGTCAGTACTTCGGCTGATGCGTCCTTTGAGGAAAGATTTTATCCTGCGCGAGGGCTGCTTGACCCATCTGGCCTGTTTATGTTTGGTGGTCATGAGAAGCACCCTTTGAATTTCTTTTCCTGAAGAAACATTTGGTTAAGTTTAAACAACTTGAGCTCTACCTTCCTTAAAGACTGGATGGTCGTGTGTGAATTCACTTGTTCATTAAGAAGGAAGGTAGATGCCTTGCTTGGTGGGACCTATGTGTGAAAGAGAGATTGGTAGGAATCGCCTCATTTGTGGCCTAGATCCTCTGTAAACTACACATGCTTTAGCCATATGGACGTGCCAGTGCTTCAGTTTATGTTCCAGTCTGCGCTTGCTTTCCGTCCCTTCTTGGGGGAGACCTGTTTCATTTATTGTAGCCATAATTATACTTTGCAGATGCCCTAAAGTACTGCTTTCTCTTTTGTGCACTTGAGTAAAAGAAATAGTATTTAAACATTTCTCAGTGTATGGAAGTTCTTGAATAAGTGGTATAATGAAACATAGAGTTGAAATTGCGAGATGGGCAGCTATATAAGTTGATATAGTAAAATATTTGGTAACCTGGGAAACATCTGAGGAGTGATTTTCAAGATGAGTTTTGAGAGGACACTGCAGGTGATCTGTAGTATAGATACCTTTTTTTTTTTTTGAGGTGGCTAACATTTCAGGTGATTTTGGGGTTGGTGTTCAAAATCTCATGAGATTTGGTGTGTTCATTTAATTCTTTAAGCATTTCTTTAAAATTAACTTTAATATGGGGATTCTACAGACATTGTCTTGGGGTTTAATGCATATTATCATGCTCTTGGTAAAAAAAAGTCCCTTGGTATTGGATTGCAGACCTCTGTTGAACCACAAAAAAATTTAATTGACAGCATAGCAATCCTCCTAAACTAGATGATTGGGAACTGGTAATCATTTTGTATGACATTTGGTTGGGTATTTAAGAATAATTTTGTATGACATTTGGTTGGGCATTTAAACTATGTCACACTGGCTTCTAATTTAATCAGTCTTTCCAAGTTGTTAGGTACAGCTTTAAAAAGGGGGGATCTGCCTTAGATTTTATAATTCTGTTTCTTATGCAGTTAACCTCAATTTTATTGTAATCATCTGAGATTCCTCAACAGTTTATGTGAGATAGAAATTTCCAGATAAAAAATCGTCTTGGAAAAGGGTATAATCACAGCTTGATTTGTGATTAGATAACTGCTAACCACATTTGCACATATTCAGCTCTTGGCCGGTAGGAATCTGTAGGGCCGTTGCCCAGTGAAACATACTAAAAGACTAGTGTCCTTGGCAACCGTTGCTGTGAGTATCTCACTGGCATTATGGTAGAATTGATGGAGTTCTTTTAACAATTTTCAGGCCCACGCGAAAGTTCTTCAGCTTTTGGCACCCTGGTTACACTTTAAAAACTCGCCCAAATCTCTGTAAAAGCACATGACAGCGCAGGGAGTGAGTTATAAGCTCCCCAAAATGAGACATTGAAGCTCAAAGGGGCCCATTTTAAGAAAACCTTTAGTGCAGCTTTTCCCAATCTGTTTTTCTTCCAGATGTGTTCCCATCAGTCTTCAATCTACAAAAATAAAAAAATATATTCTACAATCGGAACAAATAGTTGTTGCTGATTTTGGCATGTTCACAGCCCTGGCAGTTAACATTATGACACAGTTATCTTAGGTCATAAATTATGGCATACAAACTGTGAAGTGTGCATTTACACAACTTGCTAAACCAAGCCACGGTTTCATGGTTGAATCCTATGTGTGAACCGCTCCTGTGCGAGGCCTGCTCCGTTCCCTTGTGGGGTTAAGGCTTTCTTTGGCTTTGCCCTTTTGCTGTTCCAGGCTTAAGATGCTCCCTGGCAATTTTGAAATGGGATATTGTGTATTTTGCAGGTGGGGGACACACAGCAAAAGTAGGCAAAGGTTCCTTGTGGGGGTAGACTGGTAATTATAGACAGGGAACCCTGGCTGTCTCGTTTTCCCAGCATCTTGCTCTAACACTGCGCCGCCTTATTGATGATCTCTTCCGCAGGTTGCAAGAAGCCAGTCTCTGCATCAGAGAAGGAGATGGACTGGGCTCAAATAGCCTGCCACCGGTGTCTGGTTTATCTGGGGGATTTAGGTGAGAGCTGGTATGGATCAGCGAGAGAGCATTTTCCTGGGATAAAGTGAAAAATCCCGAGGCTTGGATTTATTTGACATCGGGAAAGACGATGTCTGGGTAGCAGGACATATTGATTGTAGTAATCCATGTTTGAAATAAGCCCTTAGGAACATTGATTTTGTTTTTCAACTGCATTTTGAAGACTAGGGAAACATTTGCTAGGTGCTCAGCTACATAAAGGCGTGGTGGCTCAGCGGGTAAGACGCCAGGCTTGTCGATCAGAAGATCGCAAGTTTGGAGGTTCAAATCCCTAGCCCCGCGTGACGGAGTGAGCTCCCGCACTCGCCCCAGCTCTTGCCAACCTAGCAGTTTGAAAGTATGCAAATGCATACTTTATGAATGAATAGGTACCACTGCGGTGGGATGGTAACAGCGTTCCGCATGCGTCATGCCGGCCACATGACCGCGGAAGTGTCTTCAGACAACGCTGGCTCTTCGGCTAACAAACAGAGATGAGCACCGGCCCCTAGAGTCGGACACGACTGCACAAAAGTGCAGGGGGAACCTTTACCAGCTACGTAAAAGGGGTAGTATATATTTCTTTCAGTTGGGTGCCATAAAGCTTCTCTGTTTCATTCTTGCACGTAACTGAGTCCCTCATCTTAAGTATCATCTTAGGCGTATCATCTTAAGTGTGTTTCTTAAGGCTCTTGTATGTCTTTTGTTCCTTATCAGCTCGATACCAGAATGAATTGGCAGGTGTAGACACAGAATTGTTGGCTGAGAGGTTTTACTATCAAGCCCTTTCTGTCGCACCACAAATTGGTAAGTATTTAGTAGTCTTACATGCACATAATCACACACAGAGGTATGTATTTTGTAATTCATCACAAATAGAATGTGAGTTCTATTTGTTACAGCTTTATTTTTTTTCATTACAGCAAAGAAACCAGGGCAAACATATCAAACAAAATAACTCCAAAATTTGGCCATACTGCTCAAAAATACTTCTTCATTTGGCCATATTTCTCTACTTTCTCAAAAAAAAAAATGTGATTCATATGTTGACAGCCCATATCAGCAGTCCTCTGCCGCAAACCAGGTATAGCTGTCTCCTTCCAATCATGTAAATCTTTTGGCCATCACATTTCTTGAGGCGTTGATAGATCCTAGCTATTGGAAATATAGCCAAGAAGAATATACACAACTATTTAATTTCCTTAATTCTCCAACAACAGGGCAATTGCAGTCAATACTTGTTAAACCTTCTTTTATGTGTCTGATAAACACAAAAAAGCTTCTCTGATATTAACTTCATTGTCTGATCAAAAGAGACTAACTTGACATTTTTAAGGCAACCTTTCCATAAGAACAGAAAGTTCACGTTTGTTATCTCAAAGCTCACGTAAATAATTAACACCAATTTTACCTAATTTCTTCAGCCTCTTTATGGGTTACTGGCTTTGGTGCCATACTAGACCTTTAGGACAGACTTGGGCATCGGGGTCTCATCCACGGCCTGGCCCAGTAAGTCCTGCTCCAAATGATATGGGCAGCTGTATAAATTTGACAAATAAATAAAATAAATGCAGAACCTTGTGCAGAGTGAAGAATCCCTTGTGATTGTGAAGAATAACTCGGAAGTGCACCAGACGTTTGTTTCTTTAGGTTGCTTAATAATAGCATGTAGCAAATAGCTTTGATTTCTGTCTTTTGGGGATAGGAATGCCTTTTAACCAGCTTGGGACCCTGGCTGGGAGTAAATACTACAATGTGGAAGCTACGTATTGCTACTTGCGCTGGTAAGTATGTCTCCTACAGAAAAGAAAGAATGAATTTTTAAAAGGCAATTGCCTTTACTTAGGGCACCAAAAGCTCTATGTCCAGTGGAATATGCCTGCTGGACATGAATGGCTACTATGCTGGTTTCTCTTTTCCAAATTATTATTAGGCTATGGCTTGTTGCAAAAGTTTAATCTTGGAACGTAGACATGAGGAGTTACAGTGGGGAGCCTTATTTAAGCTCCATATTCACAGACTTTTTTGTGTTTTGTTTTGCTTTGTTTTTAAATTCCAGATCAGAAAAACTAGTAGTAACGGCCCAGTCAATTCAAGTATTAAACCATTCCTAATATGTGCAGGACAGCTAATGCTCCAGATCAAAGTTGTTTCTAGAATTGTAGAAATGATCTTTTAAGTATTTTGAGATGTGTCTGTTCAATGAGCTACAAAGATTAAGTCTGAAGGTCTGTTTTCTTGGAACAATTTAAAAAATATTAAAAAGAAAGCATTGAACCATTCTGGTGGCATAAGAACCTCTAAATATTGATACGAGTTTTTAGTTTGCCATTGCCTCTGGTCTATCCTCTTGCACCATTTCTGACTGAAAAGATGAGGGGACCCTGCATGTTGCCTCAGTGGCCCCCCATTTTGGCAGTTAATTGAGGGTTATGGCAAAAATTTTTTTCTCATTTGCAGCTGCTTACAGCTATGCAGCAGGAGGTGTCCTCTTCCTTCCCATCTCCATATTATCAACCCAAGCAAGATAATTCCTCCTCTCCCCCAAAATCTCTTTAGTCTTTTGAGAACTTTATGGAGGATGATGTTGGAGCCCAGAGTGGCTGGAACTGATGCGATGGCGGGCAGAGGATGTCCCTGAGAACTTGAGCTTCTCCATTACTTAATTATTTAGAGGAAAAGCGAAGTCAGGTTGAAGTGGAGCTTGACTCATGGGAACCCTGGTGTTGCCATTGCCTTTTTTCAGGAATTTTCTTTTACTCCCCCCCCCCCCCCCCCGGTTTCCTAAATAGAGAGGCGGTGGGTATTGGTAGATTTGCATAACATGGCAAGGGTTAGTGATGTGGTGTTCATAGCCTCCATGGTACCCGAATCATTTTCTAGTAGCCTCCTTAACTAAACAAATAAGAGATCCGGTGAAATTCCAACCTCCTTTTAGAAAAGTCTTTGTACCCAGGACCTAGCACAGCGTTCTGCAGTGTCTTCCATTGCCTGGGAACATGGTTTCTCTGCAGCTTATAGGCTTGGTTGTTTCCAGTTTCCCCTTACGGAGCACACTGAGAGTGAACATGCTCAGATGTTTAGAGAGCACACAGGCACTGTTTGTTGAAGGGAGAGAAGCGGAAGTCACAGAAGTAAAATTTCTGAGAGGTTAGTTTATAATACCTTGAAGAAAGGAAGAGGAAGGAATACAGATGTTCTTGCTTGAATAAATTGATTGCAGCAGCCATTTATTTTGCCTCTGAATTAAGTTTTTAACATCTTGCCATGCAGACAGACCATTGATTTGGAGAGTCTTATCGAGAAAATAATTGTTCTGCTTGGTGGGTTTTGTTCCCCTGTTTAGCATCCAGTCTGAAGTGTCCTTTGAAGGCGCTTACGGAAATCTCAAGCGCCTCTATGACAAGGCGGCCAAAATGTACCACCAGCTGAAGAAATGTGAGACTCGGAAACTCTCGTCAAGCAAGAAGAGGTGAGAGGCAGCCCCAGTGGTCCTCAAGAATTACTCCGCCTCCAGTCAGGGCCTTCAAAGGTAGAAGCAAGCTGGAGTGGCCAGTCACTGGTCTGATGGGCAGCTGTTGCCGTAGTTGAGCATCAAAGCCAGTTTATCCAGCCTAAACCAAGAAGCGCTTTAAATCAACCATTTTCTGACTGACTCATGGCTGAAGACATCACTGGATTCCTTCATTGCAGTGTTTTTCAAACTTGGCAACTTTAAGATGTGTGGACTTCCAACTCCCATGCTGGCTGGGGAATTCTGGGAGTTGAAGTCCACCCAGTTGCCAAGTTTGAAAACCAAATTTGAAAAACACCGCTTTAGAGCTTAAACTAAAACCAGCCCAGTTTACCCACTTGGCTTTGGCTGTCAATTCGCAGAAGATTGCCTCGCTCAATTACCTTGGGAAGTGGGGTGAAGGGCTCCTTCTAACTGACTGAAATGGTTTCTGTTTTGTACCCTGTGTCCTGGCAGTGCTAGACCATCTTTTATAACAGGGAAGCCCTTGGGCAGTAATCTTAGATTAGACTTGCCTCGGGCAGCAAAAGTTTCCGCTCCAAGAAAATCAGTTTGTTCAGCATAAAGCAGTCCTTGGACATGCAAAGATGTGATGTAAACAGGGAAAAAATATGGAATTCTTGGTCTCAGTTATGATTCCCTCCCAGAAATTACCTAGCGATAACCTTTGAATCTAGGCCCTTTTTTATGAAAGGAGTGGAGTTTGTGTACATAATGCTAAGTGGGTGCATTGAAGCCAAATGCAGCCCTTAAAATAGCCTATTCTGGTCTAGGGAAATGTGCCTGCCTAGATAGCGCTCTCCCACTTATACCCATTTTACAGATAGGAAAATTCATGCTGGGAGAGAAAGAAGTCTCTTATTCAGGATTAGTTAGCTGCATGTAAGCCTTCAATAGGATTTAAACTTCCATTTTTATAGCTCCAAGGCCAGTGGTTCTAAGGTGCAGCTTCCTTGGCAAGCTTGCTTGTTTATTTATTTATTAAATTTATATGCCACCCAACTCCCAGCGACTCTGGGCAATTTACAAAATGTAAAAAAATGTTTAAGAAAACACAAGAAAACAACATTAAAAAAGAGCAAAGGTGGCAAAGATAACTAACCCAGATGGGAACAAAGAAAAAGAAGAAAAGGGGGCCTTAGTCACGCTTGCCAAAGGCCTGGGCGAAGAGCCAGGTCTGTAGGGCCCTTCGAAACGCCAACAGGGTGGGGACTGTTGAGGTCTTGAGACCCTCATTCCAGAGGGAAGACGCCTCTGGGGTCCCAGTAGATGGCAGTGCTTAATTGAAGGAACCCGGTGCTACAGGACAACCTACTGTGTATTCGGCTGCAAGGGCCATCATCAGTTTGACCACAGCACAGTCCACATGCGAATTCTCAATAGCTGTTCCCAGCACAACCCCCGAAATATTTGGAAGTATTTACTCCTGTCAAATTCAAATTGCACTTCCTCTCCCACAAGAGGAACCCTGCCAGATGAGATGGGCCGGGAGATACTATGAGGGACAGGGGGTTCTCAAGACATTGAGAAGGTGAAGGAGGATTTTGGGAAGCCGGTCGTCTTCTTCACAAGCCCCGGTGCTCCCTCTGTCCACTAGTTACTTGCAGCCTGACTCTGACAGGACTCCTACAGTTGGGACTTGCATTGCGTCTCCTTCCAGGTTTGGGAACTTGTGTACCACATACCAAAGTGCTTCTGATTTCTGAATTTCGTCCCTTTTGTCCTCATGGACATCTCTGTTCTTTGTGAATCTGAATCCTGCGATCTGTATCCTTTATCCTTTATTATTTATTCCATAATTTTGCACATGCATAATATGGCCTGCAGTTTCTCCTATTTTGCTGGACTTGTGGGAGAGGAAGCGCCCAATGCGCAATTTGAATTTCACAGGAGTAAATACTTTCAAAGAACACATCATGCGACGTGCTGGGCTTGAGGAATCCAAGGCTGGAGTTAAAATCGCTGGAAGAAACATTAACAATCTCAGATATGCAGATGATACCACTTTGATGGCTGAGGAGGAGTTGAGGAACCTTATGACGAAGGTGAAAGAAGAAAGTGCAAAAGCTGGGTTGCAGTTAAACCTCAAAAAAACCAAGATTATGGCAACGAGCTTGATCGATGACTGGCAAATAGAGGGAGAAAAAGTGGAGGCAGTGACAGACTTTGTATTTCTAGGCGCAAAGATTACTGCAGACGCTGACTGCAGACGCTGACTGCCGCCAGGAAATCAGAAGACGTCTACTTCTTGGGAGGAGAGCAATGACAAATCTTGATAAAATAGTTAAGAGCAGAGACATCACACTGACAACAAAGGTCCCCATAGTTAAAGCAATGGTGTTCCCCGTAGTAACCTATGGCTGTGAGAGCTGGACCACAAGGAAGGCTGAGCGAAGGAAGATAGATGCTTTTGAACTGTAGTGTTGGAGGAAAATTCTGAGAGTGCCTTGGACTGCAAGAAGATCAAACCAGTCCATACTCCAGGAAATAAAGCCAGACTGCTCACTTGAGGAAATGATATTAGAGGCAAAACTGAAGTCCTTTGGCCACATAATGAGAAGACAGGATACCCTGGAGAAGAAGCTGATGCTAGGGAAAGTGGAAGGCAAAAGGAAGAGGGGCCGACCAAGGGCAAGAAGGATGGATGGTATTCTGGAGGTGACGGACTCGACCGTGGGGGAGCTGGGAGTGGCGATGGCTGACAGGAAGCTCTGGCGTGGACTGGTCCATGAAGTCACGAAGAGTCGGAAACGACTGAACGAATAAACAACAAATACTTTCAAATATTTGGGGGGTTGTGCTGGGAACAGCTATTAAGAGAGAGCAGCAGGGAACAGGAGTAGTGAGAATTCTCACATTGACTATGCTGTGGTCAAATTGATGATGGCCCTTGCAGCCGAATACAGGTGGTCCTCATTTAATGACCATTCTTTCAGTGACCATTCCAAGTACAACAGTGCTGAACATCCCTGCAGTCATATGATTGCGATTTATGACCTTCCCTGCCTGCTTCCCACAAGCAGAGTCAATGGAGAAGCCAGCAAGAAGTCACAAGTCATGTGAAGTCCTCACTTAACAACCCGGGAAGTCCTCGGTTAACGATGGCAACCGGAACTGCCAGAATTGCCATTGCTAAGCGGCATGGTCACATGACATTGCACTTTACGACTGCATTGCTTAGCAACAACAATTCCGGTCCCACTTGCTGCTGTTAACCTGACTGTATGTCTCAGCACACTCTAAATGGGAAATAATCATGAGAAAAACAATGGAGGAAAATCGTTTTTTCCTGTCACTTCACCTTTGTCCTCTTTGCTTTAAAAAGTGCCGTATTAGTATCTCCATCAAATTTAAGGATGTTATCTGCTGTTCTAGTTCTTACTTTTTGAGGCCAAAGACTCTGTGATCTAAGGGTTTAGGAGAAGATTTAAACATTGGTTAGTCCAAAGAGCATGTCCATTCAGAGGGATAAGATTTTCAGTTGAAAAGAGTCTCACCAAGGTTTCCTTCCAGACCTTTCTTGCCACCAGCGGTTAGGTGAGTGGCATTTCACAAAGTTTGTCAGACTTGTATCAAAACCTACTAACTGCTCCCTTTTTCTTCCTCCCCCCCCCCCCCAATTTGGCAGGTGCAAAGACATTAAAAGGTTACTGGTGAGCTTCATGTATTTACAGAGCCTCTTTCAGCCAAAGAGCAGGTAAGTCTCCTGTGTATGTGATGGCCAGTAAAAGCAACCTCCTGATGCCACAAAGACACATATTAAAAAACTGTGTCAAGGATGTTCTTGATGGGAGAAGTTGCTGGTGGAGCTGTTTAATTTGATAAAAAGTGTGTGTGTAGCATATTTAATGTTAGCATTGGCCGTAAGTTTGCTGGTCAGCAAGGAGATGTGCTGTCTGTGTGTTTGGCCTAGGAAAAGTATACCTGCCTTGCTGGAAATAACATTTAAGAGCTGCAAAATAAAATTATTACCTCCTCCCAGTGGGGTAGCAGCTTATTAATCAATTTTAACAAGAATCCCAGTACGTTAGGCTGTTAAAAGTCTTAAGCACATTTATTACCACAGACTTTTGCAAATGAGGTGAACTCTAGTCAGTATAACTTGCACCGTGGTCACTTTGATTGTCTTTTAAGATGTATGAGATTCTGACTTTTCATTATTTTAATATCAGGCAGAGCAAATGTTAAGTCTTTCGTTGTTTTCTTAGCTACTTTTTAGCACTCTGCCTTCTGTTTTTTGGCTTCTCTTAGAGCAGGGCTTTCCTGGAGCCTGCCCTTTCGAAGCGGCATCAGCGCTTCCGGGTTCCAGGACGCCGCTGCTGCCGCCGCCCCAGGCAGTCTCCGGGAACCCCGAAAATGCCCTTGGTTCCGGCACGGAGGCGAAAAGCCTCGCCGCGCGCGCACGCTACCGAGCCGCTTCCTGCACAGCTGATCAGCGAGAAGAATTTCCACACACACCCCTGCGCCGATCAGCTGTGCAGCAGGGAAGTAGCCTGGCAGCGTGCACGCGCGATTTTCGCCTCCCTGCCGGAACCGAAGGCATTTTCAGGGTCCCCGGAGCCTGCCCTTTCGAAGGGGCAGCGGTGGCGGCGGGCCATCAGTGCTTCCGGGTTCCAGGACGCTGTTGCTGCCGCGGTGGCAACCCAGAAACGTTGCCGGCGGCGCTTCCGGGTTTTTGTGCGTCGGCCGTTGGTGTGTCGCCAACGGCAAAAGTTTGGAAAGCCCTGTCTTAGAGGCCCTCCTTTTTCTCTCTTGGATCTCTCGTCTTGCAGCTGAAGGCGGGGAGGGCTGTGCTCTCTTGCTTCAGATGCAGCCCCGTCTCCAGACTGTCTGCCCGGCAGATTCCCCCTCGTGGGCTTCCTGGGGATTTGCTGGGAAGGCCCTGTTCAGGGGGCCGCACATCCACTGTCCCCTGAGCCGAGTTTTGTACACAGTTGGGGGTGCCGGAGAGCCTCGTGGTTGCAGCAGTTGCACTTCCTGGACAGCATTTTGATCCTCCGCGGCTCCCGTGTTCCTTTTCTCTCTCCTCAGTTCTCCCGACTCGGAGCTGACGTCTCTCTGCCAGTCAGTCCTGGAAGATTTCAACCTCTGCCTTTTCTATCTGCCCTCTTCACCCCACACGAGCTCCACCAATGAGGAGGAGGAGGAGTGGGAGAACGGCTGCTCCTTCCTGCCAGACCTGCTCATCTTCCGCATGATCGTCATCTGCCTGATGAGCGTTCACAGCCTCAAGAGGGCAGGTAACTGGCGCAGCTTGCATGCTCTGAGCCAGGAGGCGCTGGGTTCCAGATTAGCCGTTAGCTGCAAAGAACGTTTTCCTTCCACGCCCTCAGGTAGCACGCTCTGCGCGTGGGCTGCAAGCTTTCCCCGGGGGCCTGCTTGTGATGGGGTCTCCTCTGGCTCCTCCTCATAGCTTAAAATTCAATGCAGCACATCAAAAATAGTAAATGGAAGCATAAGAACAACTATAAACCACGTTAATACCAGGAACAATGTTAAAAGTTCACCTGGCATAGAGGTTCCTGACGCTTTTCCTCGGAAGTGGTAGAATGAGGGCCCGCCATATTTCTGGAAGAAGGGTGCTCTGCGGCGTGGGGCAGCACAAGAGAAAGCCACTTCCCTGTGTCCAGTGAATGCCCCTCTGCAGATGCACTCCTCATCGCCAAGCTCATGCCTACTAATGCTAGCTGCTTCTCGATTTCTCCCTGTTAGCAGTTTAGCTATTGCATATTGTATCTGTTGCAACTTCCACATGTGTTTCAGGAGTCTAAAATGATGTATGCAAAGGTGCGTTAAACCGGCTTTCGGTCAGGCCCTTTCTCATCATGGCCATCTGAAAATCCAGGAGCCGTTGTGCTTGTGGAGCGGGAACACCTTGGATTGGTGGCTGAATGATCTGCCCTGTGTTGCTGCTCTGACTCTGCAAACAGAATTGCCAGCGAAACAGATTGGAGAGAGAGGCTTGGTGTCAGGATGGTCTGGCAGCCTCCTTGCAATATTGGGGTTCCTTGAATTTTAAATTCCAGAATAAATCGGGGTTTTTTTTTTGTAATTAGCAGGGCTAAAACCTCTGTTGAGTGGAATGTACAGTTCATATCTATAGATATTTGGCAGCTACAATATGATGACTGACACTTGTGGTTAAATTTCAAACAGTTTTTTTAAAAAAATCCCTAGAATATGGTGTGAACAAGATTTAATTTTGATTACATACCAGTGCTCTAAGGAATTTCAGTAGTCTTTTGGGATGGATGCATGTTGCAGAGTCACTACTTTCAGAACCCCTTTGCAACTGTTCTCCCTGGCTAAGTTTGCACAAAATGTACAAGATTAATTGTACAAGATTAATTGTACAAGATTAATTCAGCCCTTCAACTTGTATCTAAACCATATAGAAACCTATTGCTCCATCTTCTCATTTTTAGAATATAACGGCATTTCAAAAATTGGTAAAAAAAACACATATATCTTGAATCCATTCCTTAAGGATGACAAGTGTCTTTCCACTGTGGTTCAGCACAATGTGGGCAGCCAGCCACCGTTTGCGCCAGTTGCTTGGTAATAATGGTCCGTTAAACCAGAACATGGTTTTCCTTGTTCGGGCGTTGTGCGTTCTTTGAACGTGGTGGTTGCCTTTTCTTGTCCCAGGTGTCATTGTGGCTTCTTGCCCTCATTCCCTCTTTCTCTGCAGGCTCCAAACAGTACAGTGCAGCCATTGCATTCACCCTGGCCCTCTTTTCACACCTGATTAACCATGTCAACATCCGCCTCCAGGCCGAACTGGAAGAAGGAGAGAACCCAGTTCCCGCCTTCCAGAACGATGGCGCCGGTAAGGACACGGGATCCCCTTGAGAGCTGCCTCTTGTGCAGATCCCCTCCATATCCTGCCGGCAGGGCGGCTCAGGTCAGACGGGAGCCTTTGGCCCCCTCAACCCAGCTCTTTAGGGGCAACGCGTGGACAAGTCACTTGCCCGAGTTACCGGCATATTGCCTAGTCGACTAATAGGTTGCACTTACGAGTGCTTGAGGCAGCTTAAATGGGTGTCGGTCCTAATTTCACTTCTGAATTAACAATTCTGTGAGTTTGGCTGTACTGAATGGGAGGGACTGGTTGAGCGAAGACGTGAACCCCTGTCTCTTTGGTCCCAATCCATCACCCAAGCCACTGTACGACATTGGGTTGTCTTTCAGGGGTGTAAACCTTTGCCCCAGCAAGAACCAATTCAGATACTTGTCCCCTCCCCTGCGTCTGACGGGGAAAAAACCAGAGGAGCAAGAGGGCACAGATTAGGGGCTCTCCGCCTTCTGGCCCAATTCTGGCCCACAAGAGGTGGCTAAACTTCCTGATGTGATTAGATGACCTCAGCAAGCTTTCGTCAGCCTTCCCCCCACCCCAAATGGAAAGCAGGCTCCAGTTTGATAGCCTCAAGTGATGCCGCGGTGCAGCTGTGACGGCTTTGGCTTTGTCCTTGGTCTCCTCAGTGGTGCTGTTCTAGAAGTTGGCATGTCCCCGGGTGGAGATCAGTGCTGAATGCCTCCCTTCGTGGCAATAAGCTTGTTTCAGCCGCTGTGGCTACAGTGAGGTGGTGATAGTCACACCGTCTAAGATTACTTAAAGTGAGGCTGCCTTATTAGTTAAGTCTTCTAAGAGGGGCATGTAATTTCCTGGCTGTCTTGGCAACAGACTGACTTTTTCAGGTCAAGGATTCAGGCTTCCAAGGATCTGCTCCTCCCCGAGGCTGCTTATTTAAAGTAACTCTTAAGACATGTTAAAAAACTAGGAAATTTGATCAGTGGAATGTATTCTTCTGTGGTAGCTTCCAGGAATGCAAGCCCTTGATCTGGAAAGAATAATTCTGGGTTAAGAAAGCTGAAATTATATGATCTATGTTCATTTAATCGGTTTGACTTCCTTATTTATCTATTATGTCAGTTACATTTCTATTGCCCTTGGCAAAATTCCATGCAACTCTCATTCTATCTCAGCACTGTCTCTTGGCTCCAGAGATTTCAGCAACTGCCCACTTTTAGAGATAATCGTGCGGTCCAAAGAGTCTGCTAATTTCAAAAGCAAAAAATAAAGTGGAATTTAGTACCAGAGTTGCATTCTGTATTTCTAGTTTTGCAGAAAATTCTCCTCACCATCAGATTGTTCAAGGTAGCCTTGCACAAGATACCTTCCAATTATTGGGTTTCAATAGGAAGCTGTTATGGTCCACAAGAAATATTTCCAAAGCCACAGATGGGCAGATAAATTTATCAAGCATGACCGGATCTTGCAAAAAAAAAAAAAAAAAAAAAAGTTTAACAAAGTTTCAGGCAGGTGGTTAAGCAAGGCAAACAAGCAGAAGACATTTTTGGCTTGATCTTTCCAAGCTTGCATTTAATTTTATAGAATGAGGCTCGCTTTAGTCTCGCTGGGACAGCCAGAACTTCGAGGACTGGCCAGAACCACCACTTGTTCAGCCCCGTTGTAACTTCGAACAGTCACTGAATGAGTGGTTGTTAATCAAGGACTACCTGTAAAAGGAAACAATCGTGTTTTTATATAAAGAAAAGGGTAGATTAATTTTTACTTTTGAGATTTAAAAACAGAAGGTAATTAATTAGCGTTATGTTAATGGAAAGCAGGGGATCTGCAGTTCCAGCCAACCTAGACAGTGGTGATGGGTTGCTCGTGAGAATTTAGAGGCCCCCCATCTCCCCTTGGCAGATTCCCCCGTTCCCTCACCGATCCTCATGGTTGGGGGAACGTAACTGTCAGAGCAAAGCTATTTGAAACTTGAATAGAGGATCCCACTAATCCAAGCCTTTTGGAGAAAGGGCCAGAAATAATTACAAGAGAGAGGTGTTGCGTTTGTCCAAAGCGCTTATGGCCTGGCTTGATGGGTTCTTCACCGCTTCAGACCGTGACAGAAGTGAACCCAAGCTAAGTGCCCAGCCATTTTCAGCCCCACCTCAGAGGGGCGTAACTGAGGCTGGGCAGCATCTCCCCCTTGAAAACCCTTGAGAGCAGCTGCCTAGTAGGAAGACGGAAAAAGCGGGTCTCGAGAGAAGGAGGTTTCCTGCGATCGAGTGCTCAACATAATTCTTACTGAAAGCTGCGTATGTTCCTCTGCTGTTCTTTAAAGCAGAGGTGGGTGACCTCGTGCCCTTCAGAGGTTTGGGCCCTAATTTCCAGAATTAGGGAGGAGGGGGCGGCCTGCTGAGCCGTCTGGGAGGCTCTGGCCTTGGTTTAAAGTCCTAGCACTAACTCCCAGGGCCCAGACCAAGAATCGGTCCATTCAAGCTCCAGTTCTTTATTGGCTCACGTCACATACACAGAATCTTGCCAGACTGAAGCTACGCTGCCTACCCGAAGGGGGAATAACCTGGGAGACTCTAGGGCGGGGCTAGTCTGAACCTCTTAGTCTTCCCACATTCCAGCCCAGGACTGGACGGCGTCTCCGCTTATCTTGTCCTCCTCCTTGGAATGTGCTCCCTCCCTCCTGAGAACCAGCAGCATTACTGAAGTCCACCACAGGTGCTAACTGAGGAGCTGGGCTGATTTGATTCGGTGGCTCGGTTCTGGGAGGCCTCCTTGCGTCCCCCGGGTTTGCAACTGCAGCTGCAACTGTGCCTGGCTCTGTTTTGCAGAGGATCAGGAGGCCCGGGAGTCGGCGAACTCCGTCGAGAGGGAAGTGGAGGCCGACTCGGCCGGCCCCCGAGCCCCGGGGGAGCCGCAGCAGGGCGAGGGCCCAAAGGGCAAGAAGTATCCCCGCCTGTCTTGCCTGCGCCGCCGCCGCCGCGCCCAGAAGTTGGACGAGAGCGACCTGAGCGAAGGCTTCGACTCTGACTCCAGCCCAGGTTCCGCCAAAGGCAGCGGTGGCTCCGAGACGGGCTCCGAGAAGAGCGACGAGGAGGCGGAGGCCGCGTTCGACATGGAGACCGACTCCGACATGAACAGCCAGGAGTCCCGCTCAGATCTGGAGGACATGGAGGAGGAAGCGGAGGCCGGAGGGGGCGGCCAGCCCGGGGGGGTCAAGAACGGGACCGGGGGCGCCTCGGACTCTGTGGCGGGCGAGCAGGGGCGGCTGCCGGACTCGGAGGGCCCTGGCGTCGCCAAGAGCGAGCCTCCGGAGCCCGTGGCCAACGGGCCCGGCTCCTTGGGCGGCAGCGAGGCCAGCATAGCCAGCAACCTCCAGGCCATGTCCACGCAGCTCTTCCAGGCCAAGCGTTGCTTCCGGCTGGCCCCCACGTTCAGCAACGTCCTGCTCAAACCGGGCTGTGGGCCGCCCGCCCCGAAGGAGGCAGCGGGGGACGGCAAGCCTTGCGTTAACGGGGACGTGGAGCGGTGCGCCGTGTCCGAGCCAGGTGAGCTGGGAAGAGCTGCTGGGCTGGGAGTGCGGGCAGAGGGCCGGGGAAGGGGAGCCTCTTCTTCCTTCCGGGCCAGATCCGCCTGTCAGGCTGCAGCCTCCCAATGGTGTCTTCTCTGAATGGGCCCACCTGCTGAGGCCCTTGCACACAGGCTGTGGGTGTATCTGCATATGGCAGGGAGTGTAACCCTTTTTATGCTGAACGTTGCTTTGGCCTTGGAATAATTCATTGGGGCGCTTCAGTCCAAAGGTAGGGAGGGACAGAACAAATTATATGCCGTGTGCATGAACCAAAAAGAGTGCTTGGTCAAAGCGTGAATGTTTTTATATCCTGCAACCTTTGTCCACGCTTTGGGGGAAGGGGAGTGCCCCATGCCACCCTTTGCTCCTGAGAAATTTGGGAGGCCCCAAGCAGTTACGAATCGGAATAACCTTCCTCTTGAGTTGAAAACGACAGGAGGGGACAGCGGCTCTCTCAGCGCTTGCAAGAGAACTGCCTCCGGTTGAAGCAGCCTTCTCAGCCGCTCCGAGTGCAGGAGTGAAGTGTTCGGCTTGAGCCTTCTGTTCAGTCCTGTTAAAACTCAGGCCGAGGGCTGGTGAAAAGAGAGTGTTGATTTAAAAAATGAACTAAAGCCGATTTTGAAGCTTGCCTTATGGTTTCCGTGCATTTCTAGCCTCAAAGTCGTGGGAAACCGCTGCCACAGAGAAAGGTTCAGGGGCTTTGACCCGCTGCTGCCTTAACGGCTCCTGCCAGGCATACAGTAGGTGGCTGTGCCCTCCAGGTGTTTGGACTATAATCCCGTAATCCCTTTCCATTGGCTGCAGTGACTGCTGCGGAAGGGAGTTGAAGGCTAAACTATGCAGCACACAAGGCTGCCTACTCAAATAGGAAAACGTGGCTAGCTGCCAGGCCCCCAAAAGGGGGTAACATTTAGAGACCTGCCCCCCCCCTTCCAGTCCCACAGTCCTTTGCCCCTCGTTCAGTTCTCCATTCTCTTGAGTTTAACCATCCCTTTCCCTGGCCAAAGATGATGTTTCTGAGTCGGAAGAAAGCATCTCCAGCAGCAGATCCTGCCGGAACGAGCGTTCTCTCCAGGAGAAGCTGGAGATCCTAAGCAGCGAAGGGTTGCTGCCGACTGTCAAGGTCTTTCTGGACTGGCTGAGGACAAACACCGACCTCATCATCATGTGTGCGCAGGTGAGTTGGGTCTCTGCTGCTGGAGAGCGTCTTCTCACCTTCTCTTTCTTGGTTTCTAGCGCTGGGCTGATTCACAGGAAATGCCCCCAAAATCAGGAATGAACTTTGCTTGGTGGCAAAGGTCACACAGGCAAAAACGGAAGTAAAAACATGCAAAAAATGCTGGTTTAGCATTGAAGAGATTGGATGTGCTGGCATGCGTCAGATGCATCCTGGCGGAGAATTGGGTGCATTTTAAGTATGAGCCTTAAACGTAAAGGCTTGTTTTGCCCTTTGAATGAGTTCCAGTTTTTTAAGCTTTCCAGAATTTGGGGGCGGGGACCGTAGAGAATAGAACAGTAGGTGAAAAGCGCAGAAGGATTCCTGTGCTCTACAGACCCAGGGACCAATGCCGGTGATGTCTCCACCACAGTACGTTCTGCAGACAGTCAGCACGCTTAGCTGGAGTCTTCCTTGGTGGTTTGAAGCTCTCCTAGCTTTCCATTGTGTTTTGATTAGTGAGGCCCTGAATTTCTGTGAGAATTGTGAGGCCTGTGTCTTCAGAAGCCCCCTTCCACAGTTGGGAGAGTGTTGTAAAAAAGCAAGGTAGTGCAGGAATTCCCAAGGAATGTCCTCTCGGATGGGCTGCTTTCCAGCATCAGCTCGGTTGAAGAAGAGATGGCAAAATAGAGTCATGGGGGGGGGGTACCCCAATCCTTTCTTACTTCACGGCTGATTTAAATCCCCCATTCCGCTATGTGTTCTCTCTCTTTAAGGGGCAGTTTTGGGTTAAAAGCCACATTATTTGGGCCCCTATGGATCCCCCACTTTATCCTCCCAATAATTTGATGCTTTGGCTTAGGAAGCAAACCTCGTGGCTGAAGCAAAGACTTTTTGATGCACTAGCGAGACCTACGGCCCGTATCCTCCATTTTCAAACTTCCCTTTGTGCTTGCTTCCCACCTTCTCTCCTCTTAAGAGTTCCCAGAGTTTATGGAATAGACTGTCAGTCCTCCTGAACCTGCTTCCTTCGGCTGGAGACCTGCAAGATTCAGGTACCCTTCCAAGAAATTCTCCTTTCTTCTTCAGTTATTTCCCCGCTGTCTAAATACACATTGCCTGTGCCGTTCAACCCTCACTATTTGCTTAATGGTTTTATGCTTCCCCTCATCCTTATGCTCCAATTCTCCAAATTTGCTCATCGGCACAAGCAGCAAGTTTTGTTTCATTTTTGTCATTTCCTGCAGCCTCTTTTTCAAGTGCGCTTGGCAGTTAACATTTAAAGACATCTCAAGTAGCAGAGGTGGTTCAGAAGGAACCCTTCTTCCCTTGTTTTTGAGGACACACCTAGCCGACAGATCTTATCTCAGTGGGCTTAGGCCTAGTTAGTAATCGGATGGGACACCACAAAGAAATCCTAGAACTAGAGGGTAGACTGGGAAACGAAGAAAACATCTCAGAAGCAGTCAGTGGCAAACC
Source organism: Charina bottae (assembly GCA_023362775.1). Lineage (NCBI taxonomy): Eukaryota > Metazoa > Chordata > Lepidosauria > Squamata > Charinaidae > Charina > Charina bottae. Next base: position 2,775,932 of record JALMGJ010000026.1, read on the forward strand.
ATTGCCGTATTGTTGCCACTGTCATATCTATATAGTCAAGAGGAGTTGAGCTCGACCGACCTGGGGGAAAGTTATTTTTTACTTTTGCTTGCGCGGAAGAGCTTCTCACCATTCAGTTGAAAAAGCTGCTCTTGCGTCCAACCCTGCTTATTTCAAAGGGGCAGACTCCTGATCTCCCTGTTTTCATGTGTATATGAGAGATTGGGTTAGGGTTAGGGTTAGGCTATGATGGAGAGACCCAGGATCGTGTCCGCTGTCAGCTGCAGCCCATTTCACAAGGATGTTATTGCGGGGACAAGGAGGGAGGAGAGAGAACTCCATGTCGCTCCTGGAGGAAGGATCTCCTGGCACATAAATGTAACGAACTCTAGGAATGGTGATAATGATGGTTTAAACTGTGCCGTCATCTGAGCTTGATACAAAACCCTGCTGTGGTGGATATAGGTCTCATGCGAATGAAACCAAGAGCTAGCACAGAAGAAATGTCCAGAGAAAGGAGCTGCTGACCTTTCACTGATCCGGGCGTGATCTGCTCGATGCAAACCACGTCTGCAGATTGACCTGGAATCTTCTCCCTGCCGTGCAATAGATTGTACTGGCTGTTGGACTTAAGGGAACTTCCCACACTGGGAAGTAGCATCCTTCCCTCGATTCTGGGGCTCTGCCTCTTGTTGAAAAGGATGGAGCTGAGAGATGACACGTGCCTGGGAGAGATGAACCCTTTAAAGACTTTTCCTCCCTCTCAGCCCTGCTGGTGACTGTGTCCCTTCCTCCCTGTGATGTAGGGATGTTTCTCTGCAAAGAAGTGGAGAGCCTGTTGCCGGGCTGCGAACTCCCCGACTCGAGTGCTTGCCTGCTTCTCCCAGAAGACGTGGCCCTCCGCAACCTCCCCCCTTTGAGGAGCGCGCACAAGAAGTTTAACTTTGAGCGGGACCGACCTGTCCTTGCAGAAGTGGAGGAGGTGACGGGGATTCCCTTTTTTCAGTTCTGAAAGTTGGATTTGTGTTGAGGACCAGAATGGCGGGGGGGGGGGGGGGGATAAAGCCCACCGCCACTTCAAACGTGGCCAGCCATCATCTGTACCTAAAATAATTGGAATTGTGCAGAGGGCTCTTCCACCCCGTTCAAAGCGGGGATGTTTCTCAGATCAGACCAACCTTGCGAGGCGGGTCTTGTCTACCAAAAGCCCCTCTTTCTTGACAGCCGCCTGCAGTGTGAGCTGTGGCTGGGCTGAGCCTGTTTCTTGCTGTCTTGCTCATCTTACCCCAAGACCAGCTGCTTCTGTAGCCGCCTCCTTGGCTTACTGCCCTGCTGCTCTCCCTGCCTAAAGATGGCAATTTCTCCTCCCCTCGCAGTCCGTGGTTCGCATCTGTTGCATTCGAAGCTTCGGCCACTTCATCACCCACTTGCAAGGCAGCATCCTGCAGTACAACTCCGAAGTTGGGATCTTCATCAGCATTGCGCAGTCGGAGCAGGACGGCTTGCTCCAGCAGGCCCAGGCCCAGTTCCGCATGGTGAGTGGGGGGAGCTGACGCGGGCAGGCAAAGAACCAGCTGATCGGTGCCCCGTCTGCCGTGTAACTGGTCACAAAAGTTGGTTCCTCACACAATTCCCCATCTAGAAAATCGGTTGTTTTTTAAATGGAGGCATCCCTTGGGATTTGTGAAAAGCTTGAAAACAGTGAGGGGTTTGGTGAAATTGAGAGGGGTGATGGGAAAGTGTGGAGCTGTTAGTTAAAGGGTGTATCCTTAATCCTCTCCTTCATTCTTCACCCATTCTTCTCTTTTTGCGTGCCTCCGTTGGTGTGTCGCCGCAGGAAAACCCGGAAGCGCTGATGATGATCAGCGCTTCCGGGTTGTGTGGCGACACACCAGACTGTGTGTGGCGACACACTTTTGTGTCGCGACACACCATTTGGAAAGCTCTGGGTTAGAGAATTAAGCATTATGTGAATTCTGGCTTTTGATTTAGAAAAAAGTGAGGGCAAGTTTCAAGCCAGGATGGATGGATAATCTACTTGTATCTCACCTCAGTCGACATAATTTCCCTGCATACACCTCCCCCCCGCCTCTTCTGAGGGGAAAATCTTCACAATTGGATTTTTTGAGAGCAATATTCTAAAAACGTATCTCCTAGAGATGACCTCTAGATTGCATTTGGGTTCTAATAATTGGGAAACGGAGTTGTCATAGTCAGAAAAGCAGGTTAATTCGGCATGCACTGTCTCCCTCCCCCTAGGCTGCTGAGGAAGCCCGCCGGAACAGGCTGATGCGAGACATGGCCCAGCTTCGGCTGCAGGTACAGGAGGGGGCCAAGCGGGGAGGAATGAGGAGTGTGTCTGTCTGAATCAGGACCGTGCTCTCAGACCCACCCTCCTGGGCTGGGAAGGAATCTGCCTCGCCCAATCGTTTACTTCATTATTACTATTTATTTGAATTGACTTAGAAGGTTGCCCATCTTGCGAAGCAACTCTGGGTGGCAAACACAATTAAAATATCAATGTAGTAAATACCAGGAAAAGAATTAAAAAGCTTATAGCAAAACGGGGGGGGACGGGACAACGAGGACTTGGTGGCAAATGCGTCTGAAAAACTGCTGTCTTTACTATCAGAAGCTTCTGTGCATCACCGTCCATTTCACTGGATGCAGGAAGTTTAGTCCTGAGAAGAGAGTCTTACTCAGCTGTTGCTGGAGGAGGGGAGAGGAAAGGAGGAAAGGGGAGGGGCTTATGCCATATGTGTGCTGCAAAAGGCCGCCACAGCAGCCCTTCCAGAAACTCTTCTGACCGTATCTCATCAAGGAAGGTTGATGTAGATGTAGCACCAACCAGCTCAGTATTGCCCTCTATGGGTGGTATCCTTCCCAAGTTCCCATACTTGCTCCTTGTAGAAGCGGAGCGTGAAGACTAGGTTCACACAACATCCTCGGATAAAGCGGGATTGGGTCATTTGTGGCTCAGGTGTTGGAAGAATGCAGCCCTTGCTGTAATAGCATCTTATGCAAACCAAGGCAACAAGTTTAAGCCATCGTGTGATTTGCTGGTTTGGGCACAGCAGGTTATATGAGCCCAGGCTAGGTCTTGATTAGTGCTGATAACGAATCCCACAAAATAGTTGCATTATTTGAATTCGCACTATTCAAAGTGATATTTCTATGGAAAATAGGGTGATCGGTTCCAGTTCAACAAAGATAGGCAATGAAAATTTTTAAACATATATATTTATATGTTTATTAATTAAATATAACAGTACAAGATTAAAAGAATATTCTTACAGCTTAAATTTATTTTTAACTAAGTCACAGAGTAGTTATAGAAAGCAAAATTTAAAACAATTTTAAATATCATTCCTAAAGGTAAGCTTGCATTGAGAAAAGCATCTTTATTGTCTTTCAAAATATTTGAAAGTGTTTTTTGTTGCTTTCTAATGGATTATAGCCTGCCATGAGATCTTCTAGATAGATCTCATAAATATTTTGTTGTTGTTGTTCAGTCGTTCAGTCGTGTCCGACTCTTCGTGACCTCATGGACCATAGCACGCCAGGCCTTCCTGTCCTCCACTGTCTCTCGGAGTTTACTCAAATTCATGTTCATTACATCGGTGATGCTATCTAACCATCTCATCCTCTGCCGTCCCCTTCTCCTTTTGCCCTCAGTCTTTCCCAGCATCAGGGTCTTTTCCAGTGAGTCCTCTCTTCTCATTAGGTGGCCAAAGTATTTGAGCTTCAGCTTCAGCATCTGTCCTTCCAATGAGCAGTCAGGGTTGATTTCCTTTAGGATTGACTGGTTTGACCTCCTTGCAGTCCAAGGGACTCTCAAGAGTCTTCTCCAGCACCACAGCTCGAAAGCATCAATTCTTCGGCGCTCAGCCTTCCTTATGGTCCAACTCTCACAGCCATACATTGCTACTGGAAAAACCATAGCTTTAACTATACGGACCTTTGTCGGCAAGGTGATGTCTCTGCTTTTTAATATGCTGTCTAGGTTTGCCATAGCTTTCCTTCCAAGGAGCAAGCGTCTTTTAATTTCATGGCTGCAGTCACCGTCTGCGGTGATCTTGGAGCCCAAGAAAATAAAATCTGTCACTGCTTCCATTTCTTCCCCTTCTATTTGCCAGGAAGTGATGGGACCAGATGCCATGATCTGGGTTTTTTTAATGTTGAGTTTCAAGCCAGCTTTTGCACTCTCCTCTTTCACCCTCATCAAGAGGCTCTTTAGTTCCTCTTCACTTTCTGCCATTAGGGTGGTATCGTCTGCATATCTGAGGTTGTTGATATTTTTCCCGGCAATCTTAACTCCGGCTTGTGATTCATCCAGCCCGGCCTTTCTCATGATGTACTCTGCATATAAGTTAAATAAGCAGGGTGATAATATACAGCCTTGTCGTACTCCTTTCCCAATTTTGAACCAGTCGGTTGTTCCATGTCCGGTTCTAACTGTTGCTTCTTGACCCACATACAGGTTTCTCAGGAGACAGGTAAGGTGGTCTGGTACTCCCATCTCTTTAAGAATTTGCCACAGTTTGTTGTGATCCACACAATCAAAGGCTTTAGCGTAGTCAATGAAGCAGAAGTAGATGTTTTTCTGGAACTCTCTTGCTTTTTCCATGATCCAGCGAATGTTGGCAATCTGATCTCTAATTCCTCTGCCTCTTCGAAACCCAGCTTGCACTTCTGGTAGTTCTCGGTTCACATGCTGCTGAAGCCTAGCTTGTAGGATTTTGAGCATAACCTTGCTGGCATGTGAAATGAGCGCAATTGTACGGTAGTTTGAACATTCTTTGGCATTGCCTTTCTTTGGAATTGGAACGTAAACTGACCTTTTCCAATCCTGTGGCCACTGTTGAGTTTTCCAAATTTGTTGGCATATTGAGTGCAGCACTTTAACAGCATCATCTTTTAGGATTTTAAATAGCTCAGCTGGGATACTGTCTTCTCCGCTAGCTTTGTTGTTAGTAATGCTTCCTAAGGCCCACTTGACTTCACTCTCTAGGATGTCCGGCTCAAGGTCAGTGACCACACCATCGTATTTATCAGGGATATTAAGATCTTTCTTGTATAGTTCTTCTGTGTATTCTTGCCACCTCTTCTTAATCTCTTCTGCTTCTGTTAGGTCCCTGCCTTTTTTGTCCTTTATCATGCCCATCTTTGCACAAAACGTTCCCTTGATATCTCCAATTTTCTTGAAGAGATCTCTAGTCTTCCCCATTCTATTGTTTTCCTCGATTTCTTTGCATTGTTCATTTAAGAAGGCCTTCTTATCTCTCCTTGCTATTCTCTGGAATTCTGCATTCAGTTGTTTATATCTTTCCCTTTCTCCCTTGCCTTTTGCTTCCCTTCTTTCCTCAGCTATTTGTAAAGCCTCATCAGTCAGCCACTTTGCTTTCTTGCATTTCTTTTTCTTTGGGATGGTTTTAGTTGCTGCCTCCTGTACAATGTTACGAACCTCCATCCATAGTTCTTCAGGCACTCTGTCTACCAGATCTAATCCTTTAAATCTATTCCTCACTTCCACTGTATATTCATAAGGGATATGATTTAGGTCATACCTGATTGGTCTAGTGGTTTTCTCTACATTCTTCAATTTAAGCCTAAATTTTGCAATAAGAAGCTCATGATCTGAGCCACAGTCAGCTCCAGGTCTTGTTTTTGCTGATTGTATAGAGCTTCTCCATCTTTGGCTGCAAAGTATATAATCAATCTGATTTCGGTATTGACCATCTGGTGATGTCCATGTGTAGAGTCGTCTCTTGTGTTGTTGGAAAAGAGTGTTTGCTATGACCAGCGTGTTCTCTTGACAAAACTCTATTAGCCTTTGCCCTGCTTCATTTTGTACTCCGAGGCCGAACTTGCCTGTTATTCCGGTTATTTTTTGACTTCCTACCTTAGCATTCCAGTCCCCTATGATGAAAAGGACATCTTTTTTTGGTGTTAGTTCTAGAAGGTGTTGTAGGTCTTCATAGTACCGGTCAACTTCAGCTTCTTCGGCATCCGTGGTTGGGGCATAGACTTGGATCACTGTGATGTTGAATGGTTTGCCTTGGATTCGAACTGAAAGCATTCTGTCGTTTTTGAGGTTGTACCCCAGTACTGCCTTTCCCACTCTTTTATTAACTATGAGAGCTACTCCATTTCTTCTAAGGGATTCTTGCCCACAGTAGTATATATAATGGTCTCCTGAATTAAATTCGCCCATTCCTGTCCATTTTAGTTCGCTGATTCCCAAGATGTCGATGTTCAATCTTGTCATCTCATGTTTGACCACATCCAGCTTACCTTGATTCATAGTTCTTACATTCCAGGTTCCTATGCAATATTGTTCTTTACAGCATCGGACTTTCCTTCCACTTCCAGACACATCCACAACTGAGCGTCCTTTCGGCTTTGGCCCAGCCGTTTCACACTTTCTGGAGCTACTCGGAATTGCCCTCCGCTCTTCCCCAGTAGCATTTTGGACACCTTCCGACCTGAGGGGCTCATCTTCCGGCGTCATATCTTTTAGCCTTTTGATACTGTCCATGGGTTTTCTTGGCAAGGATACTGGAGTGGTTTGCCATTCCCTCCTCCAGTTTTGGACCACGTTTTGTCAGAACTCTCCATCATGACCTGTTCTTCTTGACCTGACTTCATTGAGTTACGCAAGCCCCTTCGCCACGACAAGGCAGTGATCCATGAAGGGGAATAAATATTTAGAATAAATAAATCAAGCAAACAAAGGACAAGCTGGAGGATAAACCCATATCCAGATCGTTCCTGCTCTCTCCTGTATTCTGCTGTAGTTCTTCAAAATGAGCCTCTTCTTTTTTGAACTTTACTTGAACGGAACCTTTCTTTCCTCCATTTTGCACACATGAGGATTATCTAAAACACCAGCGGCAACTGTGCATGTGCTAGCCTCAACTGCGTGTGCACACCAACTGAATTTTGGCTCACATTAAATGCAACCTGGTTACCAATTTATAATTCGCACTAGATCAAATATCGCACTATTCAAGCTCACATTAATCGCGACCTACCTGTAATATTGTGTTAACTCTGGATGAGGTATTGTATCATCCCAACTGAGAAGATGGGACTCGAGAGGGCAAGTTGTGTGTTTGCATGAAATAGGTGTCCGCCTTTGTTGCTGTCTCCACCTGCTGAGTTGCAAGCAGCCAACTGAGATGTGACCTTTCTACTTGGAGCTGCTTTTCTAAAGACTCCTGTTTCCACCCCCCCCCCCCAGCTGGAGGTGTCGCAGTTGGAGGGCAGTCTCCAGCAGCCCAAGGCCCAGTGCGTGATGTCTCCCTACCTGGTCCCAGACACCCAGGCCCTCTGCCAGCACCTCGGCCCCGTCAGGCAGCTGGCCGCCAGCGGGAGGTTCATCGTCATCATCCCGCGGACAGGTAAGCAGAACCTGCCATTGGTGGAGCTGGAATCCGAAGCAGAATAAATCCCTTTCAGCATTCCCAGGAGATTTGGCCAAGGGAAGCTACCTGTGCCAAAGTATGGCTGGTAGGGAGGGGAGAGGCTTCTGAGGGAGCTGGCCACTGGAGGCATGGCTTTGGGAACATTTCTGAGCCCACTGGGGACTCTGGAGGCTGCAGGAGGGGTGGCGGTGTGCCCGTGCTCTGTGAGCGACAGATTACCCAGCATTGTTTCAGGGGAAGCCTCAAAGGGATGTCTTTGCTCTTGTTTCCTACTTTTAGTCATCGATGGCTTAGACTTCCTGAAGAAAGAGAATGCAGGAGCTCGTGACAGCATCCGATACTTGGAAGCAGAATTTAAAAAGGGAAACAGGTGGGTTGTCCCGTCCCTTCCCTGCTTTTTCCTCCACGTGTTCATCAGAAAAAAACATTCCAGATGAGAAACCAAACAGACCCACTTAAACGTTTTGGGTGAGCTGCGTTCCAGTGGAACAAAACTCAAAAGGAAAGGCCAGCATTTAAAACAAGCTACTTGCTTCACTACTACTACTATTCTCTCCTGTGATCTTCTCTCCAGGTACATTCGCTGTCAGAAGGAAGTTGGAAAAAGTTTTGAGAGGCATAAGCTGAAGAGACAAGATTTAGATGCTTGGTAAGCAGGCAGCCTCGGTTCCTGAGCTCACGTAATATTTCTGCAGGGAGGGAGAGTACCTTGACTCCACACCTCCCTGATCACAGTAACTCAGCCTCCACTTGCCGTTCATTATTTCGGAGCTGCTTCGCAAGAAAGTTGCTGTAAAGGAAAGATGAAGCCGAGAGTCAGGATGCCCATCTCAGATGTGGGCAGTTTTCTGCAGCTGGGTGGCTGGAACAGGGGCCCCTTGGTTTCAAGCTGCAAAGCAGCCTTTTGCAATCTGGCATCTCCAGGAGTAACGGGCTTCCACTCCGAGAAACCGCTTCACAAGCATTCAGTAACTGAACTGGCTTCCTGGGTGAGAAAAGGCAGGATGGTTGGCCTGGCTCCTGAAGAATCCAGTGCTCAGAGTACTTGGTGTGCTTTGGAGTCAGCTTCCCCAGTCAAGTGTCTTCGAACTGAGTTGCCAACATCCCCAGCTGGACTGTGCCAGATTGGGAAAGGCTCATTTGCAAACAAGCAGCTCTGATCTGCAGGGAATGTTCCCTGGCTCTTTTTCTCTCTCCCGCTCTCTTGCTGAAAACTCTCGTCCTTAATGCCCCCTTCACAGGAACCTCTATAAGATCTTGGACAGCTGTAAGCAGCTAACGGCCTCCCAAGGAGGCAGCGAAGATGACACAGCTGGCATGGTGACCGTCATCACTGGCTTCCAGCTCGATGATCCCAGCAAACTTTCTGCTCCCATGCAGGTGGGTGTGATCTTGAAACAACCAGCTGGCCTCCTTTCTTTGCCTTTAAATGTGACTTGCTGAAAAGAAGGGAGTCGAAGCCTGCAGGAAAGATGAATCGCCTGGTGTGGCTACTGCAGAATATTTGCTTATTTAAAAGGGGGGAAGAAGAGTTGGGCCATTAGGATGCATTAAGGCATAGCTTTCCAAACGGTGTGTCACGACACAACCCGGAAGCGGCGGCAGGGGTGTGTACGGCAGTGATGACAGGAGTGGCGCGGCGGCAGCGCTTCCGCGTTTTAGCGGAAAACACGAGGCCGCCGCTGTGTGCGCCGCCACGCGCCGCCACCAGCATTGGTGTGTCGCCAGCGGCGGCAGTTTGGAAAGCACAGCATTAAGGGATAGGAAAGAGGGAGGAGTATATGGTGCCTGTTGTAGAGGTCTAACAGTTCGCAGGTAATGGGAACCATTGTGCAATTTCCTATGAAGGCCAGGGATGTTCCCACCTCCAAATTTAAAAAAAAGAAACCCACACAAATCCCTCGAGATCATAGCATTGCCTCGCTCCAAGTTCTTATGCAAGTATGTTGAAATCATTAAACTTCAGCCGTGTTTGAAATTATTTTTAAAAACATGTTCTTACTTATTGTGAAATGTTTAGGGAATGCAGATGCTGACTAGGGATGTTCTAAGTGCACATGATCATGTTTGTGTGACATTTGCTGCTTCACAGCAAAATAAACATTCCACTGTCCCACAGTGTAACTCCTTGCCCCAAGCTGGAACACAAATGCCCATTGGAAATAGCTGGTAGAGGAAGGCTGGGCTCGAAGGTGACTGATCAGTAAGCCACTGATTTCATGCTAGGAAGTACAGGCAGTCCTCGCTTAATGACCGTTTGTTTAACGACAGTCCAAAGTTACGATGGCCTTGGAAAAAGTCCTTTACGACCTGTACTCACACTTAGGGCCATCACAAAACATCGCACCACCCCTGCAGTCACGTGATCGCAGTTCAAGCACTTGGCAGCCGGCTCACATTTACAACCAGTTGCAGCGTCCTGCGGTCACGTGATCGCGATTTGCGACCTTTTTTGTCAGTCTCTGGCAAAAAACATCCATTGGGGAAGCTAGATTTGCTTAATGACCCATGATTCACTTAACAACCATCGTAAAAATGGTCATAAAATTGGGTCCGGTCACGTGGTGACTCACTTAACTGCACTGCTTAACAACCAGTTTTCCAGTCCCTATTGTTGTTAAGTGAGGACTACCTGTATGGAGGGTCCCTTCCAACCCTGACATCCAGTAGCTGAACCTCGAGGGTGGTAGAGCTACAGGCGGGACCTTCTCCGGTTGCTCGCTTGAATCCTTCCTCTTCTCTCCACAGTCTGCAATCCAAGCAGCGGCCAGCGCCAGCATTGAAATCCAGAACGTTCTGGAATTCTACAAGCAGTGGAAGGAGATGGGCTGAGGGGCGGAGGGCCACCGGCTTGGTTGAAGCTCTGTCTCCCCGTCTCTTGGCGCACAACACTGGAAGGAAGGGTGTCCAACCGCAGGCGATATTTGGATGCGACGCAACCGCCGCTGCCTTAGCAGCAGCAGCAGCAACCCACAAAAAGGAGCAGTCGGGGGTGTGCGCCGAAACACAGGCGTGTGCGCGCGCACACCCACGCACCTACCCCGCCATCACCTCCCCTCCCACAGAGGAGGTGGCATGCGTGGGGACGTCGCAGCCCCTCTGAGAAGAGAGGCGCATCCTGGCCAAGCCAAGGAGAGACGGTGGGTGGGAGGGGGCTCCATTCTAAATGCTTGCTTGGTTTCTTGTTGCCAGAAATGTGCAGGCAGCTTTGCTCCTGCGCTTGCAATGAAGCAAAACGGAAATTCACTTGATTTGGCCACCGCCTCCTCACTGCAGGAGGAAACCTCCAGAAGGGCCTGCTGGATCCTACGTGGGTCAGGATTTGCAGGGGAGGCTCGTTTGGAAACTGGTGGTGGGGAAGCGGGCAGATCCTCTTCATCGTTTTTAATTTAACGTTACTTTTTATTTCGTACTGTGTTCCTTGGTGAACTTGCCTCGTTTTGTGTGCCCCTTTGCGGGAGAGGCGGAGGGAGGGTGGGGCGCTGGTCAGACTTTGAAGACTTGGAAGGATGGCCAGGGTGGCGAGGGAACTGGGGAAGTTTTGGGATGGAAGCTGTCTTTCTCCACCTTACCCTTGTCCTTTTAAAAAAATCATTATCTCCTCTCCCTTTTCCTCCGAGCTGCCACGAGCATCCCTTCCTCCCCTGCAGCCACAGGGCTTTTGCGCAACCGCCCCCCCCCCTTCCTGGACGCAGGTGGCGAATCCTGCGTTTCTTCCGCTCTCCTTGCCGAGGGAGGGGCCGGCCTCTGCGGCAGCTTCCCAGAGCAGTCAAGAGGGGCAGGAACCTTAGCCCCTTTGCGCAACTTTCTGGAGAAAGGAAGAGTTGCTCTCAAGATAAAAAGGTAGAGAAGAACACTCCCACGGTGTTTTCTCCCCTGGGATATGACCCCTGTTGTCTTTTAGAAGGTAAGAAGCACGAAAGGATAAAGAAAACACCTAAGATTCACCCCACTAGGTAACCAAAGGATCGGAAGGAGGCAAGCATTGGAAAGCCATCCCCAACTCTTCTTGGGGCCCGGGGAGTTGGATAAAGCATCTTCTTCCCTGCCCTGGACACCGCGAGAGGCGGCGTCTCTGTGTTCTTTGCTCTTAGCTTATTCTGACAGCTGAGGAGAAGGGGAGGGGTGTGGCGGGCGTGGGAGCCCGCTTTTCCCAGTCTGCCCTGAGAGCCCAGTGCCCGGCCTCCTTTGCCTGGGTCTGGAAAGGAAGCCTGGGACTCCCGGCCACGTGGATGGCTGCCGCCTTTTCCCGTGCTGCTTGGTTCCACCACAGAGCTGCTCTGCCTCTTTCCCCGGCTTTTCCCCACTACAGCCCAAGGCCCGCCCTGAAGGAGGCTCTTCCCAGCTTCTTCCCTTCTGGAGAAATTTTGGAGAATTCCAATAGGTCAGATCAGCGGCAGGTTGGCTCTTCTGGGGCCGCCCCACTTCCCACCGCAGAAACCAGGCGCCCAGGAGCCCCGCCTGGCGTGCAGATCGGCCGTCTCCCGTTAAGAGCGTTTCTGCTTTTCAGTTCTGGCAATGGAATGGACCCTCCCTCCCCCCACCAAGAAAGGGATAAGAGAGAAGCCCCTCCCTCAGCCTGCAGGGAGACCCGGAGTGGGGCTGGCCAGTGGGGCGTTGGCTTGTAAGACCTCTGCAGAGGAGCAAACTCCGCAATAGCCGGCATTCAAGGGGTGGTCAGCACACTCTTGACATTGATAACTTGGGCCTGTGTTTGGGGGGGGAGGGACAAAGCTCATTCAGAAGGGACGTTTTTAAAATCGAGCGGCCTTGGGGGCTTCTCCTAAAGAGCTTCTCCTGGGTGGGGGGCGCATCGGTCCGAGCCGTGGCTGGCGTATCTGTTGACGATGTCGGAGCATTTTTTATTTTTATCGTTTTTGGAGCAAGGGGAATTGCATTGCCATAATAAACATTCGTGAAATCAGAGTCCTCTTTGTGCCTCGAGGGGGAAGGGCAAGGGCGTGGGGCCGGGGTGGGGTCTGCCCAGGCTGCTTCCAGGTTTGAGGAGAAGCTTCCTCCCAGGTGGGGCAGAATAAACCGGTGCTTGTGGGCCTGGAAGACTCAGAAAGAGAACCAGCTGGCTATTTTTCACTGATCCACAGAGCCTTCAAGCAACCGCTTTCATGACGTTTGTGGGTTTTGGAAATGCAGAAATAACACAAACCAACCTTGTGTTGTGTTTGAAATGTAAAGGGAGGCATTTCTGCCTCATTTTCCTTGAACTTCATTGGAAAGTCCTAGTCCTCCTCGTGGCCGAGTTGAGCATGGGCCCTCTTAGCCCGCCCTGGTGGGTCCTGTTCAGTCCTTAGCCAGCTCCATCAGCCTTGCGGCAAGACCAGATGGGCTGCTTGTTTTAAAAATGAGAATCGCCAGCCAAAGGTTTGTTCTGTAGGACCCGAGTGCCCTCCGGGGCCTGCAGTTCCCAGCTGTTGTGGCTGCTGGCTGGCTGGCTGGCTGGGCTGGGCTGGGCAGGGCAGGGCAGCATTGGAGTTGTGCCAGGGGTCCTGGAGAAAAGCCGGCTCATTCATGTTCCTTCACCTCACCATGCAAAGGAATGGCCCTCCCTGGCCATGATGGAGACAGGGCGGTGGCAGTTGCTAAAAAGGTAAAGGTTCCCCCCGCACATTTGTGCAGTCGTGTCCGTTGCTAGTCAGCACGAAATGAATTATGGCCTGCTTGGATCTTAAAAAGTGGTGCATCTCCTTGTCAAGACCTTTTCTGGTTAAAAGGGCTCAAGGAACCTGCTAAAAGCTCTCCCCCAAATTGTGCCTCTTTTTCCCATGGGGAGGACTTAAGCCAGGGGTGGGGAACCTTTTTTCTGCCAGAGGCCATTTGGATATTTATAACCAGGGACCGAGGCGGTGGGACCGGGGGCCAGAGTTTGTGGGCGGGAGCCAATCACGTGGAAGGGGCGGGGTTTGTGGGCAGGAGCCCCACGGGCCTGACGTTGCCCACCCCTGACTTAAGGGAACAAAGTAGTGGCCTTAAATCATTTTCATGGGCGCTATGGAAATATCGCAGATGATGTCGCTTGCTGGAAAGCCAGTTTGGTCATCTGCAGTGCTTTCCAAACTGCCGCCATTGGTGACACACCAACTGTGGTGGTGCGGGGGTGCGCAGCAGCGGGAGCCTCGTGTTTTCCGCTAAAATGCGGAAGCGCTCGTGCCGCTGGCATACACGCCGCTGCGCGTGCTTCCACACCGCCGCCATGCACATCCACTTCCGAGTTGTGTCACGACACACAGTTTGGAAAGCTATGGTCTAGTGGTTAAGGCAACAGGCTAGAAACCAGGAGGCTGAGAGTTCTAGTCCCGCCTCAGGCATGAAAGCCAATTGGGTGACCTTGGGCCAGTCACTCTCTCATCCCTAGGAAGGAGCCAATGGCAAACCAGGAGACTGAGAGTTCTAGGCCCGCCTCAGGCATGAAAGCCAATTGGGTGACCTTGGGCCAGTCACTCTCTCAGCCCTAGGAAGGAGCCAATGGCAAACCAGGAGACTGAGAGTTCTAGTCCCGCCTTGGGCATGAAAGCCGGCTGGGTGACCTTGGGCCAGTCACACACACACAGCCCAGCTCACCTCACAGGGTTGTTGTGGGGAAAATAGGAGGAGGGAGTATTTGGTATGTTTGCCACCTTGAGTTATATATTTTAAAAAAAGGGGATAAAAATTAAATAAACCTGGGAAAGCAACCGGAATGGCTCTGTTAACCCAGTGATGCTGCTGGGACAGATGCAGGCGCTCTGCTCTTGCAGACAAGTCCTTCAAGAACCGTAATGGCTCTGGCTGAAGAGGGAAAGGGAAACCCAACGGGAATTTTTAACCAAATTAAACTATTATACATCCTTTTTCCATCACACAAATAATGGGGTTACCAGTTGTTTTCTGCTCTGCAGGTTTCTGATTTCAGTGGCATTTTGCCCGGAAATATCAACCATGGTAGAATCATTGGTTGGAATGTCTAACCTGCTTGTTTGCAAATTTTGATTTGGATGCGGTCTATATATTTGGCTTTGCTGGTGTGTGTATCTACCGGAGAGCTTTCCAAACTGTGTCGCGATATGTTAGTGTGTTGGCTGCAGTGTCCGGGTGTGTTGTGGCTGCTGCCGCCTCCAAGCCCTGCCAGGATTCCACGCAGGTCATTCATTCTGGTTTATTACGGTCACTGACCAGTACAAGATTCTACAAGGTATACTCATTGAACCTTACAATATGCACCATCTGATTTAAAATAGTTTTAAAATTATAAGTTAAATTACATTGTTCCAATTAAAAATTAAAATACATTCAGACCACAATGTGGATGAGCCCCTTAAATCAAATTTAAATATGCTCTTAATATTAGTCATAACTAATATTCTATCAGATGTAAATGCTTATAAAAAGTAAAATATCATATATGAAATGATGCTGTGATTCCACGCAGGTCCTAGTGCCTGCCTTGTGCCTTGCTGCCTCCAAACCTGCCCTGCCAGGATTCCACGCAGGTCCTAGTGCCTGCCTTGTGCCTGGCTGCCTCCAAACCTGCCCTGCCAGGATTCCACGCAGGTCCTAGTGCCTGCCTTGTGCCTGGCTGCCTCCAAACCTGCCCTGCCAGGATTCCACGCAGGTCCTAGTGCCTGCCTTGTGCCTGGCTGCCTCCAAACCTGCCCTGCCAGGATTCCACGCAGGTCCTAGTGCCTGCCTTGTGCCTGGCTGCCTCCAAACCTGCCCTGCCAGGATTCCACGTAGGTCCTAGTGCCTGCCTTGTGCCTTGCTGCCTCCAAACCTGCTGTGATTCCACGTAGGTCCTAGTGCCTGCCTTGTGCCTTGCTGCCTCCAAACCTGCTGTGATTCCGCGCAGGTCCTAGTGCCTGCCTTGTGCCTTGCTGCCTCCAAACCTGCTGTGATTCCACGCAGGTCCTAGTGCCTGCCTTGTGCCCTGCTGTAAGAGAGTGTCG
The DNA here is from genome assembly GCA_023362775.1 of Charina bottae. NCBI lineage: Eukaryota > Metazoa > Chordata > Lepidosauria > Squamata > Charinaidae > Charina > Charina bottae. Next base: position 2,791,275 of record JALMGJ010000026.1, read on the forward strand.
CGAAATGATGCATGTCTGAAAAGTGTGTCACCAACATGAAAAGTTTGGAAAGCTCTGCTCTACCAAGTGCTTGGCCAGTCTTGCCCCACCTAGAACCCTCCAGAGATGTGTGACTACAATGTCCTAAGGAACATGGCCAATGAAAGTTACTGGGTTCCATGGAGTTGCGCAAGCCAGGACCGGGGAGTGGTGGATGATTTGTTGGCGCTCCCTCCTTACATGGAGGAAATAGTGGACCTTGGCTGATCTTGGCTGATCTCAAAAAACTAGGCAGGCTGAAACATGGTTAGATCCAAGAAGATAAGGGCACACCACTTCATTTACCTGCCAAGAAAGCAGCATGAAACATCAAGCAGGAGTCCCTGAGGAGTGGGGATGTGCTAATTTTTGCTCAGATGTGACCTCCTTTGCTCTATGCTTTAAACAAGTGTTTCTCACTCCAAGCCTGGCTGGCAACTCGACAAGTCAGAGTTTCTCAGAGCTCTGAGCTCTGAGACCTGGCTAACTTTCTATCTTGTTTGCAGGGGTCTATAGACCACTGAAGTTTTCCCCTGGAGAAGGGGGAACCAGAAGATTGCTCACAGAGCCATTGTAATTGCCCACTCCTGTTTTTCTTTGTTGTTTCCACCGCGGAGAAGAACTGGGTGAATGCAATGAAATGGCCGAAGGAGGATCCTAGCTCTGCAGAGAACGTAAGTCTCTTGGGAGACACAAGAGTGACAGCCAGCTTTTAGACCACTTTATATTAGTTTTCTTTTTTAGATTAGCACATTTTTTATTATCTAAAATTTATCTTTGGACTTCGTTCAAAATGTTGGCTAATTTTGTGTTTTCTTTGCTATAATTAATTTTGGTGGAAGTTTGATAGATTTTATTTTGGCAACATAGTGAACAAGTTTTGTATTTTTCTGCCTTTCTTTTGTATCAGAGAAATTGGGATTTAAGAGACTTTGTTGGTATTTCTTACTCGACAAACTAACTGACTTTTGAGAAATTGTTTGTTTGGGTTAAGCAGCTTGCAGCCTGAAGAATAAAGAAGAATAAAGAATAAAGTATAGAGAATGTGTGCCTCTCTACCTTTTTTTTTTCTACTTTTTTTTAGAAAGGACTATCTTTCATTTGGAATATATCTTCATCTTTCCTTTTACAAACTGTTTGAAATACTGCTCTGTGGAATTTTTTCATCTCTTACTTTAAAAGCTTTTCTTACTTAAAGAAATAGACATTATTGATAAATAATAGAACAGCTGTTCCCTGCTCCCCTGAGAAATTTTTTTGTTTTGGCTACGACAGCTGATTACGATTTGAACATGGCATTTCTCACAGCACTTCAGGATTTTAAGGAAGAAACCAGCAAATTTTTTTTGCAAATTAAGAAATCCATAGAACGTATATTAATAGTTTTGATGGCTCAGGAACAGAAGATACAAGGGACAGATTTAGAAACAGAGGAAAGACCTTTCGAACCAGTAGAGAAACAGGGAAAGAGGACTTTGAATGTATTGGTACAGAAGAAGATTATGATATTTTACAGGAAGTGGTCTATTAAATGTTTGGGCATAAATACATTGTGGCAGCTGAGACAGGAAGATTTTAATATGCAAATTGATAGATATGGCAAAATAAACATTTTGATATCCCACATGAGTTACAGAAATAAACAAGTTGCATATTGTGATATTGGCATAACCTAAACAGGAGATTTATTGATATTGATTTGGAATGCAAGGTGAATGAAAATGCGGATTTGGTATTGTACACAGAGTAAGCACAGATATGAGAAACTTACAGATGCATAAAAACATGATATTTTAAGTGTAAGATACAAGATTATAAATAAATATGTTGATATTATATATTACTCTTTCTGGAGACACATTTATGAGAAGACAATGAGATGATGAGATGGAATTAGAATGTAGGTTATTACAAGAATATGTTGTATGTATTAGGTTATATGTTATGTTAGGTTTTGTATTTTTGCTATATATTATGTATTATGTTATGTAATATGTTAGATTATGTATTAATGGAATATATAGTCATAACATGAACAGAATATACTGTATTTTATTAGACGTAGATAAGGCCTTTATTTGTTATACTAATTGGACTTTATTGAAGATATAAATATAGATGTAAAAGTGGAAAGAGCAAATGGAAAACATTTAATTGATGCAACAATGAACATTTGATTACTATTCTAAGGAGTAGAAACCAGAGATGGATTGTTGGAAGATATCAAGAAAGGCGAAACCTATATGAAGAACAGAAGATTGGATTATAGAAATCAAAGGGTATATGACAAAGAAAAGTTTCTGTGTATTGTATAAAGGACTAACATTTAAAGTTAATTGTTGTACTTAAAGTTCAAGGATAAATTGGAGGACATCTATTTTCTATATTTTCTTTGTTTGTTATTTTTTGACTTCACTTTTTCTTTTCCTTTTTCTTACTTTGTATTTCTATTTCTTTTCTTTTGTATTATCTCTTAATATGTATTTTAAAATTTAATAAAACTTATGGATAAACAAGTGTTTCTCAATGTTGGCAACTTTAATATGCATGGACTTCAACTCCCAGGATTCCCCATCCAGTTACGCCCTTTCCTGGACCGAGATGCCCTCCGAACAGCCACTCATGCCCTCGTCATCTCCCACATAGACTATTGTAATGTGCTCTACATGGGGCTACCCTTGAGGAGTATCTGGAAGCTTCAACTGATCCAGAATGCAGCTGCGAGGACAATTATGGGGGCCAGAAGATCGGCCCATGTGACACCGTTGTTACGTGAGCTGCATTGGGTACCGGTTTGCTTCCAGGTACAATTCAAGGTGTTGGTTATCACCTTTAAAGCCCTATATGGCATAGGGCCAGGTTACCTGAGGGACCGTCTCATCCCCAGAACATCGACCCGTCCCACCCGATCAGCCAGAGAGGGCTTGCTGCAGACCCCATCGACTAAAGAGTTCCATCTAGCGGGGTCCAGGAGGCGGGCCTTCTCTGCAGTTGCGCCCGCCCTTTGGAATACCTTACCCCCAGAGCTGAGGCTGGTTTCCTTGCTCCCGACCTTCCAGAAAGGCTTAAAGACCTGGTTCTGCCATCTTGCCTGGGAGGGAAACGTCAACAGTTCCTCTTGGGGATGGCTGGCCCCTTGAAGCCTCCCAGTGACTTATTTTAATATTCTTCCTTGGAATTCATATTTTGTATCGATGTAATTTTATATATTTTTAACTCTATTTTATTGTGCACCGCCCAGGGTCCCCGTTGGGGGAGATGGGCGGTAATATAAATCTAATAAAATAAAATAATAAATAAATAAAATAAATCTGATAAAAAACTTTTAAAGAGGGAAGAGAGCTGGGTTCAAAACCTTGCTCAAATGCGAAACCCAGAGTCCAGAACCGTTTCCTTCCGCTAGGCCAGGCGCTTGGCAGGAGCCTTGTTGCCAAGAAAACAATGGATCGGGTCAGTTGGAGTCCCCGGAGTTAAGCTCCGTGCAAAAAAGGTGTGGCTGGTGGTCCGGGGGGGGGGGTTGACCCAGTTTTGGAGGGCTGGAGAAGGGGCTTGGGCCCTGGATTGCCCTCTTCCCTCAAGACTAGGACTAATTAAAATGCATTACACTAGCACTTTGATGACACTTTGCCCCCTTTCCTTTAAAGCACAGGGGAGGCTGGGGGCACGAGGGACAGAAGCTTGCTTTGCATCTCCCTTAAAGTCTTCGCCTTTCTCTGCAACGGCTGCTGTGGCAGCCAAAAAGGGCCATTGTGTCTGTTGTGTCCTTAAATCACTTCATCGCCCTCGTGTCTTTCCAGGCAACGGAGCTGATCCCTCCCCAACCGGAGTTTTTGTTGGTCTGCTTCCTTAGAGAGGGTCGGCTGGCGATTTGGGTCATGCTGCACTCAATACCCCGTCGTCTTCTTCCGCAGGAGCCGGTGTCCGCCATCCTTTTCGTAAACTCTGCAATGGACCAAGGACTCTGGGGGGCGGGGGGGAGCCAGAGGTGATGGCCAATAAAAGTACCCCCCTTTACACATGTTTTTGCACTGCCATTCAGCCCAAGAGGTGTAGAATCTGAAGTTAATGGCTTTCTTTCATAAAGGGGTGAAATCAGTCTTGGATAGTCCAAAGCCCTTCCCTCCCTCCCTCCCTCCCTCCCTCTCTCAAAAAAAGTGCTATTGCTTTTCAGAATCAGGCAAGGTAGCTGAAAGAAATGAATACAATAGTAAAATAGAAAGTGAAAAATCTGGATTAAGGTTTAAAATAAAGAAGAGAAGGGTAATGTCAATCAGCACACTTAATGAATTCACAATGGGTAACAGACGGGCAGGTGGGAACTAGTCTTATTTCCTGGTGTTCAAGAAGAGAGAAAGATGGACACCATGCTGAAGGAAGGAAGCGAATATGAATTTGAGATGAAGGCAGCAACAGATTCGGACCAGATTAATTAAAACGATAGTCTTTTCCGTGGGAAACTGTCTGTGAAGAGATGGACGCTGAGAAAAAGTGAGAGAAACCACTGAATTTTGGATGCAGAGCTGGCTATTAAGAGTATGACGGACTGCAAGAAGAATAAGTTAGTTAGGCCTGGACCAAATCAAGACTGGCAGCAAGCAGAACCTCATATACTTTGAGCATGGGATGTGAATGGATGATGGGCTAGCACAGAGCTTTCCAAACTTTTCATGTTGGTGACACACTTTTTAGACATGCAGCATTTCGCGACACACTCTTACAGCAGGGCATCATTTCGCGACACACTCTTACAGCAAGGCACAAGGCAGGCACTAAGACCTGCGTGGAATCCTGGCAGGGCTGGGAGGCAGCAGCAGCCGCGACACACCCAGACACTGCAGCCAACACACTAATGTGTTCCGAGACACAGTTTGGAAAGCTATGGGCTAGGGAAAAAAATATATTTGGGGAGGTTGAGGGAAGAAACCAACAGACAAAGTGGATGGTCTGGATCAAAGAAGTTACTGGAGCGTCCTTGGAAGAGTTGTGGTTGACCACCAGGGTCAGGTTAATTTGTCCATGTGTTGCCAAGACAAACTCAAACTTTGATGGCATGGTTGTGGCTGCCATCTTGACTTTTTGGACCCCTTGCAGCAACACAGGTGTTGGCCATTGCCCCCCATCAGCTGCTAATGTTTGTGTGGCCTCATAGGGCTTGGGATATTTTTTTAAAATTGTATTTATTATTATTGATTGATTGATCACATTTATATCCCGCCCATCTCCCTCACAATTTATTATTATGCTTTTGTAAATCAATACATTATATTGTTTCAAATCAATGGTATTTATACAGTATTAATTGAAGATGATTGACATTGACACATGCTGGCTGGGGAATTCTGGGCGTTGAAGTCCACACATCTTAAAGTTGCCAAGGTTGAAAAACACTGGCATAAACAGTGAAAATGCAGGATCTAGATTGTACGAATAGATACAGCCACATGAACAACAAGAGCAGAATGAGGGAAAATAAGCTGATTTCATTCCAATCAGTGCACATCACACCACCATGTTGAGGTGCAGAATGCAGAACTGTGATTGGAGAGAAAGTTATTGCTTTTGGCTCTGCTTCATTCCCACCTGGCAGAATCGCCTCTTCAGGTCACTGAGGGGGAAAAGAAAAGATCACCTACCCATTCTTTGGATTATATCAACTCCCTGTGTTCGCCATCAGATGTTGTGGCAGGCATGAGAAAAACATGCAAGGAAATCCAGGTTTAAAGAGCAATCCCAGGTTGCCTGTGTGGATTAGAACATCAGTGTTGCCCGGCTGAATCAAACTAAAGCTCATTTTGTTCTCACAGAGGTCATCCAGACGCTTCTCGGAGCCTTTCTTGCTTCAGTCTTCAAGACTGACAGCCCTTGATAGAGCTGTCCTCCTTGAATTGATCTAATCCCCTTTCAAAGCCGTCCCAGTCAGTGTCCATCTCCATGGCTTGTGGCAATGAATCCCACAGGTTAATGTGCAAAGTTCTTTGGATCCTGGCAAAAGTGTTCAGTAACGCCCCGGACATCTCAACTTTCATGTTTGTCAGATGAGTGCCTTGGAAACGTTCCCCAAATTGATTTCGGCTAGTGTTTTTAGGAATGTTTGAATGAGCAGCCTGTGCAAAATGATGTCATCCTTGTGGTCAGCATCGCTCTGAGAGTTGTTTGCACCTTTCCGAAATGTGCTCCCTCTTCCCCCCTCCCCCAGAAAGGGCCTTTGAAAAGACACACCCGCCTGTGCCTTGGTCTCACCCACCCAGTTCCAGATCTGCAGCTGAAAAGGCATAATTTTTGTTTTGTTTCGTTAGTCTTCAAGGGCAGAGGAATAATGAACGTCGACTTTAAATGCATTTCTTCGTTGCTTCCTTGGTTTCAGCCTGTGGCTCCTGCAACAAGAGGCCCCCTTTCATTCCCTTCCGCCAACGGGGAGGGCGTCTTGGCCTTCTTCCATCAAGGCTGGCAAGAAATCCAAGTTCAGAGGGAAGGAGGGGAGAAACACCAACAGTCGAGTAACTCGAAGCAATCCCGAAGGCCACCGGGCTCCAATGAAAGGGAAGTGGTTTTGTTGGGGGGCTATACGGGTGCCCCGCTAAGCCCCATCGTCTCTGCAGAAGGTATGGCTTGGATCTCCAGGAGCTGCCCCAGTTCTCTTCCACTCTTTCAGCGAGTGATGGAGTCCCTTCCTTCCTTCCTTCCTTCCTTCCTTCCTTCCTTCCTTCCTTCCTTCCTTCCTTCCTTCCTTCCTTCCTTCCTTCCTTTTCTTTAAGAATTCCAGCTTTCAAACTTGTTGATCAAAGCTTTCCTGGGCATGACTCAAAGGGAGCATGCTGTGTTTCTAACATTCGTCAGATGCCATCAGGGTTGGGGGTCTGGATCTTTCCCAGTAAAACTGGGTGCGTTGTAAGGAAGCAGGAGTTTAGCATGCTGTGTTGCAGCAAAGAAGAAAGCTGCCTCCTGCACAGCCATCACAATCTTGCATCCTTTCCTTAAACAAGAGTCTCCACTTGTCCATCTCTAAAATAGATGTACATTTTCTTAGCATTTTGTGTAGGAAACGAGAAACAAATCAACTGTAGCCACTAAACTTTAAGAGTCTTTATTAGCTGGAGGTGTTACATGAGTCACTTGTCTCATTTTTGGTTGTGGATGCAAGCTTTGGATTTTCTCAGTGGGGTGATCGTGAATATCCTGATTGTGAGCTGAAGGTGCCCATTGATTGAGGGAGCTTGATCAATCCACTCACCCCCCCTCCCCAATGACTGAACTGCTTGCTTTTAGTTTAGAGAAAAGATCTTAATACTTGTGATGGCACATGATCAGGATTTGCAGAATGAATGCCCTGACCTGGAAAACATAAAAGGTGATTCTTTATTCACTTTTTGACAATTCTCTGATGTGCTAGATTAGTGATAAGTTCTGAACATATCAAAGCAACTATCATTTTTACTTTTAATGGCAGACTTAACTGTCCATGGTGGAATTTAAACAGTGTATTTAACAAAATAATGAGACTATGTTATAGATCATAGCTTTCCAAAGTGTGTGTCGTGACACACTACTGTGTCGCCTGCGGTGTCCTAGTGTGTTGCGCAAAAACCCAGAAGCGCTGATGGGGGAACCGAAAGAAGCGGCACCCCCGCCAATCAGCACCGCCGCCGCCGCTGTCGGTGTGTGTCGCCAACGTGAAAAGTTTGGAAAGCTCTGTTGTAGATTATAGATCAAGATGGACAAATCTGTCCGTTTTATTTCATCTTTTCCATTCGTAAAGTCACTTCCTGAACCAGTTTAATTTTTAAAAATTTAAAAATAATAAAAAATTAAATTAAAAAAATCCTTCCTATACCAGTTTAATTTTTAAAAAAAACCCCTACAAAAATTGGTATTATTTGGGACATATTTCCATCAAATAGTTTGTAGACAGTTACTTATGCATTTTTGTACATTAAAAAAAATGTAAAATAGAAATAATATTGCCAGGGTGGTCACAGAGAGGGCCCTAAGAAGCATCAGTTGGATGATTCCCAGTCGTCTCTGATTTTAGTCTGGGGGGCCACATCCCCCTTCTGAGCCCCTACGTAGATCTAGTTGTCTCCACCTATGGTGATCCAGTCCGACCTCAAAGGGTTCACAGTCAGGCAACCCGAAATCGAGAGACTTGATGGAAAGCAGGCAGGATTTGGTCAAAAACAATGCTGTGCCTCAGGCAGAGCTTCAATGACGCCATCAAGGCCACCACCCTGACTTTTTGACCAAACTCTGCAGACACTTCTGAAAGCAGGGGTCAAAGGTACAAGTCACAATGCAGTTCAAGGCACCCAATGCTTGGTAGTGTTGCTCATAGAAGAGAATCGCTGTAGCTCAGGGTTGAACTGTGGAGTCCTTGGTGCTCTCTGAGCTTGGTTGTTGGCTTGCAGATGTTTCATTACCCCACTAGGGAACATCATTAGATGTTCATGATCCAGGGGAGAAAACAGTAAGTCTTGGTCTGGTCCTGGCAGAACTCAGGGCTTCTAAATCTTCAGAAAAGACCCAGAAGAGACAAGAAGAGGCTGTTTCAGACATCATTCAAAGCATATGAGCACTGAGGCAGCAGTTTAAGCATGCTGGTTCCACTGGTGCTGCTTCCAGGTGGGTTAAGATATTGGGCTATTTAGGAGTTCTGAGTTGTTCCCCAATAGACTCAGGGAAGTCTCTTCCAAGCAACCTCATCGTCCTCTACTCCTCTGCTGTGATGATAGCAGCAGCACTCTTGTGGGCCAGGCGGCCAGATCTCTGTATCAGAGTCAGAATCGAGGAGCGATGGGGTTTGGTTCTGTAGTGATTATGGGGGGATTATGGGATTATGCCCTAGCTATCCAAACTGCTCTGCCTGTGAATTCAACTGATCAGATGAAGATGAACCTGAGCATCGTGGCTATGAAGGTTCTCAGTCATCCAGGTAGAATTGTCTGTAGCTTGAATCATGTCAACTGGATTTCTATTTTCTCAGTGGAAATGTTTCGCTCCTTATCCAAGGAGCATCTTGATTATCTTGATTGATTGATTGATTGACTGAGCATTGTGGATTATCTTGACTCCATCAGAATGTTGCTTTGCTAATCTCAATTGGCACCAATCAGCCCTGCTTCTAGCTGTACTTTTAGCCATCATTGTATTGGGGTTCCTGCCTTAAAGATGAAAAGATTGGAATGGAATTTTGGTAATTTGGTTAATTAATTAGTTAATTATTTCTAAAGAATGTATATTTTATAGTAACTATGGATTTTTTATTAGTATTTTAGTGTTTGACTGAAATTGTGAGCTAAAGAATGTATATTTTATAGTAACTATGGATATATTTTTTATTATTAGTATTTTAGTGTTTGAAATTGTGAGCCAACTGCAACAAAATTCCATTCTATTGTGCACTTGGTGTATAGTGTATAGTGGGATGACAATAAAGTTGTTATTATTATTATTAATTAATCATTTTGGCCCTTATTCAAATGATACAATTTTAAACTGGGACAATCCCAGTTTGAAAAAAGTAAATAAATTTGAGGGAGAGATGTTGTGAATAATTAGAGCAGGGCTTTCCAAAGTTTTCCCACAGCGACACACCAACCGCTGTTGGTGTGTCGCCGCGGGAAAACCTGGAAGTGCCGCCATTGCGGCAGCGCTCAAAAACCCAGAAGCGCTGCTGCCACTTTCGATTTTTGCGCACTGCCATTGGTGTGTCACCGTGGGAAAACCCGGAAGCGCTGATGATGATGAGCGCTTCCGGGTTGTGTGGCGACACACCAGACTGTGTGTGGTGACACACTTTTGTGTCGCGACACACAGTTTGGAAAGCTCTGAATTAGAGGTATTAATACTTTAGATCAGCTTATTGCCAACCATGTTTTTAAGCCATTTGAATTATTATTTTAAAAAATGGATTCAATTAAAACATTGCTTGATTTGACCCAGATATATTAGCAGCATCTAAAACTCCCAAATTACCTTCAATACTGGAATGAACATTAGTCTAAATCTACAGATTTTTTTAAAAAATAATCAATTAAGAAAAAATCTTAAAAACCCTAATTCTTTTTCATGTTTACTGGACACCCTGGGAAATAGGCTGGCAATTAACATCATTACATTGGGAGTACAAAGCAAGTGAAGGGAAGTTTACTCATATGTTATGGCCCATCCTACTGTTGTCCTGTTTTGGTTTGATATCCATAAATGTATTATTATGGTGTTATAAATATAAATGTATCAATATAGTTTAAGGATATAAATGTATTCTTGAATTATATTTTGGAATTTATGAAGATTTAAAATCCTGGATCACTGATCTGTGTTTGCTTTCAAACTTTGAACTGGTTCTCTATTGACATAATAGAAAGATTGGTAAGAATTTAATGATGTGTTCAAAAATTAGGCTAAAATATTTCCTCCCTCCCCCTTCCCCTTCCCTCCTCTCTATTCCTTCCTCCCTTCCTCCCCTCCCCTCCCCTCCCCTCCCCTCCCTCCCTCCCTCCCTCCCTCCCTCCCTCCCTTCCTTCCTTCCTTCCTTCCTTCCTTCCTTCCTTCCTTCCTTCCTTCCTTCCCCTCCCCTCTTCTTTAAACTAAGGGGCGTCCATCCTTTCTCTCATTCCTTGTCCCTCTGTCACTGCAGGGCACAAATGCTTCCCTATCTAGTACTGCCCCTGAGAAGGGGGACAGCCTCATCACCAACCACGGAGGCCTGCAGAGAGTTCATCTCCTAAGGAGAGTTTATTTTTAGGATACATATATATTTTCAAGAAGAATTCTGCCTCCCATCACCAGAAATGTTAACCATAAAGTTGCCTCAAATCTTCAGGGTCCACCAAGTACCTCGGGTGAGTAACTCAAGTTATAACTGGCCCCGAATGCCGTGGTGCGTGCAGTGTTGGGGCCCCTAGGTCTGCCACGTTACACCCCTGTTGCGCAAGCTGCATTGGCTCCCAGTTTCCTTCTGGGTGCAATTCAAGGTGCTGAATATACTACTAAATCTCTCATTGTGTTTGTCTGTTTGTACCCTCAAGTTAGCACAAACGGTGCATCATACCACAACAATTTTTGAATCAAGGTACCTAAAATCCGCTAACTGTGAATGTGAAAAATTATTTATTTATTTATTGAATGTGAATGTGAAAAAAATCCAGGACCCATTACTCCTGTGGAATTGAAATTTCCACGATGTTCAGACCAGTTTTATTCGCAAACCTGTGATTGTGATTTCCGACACTCCCTGCCAGCTTTCCACAAGCAAAGTCCATGGGGAAGCCGGCAGGAAGTCGGAAATCACTCCCACTCCCACTGCTTTTTTGCCTGCCCATGGTCATTCTGTTGATCTGTTTAGGTAAGCAAATATTGACTTATTATTGAAGTTCGTTTGCCACTACAATTATTTTTCTATTTATGATATATACTCTTCTTAGATCAGTGCTTTCCAAACTGCCGCCGTTGGCGACACACCAACGGCAGGGGCGTGGGGGCACGCGTGGCGGCAGCAGCCTCATGTTTTCCGCTAAAACGCAGAAGCGCTGATGGTGCGCCGCTGCCGTCATTGCTTCCGCCGCCGTACACACCCACACCGCCGCGCACGCCCCCACACCACCACCGTGCACGTCCACTCCCGGGTTGTGTCGCAACACACTAAACTGTGTGTCGCGACACACAGTTTGGAAAGCAATGTCTTAGATGGGGACAGGACAGGACTGGACAGGACTGTCCAGCATTGGGGTAAAAAAAATATGGTCAGCCTAAAATTTAATGTTCATTCTGGTCACATCAGACTGCACTGCCTTTCTCTCAAAGGATGAGCCAACGGCGCACGGGGTTGTCTAGTCACCTTGAAAGCCCTGCATGGCATGGGACCAGGCTATCTGTGGGACCACCTCTCTGAGGGTATCTGCCCATCCCACTGGAGGGGATAGGGTGGGCATGTGCCAGGTCCCTTCCCTTAAACAGTGCCGTCTTGTGGGTCCTCGGAAGTGTGCCTTTTCCGTGGCAGCCCTCCCCCCGGGATCTGGCAGGCCCCCACCCTTCTGTCCTTCTGGAGAGGCGAGGTCAGGGCGAGAGGAGAATGCGGGCTGCATCAGGGAAGTGTGGGTGCGGCGCCAGTTTTTTCTGTTTGTAGTTTTATCGCTGTTGGTTTTATTGGTTGTAAGCGGCCAGAGTTGTTTTAAGATGGGCGGCTGTTTTAAATAAATAAATACAACTCAGTCTGCTGGTCTGAATGCTCTGTTTGAAGTCCAGATCTGGCGTCAAGATAAAAGAAACCCTCCCTGCCAAAAAATTACAGAGCCAAGCTAGAGGGTGCCCATCCATAATTTGCAGCCGCTTGTATGGGAGGCCAAATAGCCAATGAACTGCTAAGTAGCCAATGGCCAAGAATCACTTGGCCAAGACTACATGGAAGCCACCAAGGGTTCCAGAGCACCATTGCTGGTCAGGAAGCTATATGTGAAATAGTGCCGTGCAGCAACCGCTGCATTTGGAACATGAACGTAAGGCACGTATCTCCTAACACAGAGACAGAGGCAGCTGTGATTACATCTTGAAAAAAGCATAATCCAAGCAGTCAAGAGGTGGGGAAAGAATTTTTGAAGGAAATCAGCTTCAGGAGTAGGATATGGGTCATTGTTGCCCGAATGAGGCAATTGACTCACTGATGTGGTATAAAGGTAGCATTATAGCTCTCTCCATGTCACCATCTTCTCTGCCACGTTAAGCTCTATTGCAGCCTCAGATCTGAGATCTGTTGAGCCTCAACCGAGACTACAACTCTCAGGATTCCCAGAAGCATGGGAACTGTAGTCCCAGCATCTTTGCACCCCTTGCTTCTTATCTTGTAGATTTTCTGGGAAGAAGGCATTATGTCAGGGTACCGACACCCCAAAAGTTCTGCCTTGGATTGTGTTCTCAGCTCCTTCCAACTGAACAACGAAACGGTCAATATTTGGACCCACTTCCTTCCAACTTGGTAAGCCTGCGAGTTCTATCCACAGTTCAGATGTTGGTTGGCGGCTGCTGTTCCTCTCCTCTCCTGTTTCGTTCTTATTCTCTTTTTCCAATTGCACCGTTGTTCAGCCTGTTGTCTTCCTCAAGGAATTACAGACTAACCTGCTGGAGACATCACCGAGCAAGAGAGAAGTCATCTTTGACATTGGAGGGACCTTTAAAACAAGGAAACAAACAAAACCTCCATCTTAAAAACACTGGAAATGGAAATGGAATAATATAAGATACATTTGTAAATTGAAAATCTGTCTTTCAATCAGTTGTTTTTAATCATTTGACTATATTATATCCCCCCCCCCCGGGAGGTGAGATTGGCCCCCACTCTTCTGGCCTTCAGGAGGAGCGTCAAGACCTGGCTCTGCCACCTAGCTTGGGAATCCCAGAGTGGTCAGCAGCCCTGGGGTGGTTGGTGCCTGGAAGATGCTTTCTCCACCTTTTAGTTTTCCTCTTTTATCTTTTATTAATAAATACATATTAATGTATTACCAAAAAACGCTTCCATTTGTCTCCCCAGCAGCTCAGAATCACAGTCTGCTGCCTGCCCACCAAGAGCCTTCCATGGATTTTTTTCCAATCCCCCTTTAAACTATTGAAGTGGGTATCCACCACCACATCCTGTGGCGGTGAGTCCCACAGTTTGTCTATGGTGCCTTACAGAGAAATCCATCCTTTCACCAGTCCTGAATCTCTGCACATTTCGTTTCAACAGAACACTCTCACCTTGTGGGAGAGGGAGAAAAAGCTCCTCTCCGTCCAGGTTTCCACTCCATCCATGAACCCACAACCCTCAATCATGCTCCCTTCTCCCTCTTCGGCTATGGAAACACTCCCGGGCCTGTGGCGGTCAGTGTCCAGGAGCATCCCAGGAGCGGAAGCTCCTTGGCACCCCAAGAGCGGTTGTCTGGATTGCTTTGATGCAGGGTCAGTGGCAGAAGGGGGCGCCGGGCAGGGAGGCAGCCGACAACGCTGATGGCCTTTCTCACCTTGTAGGTATTTCTTATGGCGGTTCGTGATGCTGTCCTATTGCCTGGACTTCTGGAGTGACACCTACAGCTGGCCATTCCTGGCCTACATGACTCTCGTCTGCCTCTATCCGTTCACGTCAAGCTGCGCTCACACCTTCAGCACCATGTCCACGCATGCGCGGCACATCTGCTATTTCCTGGACTACAATGCCCTCAGCCTTTACAGTTTGGGTAAGGAAGGCCAACCATATCTCTAAGGCTGACCCTCTTTCTTTCCTTCTCTCTTTCCTGACATCAATTCCCAGAACACTCAGCCGACGAAATGCCATATTCGCGGGGCATTCTGGGAGCTGCAGCCCCAAAGCTTCTTGGAGGGTGCCAGGCTGGGGAAGAGAATGGTGTCCTTTCTATAAACTGAATGCATATTGATGTACTTAATCACACCATCCTTAATTGCTCTGATTTCTTGGTGCAATCATGAAATGCAGCACAGACTTGGAGAACTCTTATATTTCATGGGACGGAAGGACAACTGTGAATTAACGCCTCCCAGAAAAAGGGGCATCAGTTTTCTAACCCATTCTCAGGGAGCTTGAGAACTTTTGGATTTCTCTTGTGGATGTTTTTGAGCTCACCTGAGGGTTGGAGGTGGAGAAACGACTGTTTTCTTCTACTGTACACATTTTTCCAACAATCTGCCGGCCTCTCCAGCTGCTTCCACTTCCCAGCCTGAACCCCTCTCTCTCCCCACACCCCGAAATTCCCTATTGGGATTTGATGGAAGGGGGAGAAGCCAGGGAGGGTGCAGAGAAACACGGCATTCACACACACCCCACTCGTTCAACAGCTGTGTCTGCTCAGCACCTTTTCAAGACGATGCTTTCGGCTGTGTTCACACAACACGCTTAGCCAGGCCAATTACGGAGCTGGCAGCTGCCCTCTCACAGGATGTGTTAACCTTGGTTAAGCTTTTGCTGGCAAACCCAGCCAATTTTTTTCCAGTAGATTATGCAGGCCTGGAAAAGAGCCAGGCTAAATGCATTGTGTGAACAAAGCCAGGAAGCGTGCGGACACCGCACCCCCACCCCCTCTTCTTCTTTCCTAGAAATTTGAAAAGCGGATTCTCTCACCAGGACAACAGCCTCGGGGGTCGGGGTGTCAACAAGACCAGATGGTGCCAGCCCTGCCATCAAAGCACTGCCCCTCTTCACCTGCACCTAGAAAGAGGCGGGGCTCGGATTGCACGGCCAAGGCCCCGCCCTGCTACAATCAGGGCCCCTCCCACTGCCGAGCCCCGCCCCTGTCCCGTTGGGGGGATTCTGAGCACTGGCCAAGACGCCGGGCCAGAAGGTCCCCTCCCTCCTAACGGTGTCTTTGTGTGTGTTTTAGGCTGTGCGTTTACTTACGGCGCCTACGCAATGCCCGACTGCTGGGTCAACGGCCTGTGGCACCACTGCTTTGTCCCCGTGGCTGCCATAAATTCCTTTATCTGCACCAGCCTTTCTTGCTATTCTCGGTATGTAGTTCCAGCTTCTTGCTGTCCCAGGCTCAGAGCTGAAATGAACTCACAGGCTTCAGATGCTGAGATTTTAGAACGACCAACCATCCCTTTTCCCTTCCCCTCCGGAACCAGGATTCGAAGAGTGGGGAATGTTGTTAAAAGTCTGATCAGGCGATGAGGCCAATCTGGACAGACGGCGTTGAGAAGATTGACCCTCCAAGTTCATTTCAGCTCAGCAGGCTTGGCTTGCAAAGTGTGACTAATTTCTCCCTCTTTCACACCAAATGTCTGTGCACGAAGCAGTTAAGGAAATCCGGGTGTACGCTACTAAGGTAAAGGTAAAGGTTCCCCCCGCACATTTGTGCAGTCGTGTCCGACTCTAAGGGCCGGTGCTCATCTCCGTTTGTTAGCCGAAGAGCCAGCATTGTCCGAAGACGCTTCCACGGTCATGTGGCCGGCATGACGCACGCGGAATGCTGTTACCTACCCACCGAAGTGGTACCTATTCATCTACTTGCATTTGCATGCTTTCGAATTGCTAGGTTGGCAAGAGCTGGGGCGAGTGCGGGAGCTCACTCCGTCACACGGGGCTAGGGATTCGAACCTCCGAACTTTTGATCTTCCGATTGACAAGCCTGGCATCTTACCCGCTGAGCCACCACGCCCCTTACGCTACTAAGAGACGCTCTTTAATGGGCACCATTTGTATCAGAATATAGGTGGCAATCTCACAGGTTTTGCTCCTCTGCTGGCGGTTCTGCCCCATTGGCAGCCGCAAGGAAGGCAGAATTGCCACCAGGGTGGGGGGAAATCAAGGGGGGCAGAGTCTGTTTCCAGGTGGGTGTATTGCACCTGTTAGATTTTTGAAATGGAAATAAGCGTATTTCACATCAAGAAATGTGTTCTCTCCAACACAGAGATGCAACAACGGAGCAACCTTTCCCTACTGAATTTCTGCCTGACATGCATTTCTTAAAACCATGGGACCCCAACATGTAAAACTCCAATAGTTCAAATCTAAGATTTTTCTTCTCTTCTGCAGCTCAGTTTGTCATGCGAACCCAGCCCAGTGGGCTGTTTAGGGTTTGATGTGCTTATAAACTAAGAAAATGGATTAATTCCTAACCAGTGCATTGTGTGAATCCAACCCCCAGTTCTTTCTAAGTGTTTCAGTCCCTTGCTGGCACTTATTGACCGCTTTCTAGGAAGTTGAGGAGAAGGGATTGGTGCAAAGTTCACCTCTTGTAACTAATGAACTAAACCAGAGCTTTCCAAACTGTGTGTTGGGACACGTTAGTGTGTCGGCTGCAGTGCCTGGGTGTGTCTTGGCTGCTGCTGCCTCCAAGCCCTGCCAGGATTCCGCGCAGGTCCTAGTGCCTGCCTTGTGCCCTGCTGTAAGAGTGTGTCGCAAAATGATGCATGTCTAAAACGTGTGTCACCAACATGAAAAGTTTGGAAAGCTCTGCACTAAACAAATCCTTTTGGCTGGGAGTGGCCCTGTTTTTCTTTCTGTGAAGAGTGGCATTTCCCAGGTAGCATTATGTAAAGATGGTATGAATATCAAAGGTGGACAAAGCTTTAAGAGCAGAGGGTGGAGCACAAAGTGGTACGGCTGTTACATTAGTCAAGTATAAATTCTTGACTTAGAAGGAAAATGCGCTATGGAGTTCTCCTGAATTGCCCAGGTGAATTCTAGTTAGATCTTCTCCTTACTCTCTCAATAAGTCTCAGCCCCATGAGGAAAACCAGGCCAAGAAATAGACTCCACAGAAGACTAAAAATGATTTTTATTTAGATTGGCTATGGTAACATAATCTTCCAAGTCTGAATGAATGTGCTTCCCCTCCTCCCTCTTTTATATTCATATGAATTAGGGGTGTGTCTGTCTGAGATGTTTTAATAATCCACCCTCATCATTTGGAGTCAAACAGTGTTTTCCTTTTTCTTGCTTTGGTAATGGATTTTCCATCTCCTCTTCAAGGTCATCCTCTTTACTCTCTACATCAAGCTTGCTCCCTGAAATCAGGCTGCCTTATATTCCTTTTACAAGTCTCTGCTTACTCAGCAGGAAGCTGTCACCCAATTGGGCAATTATAGTTCTCAGGACTCACCCCTTGCAATTAAGACCTATTGAAGAGATTATCTTTTCAACCCTCACAGGTCAGCCATCGTGATTTCTCTGGCCATGTTTTCCTTCTTCCTCCCTAGCTGATCGGGAGGAAGGAGCATGAAACGGATCAGTGTATTTTTGGAATGAGTGTTTCTGCTAGAATTTACAACCAAGGGGCTGATTGTCTTTCTTACAGAGTTACATCTTTCCTTTCACATCTGGCTTCCTTGTGCATGTGAAGAAGAATACTGTTTTTGCTGTTTTATGCAGAAGGGTGAGGCCCCTTTTAGGGGAAATGTTCAAAGCTGTCTGAATAATTATTCTGGGAGACAGAATTACTTTCTTTTTTGGACGATGTAGTAGCAGTCTTCAAATATCTGATTGCCACATGGAAGAGGGCATGGACTTACTCTTGGTTCCAATCAAAGAACTTACTCTCGGTTGCCCCAAAGGGTAGGACCAGACCCAGTGGGTTAAAACTACAAGGAAGGAGATTTGGGGTAGAGATCAGGAGGAAGTACAAGCGGTTAGCCAGAGGAACAGCCGACCACATGAACTGGAGAATTCTCTTTTACTGGAGGTCTTCAAACAGAGGCTGGACAGTCACCTGTCAGAGACACTCTAGTGGAGCCTACATTGAACTGCATGGGGGTTGTTGGACTAAATGACCTCCGAGGTCCCTTCCCACTCTTGGATCCCATGATTCTAATTTAGTAATTTTCCTCCAGCCTGAATTGTCCAGGGATGCTTTTTCTGGGTTCACACAGCACACTCTGCCCAACAACCCCTCCTCACCAAGGTTAAAACTAACTCAGCTTCCCAGCCTTTTAAGGCCTTTCTGTGTTAATCCCTTTCCAGCTTTCATCCTGTTTCCCCATTCCAGACCGTGTTTGCCCCTGAGGGACGGGTTCCTGCGGGCTTTTCCCTCGTAAAAGTAAAGACAAATCTTTTACCAGGGTCCTGTCTCTTGGGCTGGAAGGGGAAAGCGGAAGAACTGTAAATTTCACCTGGTTAAGGGAAGTGAAAGAGTTGCTAGGAGTCAGCCCTGACGGGAAGGAACACACATGCAGAAAAGGGGGCGGGAACAGCAGGGAAAGAGGGACGGAGGGAGGTTGCCTTCCTGGGGGCATGATGTCCTGCATTCCTGCCCCAGAGAAGTGGCCAGAGGCTTGTACGCACGCTGGGGCAAGCTGGTCGTGTGGATCTGCCCTTCGTCTTGCCCTGGCTCAGTTAAGCGTGTTATACGAACACAGTTAAAGCATCTTCTTGGAATGCGAGATAAACCATCTAATACAGGCAGCCCTCACTTAACAACCATTTGTTTAGTGATGGTTCAGACTTAAGACGGTGCTGAAAAAACCGACTTACGACCGGTCCTCACACTTACAACCGTCGCAGTGTCCCCGCCGTCACGTGATCACGATTTGGGTGCTTGGCAACCAGTTTGCATTTATGATCGTCGCAGCGTCCCTTGGTCACACGGTCGCCATTTTCTACCTTTCTGGCCGGCTTCTGGCAAGCCAAATCAATGGGAAACTGCATGATTTGCTTAACAACCACTTGGTTCGTTTAATGCCCGTGGTGATTCACTTAACAACCACCGCAAAAAAGGTTGTAAAACTGAGTCAGATTCACTTATTGACTGCTTTGCTCAGCAACCAAAATTCTGGTCCCAATTGTGGTTGTTAAGCGAGGACTACCTGTACTGTAGACTGGATAGCAGAACTCACATGCAGAGTGATTTACCTGGACCACCTATTGAGTTAATTCTAAAATATCTTTTCTAAAAAAAAAAGGCAAGGATTCCTTTCTTCATAGGCGGATTCCCTTCTCTGACATCCCAACTCTTCCCAGCTGCTTTTTCATTTCTTCTCCACTTTTTAAACCCTGATTTAAATTTGTGTCGAAGGCACCAAGCCTTTGAAGGCTGTTTCAATATGATGGTCTGGACTGTCTCCTGAAAGATGATCTCTGGGGATTCCCAATAAGAGGAAAAAAAGATCTTGTAATTAATTATCCAAGGTGTCCCTCCTACAAAGTTTTTCTGTGGAAAGAAAAATGAGAGAAATATTTGGGAAAGACTTTGCATGGCTGCAGAGTGAAGTGGCGCAATAAAAGCCTGGCCTGGAGGCGCTCCAGATGGAGAGCAAGACAGTAGAATGCCCATTTCACAGATGGGAATCACAAAGACCGAGGGAGCATTAGGCCAGATGGGCTTTTTTGCCCTGGCCCTTCCTCTTGTAGCTGTTCTGCGGAAATACTGACAGGCAGACACCCTGGACATCTGTGGTCTCTCACTAGCCTGTGTCCAAGGCAAGATTTGGACTCCAGACCCTCCTTGCTCAGTTTTAAGGTAAAGTCTCCTACAAGTCAAGCTTGACTCCTGGAAATACGAACACGGCTTCCCCTTGTCTTCTTCTGGGATGTTTTTTCCCCCAACTTCCCTGTCTGTCCTATAGTTCCTGGTGGTCTCCCATCCAAGGAGTTCCTGCTTAGCTTTTGGAGTTCAGCCATGGTTGCTTAGAAGCTGCCGCCAACCTGGGTCCTGCTCCCAAAGAAATCATCCTTTAATTCAGACCCATGAGGACTAGAAATCTCACTGTAGGGGTCAAGCAATGTGGTATGACCTTGGGTGCGATGGCTGTGAGTTAAGAAGGTAGCACTCCTAAGAGGTGAGTTCAAATCTTGGTGACTTTGCGGTCACATCCATGTGGTTTCCTTGGCCACCGAATGGACAGGTTTGCTTCCCTTTTTCTGGGACAGGTTTTGGACCTCCTGGTGGTTTCCCATCCAGGACTGACCTTTCTTGGTTTTTGCAAAAAGGCCAAGTTCGCTCGCAGTTGCCACTTCCTGGGCCATCTGGGTGTGCAGGAAAGTCAGTCTGTGTGTGTGTGTGTGTGTGAGAGAGAGAGAGAGAGAGAAAGAGAGAGAGAGAGAGAGAGAGAGAGAGAGAGAGAGAGAGAGAGAATGAGAGAGAGAGAGAGAGAGAGAGAGAGAGAGAGAGAGAGAGAGAGAGAGAGAGAGAGAGTGTTTCTTTGGAATTACGTTTGCCGAGTGACAAAGCCATCATATCCTCCATGAATTTGCCTTGAAAAGGTGGTGGGCAGGGACCCCCTCCGAAATGCAGGGGGAGGCCCAGTTTCAAGCCTGGGAGGCATCACACCTCCACCTCCCCTTCCTGGATCTCTAGGTTCCTGGAGCTGGAGTGGCCCCGCTGGAGCAAGACCGTCAGGACCGCCGCCTTCGTCTACCCGTTCTTCTTTGACAACGTCCCGCTGTTCTTCAGGGTAGGCTCCAGGGAAAGGGGAGAGCGGGACGCTGGATGGGCGGTAGTGCCAAGGGGCCGGGTCAGATCTTGGCACAGGTTTAGGGCACCTGCGTTTCCAAGCTTGGAGGCATCTTTGGAAGTTTTGAGAATGGCTCGAGGGGCTCTTTGCAAAATGGCTGCCACACAGGAAGGAGACGTCTCTGCAGAGAGAAAGGACCCTTTTCACAGGAAGGCAGACTGGCAAGGTGTAATGGTATGAGGGAATGACCTCGGCTGGTGGGAAGAGATGCTGCCTAGGGAACGGTTGGATAAGAGAGGGCATGGCCCGCAGCTGCATAATGGGTGGAGAAAGAGGCTCAGAAGGGACCCTCCCTAGTTTCTCAGGCTGTAAAGGAGACGGCGGGAGAATTTTACTTTCAGACTTGCAAGATTCTGCCTTACAATAAAGTAGAATTAGCTCATCTGGTCTGTTGCCTGTCCGGTCTACCTGGGAAGGCTGACACAAAGCCAGAAGGAAAGTTACCTCTCTGCACGGAGGCCGGATCGCAGATCCAAAGTACCAACGATTCCTTTCACATTTCAGCTCAGTTTCACCAAGACATCATCCTTCTCTCTCACTAGGTCCTAGATCAGACGCCCTAAACCCACACTATTGTGTTAATAAAGTGATGACTGAATTAACCAGGTTATTAACTGGGTTGACCACTCGTTGAATCAAAGTGGTTTGCTGTTGCATTCTGCCAAAGTGTTTTTCAACTTCCCAGTTTAGCCTCAAGTGCTGATATTTCCTGGTGGTCCCCCATCCTGACCCTCTTAGCTTTTTTTAAATCAGCCAAAATCGAGTAGGTGCTGCCACCACCCAGCTGGGCTCTTAGAGGAAAGGCAGGCTATCCACACAGTAGGTAAGCAACTTACTTATTGGCGTTGTAAGAAATCACAGATTGGAAGACATTTGAGGGCTGTTTAACTCATATGGTTTGGTCTTGTCCAGGCAGAGCTCCATTTCACTTTCAAATTACAGCCTGTGTTGATGCAATCCTGGGAATAAATACCACAGTTAAAGATGTAAATGTGCTGTTAAGTTCTATCCCAAAAGTGTGGAATTTGTCATTCTGTGAAGAGTTTATCGAGCCTGGGGCTGGGCTTTCAATGTTACATAAACGGAAAGCGAATTAAAGCGGTTCCCACCTTCTCACAGGCCTCCCTGCGCTGGTCTCCTCCTCCAGCTGGGCGGCTGGGCAAGAGGGGGCCCTGATTCCCCTTTTGAGGGCCATCTCATGGTTGTCTCCCTTCCCTTTCAGCTTTTGTTCTGTTTTGGGGACGATTGTGCGTGGAACGACTCCGTGGCCGGTTACTTCTACCACCTTTTCTTTGCCGGGCTCACCGGCTTCCTCTTTGCGTCGCATCTGCCCGAACGGCTGGCCCCCGGTCGCTTTGATTTCATCGGTAAGCAAGGGAGGCTTTTGGAGAGCGTATCGGAAGCCAGAAGGTGGTTTGTTT
Source organism: Charina bottae (assembly GCA_023362775.1). Classification (NCBI taxonomy): domain Eukaryota; kingdom Metazoa; phylum Chordata; class Lepidosauria; order Squamata; family Charinaidae; genus Charina; species Charina bottae. The sequence continues at coordinate 2,813,642 of JALMGJ010000026.1, forward strand.
ATCATGTGGTGGAATCTAACTAAGACGATCTGGGTTTGCATAGCACACTAGACCCTAAACCTGACTTAACAAAGTAAGCAATTGTTGCATTCACATCAGTCAATTTGAGTCATTCTATGTTGGCCTGATTCTGGGCCATCTGTGGTGTGTGTGTGTGTGTGTGTGTCAAAAAAGTCACGATGATGGCCATGACTATGTGATCGAAGCCACAATGATGTGATTGTTTGATACACATTAAAAAGGAGCAGGGCGTTGGTCATGGCTGCCATCTTGACTTTTTTGACGCTTCTCCCTCTCTGAAGTCACCCCTGCCTGGTTCACATGACATGTGAGCACAAGCTAAAAACTCATTTAAGGTTGTAAGTAAGGTGTTGTCCCGCACGTAGAATGTCAACTGTTGGCGGTTGTGGGTTAAAGACTAAACCTGTTGTTGATGCCCAATTAATCTGGTTAGTTAATTTAGTTAATTTCAGGTTAATCCAGTTGCATAAGGAGGAACTATCAGTTGTATCTGAAGCAAAGTGGAGAGGGGAGATACTGGCTGGGTTCATCCCAAATGAAATAAGCGGGTTAATAAAAATGCCATGGCTCTGTTTGATGAATGTGGTGCTGGAACAATAAACCACATTACAGCTTCATATAAACGTGGGGTCTTCTTGAATCAATGTCAGCTCCCAGTGAGTAGGTGAACCCAACAGCATTTCATCTGTGTTTTTTTCCAAATCTCTAAAACAGATTTCAAAAATGTGAACAAGAATTGCAAGGGGGGAAGTGCCACGTTCCGTGGCCTGCCCTGGGTGGGACTCACCCACTCCCTGTTGCCGGACTGGTCATTCCTCTCCATTTCCTCCTCTTCTCCACATCCCCTCCCCGGCTGTAGGTCACAGCCACCAGCTGTTTCACATCTGCGCAGTGGTTGGCACCCATTTCCAGCTGGAGGCGATTCTGGGGGACATGCACTCTCGGCGGGCCTGGCTCAGCATCCACACCCCACCGGCCATGTTCACCCACACCTTTGCCATCCTGGGTGCCACCTTGCTGGGGAACCTCTTCCTCGTTGCAGCCTTCGCCGTGGCCCTCTTCCGCTTGCCGGCCTCCATCCGGATCCTCCAGGGCACCCTCCCCGCGTCGGAGGGATCCGAGGACAAGTAGGCCGCCCGGGGATGCAGCGGTGGTTCTTCTGGATCTGCGAGGACAGCCACCTTCGTACCTCAAGATTGTGTGTGCGTGGAGGGAAAATGTAACCTGGTTTAGAAGGGAGCCCTCCGTTTTTCCATTCCCCCCCCAACCTGAGCACATCAAGCTTGTGGCTAGGCTCACTGTCTCTCCGCATCAATGACTCTGGTTCAGGGCAGGCTGCAAGATCGGGCAGCTGCGTTTATCTCTGCAAATGGCAAATACTTGCCCAGCAGAGGGGAACATGGGTGCAAACTCTGCTTGGGGCTTTCTGCATTCAGCTGCCAGTGTCCCTCTTTCCTTTAGTTCTGCCCCAGTTGGCTGTCCACAGGGTACGGTGAAAAGAGTCAAGATGGCAGCCGTAACGGGGAATGCAGGGGAAGCTCGGCGAAGCTCAAGTGGAGCAACGTATAGCTTAACTTCCTGTTTGAAGCCAGACCTTCAGTTTAGAAAGCCTCATTTTTTGGTGTGAGGAAGAGGAGGGGCCCTAAATAAGTCTAAAACATTGGACGTGCATAAGGGAAGTTGTCTTGGAAGGTTTCTCAAGAGCCAAAGAGAGGGTAGTAAACAGTAGCTGGAAGTTGCCACCCCAGATGGGCCAAGGACGTAGCAAAAATGGTTGGATGGTTGAGGCAGGTTGTAGTGTGATCTGGAAGGAAAAGGAATCTCCAAGTTGGTCCTTCCTTTGATCTTTGGATAAAGAAGCCACCCTTGTCTAGAGGGGATGGTGGGGTGGAAGTTCGAAGGTGTTCATGCAGGGATTGCGGGCTAGAAAACAGGAAACTGAGAGTTCTAGTCCCGCCTTAGGCACGAAAGCCGGCTGGGTGACCTTGGGCCAGTCCCTCTCTCTCAGCCCTAGGAAGGAGCCAATGGCAAACCAGGAGATGTAGAGTTCTAGTCCTGCCTTAGGCACGAAAGCCGGCTGGGTGACCTTGGGCCAGTCCCCTTCTCTCAGCCCTAGGAAAGAGCTGATGGCAAACCAGGAGACGGAGAGTTCTAGTCCCGCCTTAGGCACGAAAGCCGGCTGGGTGACCTTGGGCCAGTCCCCTTCTCTCAGCCCTAGGAAAGAGCCAATGGGAAACCAGGAGACGGAGAGTTCTAGTCCCGCCTTAGGCACGAAAGCCGGCTGGGTGACCTTGGCCCTTAGTCCCTAGGAAGGAGCCAATGGCAAACCAGGAGATGGAGAGTTCTAGTCCCGCCTTAGGCACGAAAGCCGGCTGGGTGACCTTGGGCCAGTCCCTCTCTCTCAGCCCTAGGAAGGAGCCAATGGCAAACCAGGAGATGTAGAGTTCTAGTCCCGCCTTAGGCACGAAAGCCGGCTGGGTGACCTTGGGCCAGTCCCCTTCTCTCAGCCCTAGGAAAGAGCTGATGGCAAACCAGGAGACGGAGAGTTCTAGTCCCGCCTTAGGCACGAAAGCCGGCTGGGTGACCTTGGGCCAGTCCCCTTCTCTCAGCCCTAGGAAAGAGCCAATGGGAAACCAGGAGACGGAGAGTTCTAGTCCCGCCTTAGGCACGAAAGCCGGCTGGGTGACCTTGGCCCTTAGTCCCTAGGAAGGAGCCAATGGCAAACCAGGAGATGGAGAGTTCTAGTCCCGCCTTAGGCACGAAAGCCGGCTGGGTGACCTTGGGCCAGTCCCTCTCTCTCAGCCCTAGGAAGGAGCCAATGGCAAACCAGGAGATGGAGAGTTCTAGTCCCGCCTTAGGCACGAAAGCTGGCTGGGTGACCTTGGGCCAGTCCCTGTCTCTCAGCCCTAGGAAAGAGCCAATGGGAAACCAGGAGACGGAGAGTTCTAGTCCCGCCTTAGGCACGAAAGCCGGCTGGGTGACGTTGGGCCAGTCCCCCTCTCTCAGCCCTAGGAAGGAGCCAATGGCAAACCAGGAGACTGAGAGTTCTAGTCCCGCCTTAGGCACGAAAGCTGGCTGGGTGACCTTGGGCCAGTCCCTGTCTCTCAGCCCTAGGAAGGAGCCAATGGCAAACCAGGAGACGGAGAGTTCTAGTCCCGCCTTAGGCATGAAAGCCGGCTGGGTGACCTTGGCCAGTCCCTCTCTCTCAGCCCTAGGAAGGAGCCAATGGCAAACCAGGAGACTGAGAGTTCTAGTCCCGCCTCAGGCACGAAAACTGGCTGGGTGACCTTGGGCCAGTCACACACTCTCAGCCCAACTCACCCCACAAGGTTGTTGTTGTGGGGAAAATAAGAGGAGGAAGGAGTATTAGGTCTGTTCGCCGCCTTGAGTTATTTATAAAAATAATAAAGGCGGGCTAGAAAATAAATAAAATAAATAAATAAAAAGGAACTCCCGCCCCAAAGTGGAGTTTCTGATTCCACTGCTTTGCTCCTGGAGCTGAACCAGCATCTGCAGGAGGAACCAGAGAGATGCGATGGATTTTCTATTGTTTTAAGTCAGTCTTCTCAGATGCCCTCTAAGTGTTGCAATGCAAGATTTGAATCATTTAGAGCCTTTGCGTGATTCTCTCCTCCTGCCCAGAATCTTTCATTTTGCAACTTGGCTAATACGTGCATCTTCATATTCTAAGAAACAGAAAGTGTATTCATAGGAGAAGGGCTCAAATTGATTCAATAGTGGTTTAATATGCACCTTACAACAAGATGATCAAAGTGACCATCAGCCCTGAAAACAGAATGAAAATAAGAGAAAGCAGAAGAATGATAATTTTAATAAGAATCAGAGCATCGATAGCTATAACTGTGATAAAAAGCAGTTCACAAGACCTAGTTAAAGATGGGTTTTAGACACCCTAGAGAGGGCTAAGGTGGTTTGGGCTCATGCTTTTTAGTGGGAAAGAGCCACTTCTGGATTTCCCACATCAAACACTGAAAGTGGCTGTTCACATAAAAAATGGGAAGAGCTTCGATTGCACTGTCGTGACCACCATCTTGACATTTTGACCACACCTTGTGGACAGCCCTGTCCAAGGGGGAAGGAAAAGTGCTGTGCTGCGTCTGGTCAGCCCTGGAGCTCCGTTTCGACCACCTGAAAGGGAAGATCTCTCGCTCACTTGCTTATTTTGGTACGTTGGAATTACCTAACGTTGAATTTTGAAAAAAACAGAACATCCTGTGTCCGCCAAAACATTGAATGTTTTGAATGCTGGACCTTCTTGGAAGTAGCCACGGGAACCAAAAAAAACCTCCCAAACCAGTAGGATCTGTTTGTGCCTTAATATTACCCTTCTTTATAATGGGTTTAATAGTTTTTTAAAGTAGAGACAAGAGCAGCTACTGTGCTTAAATGTTCTTTCTGAAAGATTTTTCTACCCCTCCACTCATCTCTCCACCCTTTTAACCATGTGCATTTATCACACTCCTCACTACTACACCACCACCAACTTTAATAGGCTTTTGCACAAAGCTTCTCTTAATAATTTTGCTGCTTTTTAAAAAAAGTTTGTGCATTGTACCATTTCTATCCATTAACTTTATAGCACAGTTTCATGTAGCATGGGTTCATGTATATAATTGTCTTCTAATTTATTTTGCAACAAAAAAAAATTTTTTTTGGGGGGGGGGGCTTTTTCAAAAACTTTCAGATGGCCTGGGTTTGAGACACATATTATAGCCAGAATTCTAGAGATAGTGCAGATTTGCATTGTGGCAAAACTATGATGGGAAAACGTTGCTGGGTGGATTTCTACCCATGTGCAGGAATCAAAGGCACAGGAGCCTTTCCTGGAAAAGGGAATTTTGACAATTTTATCAGGGGTGGTGATAGTGATGGTGGTAATGTTCTAAGCCAGAGCTTTCCAAACTTTTCATGTTGGTGACACACTTTTTAGACATGCATCATTTTGCGACACTCTCTTACAGCAGGGCACAAAGCAGGAATCACAGCAGGTTTGGAGGCAGCCAGGCACAAGGCAGGCACTAGGACCTGTGCGGAATCAAAGCAGGTTTGGAGGCAGCCAGGCACAAGGCAGGCACTGGGACCTGCGCGGAATCCTGGCAGGTTTGGAGGCAGCCAGGCACAAGGCAGGCACTAGGACCTGCGCGGAATCCTGGCAGGTTTGGAGGCAGCCAGGCACAAGGCAGGCACTGGGACCTGCGTGGAATCACAGCAGCTTTGGAGGCAGCCAGGCACAAGGCAGGCACTAGGACCTGTGCGGAATCACAGCAGGTTTGGAGGCAGCCAGGCACAAGGCAGGCACTAGGACCTGTGCGGAATCACAGCAGGTTTGGAGGCAGCCAGGCACAAGGCAGGCACTAGGACCTGCGCGGAATCCTGGCAGGTTTGGAGGCAGCCAGGCACAAGGCAGGCACTAGGTTGAGCAGCACAGCTATAGCCCTTTCCCATTGGCCAGGAAGGCAGCAGTAGGTGTGGCTTGGCCAATGCAGCCAATCAGGGTTGGAAAGGAGTGTGCAGTGCTGCCAGGCCTTGGCAGTGAGTTCTATAATGGGGAGGCTTGCTTTTTCAGGTGCTCTTTCTCTCCAGCTCTGTTTCTTGGAGGACTAGATAGACAACATAGGTGAAGCACTGGGGTTGCTGTTCCCATCACAAAGTTTGATTACCCCTGTATATTTGGATCTGTTCTGAGGCCTTGTAGATTTTGTTAATTGATCCCTTTGGGAGTTCTCACAATACATTAACTCTTTAATTAGCTCACTGTTAATTAGTGTTGTGGGACAGCCCCAATATACTGTACTTTAAAGAGTTGTATCTGTTTCTCTTTGTTTGATCAGACAGTGCTTGCTGCTCAAAATAAATAAAATTAGTCAAGTCACAAGAAACAAGAAATGCCAAAAGTACATGAATGAAACCACACTGACAAGCTGCACAATGTTTATTGTCTTAACAAAATAAAGCTGTATTTGTTTATTTTTTTAAAAAAAGTATAATACCGGCATTTGAGATGAAACAGACTTACTTCAAAACTGGAAAGAAAGAAAAAATAAAATTTGAAATCAACATTGTTCATTTTTCTCTCTGCTTTTTTGTTTGTTCCATAATGAACTCTAATGAGTTTAGAATATAGTTCTTGGAGTTTGAACCGTGCCGTGGTGGTTCAGTTTGACCCATGACTTTGCCACCTGCTTTTTTCTCCGCATCTCAAAAGGTCTCCGATAGCAGCTGATGTTGGATAAATGCTGGCTTATAGGGAGGAGGCTAGAGAAGAGTAAACAGACAGAGTGGAGCTTTTCAAAGCTAAAAATCTTTACTATAGATAAAGCAGAGTTGTATATACAGGTACAGCATTGCAAAAGTAAAACACATAATATACACATAATCCACATGTGTTGCTTCCACTGCACAGACATGAAGGAGCACATACCTAGGAGAACAACTCTCTCAGAACCAGGCATAGCTACACACTTCTCAGTCCTCAGGAGCAGAACACATGGAGATGGCTAAAAGACGGGCAGAAGTCAAGAAGCAAAGGACACCATTTTGCATGGGTAGAAATACACTTTTTTACCAACTTCTGATTGGCTGAAACTTAGGTGTGAAAAACACCAAGCACAAAGCATAGAACATAGCACATACTATAACCTGTCAATGGGTGGCAGTGTTGCATCTAAGCAAGCATGTGATCTCCCCCTTCCCGTTCTCCCAGAGCAGGCTCTTCCCACAAAGCATTGGGGCAAACTGTTCCCATGCGAACATTTTGGGACTAGACATAATGCATCACATGGTACCTTTACTGGCCACCTGCACTTTCATATCTATGGGCACAGCCATTCAAAGCTATGAGAAAGCTTTGTTTTTGTACAGAAAGCGATTTGCAATTTCACACGAGAAATCTGACAGCTGACACACAACCATTGCTTTTAGTCTGCTTTTGGTTACAGGTCATGAGGTAAAAGAAAAGTGGCCAGAGAGGGAAGAGGGGAAGACATCCAATCTCTGGCCATTTTTATATCATGACCCCCTGAAAACCTCTTGGGAAAGTGACTGAGAACAGATGGGGCTTCCCCCAAGGAGGAAGAAGGGACATTTGGTCCTCCATCTTGCTCCCTCTGTTGCTATTCAGGGGAAAGAGTAGCTCCGGCCCATTTCCGAGTTCTGCGTGTCAGTCTTCAGCAGAGATCCAGACGATTGATGGGCAGAGAAATGTGGCAGGAGGTTCCTCAGTTCCTGTAAGGAAGGGGAGCTGCTCCCCACATTTCTCCAAGGGAGGGCTCTCTTCCCAGGGACGGAAAATGCTCCTTGGAGGAGTTTTCTTCTCTCTCCTTGAGGTTGAAGGGAAGGCTGAGATGCCCGGGCAGCTGCAGGTGCTGGGCAGAGACGGGGCCATGGGGCCAGGACAGTCACCCCTGTCCCTGCGTCACCCTCAAATAAGCGTGAGAACGCCACACTCCACCCAGGAAGATTTCACTGACGCTTTATTCTCCTTTGGGAGAAATTTCAACAGACCGCTCTCTTTTATCCCGTTGAGAGAACTGGTAGGGGAAAAAAGCGGGACAGTTTCTCTTCCTGGCACTAGGAAAACAAAGGCCTTTCTTGAAAAGGCAACCGACACTGTAAAGGCCGCAACACAAAGGCTTTCATTCTCCTCCCTAACCAAAGCAGGCTGAGTCGTTCTTTTGTTGCAAAATGGATTCTGCAAAGTCATAGGACAGGCGAGGGCACCACGCTTTTTCCAGCCAGCCCTGCAGGCCCTGGGAGTCCCACAGGCCCAACAGAGTCCTCCTTTCTTGCTAAGAGGGTGGGGGAGGCTGTTTTCCATTAGTTTCCCATCACGGACCCTTCGGCGTTCTCAGATTTGAGCTCGGTTTGTTAGATGCTCAGAGATTCTCCACCGTGATGAACCTGGGTCTTGACCCCGCAGTGAGCGTTGGATGATGGACATCTTCTGCATCAGGGAAGGAAAGTTCAGTTTCCAAGAAGGAATCTGCAAAGGAGGACATCCTATTGCACCAAAGCCTTCCTCTCCGTAGTGAGGGGCTCAAGGCAGAGCTGGAACCTCAGGGCATCCCACTGACCGTGATCATGGTGGCCTAATTAAACCTCTTCTCTTTCGTTCAGATGACTTGAGACCGAAGAAAAGTGGCTAAAGAGAAGGCATCAAATCCATCTGCACATTCCTTCCTTCTCTTTTTCTTCCCCCCCTCCCTCCCTCCCTTCCTTCCCATGCACTTTATTTCTTGCCTCCTCCTCCTCTTCTCGTGCCCCAACCGTGGCACGGACATATTCTCACCACCACTTTTGTTCACCGGGTCCTCATTCGATTGCCTTCCTTCCCTGCCCATCCCATTCCTGAGGCAGTTCACCTATGTGGCCAAGTAGGGCTTTCCCCTTGAGGCAGGCAAGAGGGAGAGCCAGATCGCTGCAGAGCGTTGGTGCAATTCTCCCTGCAACTCTCAACTGTCGTTCGGACTGCTTTTGAATAGGCGTGTAGTGCTGCCCCGGAATAGCCCTGCGGTGGAATAGCATTCAACCCACGCCCAAAGCAGCTTGTTTCGTTGTGCAAAATCAGAGCCAGTTCTGACGGATGGAGAAACGTGCCAGCCTAGATGCTCTCCAAAATACCTGCTCCCCAGCCCTACCCCACATTAAGGAGAGTGATAGTGTCAGCCTTGCAAGGTGGTCCAGACAGGAAGCACACCAGAAGTACTAGCTCTACTTTGTTGTAAGGTGCCACTAACAGAGTCTTGTAAGTCTGAAAGGACATCTCTCCCCCCCCACCTTAACAGTCCAAGAAACTAGGGAGGGTCCCTTCCGAGATGTTTGCCTCGTCCCCGTTCCTTCTGCGGACTCAGCTGCTGCTTGTCTGACTGTTGCCTAGTCTGCGGCTCTTCCTCCAGTCTCCCAAGGTCATTCCCACGGACCATTACAGATAGGTTCCTGTTGGTGGGAGACTTTTGGTGAGAGAAAAGGGAAACAAAGTTAGGGGCATCCACCAATCCCTTCCTTAACGAACCTGTATGGCCTAAAAAGGCAGCATCATTTGCCGGCATCGTGCCTGTGGCAGGATAGGGCTCTCCGGCGGGGGCAGCAAATTCTACGCTGGTCTAGTTTTCTGCCAGGTCAAGGAGTGGTGGAGAACATTTTAACTTGGTCCAGAAGAAGACTTCTGATTTTTTTTTCTCCTTCCCTTTTATTTTCATTTTTCATTTCATTAAATTTAGAGACTGCTTAACTTGAAACCACCTCGGGCACCTTTTTAAAATGTAAAGAATTTTACTTTTTAAAGAAATGCAAAGAAACAAAAGAAAAGGTTGTACACGTCCAGAGAAGAGCACAACGCAGCAAAGAAAAACCAACGGGGGCTCAAGAACCAGCTGCCCCCAAGCCTGGGAGAACCGCCAGGTGTTCAAGGACTTTTGGGACGTCATGGGGGGGGAGCCACATGGATCTTTGTGGGGGGGGGCTGTTGCAGAGGGCAGGCACCTCCTTTTCCTTCCCCACCTCTTCTTCTGGAGACACAGAAGCCACAGGAGGAAGCAGGTGAAGGAACCGTCAGAAATAGCAGCAAGCATAGGCATGTGCGAGAAACAATTTCATTTTTCTTGCACAAAGCACGGTTATGGCAGTTAGTTGCCTCTGGGGTCTTGGAAGATCATTTTGCATTCATTTCCAGATTTTTCCACTCAGGTTTGTTCTTCTCCCTGTCAAAATCCAGAAAGCTCTGCCAAATATTAATGGCGCCATTCCTTCCACGTCCACCAATTTTCTCCTGCTGGGCCTGGGGCCTTCTCCTTTCTCCCAGGGGTGGAAAGCGCAGTCTAGGCTGCACAAAGGAGCCTTTGGAGATGCAGAAGCAGAGCTGCAAGTTGGGAAGGGCACGTTTGAAGCCCATTTAGCAGTCTGTTAGAAGTACTGAAATGGAGCAGAGCTGCAAAACTCGTGTACAGAAAAAGAATATTGTTTAAAAACAGAGCCCATGAGCATATTAGAGAGATCCAGGTTAGCCTTTCACCTTTGGCCCACCTTAGCATAAAGAAACACATGCTTAGACATGGCAGATATGAAAAGTAAGTACAAAAGAGTCCTTATGTTTATTCATTGCAGGTACAGCATTTTTGGTAGATAAATGATGTTCCATTTCTTCTTTCTTGTTCCCTAAAATTTATACCTCTTGCCCTGTTTGCTGCAAGAGGCTGCATGTAGAAAGGGGGAAAAATCTCCTAGGCCCATCCATGGCCTAGGTTGGAGCAGCACACAGGCATGTGCTTGCTCCCGGTCCAAGGAGGAGAGAGAGAGGGAGAGAGGAAGTGGGAGTGGCCACACACAGCTTCCTCAAAAGGCATGGAGAGCTTGCATCCTAGAGCAGCCATCCATATGCTGATGAGGCATGCTGGATTTGCCAGAATCTCCAACAACATTGAGGCTCTGTGCCCAGAACCCTCTGACGGAGGCAGCAGTTTGGAATTCACTAAACTGTATGCCAAAATTTCTCCTGCTCATGAAGACATAGAAAGCCTTTGGCAAATCTCACCGTATCTCAGCTGATTCTATGATCAATCAGCTGGTCCTTCTTGAGTCTTTCTTCTTGCACAAATGCCAGTTCTTGCTCCCTCTCGCACCTGATTTGCCTAACCAATATGGTAATCTCCTTGGGCAGAGTCTTTTCCATCTTGTAAGGTGCTTCGTAAACTGTTGCCTTGAAAAACGTCTACACCAGCAGGAACGGCAATCTGAACACTCCGCTGATATTCTCCAGAATGCGGCCACACTGACTTGCCTTTGCAAATTGCCTGACTTTTACATTTTACTTTTAAATTTTAATTTATGTGCACAGCATAATTTAAGGTCTACATATTTAGGCATATTCTAATGAGCACAATGTGGCTCATTAAAACCCTGCTTTTTGGCATTATTTCTCCACCATTTCCATTTCGGGGCAAGGAACAGACAAATGGTTGGCTTGAGGGACTCCCGTCTTTCCCATTGGAGCAAACAGTCAGCAGGAAACAGGCTCATTCTCTTTGCGCTTCCAATGGCAGAGGCAGCTGCCCCCAGGCCGAATCTTCACCTCTGGAGCCCCCTGTTTCTGACTGGCCCTGGCATTGCAGGTGGCAATTTAGGACAGAAAGAATCAGAGGGGGAGAAATTTATATATTTGTTTTATTTTATTTTATTACAGCTGCCCAACTCCAATGGACTCTGGGCAGCATACAAAAACAAACAAACAATAAAAACGATAGAAACAGATAAAACCTAAAACCACATATGTCTGTAGCTTGAATCATGTCAACTGGATTTCTATTTTCTCAGTGGAAACATTTCGCTCCTTATCCAAGGAGCTTCTTCAGTCTGAGCAAAGTTGGTAAGGGAATCCTAAATATGTTTCTAGGTAGCTGTGTGACCTTACACCTGGGGTCATGGTTAACGTTTCCACTGAGAAAATAGAAATCCAGTTGACATGATTCAAGCTACAGACAATTCCACCTGGATGACTGAGAACCTTCATAGACTAAAACCACATAGACAGCCCAGACTAAAAGGATCTAAAAATGACATAAATCAAACAAAACAAAACAAAACAGGGCCCCCAAAAATGCAACAATACATTAACCCAGGCCTGGGACCAAAGCCAGGTTTAAGAAATGCAGAAAATGCAGGAACAGGAAGGGGAAGATGAACTTGAAATTATTCATGTCTCCAGACCAGCCCTTTAAAATTCTCATACTACAGATGTTTGCAAAACAAGGTGTCTTTCCAGGCCCTTCTCCCTTTGGCAGCAGGGATGAGGATCTCCACTGGCTGCTGAACGTTTGGAGAGGAAATTTATTTTGCAGGCAGATGCCAAAAGGGTGGAAGCTTGTGGCCCCTGGAGCTGACTGGACCAGATGGGATTACTCTGCGAAGTTGGCTGTTGCAACTGCCACCAGACAAGACGTGACCGGGGTGGGTGGGGATGGGGGCTATATTTGCAGCACTTCGGCGTTTCCAAAAGAAGAATCCATGCATTGCAACTGCTCCTTTCTTTTCCATTCTCCTTCCCAACACTCTCCCCCAGATGTTGGGTCATCAGAGGCCAGGCCACTCCGTGGAGAGGGAATTCTGGGGGACGACACACCTGGCCATTGCCCCCACATTGGGCGAGAGGACTTCTCGGAGCTCGATCATTGTTCAATCAATTTCTGCATGAGATGAATTCTTGGAAGGAGTTCACTCCATCTTCGAGGAAGAGCTGGGCCCACCTCTGGGGGAGGAAGGGAGGATAGCAGAGACTATCAGGACGGGGAGGAAGGACAGAGTTCCCCCGTGCCTTCTTTGCTTCAGCCCTCTCCCCAGAAGAAGCCGTGCCCAAAGGGAGTGGCAACCGAACATCCGGGGAGCAGTGGGCGGTGAGTGAGTGTCCGGCTGCCAAGACCACGTTTATGTCTCCAGGACCTGCCTGATTTCGTCCAGTCGGGGGGTCTTGAAGGAGTTTATCTCAGGGGCAAGGCTGGGGAAGAGGGTGTCCTTCCCGCCTCTTAGCAGCAGGACAATCGTCACTAGATGGACCATGCTACGATCCAGCAGAGCTCTGCTTTGGGCCCAAATGGAGTCATGATTGTGTGTTACATTTATATTCTGCATTTCTTCAGGCCCTCATGATGGCTTAGATGGGGCTTTCCCTTCGTTTCACCCCCAGAATGACAACCTTGCGGGGTAGGCCGGGCGGCAAAAAAAGGGACTGGGCCAAAGTCACCCTGTGAATATTTATGGCTGAGGGTGGATGCGACGCACCAGTCCTAGTCCGACCTTTAGACCCTCACACCACGCTGGCTCTCTAACCTTTGCAAAAATTGTGGTTTCCCCACTTCCTCAACACTCCTTTCGCCTTGTTCAGGGCAGACAATCTCTAGGAAGGAGATCATGGGTTGAAAATCTGTCAGTCCGGAGATTTATCACACCATTTCTCCAGCTGACAGTGGATTCTGGCAATTTTCAACACTGAAACTGATTACACAAGAGTAACAGAATAAGAAGACTCATGTAATTTATTTTTAAGATTTTTTTTTTAAAACCGCATCTTGGTAACTCAACGGAGGTTAAACAATCTTTATCAAAAATCAGACGAGATGGTCCTTGGGTTTGTTGTTTATTCGTTCGGTCGCTTCCTTGGGTATCCTCCAATATTTACATATTCCTAGCACTAAGGATACTTCCTGGGCAAGGAATTCCACCAAGGGATGGCAGCGCAAAACCTAGACCATTCCACCTCTTCTGGAACGTACTCTTAGTTGTATGCAGCTCCTCGGCAGCACATCTCAAGCTCATTTCCAAGATGCTGGTACAGCACAGGGTAATTTCCACATTAATAGTTATGTGATGGGAAATATTTGATGACTCGAGCCCTGGCTTGTGGTTACTGCTGGCAGCAGTCAGTTCAAGAGCAAGTATTTCTTGATTCACTTACAATAATTGGTTACACCCCAACATCTCATGGCAGAGGCCCTTTCTTTCTGCTCCCCTCCCCAACCCCGTTTTCCCAGTTCCATCCCAAGAGACGCTCAGCATGCAAATGGGCGCAAAAGGGCCCCCTTTGCATTAATAATGCCAGTGGCAAAGTGTGGACACGCCTCGCATGCTTTGCAAAGTTTCGCCCTCTTGCATGGTTTTGCACATCAGGTGAGAATCAGAGCTGGCTTCTGGTGAATCATGAGCTGGTTTCTTGCTGCCAGAAAGAGGATGGAAAAATGGTTTTAGCACATGGAATGTGTGCTGTTAAATTAAACCTGGAATGAAAAAGGATTGCAATTCACCAAAATTCCCAAGCACATTTGGAGGCAGCCTGAATTTGTCTGGGAATTCCACTTTTCAAACCTCCTAATCCCAGGAGATGTGACATTTAATTGATCCTGTTGCTGTGTGGAAGGAAGCATACTCTGCGCTTGTTCAGGGCTAGTCTGCTCTCTGGTTATGCTGTACAGCCTTCTTTCTGTCTCTCCTACTTTTTTGAATAGCCTGGCACTTAACGCAGAAGTGTCTTTCTTAATTCACTTTGAAGGCTGTTGGCTACTATAAACCATGAGAATTTCTCCTGCTGCCTGGAAAGGGTTTACAAAATCAGGACTGGCACTTTTTAATCTCTCTCTCTCTCTCTCTCTCTCTCTCTCTCTCTCTCTGTGTGTGTGTGTGTGTGTGTGTGTGTGTGTGTGTGTGTGTGAGAGAGAGAGAGAGAGAGAGAGAGAGAGAGAGAGAGAGAGCGCACGCTCTGGAAATTGAGGGCTCTGGATGCTTCTTTGCATCCCAGTCAGTTCTTAAATGGTTCTCTGATTGACCTTGTAAAGCTGCCCTGGGAACTGCCTGCCACTTGAGAAAACCAGAAGTGTGGAAGAGCATTAAAAAAGTGCTGATAGCGAATGAAACCTTGCTTATCATCAGAGGGAGATTTAGGGATTAGGTAAAGTTCTGAATAATGGAGGTCATGGGTGTGACTTTTAGAAATATAAATAAATAAATAAGATTCTCACACAGAGTTTCCTGGACTTCAATCTGTCCTCAGGATCCGCAGCAACATGGCATGGACCTCTTCATCCATGTACCCCTGGATTGGAGAACAATATCCCCCCGAAGCGTAAGTTTCCTTTCTAGCATCGCTGGCCTACACCGAGGTCAAAGCAAATGCCCATTCTTGAGTTTCTTTGCCAGGAATAAGTCTAATACAGCAACTCCTGACACCGGCAACGTGGCAGCAGGCAGGTAAAGGAAATGCTGGAGCTAACCTTCATGGATGCGCACTTTTACTTAATACACGAAAGAGGTGAATTTAAAGAATTGCGGCTGCCGCAGACTTCAGAATAAGTGTTCAAGCCCCAATCTGACTTGCAAATGCCAGGTTACCTGCCACAAGCCGTTTTAGTGCCGCCTCCCCAAACAATTTATGCCGGTTTCATTGTCAGTGCTTAATCCTGGGAAGAACTTGCAATGGCGTTTGTAAGTTATGCGCCAGGTTTAATTACACCTCCATTTGCATCTCACCTTGCTTTAATCAGCTGTAACTTCAAATATTCTGCAATTTAAAAATTAATATATTCTTCCACATCCTGAATATTTTTATGGTCCCAGGAAGGTAAAAAGGTAAAGGTTCCCCCGCACATTTGTGCAGTCGTGTCCAACTCTAGGGGCCGGCGCTCATCTCCGCTTGTTAGCCGAAGAGCCAGCGTTGTCCAAAGACGCTTCTGCGGTCATGTGGCCGGCATGACGCACGCGGAATGCTGTTACCTACCCACCGAAGTGGTACCTATTCATCTACTTGCATTTGCATGCTTTCGAATTGCTAGGTTGGCAAGAGCTGGGGCTAGTACGGGAGCTCACTCCGTCACGCGGGGCTAGGGATTCGAACCTCAGAACTTGCGATCTTCCAATCGACAAGCCTGGCGTCTTACCCACTGAGCCACCACGCCCCCTACAATGTTTTTATTTACAATTTTTAAAAATGTTTTTATGGTCCCAGGAGCCCACCTCTAAACTCGCCTTCTCCCTGGAGGATTTTCTTCTGCCCTGAAGGCGGCATATCCCGAGGGGAACAGCTGCTGGGATTTCCCCCTCTGTCTTACCTGGGCCGCGTTGAGCAGGTGGGTCCTATATACGGCCACAATCTCCTGGTGGTTCTTTTGGGCAACCTGAATTGAATAGAGGGAACTGGTGAGAAACAGCCCACTGGGTTCGGCAAGGAGCAGCCCAACTGCTTAATCGCCGGGTGCAACACAACACATGCAGCATCAGAACCACTTGCCGCCTGCCACCACCTCCCCTGCAGCACGCCAAGGGGGCAAGGCAAGGCACGCTTGGCCTATAGGAAAGGCGGCTAAGGGGAGATGGGGAAGGGCTCTTCCAATACGAGGAGGGATGGCACAGGGCAGGGGGTGCATTTGTAGCGCCCGAAGGTCGGAGAAGAACCAAGGTGGAAGCTTTGTAGAGGGAGATCCAGGCTTGAAAGGAGGAGGAAATTCCTGACGGTGAGAGCTCTTAAGCAGGGGAACAGCCTTCCTCCTGCAGCCCTGGGGGCTCCATCGCTGGTGGTTCTCAAGAAAAGACTGGGCCACCATTTCCCTGGGGTGATGTGAGGATCATTTCTAACACACCATCCACCCTTATGATTCCGTAAGGTCAAAAATGGCTCTTTTCCTCTTTTAGGCAGTTGGGCTTTTTGCCTTATCGAGGCTTACAGGACCCCATTTCTCCCCACAGAAGCCCCACCCAGCCCCTCATATCAGGCACATTGGGACCCACATTGGGAGCACAGTCATGTCATGCACAGAGTAGCTCTTGAGACAAAACAAAGTCAGGTCAGTTTCCAATTCAGCCCCAGAAGTGTCCTACAAATGTATCTCTGAGGTTTAGTACCACAACGCATTTAACTGGGTCAATGGCGGGGGGAACAGTGCATTGACCCAATCAAGTGATCTCTAAGGAGCAAATCCCAGACAAGCATGAGGTTAAACTAATTTCCTCCAGCTGGATTTGTGGCTGGCACCCAAGCCCACTCAGCTGACCCCTTTTGACTTAGTCCTCCCAGAAAAAGAGCTGGAGAGAAAGAGTGGCTGAAGAAGTGAGCCTGTCCACTACAGAACTCATTGCTAAAGCAATGATTGGCTGCCACGGACGAGCCACGCCTCCTGCTGCAGTGAGGCTGGAGCTGAAGCCTTGCTGGCGCAATCCTGGTGCAAGGGCTCATGGGATATTAAACGGGGAGGGGGCTGGTCATCTTTGACCCAGCCAGGGGCATTATGTGGCTGCCAAAACTTTGTTAAGGAGCTTTAACTGGGTTAGCCCTGACTGGGTTAACTTCAGTGTGTTGTGGAAGGCCTCCCTGGAGAAGTGCATGGCGTGGCTGTCAAGGTAGTGGGATGGGTCAGCTAATAAGAATGATGATTTATTTCTCCCCTCCCCACCTGGCAGGACACCCCAGCTAAAAAGAAGGTCAGGGGGCTTTGATATGTGCATTCCTCATACAGGTAGTCCTCGCTTAACGACCATTCGTTCAGCGACTGTTCGAAGGACTAAATGGGAATGAGACATTTCACAATCCCCATCCCAAAGTGGAACACTGGTTTATGGGATTTGCAGCATCTGCAAGAAACTCCTAGAAGTTGCAAGTTCAGGGATGACCACCAGGGTGTGGTCAAGAAAGTCAAGATGGCAGCTGCGCCACTGTGATCAAATCTCCATCTATCTTCATGTGCACATTCCCATAAACCTCACTGACCAGAGAGAGAAACTGCCAAGTTTAAACTGGATGAGATTTGCCTCTTCTGAACTGAAGAATGCAAGGTACTTCTCAAAGGCTCAGGGTGGTTCAAATTACTGATTTTTTGGCTGCACAAAACCTTGATTGGGATCACGGATTCTATATCATATAAATAAAATAAATAAAATAAATAAAATAAATAATGTCATGAATGCCCACTGCAGAATCAGTTCATATCCAGAGTGTCACACACCCAGATAAAGTCCTGCGCAACTCACCTCATTCTGCAGGATCAGGCGGGTCCGTTCGCTGCGTAGATTGAGGATTTCGCTTGAGAGCTTCTCTGTTTCCTTCAGCAACTTTTTGATCTGAGGGAAATATGTATGCAAAATCCTCAGGGATTTCTGGATAAAAGTTCTTCTTAGCCTCATTCTCATTCTCCCTGTCTATCGAACGGGATCATTTTTTAATTGCAGAGCCGCTGGTGAGGACCTATCAAGTATTCCTTTTTGGTGTGTGTATTAGAACCTGCTGGTAATAATGGCTGCAGTTCCACAGAAAAATACGGGGTGTAGTTTTGTTGCTGAACCCTGTGATTGAATCAGGATCCCGAATCCCTTGATCCAACCACCATTTGCTCAAATAATTGTTCACTCAGAAAGCCCATGGAGAAACTTCAGCCAGATGTTCTCCCTGGGCCATGTTTGCGCTCCGCCACAAAAGTTGTCCGCTCTGGTCTTTCTGGCAGAGCTCCGTCACCTGCACGGCAACTTCCAGAAGCTTCCCCTGAACTGCGGTGGGAGGAGAAACCCACTAGGTCCACTGGAGCAAACCAAATTAACTGTGCTTAACTGATGAGTTTATAGCTCAATTAACTTGGAACGGCTTTTTGTCCTGGCCCTTCTTACTTTGGGGGATGTATCCCATGAAATCCTACACAGGGACTAAGTCAGGACTTCAGTGTGAAAAGAGCTGGGCACCCGTCACAATCCAGGTCACCATGGTCTGTTCAGCAAACCATGGTTTAAAAGCTGTGGCTGAGCATTATACAGGAACAAAGACCACCATTTCACAACCTAACTTGTAAGGAGAGCTGCAGGGGGAAACATAGAATTTCCTATCATTTCAGGAAGAAAGCCACCGAAATCTTAAAGTAGGGAGATTGTAGTTAACACACAAAGAACCCCCTGATCCTTGTGATGCCCACCTGTACAATATGGCCCCACTCCTTCTGTGGCCTTCAGTGCTCCAGAGGTTCAGTGTGGCCCTTGGCTTCCCAAAAGCCCCCCCCCCCCCCGCTTTGTTCCGGATGATCCTACCTTGGCTTCTCTGTCCTGGCACATCTTGGACATTTCGTCCACCTTCTTATTCAACTTTTCCACCGTACTTCCCAGCCTCTGTGCCTTCCCTCTCAGCTCCTCCACTTCCTCCTCGTGCTCCAGAGCCTCGGCCATCAGCTCTCGGTTCTTCTTCAGTTCGCAGTCAAGGGCTTCCTCGTGATGGGCAGACGCTCCCCTGGCTTCCTCGTATTTCTCCCGGAGGGCAGCCAGCTCCTCCGCCAGCGCCTGAGCCCTGGTAGACAGCATGCTGCAGATCTTCTCATACTTGCCGAGGACCTGCTCCTCCTCCTGGCGCAGCTTGGCCATCTGGCCCATGACTTGGTCGAGCAGCTGCATCAGGCTGGCCACCCTGATGCCCCCCAGAGCCGCCTGGGACGCACCCAGCGCCTTCTTCAGCTCCTGCAGGCCTTTCTCACGCTCAACCATCTGCTCTCTGACTCTCCAGCTTTCTCCTATGACGCCTGAGGCCTCTAAGGAAATTTCTTTACAAGGTTTCTCATCTCCTGGGAAGAAGTCAAGGCTCCTGGGATCAACCAAGAGGGTTCGGTCAACCTCCAGCGCACGGTTCTCCTCTTCCATCTCGGACACCAGCTGCAAGGCTTCGTTTTGCTTCCTCACCACATTGTCCAATTTCCAGTGTAGCTCCTTCAAGATGTAACCGTCTAGGTTTTCAGCTGCTATACTGCCAGCCTCGTGGGTTACCTTCTTGAGGAAGTTATTTCTCACAAACATCATCTCCTTCCTCTGCTCCTCCAGCTTCAGGCGCAGCTTCCCCGATTCCTCTTTCTCCGATGAGAGCTGTTGGGACAAGACATCCACCGTCCGCTTCAGCTCTTCCACCAGGCACCCTGTCCTCTCTTCCTGGGGAGGACCCTCGTTGGAACAATGCAATTTTTGTAGCTCCTCCTGCAGCTTTTCCCTTTCCCTGCTCAGCTGGCCCAGTTCTTTTACTAGGCCACCATTGTTCTGCTTGAGGTCCCACACCTCCTTCTCCAGGTCAGAGCTTCTCCGACACGGACGGCCCTTGTTTTCTACCAGCTCAGGCTTCGGCCTGAGCTTCACCTGCCCAACAGGCCCATTATGGAGCTGGGTCTTTTCTGCCCCAACTTTTCCCAGCTCCTCAAGGGCCTTCGAGTTGCCTGGCTCATCGCCACAGACGTTCTTCTCTTCTTCAGAAAGGCCGTTGCCATTGACCCAGGCCGTGGATGGAGGGGCCAAAATGGCTTCTTGAAGAGGCTTGACTTTTTCCAGGAGGGTGGCACAGACCTGCTCCAGCTTGGCCAGAGCACCCTCAAGGCCCGTGACCACCTTCTTCCAGGCAGAGACGCACTTCTTGACGGCTCCGGATGGCACTGCCTGGAACTGCAGCCTGCTCCTGACGGCCTCTTCGGCTTCCTTCTTCAGGGCCTCGTTTTCAGCCACTGCCGCCGCCGCCTCCTTCCATACCCTGGAATGGGTCTCCTCCATCTCCTTAATGAACTGAGCCACCTTCGCGTGGGCAAGCCCGGTCTCAGGGGGGCCAGCCAGGTGTTTGCCCAAGAGCCCACGCAGCCTTCGGTTTTCATCCCCCAACTCCAGCACACGAGCCTCCATTTCCTTGAGGGCCGCATTCTGGGACTTCTTCTTGGCTTCAAAGACCCCAATCACAGCCCTCATGTTCTCCATGTGACCCTCCATCTCTTGCACCCTCTTGGCCGCACTCGCCTTCTCCTCCAGGGCTGCAGCCACTTCGCTCTGCAGGCGCCTCAGCTCCGTCTGCTGCCGTTCCTGCTCCTCCGCCTCCTCCTCTCCGGGCCATTGTGCCTTCTCGGGCTGGACTGTGGTGGGATTGGGGTCCTCTGCTGCTTCTTGTATTGTAGCCAGCACTTTGGGCAGCTCCTTCCCTGCTTCTTGTTGTTTCTTCCTCTCCTTCAGTTCTTGTACTTGCTGTGCCAAGAGGTTGAGATAGTAGTCTTCCTCCGTGGCATCCCGGCTGTACCGCTGACCGAGCTGCTTCCAGTCCTGGCCCCGTCCCTCCTGTTCCGGCAGGAGCTGGCTGATCTCCTGCACCTGGTCCCACACTCTCTCCTTCAACAGCCTGCGCCCCTCGGAGAGACCCTCACATTCTCTCCTCCTTTGATCCAGCTGCAGCTCCAGCTGGATCACCTTCATCTTCTCTTCCCGGAACCTGCTCCGCCACTCTCGTAACTCGGGGCCCTCCTCAGCCTCCTCTTCGTCGTCGCTTTGATCTCCTCCCTCGCTCTGGAAGGCCAAGCTACTCACGTCGGTCTCCTTCCCGCCCTCAGACGGCACCTGGACGAAAAGTTACCGAAATCATATAGACGAGCTCAAACACATGCAGCAAGGGGTGGTTGTTCCTGACAATCCATGGATGCCAGTTTTCAGAGAGACAATGGTCTTAAATTTACTGCACCAAAAACATAAAGAGCTTTGCAGGACCTCAAAGACATTTATGGTGGTATAAAGCCAGAAGTAGCTCCTGATGTTTGGGCAGTGATAAATCTGATAGATGATAGATAGATGATAGATAGATAGATGATAGATAGATAGATAGATAGATAGATAGATAGATAGATAGATAGATGATAGATAGATAGATGATAGATAGATGATATAGATAGATAGATGATAGATAGATGATATAGATAGATAGATGATAGATGATAGATGATAGATGATAGATGGATAGATGGATAGATAGATGGATGGATGGATGGATGGATAGATAGATAGATAGATAGATAGATAGATAGATAGAGATGATAGATAGATAGATAGATAGATAGATAGATAGATGATAGATAGATAGATGATAGATAGATAGATAGATAGATAGATAGATGATAGATAGATGATAGATAGATAGATAGATAGATAGATAGATAGATAGATAGATAGATGATAGATGGATAGATGGATAGATGGATGATAGATTAGATAGATAGATAGATAGATAGATAGATAGATGATAGATAGATAGATAGATAGATGATAGATAGATAGATGATAGAGATAGATGATAGATAGATAGATGATAGATAGATAGATAGATAGATAGATAGATAGATAGATGAGAGAGAGAGAGAGAGAGATGATAGATGATAGATAGATGTGGTGAAAAGTGATAGAAAACTGGTTCTACGTACAGATTTGAAAATATTCCTGAGGTCAGGGGAGCTATTCTGCTAGTTTGAACATACGTGTTCCAACTAACAGAATAGCCCCCCTGACCTCAGGAATATTTTCAAATCTGTATGTAGAACCAGTCAGCAGTGCATGAAAATTTCAGCCAGAAAAAGAGGGAGACATTCTTTTAAGGAGGAAATAGCGTAAGGCAGATGAGTTGGGGAGTCACTCCTGTGCTGTACAAGTGAGTCAAATTTTTCAGTACCCCCTTCCCAAGAAAACTACTAGTGCACGTTGCTTAGCAGAGCTGGAAAACCTCTGGTTCTTCTGTTCAAAACGTTAATAGCTGCTCTTACCTGTGAACCAGTTTCTGATGAATCAATGATTCCTAGTTCTGTGGAAACAGAAATACAAAAGATGTGTTGAGAATGTCATTTTCTTTTATAGGGTGGGGGGCTTCCGTGCCAGTTGTCTGGAGGGTACCTTTGCTGTCTTTGTTAACTGCTGGTGGGACAGCCACAGACAGGGCTCCATCCGATGGTGGAAAATCGGAAAAAGGATTTCTCCAGGCAGCCCTTCTTGGTATTGTGCAGGGATCTGGATTATTCTGATTTCTCTAACCAGTCACTATTGTGGCATATTTAGTGCCTCTTAAATGCAGCATAAGCATTTCAGGGCATGAATGGAGGACGAGTGGGAAAATATTGGAGGAGGCGGAAGAATGGGAACAAGCGGGGTCAAAAAGTTGCAGACAAAGGACCTGTGTGGATAAAGGGCGCTGGCTGGAAAGCTGAAAGTCAGAACTGATAGGAAGACTTTTGGCGGCCAAGGAGAAAACCAGAGCATGGAGGTCTCTAAAATAACGGTTTGTGGTCTGAAGCTAAAGAACTGACTAAAAGTTACAAAACGCCTGTGACGTGAAGAGCAGCTGGATGAGCCCAAGAGAAATAAGCTGAGCAAGACCAGGAAAGACCACGAAGGTTGCCGATGCACCTCTGACCTCTGGAAAAACCGCCCAGCCCAGGGCTGTAGAACTGGTCTGATGGGAGCGCCAGTGGGAGCAACGAATAACAACAATAAGCTCTTCCACGCAGCCACGCTGCACTCAACCCAACTATGCTTGGGCTGTTTGGCGTCCCTGCCCGGTGGCTTACAGCCACTCACAACCAAGAGCAAAATTCTCACAGATTTGGAGTACTTTATAGCAGGTTATAGTAAGGGGCGTGGTGGCTCAGCGGGTAAGACGCCAGGCTTGTCGATCAGAAGATCGCAAGTTCGGAGGTTCGAATCCCTAGCCCTGCATGTGGAGTGAGCTCCCACACTCGCCCCAGCTCTTGCCAATCTAGCAATTTGAAAGCATGCAGATGCAAGTAAATGAATAGGTACAACTTCGGTGGGAAGGTAACAGCGTTCCACGCGCATCATGTGGCCACATGACCGCGGAAGCGTCTTCGGACAACGCTGGCTCTTCGGCTATCAAATGGAGATGAGCACCGGCCCCTAGAGTCGGAGTCGACTGCGCAAATGTGCGGGGGGAACCTTTACATTTACCTTATAGCAGGTTATTGCAAGCAAGACCATTGAATCGTGGAAACCTCTTCTGTGCACATTGGTCTTCATTTTTCTCCCCAGAGTGAGGGAATATCCCACTCAAACAATCAGGGATGTCTGCAGGGTGTGGTCAAAAAAGTCAAGATGGCAGCCACGATGGTGCGATCGAAGCTCCACTTCTTTTTTAGGTGTGCATACAGGCAGAGCTTTGATCACAGTGTTGTGGTTGCAATCTTGAATTTTTTTACCACTTCCTGCGGACACCCCGGCAGGGCTGGCTTGGAAAATCAGTAAGGGCACTTCAGGAGACTTGTGCCTTAGTTTTGCGTGTAGCATAGCAGCATAGAATAATTGTACTAAGTCTACCTTCCTTTTTCTTAAGTGAAGGAATATTTAATTTATCCCAACTCATAGCTTATTCTTCCTTACTTTTTAACCTCACAATGCCCCACGAGGGGGGCTATTTTTAGCTATTATTGCTTTAAAATTTGCAAGGAACTGAGAATTGGCTGAACTGGCACAAGTCGGACAAGATCTGCAACCTGGCTTCTCTCGGGACAGGTGGATTGTTCCAGGAATGCGTGCTTACCCTGGTATGCCTACCAGTACTCATTACATAACTATCGCTGATAATATGTTATTAAAAAACAGCTGTCCAGGGCACCGACTCATTTTTAATGCATTTAGTTAATCAAAATATTTTTCTGCAACTAGAAAGGCAAGGCTGGTTGAGACTACTGTACAGCTATCACACGCACGAACACACACACTTTGGTTCCCAAATTTCTCTGTCCAGTCCCCCATACCTCTCTTTTTCCACTTCTTCAAGGCAGTCCGAACCCGTCTCCGAAGAGCCCGATCCTTGCTCCGCGTGGCGTAGTGCAGGGAGTCGTGGCCCGCCTTGTCCGTCAGGGCCACATTGGCTCCGTTCTGCAGGAGCAAGTTGGCTGCCTCTGCGCCCCCACATTCACAGGCCAGGATGAGGGCCGTCCTGGGCAAGGGGGGGAGAGGACCAGGCGGGGGTGAATGCCTTTGCGTACCCCGTGCCAAACAGCACAGGGCCGTCTCAAGAAGTCCCAAAAGGTGGTTGTCTATTTTTGTTTTCTTTCTTTTTCCTTTAAATATGCATGGATAACAATAAGCAACAATACTGAGAAGGCCTTAGTATTAAATATGAAGGTTAGGATAGAAACCTTTATAATATAACAAATAATTTAATGCATTTTGCAGTTGTTTATCAATGCCACGTTCAGCTCTAGATGTAACTTTTAAGCAACCTTATGCTTATCAACATTAATATTTTAGAAATCATAGTTAATATTGATATACACTTTCTTTTTCTTTACCTTTAAAAGTTATCTAAACATAACCACTATGTCCACTGGAGCAAACCAAATTAACTGTGCTTAATTGATGAGTTTATAGCTCAATTAAATTGGAACGGCTTTTTGTCCTGGCCCTTCTTACTTTGGGGGATGTATCCCATGTGTGAATCCGTTAATCACCAGTCTACACTGTACTGTACCAAAAGCACTGTCCCCAAATAATATAATGTACTACTTGTTTTATAATAAAACAGTATTTTTTTTTAAAAGGGGGGTGGGAAGGGAAAAAAAGCAAGTAGTCAAATGCCTTCTCTCAGCCCTTGCCACAGAGATGAATTTGGACATCTGTCAGTGGATGGTGCAGTCAAAACTCTTCCCACATCTGTTCCCACCTCTGGACCTGAGGGGCACCTAGTTCTCTGGGTCAGTGTTTCTCTACCTTAGCAACTTTAAGATATGTGGACTTCACCTCCCAGAATTCCCCAGCCAGCATGTATATGGCCGCCCATCTGACACGCATCCCTCGGGGCAGCTGGAGTCAAGACGGAACGTTGCAATGCAAGCCCCGCCTCTCTATCAACGTGCATTCCAAAGGGGCGGGGCTTGCATTGCGACATTCCGTCTGCCCCTTGCTGATCTTGATCTGGATGACAGTGGGCTGGGGCGGATGGGGCTTGTAGTCTGGATGTCTGGATGTTGGGGAAGCCCAGTTTCCAATCCTGACTCAGGGATGACGTTGCTGGATTACATGCCTCTCTTGGCCTGCCTCGCAGGGTGGGTGCTGAAAAGGAGAGACTAGACTCACTTGCCATCCTTATCCACGAGGTCAACCTTGGCTCCCCGCTGCAGCAGCTGAGAGCAGATGGCCGTGTGGTTCCCCTGGGCCGCGATCATCAGGGGGGTCTGCCCATTCTGGAGCAAAAAGGAGAGGCGCAGAGCTCAGTTTTCGACACACAGCAGGCGGATCAAACCGAGGGGCAGCGGCTGGTTCCGAAAACCATCGCGCCTCCTCTGAGTCGGGCCCAGAGTTTCTTCCCCTGCAAGGAGTCCAGCCCTCAACAGCCAGGCTCCCATGGCACCACAGTGGTCTGGGAAGGAGGCCTGCGAAAAGATTCATGCCCCAAAGCAACGCGATCGACTTTCTGGATCGGATCATCAGCTTCAGTCAGTTGCCTCGGAGCTGATCCAGATGTCAACAATCTGGTCTTTTGCGCGGACACAAAAAGACTTTATTCTGCACGAGATCAATTTTCCAAATCAGATGTGACAAACTGGGCTGACAACTCAAATCAGATCTGACTGGAGCAGCAGACCCCTACTGGCTACTTAGCAGTTCAGGGAACTGACCCAACATCTTAGATGTTGTAGGTGTTAGATGTAGAACAGGGGGGGGGGGGGATTTGGAGTTGCTCTGGTCCAACCCCTGCCCAGCGCAGGAGTGCGCCCCTCAGCATCCCCGAGACATGGCCATCCAGCCTCTGCGGAAACCTCCAGCGAAGGAGGGCCAACAGCTGCTGAACAGTAGGAAGCTCTTCCTGGCGTCCAACCAAAACCTCCTTCCTTGGACTTTAAGCCCCTCACGTCCCCCCCACGACAGCCCTTGAGGCAACCATCGCACCTTCCCGCTTCTCCAGACTGAACATCCCCAAAGCCTCCAGCCCTTTCTCATAATCCTCATCGCCTGTGCGGTTCTCCTCTGGACACATTTCAGTTTGTCACGTTCCTTCCCAAAGCATCCCAAATATCCCAGCGGCAGTCTGACCAACGCAAAACAGAGGAATTACGACATCCCTCAATCCTTGGTTCTACGTGTCTGTCGATCCAGCCCAGGACTGTATCAGATTTCTGTTTTAGAGCCGCATCGCATTGTCAGCTCATGTTCAACTTGTGATGCACCGAGATATTCTGATGCTTTTTGCACGCCCAGGAGGGTCCCCTCCTTTCTATATTCGCACCTTGGTTTCTCCTGTCCAAAGCTGCAGTTATCCCTGTTGAAATTCCATTTCTGCCCAGTTTCAGCTTGCCAAGATCTCCCTGAATCTTGATCCTGTCCGTTAAGGTGAAGCGGGCTCTTGTGTTAAGCTTATTGGGGGACATGGCATGTTATCTGAGCCCAGTCTCTGGGCGGATCTCAAAAAGTGTAGGGTTGGACCCGGTTAGAACTCGGATGGGAGGCCACCGGGGTGAAGGCTAGACTGAAGCAAAGGCAAAATACTTCTGTGCTGCAGCCAATAAAACGATACAGGTGGGCCCAAGGAACACCCAAACCATGAACTGAAACTTCCTTGCACTTTGAAATTCAGAGTTCTCTAACTCTTGATATACTACATATACACATACACACCAGAATACTTTGTACAAAAATGCATGTACTCCTATAAATAAGGTATAAATTTGCATTCTGTTAGGGAAAAATTATCTGCAAAAATAATGGATATAGAAAATTGCAAATAAAATGCCTACATGTGAAGAATTGTGCACCAAAATGCCTTTAAATTTTAATCTGAATATTTTTTTAAAAAAAATGCCTTTATTTAATTACACAAAGAAAAAAGAAAACAGTAGAAAAAAAGAAAAAAGAGACTCATACATAAATATAAGTATATATATTTTACCCAACAGTTTCAATTTCATTAACTGTTGGGTAAAATATATATACTTAAATATTTTACAAGAAAGATGAGAAACTTGAAAATAACTTATGGTGACTTAATTTTGTATATTAGCAAAAATGAGCAACAGATAAACTAAAATGGGCAGATCTACCCATAAATATCTAGTTATGTTCTGAAACAGCCTTCCCTGACCTGGAGGGAGTTTTCCCATTTTCCAGTGGAATTTTCCTTCAGCTCCTCTGCGTAGTAAAATCCCGGCTCATAAAAAAAAGTCCCCTCCATTAATCACAAAAAGTCAATAGAAAAGACTTACTTTATCGGTGACATCGAGGAAAGCTTCTTGGTCACACAGGAGCAGCACACTCGAGGCACAGCCAGAGAAAGCTGTTGTGTGGGGTTAAAAAGGGGAAGCCAGTGTTAAAAACATAGGCTTTCTACAACATGCCCATAATAGTAAATGCTCTTTTCCTGACCAAATTTAATAGACCACTGTAAAAAAAATGTAGCAAATTTTACTAATCTCTGCTGAACATAATAAACCCTAGTTTTTTAAAAAATAGAGGAGCGATGTATCATTATCAAACACACTCTTACTCAAAAGTAAGTCTCTGTGAGATCTGTATCACCTATTCCACCAGGGTAATTATTATCCTCTTTAATTTCAGCCTCAAACTTCAAGATGCTTCAACTGTCTTTCTTCATTCATGGAATTTTACATGAGATTGACACTAATGAACTTGTCTTCCATTTGTAACCCTTCCAGGTTTACATCTGCTTTTTCTATCTTACTTCTCATCCCACCCTCCCAGCACAATTAGTTCATAAGGGAAAGTCAGAAGAGCTGCACAGGTTTGGCACAAAACCTTCTGCTAAAAAGGTAAAGGTTCCCCCCGCACATTTGTGCAGTCGTGTCCGACTCTAGAGGCCAGTGCTCATCTCCATTTGTTAGCCGAAGAGCCAGCACTGTCCAAAGACGCTTCCACGGTCACGCAGCCGGCATGACGTGCGCGGAACGCTGTTACCTTCCCACCAAAGTGGTACCTATTCACCTACTTGCATTTGCATGCTTTCAAATTGCTAGGTTGGCAAGAGCTGGGGCGAGTACGGGAGTTCACTCCGTTACGCGGGACTAGGGATTCGAACCTCCGAACTTTTGATCTTCCAATCGACAAGCCTGGCGTCTTACCCGCTGAGCCACTGCGCCCCTAAGCTACCACATTGTAATTTTTAATATGACCTGGTTAGTATGATATGTCTTTATTTATGTGATATGTTTGCTTGGTTAGTGTGATATGTCAACTCAGCCACTGTGGTTTGTGAACCAGGTACTACAGCTTTTAGAAGAAATTGTAGTTAAATAAACCATGGCTTAGTACAATGTGGGAAACCATGGGTAGTGTTAAAAAACTAGCTAGAGTCCATGAGTTTGAAGGTGTAGAAAAAATGCACAAATACATGAAAAATAATAACTAACTAAATACTGTAAATAAATAGTTCTGCTGCAGGTATTCTCATTCAAGTTCTGCTAACAGGTGATTAAAGAAGCAAGAGATGTAACATAACATCTGCATTTACTTAAAACCAAGCAGGAAATTGTAGCAAGGCAGTTAAGAGGATTTGTGATAGAAGCTCAGGACTGCATCAGTATCTCTTGCTTTCTTTGCAAATTCCGTCTGAGGCCTTTGCCATCATGTCTGCAGAACCTGAGATCCAAGCAATTGACTCTCGTCTGTCTGAAAGGTAACTGTGGAGAGGCTTGTCAACTGTTGCACTTTGCTATGGAAGATGTGAATTTGGAAGAGCTGATCAGCCTCTCTCAGCATGAGACGGACCTATGCAGGCATCCCATCAGTGGGATGATTGCCTCACCCTTGAAACACACACGGACTTGTTCCAGCCTGTCCTGATGCTATTTTCAAAAGTCCATCATTTTTCTTGACTGCTTTTATAGCAGATCTTAGGGGCCAATCAGGGCTTCAGCATACTGCCAATGCATTTCCAAAATGAGGTACTAGTTTCACTTGAGAGTCACAGCTGGGGGAAAGGGCTTGCATAAAAGTGGGAAAATGTAGCCCTGGAGTCCCCCTCCCCCATTGTGAAACTGACTAGATTGTGCTCCCTGATAAAATACAATTGTGAAATTGACTACAGAACCAGCATTCTCATTATTCAAACTACAGTAATGAGTCTCAGCAGGTGGCAGAGCCTGGATGCCCTTGGAAGCAAAGGAGGATCAGATCTGGTTACTGCTTGAATGGGATGGGGGAATCCCTGGATTAACTGGGAATAGACTGAAGGCAAAAGGAGAAGGGGACGGCAGAGGATGAGGTGGTTAGATAGCATCACCGATGTAATGAACATGAATTTGAGTAAACTCCGGGTGACAGTGGAGGACAGGAAGGCCTGGAGTGCTATGGTCCATGAGGTCACGAAGAGTCGGACACGACTAAACGACTGAACAACAACAACAAAAATAACATCCCCAAAGAAGATAATGACAAACCGCTTCTGTCCTACATGGTGGACCTATCTAAGAAGTCACCAGGAGCTCAGCTTGATTCAAGAGACTCCCTGGCGGCTTGCTAGCAGGCCTGTGGACACATTATTCATGTTTAAATTCTGCTAGTGTGCGCACAACTGCAGATCATCACTGGGGTATTTAAAAAGCAGCAAAAGCCACAGCTGCCCCTCTTCTATGGTTGTGCTGTTCCTAGAAGGAGCTTTGCACTTGGAAGAAAGACATCATCGTGGTGCCTCCCGCACGGGAGAAAGTCACAGACCGGGCTTGGGAATTCCGGACGTTGACGTCTGAGACCATTTGGAAAGGACCAACGCAAGGAAGGGAGAAGTGTTCAGTTCTGAGCTGGAGTTCTGCTGGCTTCATGAGTACATTCATACAGTTTTGTGGGCAAAACACAGAAGCGATTCAAACTCCAGCAGGGGCACCAAGCTCTGGCAAAACAGGCTTCTGCTGAGTTGAAACTATTTTGTGGCCAAAAGGTTTTTAAAAAGCCTGTCCATAACTTTACAATTTTTAGGACTCACCGGCCCAGTGCAGAGGTGTACGATTCTCCCCATCAACGCAATCCTCATTTGCTCCATGCTGCGAGGAAGAAGTGTAATAGTTATTGTAATACGTTCCTAACTTCCTGTGTCCTGAATCCGTATTGATAGTTTTAACAAAAAAGTAGCAGCAGTATAACATCAGATACATGCTAAGACTAAAATGTTCCCTAGAATTAAAATAATCCCAGTTGGGAAATGCTTGATTCAAATTAGTCACTGCCAAATATATATTATATATTATATATTATATTATATATTATATATTATATATTATATATTATATATTATATATTATATATTATATATTATATATTATATATATATATATATATATATATAGAGAGAGAGAGAGAGAGATCTGTCTCTCTGTCTCTGTCTCTCTCTCTCTCTTCTCTCTCTCTCTCTCTCTCTCTCCATGTCCAATTCTCTTGCAGCCACGTTGCATCAAGGATGCTGTTTGTCATCTTAATTCCACAGATAGGCTGGGTTTACTCACAACATGATATGTGAAAGTTGCATTTGGACAAGATGCTAACCTTGGTTAATATTAACTTTGGTTAGTTCTTTTGTGTCCTAATGTGTCATGCAAAGCAAGCCCATTTGGTTCCAAATGGCTTCCAAGGCTGCGGGTGGACCTGAGTCCAGGTATATCAGCACAACATTAATTTTAATTTAGAGCCCAAGTGGCAATGTTGTGCTGATACACCTGGACTCAGGTCCACCTGCAGCCTTGGAAGCTCCCTGGAAGACTTCTGTTCTGCCTGACCGTGGCCTACCTTACAGGGTGGTGGTTGTGAGAAAAATGGGAGGAGGGAGTACTATGTACACTGCCTTAGGTTCCATATGAAAGTCAGGATATAAACCTAAGAAATAAGTATACAAGTAAATAAGTAAAGAGAGCCAGTTTGGTCTAGTGGTTAAGGTGCTGGGCTAGAAACCAGGAGGCTGTGAGTTCTAGTCCCACCTTAGGCATGAAAGCCGGCTGGGTGACCTTGGGCCAGTCCCTGTCTCTCAGCCCTAGGAAGGAGCCAATGGCAAACCAGGAGACTGAGAGTTCTAGTCCCGCCTTAGGCACGAAAGCCAGCTGGGTGACCTTGGGCCAGTTCCTCTCTCTCAGCCCAGCTCACCTCACAGGGTTGTTGTTGTGGGGAAAACAGGAGGAGGAAGGAGTATTAGGTATGTTCGCTGCCTTGAGTTATTCATAGAAATAATAAAGGCGGGATAAAATTTAATAAATAAATAAATGCATGCTCCAAAGTTTTGTGTAATCCCAGAAACTGAGTTCTTTAACCAAGTTAAGGATGTTGGGCAAACCCAGCCATGCAGTCATCTGTGGGCATAACATTGCAAGGTATCTTAAGAAACAAATTGAAAAAAGAAACAAGGGGAGCATGGAGCATTTTTCCAAATGGACACCACAGAAGGAATTTGTCTTAGTCCATCCACGCATTTCCCCAATCCATGAAACAGCATCCAAACATCTGGGACTGCAATGCCCATAATTCCTTTCCTGCACGGCCGGGGTGGGCAGAGGATGCCGGGAGCTGAAGCTCAAGGCCTTTGGCTGGTGCTGGGAAGGGAGCTTCCCGCTTAGCTTTGCACTCCCGGCCAAGCTGACCGCCCGAGGCTGCCCCCTTCTCCCGCATCCGTAGAACCGAGAGCTTTGCAGCCGCTGGCTTTGCAAAGGGCTCCCTTTGATGAGGCCCGGATCTCTGTGGGCGAGGCTGGCTCAGGAACGCGGCATCGCAGGGAAGCGGGCCAGCCGGCACCTTCCCGCACACCATTGTGCAACCTGGGTGCTGCTGCCGCCGCCACCGGACTGAAACTGCCCTGGGGAGTCTTGCAAAAGCAGGCTCTGGAGAAGGACACAGCCCCCCCGCCCCCACCCCCGGGTTGTGCTGGACGGCAGCCCCCACTTTCCCAGGAAATTCTGGGCAGTCGGAAAGCTGATCCAGCGTGGAGATGCTTGTGCCCCTTGTCTTTGGGATACATGGCCCTGGGGACAGAGGACCGGTTTCAGCAGGCAGAAAAGCTGGTCTTTTCGCAGCTTCCTGGGGAGAGTTACATCGGGGATTAAGCCAATGGTGTCTGGATCCACACTGCTTATTGAATTAACCCCTTCACCTCTCAAAGCAGGCTAAGCTACTAAAAACAAACTTTTTTTTTTAATCTGTTCAATCGTGTTCAATTCTCAGAAACTGCCTGGACAAGTCCCTGCAGTTTTCTTGGCAAGGTTTTTCGGAAGTGGTTTGCCCTTGCCTCCTTCCTAGGGCCGAGAGAGAGTGACTGGCCTAGGGTCACCCAGCTGGCTTTCTGCCTAAGGTGGGACTAGAACTCAGGGTCTCCTGGTTTCTAGCCTGGTGCCGTAACCACTAGACCAAACTTAACCACTACGCCAAACACCAAACAAACTAATCATGTTTAAAATAGCCCAGATTAGCATGCTGTGTGAATGAGGCCACTGGGTCTTTTGCTGACCCATTTAAGCATGTTGTGAGAACAACAGCCTGGCGGTGTTAGCCAGCTCCTCAGGGCAAGAGAGTTCATATCACAAGCGTGCTGCTTTGCTAATGGTCTCTGTCTGTGGGTGAGCGTTGATGTCCCTCCCCAGCCTTCTCTCCTCTGCCTTTCCTCCCCCCCCCCTCATCTCAGGTATAATGTGGGTATCTCAGGTTTCTCCTCATGCATCCGAGGAAGACATACCACCACAGGCTTGTTACAAGGTTGTTAGCCTTTAAGGCTGCATTTGCTCCATTAGATGATTCCCGTCCTTCCAGGTCTGCCTACCTTACTCTCTATTCATCAATTAGTAAAATTTAGTATAATTAAAAGTAACAATCTTACTTTTCAGATTATTTATTATTGATTAATTCCCACAAGATAGACATCACTATGGCTTGAATCAAGAATATGAGTTCTCACAGCAAGAGACCTAATTAACTTCTCAGTCCCACTGTAATTACTTTACACTCATCTCAACTGTCCAGAGGTGTCCGCAGGGTTTGGTCAAAAAAGTCAAGATGGCATCCAATGGTGCAATGGAAGTTCTGCCTTTTTTTTATGTGTGTCCTGTGGACACCCAAAACTAATAAAGCTAATACATTCAAATGAAGCTAATACATTCAAATAAACTGTCTGTATTAATCAAGTGCATAGGTCTCTCTATAAATACACGTGCATACACACACAGACACATACAGAGACACATACACACCCCAAGTCAAAAGTCTGATTGCACAAGCTTTTTCATGGTTAACCAAACCATGGTTTATTCAGTTCAATTTTCTGGATTTGCCTGGTGAATTGAACCAGAAATGGAGTTGCTAGGAGAAAATGTGGTTGGCTAGTTTGGACTGTAGGGTTAACTGAACTGGTTCTCCCAGAATAACTGTTTGCTACTCCTGTGGAAATGTCCAGGATTGCCTGGTAATCTTTCAGGCTTTCAGAGCAAGCTTTCAGGGTGCCATGTGACCAAGGAGCCAGACTACAATTGCCTGGGGGGGGGGGGGTTGAGGAGGTGTAAGAGCAGCCACAATTCACAGGATGTGAAGAAAGGCTTTTGATCCCCATGAGTGATTGTTTTTACAGAGTTCCTAGGGAAAAAAAATGGATGTACACATAATAATAATATAGTAATTAAAAATAAAAACATGCCAATAATAATAAACCCTAATAAACTTTTAATCCCAATGCAATCTAATATTTATCTTTTTTTTTATCCGTTCAATCGTGTCCGATTCTCGGAGACTGCCTGAATGAGTCCCTGCAGTTTTCTTTGCAAGGTTTTTCAGAAGTGGTTTGCCATTGGCTCCTTCCTAGGGCTGAGAGGCAGTGACTGGCCCGAGGTCACCCAGCCGGCTTTCATGCCTAAGGCGGGACTAGGACTCTCAGTCTCCTGGTTTGCCATTGCCTCCTTCCTAGGGCTGAGAGGCAGTGACTGGCCCAAGGTCACCCAGCCGGCTTTCATGCCTAAGGCGGGACTAGAACTCTCAGTCTCCTAGTTTGCCATTGCCTCCTTCCTAGGGCTGATGGAGAGTGACTGGCCCGAGGTCACCCAGCCGGCTTTCATGCCTAAGGCGGGACTAGGACTCTCAGTCTCCTGGTTTGCCATTGCCTCCTTCCTAGGGCTGATGGAGAGTGACTGGCCCAAGGTCACCCAGCCGGCTTTCGTGCCTAAGGCGGGACTAGAACTCTCAGTCTCCTGGTTTGCCATTGCCTCCTTCCTAGGGCTGATGGAGAGTGACTGGCCCAAGGTCACCCAGCCGGCTTTCGTGCCTAAGGCGGGACTAGAACTCAGGGTCTCCCGGTTTCTAGCCTGGTGCCTCAACCATTGCACCAAACTGGCTCTCAATCTTCAATTAATACCACTGTATTACTTTACGTGAGGGGTAGGGCAGAGACCGCACTCAAATCCTCAAAGGGCAGCAACACCCCCCAGGGCTAACCTCCTGGCCTCTAAAACCCACCAAGCTGAAACGTCACTGCATGTGCTCAGAGGTGCCCCTTTCTTTAGGGCGCTGTGAACTGGCGCCATATTGGCCCCGGTGGAGAAGGCGAGACGTTTTACCTGCAGGAGGACCTTCACGCACTGCGGCTGGCAAGCGATTGTGGCCAGGTGCAGAGCTGTGCTGCCTGCGAAGACAGAAGAAGGAGAGCATCTCAACCAGAGTTTCTCAAGCATGCCGCTTTAAGATGGGTGGACTTCAACTCCCAGAATTCTCCACCATGGCAATGCTGGCTGCGGAATTCTGGGAGTTGAAGTCCACCCATCCTAAAGATGCCAAGTTTGAGAAACACTGGTCTAAATGAAGCACAGGATGCCGTCCAGAGGCTCGCTGGGTTTGGAAGCATAATGGAGTCTCTGCAGGGTGTGGTCAAATAAGTCAAGATGGCAGCCACAACCATATCCCATGGACAGCCCAAGTGCATGAAAAACAGCAGAGCTTTGATTTCACCTTCTTGGTCGCCATTTTCACCTTTTTCTCCACAGCCTGTGGACACTCCTTTATGGTCTCCCATGGCTTCCAAGGATTAAAACCCACTAGCATGAAATTGCTGGTGTGTGGCACAATCTGGTGGTTCACAATACAGCAAGACACCCATTCAGTCAGTCCCGGCAAGAGGAAGATTCTGTCCCCCCCTGCAGCCCCAGGCAGGAGTCCCACCAGGTTGCAGACACTCCCCAGGTGTGATGGGTGAAAAACAACCCCATCAACTCAATAAATGTCCATTTTCTGCTGACAGTTTGAGGGTGCCGAAAGAAAAGGAGAATCGCCAGGGAGGCCTAACGTGGGGGAGCTGCTTGGCTGAAGTCACACATTATCCAAGGTGGAGAAAGGGTCTGCTTGGTTGGAGGACTATATGAACCCAGAATGCGGGGTTGGTAAGCTATCATTCATGGTTTAGTTGATGCGGAAACTAAATAAATGTGATTTGTTCAACCACGGTTAAAACGGATTTAATGCATTGTCTTCTCTTTCCTCCAGTCTTCCCCCTCGTTAATTGACTGTTGCAAGCTTGCTTGTACTGGGACCATATCTCCTTCACCCCCTCCCCAGCACCAGCCCGCCATCTTCCCTGAGGGGCCTATTTGGTGGGGAGCAAAAAGTCAACTGGGCAGCTGTGACTGCACCGTCGAAGCCCCGCCCCTCAGCATGCGCATCGCCCAAATAATTCAACAGTGCAGGACAGTGGCTGAGTTCCCACAACACACTAAACTGTCAAGGACCAATCCAAGATTAGCCTAGTCTACGGACTCTAGGCTAGCTATCCCCAGCCATCGTCCACCAATTGACCCCCAGCCGCCAGCATATGTTTGGCCTGTGATGTCCGTGCTCTTTCTCCTTCCTGATCCTCTTTTACCATCTGCCTGTCCGTTGAAGAAGAGGACAAAACGATTGAAAACCTGGAAATGACCCCGGTGCGCAAAACCTAACCAACCACCGTGTGGAAATATCCTTGGGAATATGGGAGGGAGGGAGGGAGGCTTTGGGGTCATTGTACCCACCGTCCTCGTTCTTATCGTTCGCTTCGGCCCCGTGCGTGAGCAGGATGGTGAGGCATTCTGTGAGCCCCTTGGAGGCCGCCAGATGGAACCTTCGAGAAAAGGGACAGAAGCAGAATTTTCCACCAGCAAAGCCTGGGAATTCGCCCTCTGCCCCCCCCCCCCCAGGAGATTTCAGAAGCACCAAGGGTGGGGCCCCGCCCGCCTCTTCCTTGGTCCCTTCCGGGTCTCTCCTGATTGTTCTCAAGATTCTTGGGATGAAAACTGATAAGGAATAGAAAGCGGTATTTTGCAACCCTCCCACTTCCAGCATCCACTGAATTTCCAGGAACGGGCTCCTGAAGAATTCTTAGAAACTGTTTTAATCTAAGCCATGTAATTTTGCAACCAAGTTTTATAGGGGTAGGAGTTTACACCCTGCTCTTGAAATAAATTCCCACTGGGGCTTACAAGGAGAACTCAAAAATACAGTAATCAATTAATCATGGAGTTGCATGACAAAATTGGTTAAGAATGCAATGGCAGACCAAAGGACGTTTAATAGCCACAAACGTTCTCTAAGGGGCTGTGATTCTTAGGTTGGAATCACGCAACTTGCTTGTCCCTAAACCCAGGCTGACGACTGCTGCCACCTGCTAAACCCAAACCGTTAAGCCATATCCTTTCTTAACAGGGTGATCCTTTCAGACAACCTTCTGAGCCAAGGTCTGAGCTCCCGCAATGCACAGAACCACCGTTCAGCCAGTTCTAGCCGAGCCAAGGCCCAGAAAACGGCAGCTTCGCCAGTCAGGTGCCCTTCACCCTGGCACAGCTGAGGCGGCCAGGACCGCCCTCGCGAGGGCCGAGGGAAAAAACTTACGTACGCAGATTGGCCCAGGGCGTTTTGCTTGGTGGGTTGGGCTGTTTTCCTCGAAGCAAGAAGGGACGTTCGGGTCACATCGCCTTTCTCAACGGCATCAAACAGCTTCTGGTCCTGCTTGTTCCAGCTTTCGATCTGGAAGGCGAGAGAAGACGCCTGGGTTGACTCAGGCTTCGCAATTAAGCCCTGACAGCATGACGTAGGAACAGAGACTAGCAGGGACCTAAGCAAACTGCACATAAACTGGGATTCTGAATTCAGACACAGCAAGCTATGGTTAAGAGCAAACCATGTTTCATTACCCCCCCTGTAAAATATGTTTTCAAATGGCCAAAGGTAAACTATGGCTGATGAATTCAGATGAATTACAGCTTGGCAAAACAGTTTATGCCTCCCTACACCAACATTTCTACTAAGGAAAGAAAAGGAGCTTGAGGGGGCAGATGCAAAGAACAACTTCTTTGAAGTCAGAAAAATCTGGGTCTGCGGCAGAGACATTCACATGTCCTGCTAAATCTTGGAAGATCGCAGATGTGTTTCCCAGCCTTGAGAACTTCCAGATGGGGTGGACCAACTCTCAGAATTCTCAGTAATGGCCATGCTGGGTGGGGAATTTTGGGAGATGAACATCTGGAAGTTGTCAAGGTTAGCAAACTGGGATTAGAGCAACTAGGAAACAAGCCACCTTTTCCAAGTTTTTTATTTAATAAATACAACCTTTATTTTATTTTATTTTTATTTTAGTCCAGAGGAGCTGAGAAGTTGTGCTTAAATCTCAGTCAATGGTTCAGCTACTTGCCAACAGCTCATTCCATTGCTTTCAATGGGAATTACTAATCTGCATCTTGTTAATTGTATTTTGTGAACTTAACCACTGAGTCATAAACCATGGTTTAGTAACTGCAGTTGTTGGGTTCATAGAGCATGTTAAACAAACCAAGCCACATGATGGTTTAGTTAGTGCAATGTGTGCATCCAGACTGTGAGTAGATAGCTGGGTTCACAACTTCACCAGGTCAGAGAAGGATTAGTGACTGTATTCACGTGGTCTGCTAAACTTGGTCAACCTTTGTGAGCACTTCTTCTTTTTGCATTGTGGCATAGAGAACCCAGAAAAGTAGCTGAATTCAGTCAGCAGATGAAGTTCAGTGTGTGAATGACTCCTAGAGATGGTAATGGTAATGGTAATGGTTCCCCCTGC
This sequence comes from Charina bottae, assembly GCA_023362775.1. Taxonomy (NCBI): domain Eukaryota; kingdom Metazoa; phylum Chordata; class Lepidosauria; order Squamata; family Charinaidae; genus Charina; species Charina bottae. The sequence continues at coordinate 2,851,989 of JALMGJ010000026.1, forward strand.
ACATTTGTGCACTCGCGTCCGACTCTAGGGGCCGGTGCTCATCTCTGTTTGTTAGCTGAAGACGCTTCCGCGGTCATGTGGCCAGCGTGACGGGCGCGGAACGCTGTTACCTACCCACCGAAGTGGTACCTATTAATCTACTTGCATTTGCATGCTTTCGAATTGCTAGGTTGGCAAGAGCTGGGGCGAGTGCGGGAGCTCACTCCGTCACGCAGGGCCAGGCTCTCGAACCTCCGAACTTGCGATCGACAAGCCTGGTGTCTTACCTGCTGAGCCACCACGCCCCCTAGAGATGGACAGCTTGAGAAATCGACAGTTTTGTGCCTCTTCTTGGCTGGTGCTCTTTCTGGAGGCATGAAGTCAGCGCTCAAATTCACAGAAAATTTGATGTTCATATTTTCTGGGCTCAGCCTTCCCCAACTTCCCATCCTCCACAGGGAAATCCCCACTCATTTGGTCGCCGGATGCGGATCTGGGAGAGGGGTTGACCTCCGTAGAGCACCAGGTTGAAGATTCAGAGTGGTGGACCTAGTGATGGTTGCTAAGCAACAGAGGCCCAGCCTTGTGACTCCCTTTGTTAAGCCAAGGCTTAAACCAAGCTGAAATCAAGCTTAAACCAAGCTTAATCAGCCTCTTACAGGTGAATTACATGACGAATGTTGAATTGGCTTCCAAACTATTCAATGATTTAAAAAAAAGCATTTTCCCCACTATTCGCATTTTATTTTATTTTATTATTTTATTTATTCAATTTATATAGCCACTCATCTCAGACCAGTGACTCTGGGTGGCTAACTGTTTATTTTGATGTTTATCTAATTTTATTTATATCTGTATCACAATTAATTATGTTTGATTGTAAACCGCCCAGAGTCCCTTTGAGGGAGTTGGGCGGTGATAAATTGAATAAATAAATAAATAAATGAAGCAATCAAACAATTAAAACAATACAGAAAATTAAATATAAATGCATTTTGCATCAGACAGCTAGAAAGTATCTGAAATTGCATGGGTTTTTTTGTTGTTGTTGGTCACAGTAATATTGGCTGTGTTCACACAACATGCTTAACTCATTTTCTGGATTCACACAAGCTAACCAAACAAATTGTGCTTCCCCAACGCACAAGACAAGAAACAACTAGCCAAGCTTCTTGTGTCTTTCCATCACCTGGTTGGCAAACCTGGTCATTATGTGGGAAATCTGCTTTGGAGCCCTTAGACATTTTAGTAATTTCATTCCCCAAAGGGATGTCTGCAAGGGGGGCAAAAAAGTCAAGCTGGCAGCTGCAAACATGCAATCAAAGATCCCCCTTTTCTTACACATGATGCACATTTAAATAGGTGGGGCTGCAACTGCACAGCCATGGCTACATTAAATCTAAAATCTAATAAATCATCATCATCATCATCTTGACTTTTATTACCCGCCTCCTGTGCCGGACCCTGCCATTCCATAAAGGTAAAGGTAAAGGTTCCCCCCACACATTTGTGCAGTCGTGTCTGACTCTAGGGGCCGGTGCTCATCTCCGTTTGTTAGCCGAAGAGCCAGCGTTGTCCAAAGATGCTTCCGCGGTCATGTGGCCGGCATGATGCGTGCAGAATGCTGTTACCTTCCCACCAAAGTGGTACCTATTTATCTACTTGCATTTGCATGCTTTCGAATTGCTAGGCTGGAAAGAGCTGGGGCGAGTGCGGGAGCTCACTCCGCACGCATGGCTAGGGATTCAAACCTCCAAACTTGTGATCTTCCGATCGACAAGCCTGGCGTCTTACCCGCTGAGCCACTGTGCCCCTAAGCTACCACATTGTAATTTTTAATATGACCTGGTTAGTATGATATGTCTTTATTTATGTGATATGTTTGCTTGGTTAGTGTGATATGTCAACTCAGCCACTGTGGTTTGTGAACCAGGTACTACAGCTTTTAGAAGAAATTGTAGTTAAATAAACCATGGCTTAGTACAATGTGGGAAACCATGGGTAGTGTTAAAAAACTAGCTAGAGTCCATGAGTTTGAAGGTGTAGAAAAAATGCACAAATACATGAAAAATAATAACTAACTAAATACTGTAAATAAATAGTAAATGTAAATGTAAATACTCTTGAATTCCAAGTGGGTGGGAGGGAAAAGAAAGGAAAGTGGAATCAGGGAGGACAGAGGCCCAAGATAAGCGGCAAGAGCTTCCCGGGAGATGCCAACTTTGCCCCTAATAACCCTGGATCCTCGGCTCCTTCCCTGGAGCTACCTGGCCACATCATGCCCTTCAGCTCCCCAGCCTGACACAAGGCGGAATCCCCCAATTTGGCCTAATTTATTCTGCTAAAAAAAGGTAAAGGTTCCCCCCGCACATTTGTGCAGTCGTGTCCGACTCTAGGGGCCGGTGCTCATCTCCGTTTGTTAGCCGAAGAGCCAGCGTTGTCCGAAGACTTCCACGGTCATGTGGCCGGCATGACGCGCACGGAACGCTGTCACCTACCCACCGAAGTGGTACCTCTTCATCTACTTGCATTTGCATGCTTTCGAATTGCTAGGCTGGCAAGAGCTGGGGCGAGTGCGGGAGCTCCCTCCGCACGCAGGGCTAGGGATTCAAACCTCCAAACCTGTGATCTTCCGATCGACAAGCCTGGCGTCTTACCCGCTGAGCCACCACGGGACAAATCCTTTTACCGAAATGGGCTGGAAGTGGGGAAAGGGAAAATTCTGCTATTTGAAAGAGTTGGGCAAGAAAAATTCCTTCTGGGCAAAAGCAGAACTCAAACTTTATTGATAGCTTCTCAGACTTGACTACCTGATGAACATCAGGAAATGAGAAATCTGGCAAATATATTTGTAAGTAAATAAAATTCAACAGAGCTGTCCAAGCCAGAAGAAGGAAACGGAAAACAAGCCAAAGAATTTGGAATTCAAAGAAGGCAGCAGGGCTCCTCTGTGCCCTTTTGGGACTGAAAACATCTTTGCTTTTCAGCCCCACTTCAGCGCTGCCCTGGGACTCTGGGCCCCGAGGCTTTTGCTGCATGATCCCCAGCCTGGCTCAAGAGCCTCGGTCGTGCCTTCTCTCCTCGCTGTTTGGTTTGGCAAGCGGATCGGTTTCGGGGAAGTCGTGCTGGGTCTTCGTGATGGAAGAAAATCTAGTTCTGAAGACTCTCCGTGACAAAGCAACACGCCCTGTGTTGTCAGAGGGGAGATTGCACAAGGGCCACACACACCGCTCTCACTCCAGCCCTAATTATGCTGGGAAACCGCACTCCTGGGAGAAGAGAAGGCTGGGGCGTTGGCGCCAAGGACTACCTTCCGCTCTCAGGTCACTCAGTTCCCAAGAAACCAGGAGGTTTTTTTTTCTGGGGAGAAGCTCTTGGGCCACTGATTATGCTCCCAATATATTTATTCTTATAGAATCATGGAGTTGGAAGGGGTCTGAGAGTCCAACTAACTCCTGCTCAATGCAGGAGCCACTGCAGCATCTCCGATAGGTGACTGCCCAGCCTCTGTAACTGCATGTGGGAATGACCTTGAGAGACAGGGCAAGAGATGCTGCCTGGGGAACGATCAGATAAAAGGGTGGGGAACCCAGTTGCATAACGGGCAGAGAAAGAAACTCAGAAAGGATCCGCCCTAACCTACCAGGCTGTCAAAAGACACGGCAGGAGATTTGTCCTTTCAGACTTTAAGGTTCTGTTCAGGTAGCCTTACAATAAAGTAGAATTAGCTCATCTGGTCTGTTATCTGTCCAGTCTACCTGGGAAGGCTGACAGCCTCTTTTATTTTAAATGCACAATTTTTTACGTGTTTCTGTGACAATCCTCTAGTTTTGGGAAGGACACAACAGTGCCACCTCTAGCATTTGGGGAAATGACTGTGTGCTGAGAGGTCTGAATAAATGGAATATCTCTTTTGTTCTCCCTCTTTTGTGGGAGCCTCTTCTGTGGAATCCTTTTAATTCAATGGTGTTTACTGTATCATTCCACTAAGGGTCTTTAGGAAGTGGAGTTCAGCCTGCTGCCAAAGTTTCAGTTTTTCACTTTATACTCCACATTCTATAAAAATAGGGAAAAGAAAGAAAGAAAGAAAGAAAGAAAGAAAGAAAGAAAGAAAGAAAGAAAGAAAGAAAGAAAGAAAGAAGAAGGAAGGAAGGAAGGAAGGAAGGAAGGAAGGAAGGAAGGAAGGAAGGAAGGAAGGAAGGAAGGAAGGAGAGAGAGAGGGAGGGAGGGAGGGAAGGAAGGAAGGAAGGAAGTAGAGAGGGAAGGAAGGAAGGAAGGAAGGAAGGAAGGAAGGAAGGAAGGAAGGAAGGAAGGAAGGAAAGGAAGGAAGGAAGGAAGGAAGGAAGGAAGGAAGGAAGGAAGGAAGGAAGGAAGGAAGGAAGGAAGGAAGGGATGAAGGAAGGAAGGAAGGAAAGAGGGAAGGAAGGAAGGAAGGAAGGAAGGAAGGAAGGAAGGAAGGAAGGAAGGAAGGAAGGAAGGAGGGAGGGAGGGAGGGAGGGAAGGAAGGAAGGAAGGAAGGAAGGAAGGAAGGAAGGAAGGAAGGAAGGAAGAGCAGGCAAGGAGAACCTGCCTGACAACTTCCAGCCAGAAAGTGCAGATGACCCTCCCTTCAACCATCCTCTTTGCAATACACCCTGAACATATTTTGAAAGCTACATAATGAAAAAGAAACTTATTTAGCTAGGCTCATGGTATTTATTTATTTATTTTGAATTCTATGTGTAGGATTATTGCCTTCCTTGTTTTTCTTCTGTTTCCATTTTCTAAATAAAGTTCTTTTTATATCTTGTGATTTTGCCTCATTTATAAAGGAATTCCTCCCAACACAGCCATCGTTGTGATCTCAGGATCAGCACAAGGTTTGTGAAGTTCTCTGTTTCTGGATCCAACCCTCTTTTGGTCTCTGCTTCCCAGGGTTGGGCTGAAGGGAGAAGGTGGAAGAGTTAGAAACTCCCTGCTTGGACTAAGAGATGTCAGGAAGCTGCCTGGATCGTCCTTTCATAAGTGCCTGTTACCGCCTTGGAAGAGGGGTCTGCCAGGGCTCCAGATTTGCCACGGAAAATCCAGAGGGCCCCTCAGCCCCAAAAGTGCTCCGTTCGAGCCCTTCCTCTCAGTTGCATAGTTGAGGGTGCAACACACACAAGAAGTGACATTGAAGCAATAAATAAAAGTGCCTTGACAGGCGCTGCTTGACACTTCCGAAGAAGCTGAAGTCATGCAAAATGAAGTTCCCGAGGCTGGATTTAACCCGAGGGCAGGACAGCGCAAAACTGAGCAATGCAAAAAGGAAAAAAAAAGAGTTTATGGCAAAATTTCCACTTCTTTGAAGTGAATTGGACTCGTCAACCTTTTCCCAAGGACTTCTCTGAGCCTTGGAATGTGAGCATGAGGATTCCAACCAGAATGGATGTCCCTGCCCCTCTGATCATGTGCAGAGCGCCTTTTACACCGAGCCCTAATATTGGCTCCTTGGTGTCAGCCCTTCGCGGTAGACCAGACTTGAACACCAAGGTAATGCATGCTAAAGCTACTTTTATTACAGGGCTACGGCAACAGAATTTGCAGCCCTGAACGCGGCTCCCCGCTCCCCGCCTTTACCCTAAAGAGAACCAGGGAGGGTCCAGCCTGAGCCGCTTCCTCAAATTCCGCTCCTGCTTCGGACCCAGGTTTCTCTCATCTGACGGTGGCCTCAGCTGCGTCTCTTCCTCCTGTCCCTCGAGGTTATTCTCACAGCCCATTACGCTAGGCTTCTGCTGAAGGGGTGACAGGACCCCATTCACGCAGCTTCCTGTTCCATGCCTTTTACCTTTGCTTTGCTTTGAAAGATATTTCAGGAAGAAGGTAAAGTTGAACACTGCAGCTTGACTAGAGACAAAGCTCCACCATCCCTCCATTAGGAACAAAGATCCAGTTGCCTCAAGCAGCAAAGACGGAGCAGCGGTTGCTAGTCCCTGAGCAGCAAGTTAAGGAGCCAGAGAAAGCACTTACTGTATGCTCCCCTCCTCAACGCCGCAAAGCACACCACTCCTCCTGGGCCCTGGCACAGATTCTGGTTTTCCTTAAGGACTAGCAGCTTGATTCAGATCGAGAGATAGAAATCGAGTTTTCATTGCCCTTAGGTCCCACACTACTGCTGCTTTTCAAAAGTATAATGACAGGCTTCAGCAGTACATTTGTTCCTGCCACCTGTCAGACCGAGACTCAGAGAACCCAGTCGTTGTTACTCACCGCCACTTGATGGCTGGAGCAAGAGAACATTTTCTTCATGGCTGCTGCTTCCTTCCAGCCCCAACTCTGGTCCCGAAAGGCCAAGGACCTCGCTCCGGCAGGAGGCGTTCGGGCCGGGCTCAGTCCATCACCGGCAAGAGACCTTCCGCTAGGCGAGATGCCCTCTTGGAAGGAGAACGCCACAACCAGTCGGAGCGCATCTCCGGAGCTGCAGCCCGTTGGAGTTGCCGGTTTGTGTGGCTTCAAGGGAGCGCTCGAGCCGCCGGCGGGCCTTTGCAGGAAGCTGCGCAATCCTGCCCCAGTGCGCCTCCTGCACACCTGTTTCCCTGCTCAGCCCAGGCCTCGACTTGCCCCAGACGCTCATCCCGGCTAATCTCGCTCGTCGCCTGACTTGAAAGCGAAGCGGCCTTGGACCCACCCTCCCTCCCTCCCTCCCTGTCTCTTCTCCTGGCACTCTCTTCTCCTAGATTGGTCAACCAATCTAACCATCATCGTCATCAAAAAAAAAAGGGAAAAAGTCACCGTTCACAGTTGCATCTCTGGAAATTCTCCAGCCTAGTTGCAGGCAGAGAGACTGGGAGAGTATCTGCAAATGTCTCCAGGGGAAGAATCGTTTCTCCAACCGCTTCTTGAGGGTCTGTAAACTCGCGGTGTGCAACCAGGTTCTATCCCCTTCCCTCCCTTCCACCTTTGCTTCCATCTGGCTTCCTGGGAAACGTCTATCATATATTATCTACCTTGTTGCTTTGCTTAAACCGCCCCCCTTCCCCCACCTCCAGCCCGTTCCTCTTCTTGGATGAGAGCCCTCATCTTTCCCAGCCAGTGATAAAGGGAAGGAGACCCACAATTCTCCGAAACTGCTGCTAATGTTCACTGTGTAAACTATGATGGTTTTCTCTTGTTGTACAGCATCTTTATTTGGCCTTTGGCATCCTTGCCCCTAACCACAGGTGGTTTTGTGGAGCCGTTTCTTTGGCCTCCGAGATTTCCTGAGGCATCTGACACCATCTCACTCGAAGATCCAGGAACTTGGTTGAGAAGGCAAGCCAAAAGAGGCGAAAGACTGTCTCAATCCGGCGCGCACCGTCTCCAGGTTGGAATGCATTGGTGACTGAGACTGACTGTCACCCTGGAAGATCTCTGCCAGGGGCAATTCTTCAGCAGCCAGGCTTCTGCAAGGCGGGACAAAGAACCTCTTCCTGTATCTCCTTCCAGGCCCTCTGGCCAGATGGGGAGGAAAAGCATCTGCAAGGGACCTGCCACTTGCTGGCATATACAGTAATTCCCCTTCCCAAATCCATTCTTTGCTTCTTAACTTGTTGGGACAATCCAGCCTGAACAATGCAATCCTAGGCATATTTATTCAGAAGTTCCAGTTTGGTTAGTGGGGCTCATACAACAAAACATGCATCTAGGATTGTAGCCAAAAAGTGTGTCGGGCAGGGCACAAGTAGCAAGGTGGTACACCCTGCCTGTCTTACTCTATTTGTTCAGTGTTGCACACTGCTCTAAAACCACGCTGATGGCGGATCAATATTTAAATCAAGGAAAGATAGGTATCATCATGAGAAACATCTTGCCCCTCCCCAGTCTTTGTTTGTCACGTTAAATTAACACACTGCTTTGCAGGAAAGACTGGATGTGCCCCGGACAGGGGTGAGCAACCTTTGGCTCACAAGCCCAGGCAGCCCCAGGACCCTCTTTGCAACCTGGAGGCTCCTGTCTTGGAGGCCCTGCATCAGCCATGGCAGTGGGCCTCGTATGCCAGCCTCTGGCGCAACTAGACGAGCGGAGCTATCTTGGGATGGGCAACCCCTTGCAGGCATGACCAAGTTCAGCTCTCGGCTCCTTCCAGCACAATGAGGGGACAGAAGGAAGATCTGATGACCTCCTGTTGACTCACAATAGACTCAGATAAGGCTTCCAACTAGGCTTCCAACTAGGCAACTAGGTCCAGCCTCCTGGGAGACTAATGGCCAACACATCCTTCTTGAAGGGGTCAGAGAGATTTGTGCCTGGAGAAGTTCTAGATTTCAGCAAGGTTCCTGTCAGCCCTTCAAGGTAGTCCAAACCAGGAAACCAAAATCATGAATACTAATACTCCCTTTATTGTAAAGTTACAATAGCAAAATCTGTCAAGTCTGAAAGCGCCCCCCCCCTCCCCTGCCTCTGTGTTCTGAGAACCAGGGAGGGTCCCTTCTGAGTCACTTTATCCACCCCCATTCTGGCTTTGGACTCAGACTTCTCTTACCAGACCATTGTCTAGGCTGTGGTTCCTCCTCCTGTCCCTCAAGGTTATTCTCACAGCCCATTACAGTTTATTTATTTATTTTATTATTTGAATTTATCACCGCCCATCTCTACCATGGTAGACTCTCCTGACGCGGAGCTGATTTTAAAGGCTGCTTTGGAACTATCCCCGTTCAGGTACTGGATACCCTTGAGGACATGTGTCACGTGTAGTTGTGGGCATGATCTGGGGGGGAGGTTTGAAGTCCCGCAAATGACCTTGACTGGACACTTGAAGGACAGCTGATGAGTGCCTCTCTAGGAGACCCTGTTTTGTTCCCCAAGCTTTGAATAGCATTCAGTTTTAACCCGACTTGCTGTTCCCTTGCGGTCCACAGGCTAGCACCAACTCCATGTAAGAGACCACCTGACAGATAACCATCTAGCCTCTGCTTGAAGGTCTTCCTGGCTGGGATCCGTGGAGAGCATCTGGTTCAGTGAGAGCGGAAGTAAGTCTCACCTCCAAGGCCATCCAAAAACCTTTGTGGCTGAGTGGAATTTGAGTATTTGGATCCCGATGGTTGCCATCTTTATTCCCCCAATAAGCTCTAGTGCCTTGAACTGTCACATGACAGTTCATAATGCTTTTAAACTTTCCTTTGTGAGATTCGTTGTTCTCAACAATTCCAAAGTGATACCAGTGCTGAGAGGCCCGAATAAATGGAATTTATCTCTTCTACTCCCTGAAAAACCTCTTCTGTGGAATCTTTTTAACACAATGGCCCAAATGGTAAAAACTAGATTTGGCTTTTATTATCCCACTAAGGCAAGTTGGGTTCAACCACCAGATAAATTCTGACTGATGCATCCCTTGAGTTGGAGCCTTCTGGGTTAGAGAGATCAGGAGTGAAGCAGCAATGCGGTTTTGCAGGTGATTCTCCCTGCGTCCCAGTAAGACGTTCTCAGCGCAACGGTTCAGAAGTGGGGTCACCTTGCAGGATTATAGCCTGTGGGAATTTGAATCCTGGGGGATCGACTGGTGATTGGTGACTGCTTGGGAAGTCTCGGTTGATTGGTGGCTGGGAGTGGTGCTGGCTCTCTTGTGATTGGTCCACCTCATCATGCTGTTGCGTATGGCTTGAAGCAGGCGCCTGACTAGGTGCTAGATCGCATCCGGCTCCAACGATCTCTTGATGGCTCTCTTATTTGGATGCCAGACACCCAGAAATACTCTGGCTGTTCGGCCCGTTGCAGGATCCATGACTTCCGTATTTTTTTGACTGAGGAACCCCTGCCTGAGGGTAATAATACTGACCCCGAATGCACAAACATCCCAGCTAAAGACATCAAGTGCTAATCACTTATTGGCTGGGTTCACGCAATGGACTATGTAACTACGCCTTGCTATGTTTAATCATACTTTATGGAACAAATTGTAACCAGCTAAGCTATAAACCGCGACTTGTAACCTAGAATGGCTGGATTTCCACAACAGCAAAGCCTTGATCAAGCAAATCAGAGTGTGGTTTAGTCCACTGGGATTCATAAATCATAGTGTACAGTCTGGATCACCACTGAGGGGCCTCCAAGTGAAACCACATCAGTGACATTCAGGGATGTGTAGCAGGACAGACTTAAAAATGACTAAAAGTTCATAATGTTGCAAAATGAGGGTCATTTTAAATGAAACAACAATAAAACCTTTATATATATATATATTTTAAAAGCCAGCGAGCACCATCTAGTGGTGCTGTGATGTGGAATCCTGCTTTGTGAAGAAAAAAGATTGTGTTCTACCAGGAGCGATTGGTGCCTGGTGAAGTTCTAGATTTCAGCAAGGTTCCTGACGTAGAGCCGATTTTCAGGGCTGCGTTGGAACCATCCCCCTGTTCAAGTGCCAGATGACATGCGTCATGCTTAGCTGTGGGGCAGAGAAGGGTTTTAACTCCCCCAAATGACCTTGAGTGGGACACTTGAAGGACAGCTGATGAGTTGACAGGCTGCGAAACCCGGATTATTTGTAAGCAATTGTTCTGTATTTAAGTCCTGGATTAGCTGACTTCAGAGTCCTTGCTTAGGAGGAGAGAGAAAAAGATCTCGGTGGTCAAGGTGCCCCCGAGTTGAGCTGGACTCCCAGGGGCTTCATGGCAACAGAACAAGTCAATAAAATTGAGTCAAGCCTTCCTTACCCCTCTCCAGCCAAGGAGAGTCTGCCGCCTCCTGAGGCAGTGTCTTCCACTGTGGGACAGTTCTCAGTTGAGGAAATGGTCCTGAAGTCCAGCCAAACTCTATCTTCTTCTAGTGTAAGTCCATTATTCCTTGAGCTGTCTCCTGGAACAACTTGGCCATTTTCTACTTGACAGTCATTCATCTCCTTCCATGCCCAGGAGATCCTGGAGGGAGAACGTTGCAGTCAAGGAGGTTCCTTGTCCCAGCCTTATCTCTGGAATCTCTGCGCTCAACGGTCGCCTCCCAGCGAAGGAGGAAGAAGGAAGGAGCCACCCAGAGCTTTTGGGTCAGGGTAGAGCCGTCCGGGGACCCCCTCTCGCCCAGAGAAATCTCCTTCCCTTCCGCCCACACGAAGGGGAGTGGCCAGGCCTTTCCCCACAAAGGCTCAGAGGAAGTCTGCCAAGGCACGCTACAAGCTGGGGACTGGTGGGCCACCTTCCCCAGAAAGCAGAGGTGGCTCCCATCCTGAGCGTGACTCTTTGCGCCACTCACAGGCCGGTCAGACCACAATGGAGCCATGCTCCTTCAGCAACACCAGAGGTTTAAGGACAAGGTGAGGCTTGGTTGCTTCCAGGCACCGAGGCCCCTGCGGTTTGCGGACCAGGCCCTCCTCAGCCCTTCATCCCAGGCAGAGGCTCTCCTTCCCTCCGCGTAGCCCTCTTCCAACCTCCTTCCCCCCCCACAGCTGGCTTATTATACGCAAGAGGTGCAGAAACGATGGCAGGAACGCAGGCGGAAAGAGCAGGTGAGGGCATGTAGCTGTCAGGCAAGGAGCGCGAGGGAAGCGGGGATTGAAGCAAGCCGCCTTTGGTCTCTGGGGCAGCCCATCCAGCTGGTCTCTGCTCTCCCTCGGGCTTGGGGGCGGGGGGGCTTTGCGGTCTGAGGGCTCCCCTCCTTCCTCCACTGGTTGGGCTATTCCACATGGGCTATGCAACTCAGTAGCCGTGGGCAAGCCTACCAGTTTAGGTTTCTCCCAATTTCTCCTCATCGTGAATGCATCACAACATTGGCTCATACACAACTTTTGTTTGCAGTTTTGCCTAGTGGACAAGTTTTGCAAATTCTTATATTATCTACATGGACAGAAGACCTGAAGCATCCGTTCCAGAAGAGCGAGTGCAGGGTGAGCAGTGCGGGAGGGCCCACGCGGGCGAAAGCGTCCAGCGGTGAGACTGACGGCAGGTCCCTCTGCAGCTGCAGGAGGGAAAGCGGAAACGTGAAGGCCTCCGGGCCTCCATCAGGGAGCAGGAGGCGGAAAAACGGGCCCTGCCGGAGCAGCTGAAGCAGGACGCTGTTGAGGTGGAGGACCTCCGTGCCAGCCTCCGGCACGCCCAGCTGCAGCTGCACCGGCACAGGGCAGAGGTGAGACCGGCCAATGCCGCCCCTCCCCACCCTGTGCCGCTGGCTGACCAGTGTGTGATGGAGGAAGATCTGGCCAACTCCCCAAAGCAGATGCAGCAACGGATCAGCACACAGAGGGAAACCGAGGAACAGGTGAAGGGACATGGCCTCCCAGGTTCCACCGAAGCTTCTTCCAGCAGGCTCAGTACCAAGGATTAACTGAGCGAAATGGTGCACCACTGGCAGGCCGAGCATCAGACAGACCAGTTGGCTTTGGCCAGAAAGGATGAGGAGCTCATGGAGCTGAGGATGGAGCTGGCTCCACTGGAGGAAAAGTGCCAGAGAGCAACGGAGGAGGTGTGAGGGCCTGGGGGAAGAGGGAGGACAGCTGGGAGCCTTCTTGAGAAGGGGCAGAAGAGGTGCTGAGTGTAAACAGCTGGTGCTGTCCTTTCTGGGGGTCTCCTTGGGCTTCCTTTCAGAGAGAGAAGAACTGCAGGAGGAAGGCAAACTGCTCCAGAAGGAACATCTGGGCTCCACTGAGGAGGCAGGTGCCCCAGCACTCCTGAGCTCAGCAGCTGAGACGGTGGTGCCAAAGCGTTTCTCCAGGTCCTGAGAGGCGACACAATCAGCTCCCACCCCTTGGTTTCCTCACACGTTGCAGAAAGTGGGACTCGATGATCCGTGTAGTCAATTTGCCAAACTTCTCTGGATTTGGACCCCTCAGCGGCTCTAGTTCTCCAACAGGAAGCCCTTCCCAGGGGCGTTCGCTACCCCTCCCACCCCATCAGCTGCTCCCCTGGTCTTGGCCGGTGGAAGAAGGAGCGTGGGAGGAGTCCTTCCTGCAAGCAGATCTGCAGCTGACCCCGTTCAAAGTGCTCCGGCTGAAGGAAGGACTGGCCCGTTCTCGTGAGCAGCTGATTGCCAACCAGAAGGAAACGGAAGAGCAGGTAAGTGCTCTGGACCCGGAGCTCTTCCATGGGACTCTCCACAGCGTTGGCCCAGCACACACCTCTGGGTTTGATTGATCTCTGTATTAGGAATGAAAGAGAAATTCAGTTCGTTTCATTTACATATTCCATTATTCCCCATTTTCAGATGTATTTATTTTTATTTCTTTCTGAATGTATAAACCACTTCAGTCAAGGCTACTCAAAGCACTGAACAGCAGCAGCCAATGCAATCAAAAATGAATGAATGAATGAATGAATGAACTGAAATGTAGCAACATCTAATTTCATAGGTCTCCAAACTTTGCTGTGTAGTTTGCCAACAACAACAACAACAACAAAAAAGAAGTGTATGTTCACACAGAGTAGAACAATAAAACACGCTGAGACTTGGTGTACAGGCTCTAGTGTTTTATTGTTCTACTCTGCTAAACAGAATCCAGCTAAACTAAAAATGAACTAGTAATGCTCAGAGAAAGGGCCCAAGAAACTAGGGTGGGGCCTTCTTCAGCCTCTTGGGAGGAAAGCAAAGCGATTCAGTACCGCGCATGCGTTTATCCCCCTGGAGGGAGCCCCCTCCTCCTCCGCCAGTTATCTCCCTGACAGGTGGGGGTGGACAAGGGGCGGAACCTGGGATGCTCCTTCCTTTGGGCTCTTTCTTGGGGGTGAGAATGAAGTCCACCTTTTCCAGCAGAAATTAATTGCCTCCAGCAAAGGGGGTGGGGGGGCTTCCCAACAGCTGTGGGCTGTGCCATTCAAACCTCAAACAGGGATTCCATTGGTTCCCCATTTTGGAGTCCCACCAACTTTGCTTTACGCTAATGCTTAGTGTGTGGAAACGGGTCTTCCAAGGACGTTTCTTTGAGCACAACGCACTGGGCCAGGTGTTGCAAGCTTTGGTGCTCCAGATGTTTTTCCTTGGTCCTTCCTTGCTCGAGCCTTCTTTGAGAGAGTCAAGGGCCCCCGCCCTGGTGCTCAGCTTCTGTTCCTTACGAAGAGCCACAGAGGGAAATGGAGGAGCAGGTGAGGACACCCCGCCCAGCGCGTGACTTCCCAGCTCCACCTAAGCTGACCCGGCTCCCCTTCCGGCAGGCCTGCAGCACCACGGAGCAGCTGAGCAAGCTGGGCAGCCAAGTCCGCCATTGGCAGAGGGAGTGCCAGGAGGCCAAGCTGGCCTTTGGCAGAAAGGAGCGGGACCTCTTGGGTGTGAAGGTGGCGCTGGCAGCGCTTAGATACAAGTGCCAGGCTGCAATCGAGGTAGGAGGGGCTGCTGGGAGGGCAAGGCTGGCCAGGGGTCCCCTTGAGATGGGTCGGAAAGGATACGACCAGCCTCCTGCTTGGTTGCTGATGCTCCTTCCCTTGGCCTCACCCCACGGGCCTCCCTCTGCTAGAGGGAAGAGTTGTGCAAAGAAGTCCGTCTCTTCCGGCGGAAATGTATTCTCTCCAGCCAGGAGTTAAGTCCTCCCCAACAGCCACGTGCTCTGGCATCCTCTGGGCACTTGCATTGGGCAGTCAAGAAGTGATGCCAGGGCAGACTTCCCCCTCTGCCTTACTGACTCCTGCCTGGAGGCTGCCCTGGGTCACATCGGTGCCCAATAGCCTCTCCCCCCCCCCCAAAAAAAAAATCCACTGGGGAGCCCTGGAAAGATTCCGCAACACCCGGAGAAAAGCATGCTTTTCCCCGAGTCAGCATTTTAACATTCACCAAGGACCCTTTAGCTTCAGGTTTGATGCCTGGCGATGTTCCAACCAGAATCCTCTTGGGCAACATTCACTGGCTCAGATGTAGCCTTTGATGCTCATATTCGCGAAAGTGGATGCAGGAGAACGGGCTGTCGTAGGAGCCCAGGGGTACAACTGTCAAGGGCCCAGCAGCCTCTGCAGAATGTGGAAGTACAGGGTGGGAAGGGGTCCTTGAGGCCATCTAGTCTAACCTGTTCTGAGCAGGAATCCAGATGAAAGCATCGCAGACCGAGGTCGCTTAGCCTATCCTTCAACGCCTGAGGAGAACCCTCAGGGAAGAATCAAGAGAGGCAGGGCTAGCAGAGGATGGCATCGTTCACCTTAGAGGGAGAGCTTGTGAAGGCGCCTCTAATCTTGACGGTGCTGTTGGTGCAGATGTGGGGGCAAAGGAAGTATCGGGGCGTGTTGCAGGGTCTGGTCCCCACGTTGGCATCATTCTCCTGTTGTTCCTTGCAAAGGGGTGTGGCTTTGATCACACGGTTATGGCCACCATCTTGACTGTTTTGCCTTCATGGGCAAGGCTAGGATCTTCCAAGTTTGGGGAGGGATTTTTTGTTGTTGTTATTGTAATGCTGTCAAGCTTGTTTGGGGATTTAAAAAGGGACTTCCGAATTTAAAATGGTGGCAACGAGATTGCTGACATCGGTGGTGTGATTGGAAGGAGCTTTGACAGCTGCAAAAGGGCCGCCCGTCTGCTTGGCTGCACCTTTCCAACCCCTATATTCAAACTCTGTTCAAACTTTACAAGCAGCATGATGTACCGTATACATTAATTGAAAAATAATTTTTTAGCAATGGCTTTGTTTGCAGAATGCAGCTACAACTACACATACTAAGCTTGGTTGTTGCTGCTGTTGTTATTTTTGTGGCATACCGTCTTGCCCGAACACACCTTATTTATTTGTCAGATTCATATCTTGCCTCTCCTCCAGGAGTTCAAGGCAGTGTAGGGAACTCTCTTTCCCTTTTTCTGCAAAACAACCACCCTGAGAACTGGGTCAGGTGAGAGAGAGAGAGAGAGAGAGAGAGAGAGAGAGAGAGAGAGAGAGAGAGAGAGAGAGAGAGAAACTCACCCAACGTTACTCCATGAGTTGCCGTGGATGGAAAAGGAGAACCTGAATTTGGGTGGTCCAAAATTTTAACCACCCTTCTGGGCTCTCGTGGAGCCTAGATTACAGTTTGGGTTATTGTGTGAACCAATCCAAGCAACCAGGCGAAGTGTGTGCTTTCGGAAGGCAGCCCTCGAGGCTCTAGGGCGTCTAGCTACCCAGCAGCCCAGGAGAGGCTCGCTGCACAAACTCAGAGGCACTCTCTTCGGCCTCTTGTTTCCCTTCTTGTCCCAGAGCATTTGGACAAGACGGAAGGATTCTCCGTGACGGTTGTGGTGGCTTGGGAAGCCTCCTCCCCACTGACTGAACCTCTTCCATAAGCAGCGAGTCTTCCCCAAAGGCGGCAGGGTTTGGGCACCGGGGCTGCCAATCTCGTGCCCGTATCAGCTGGAGCACAAAGTACCTGCTGGAGGCTGGCTTCCCAGAGCTCCCTCCATAAAGAACTGGCGTGTGCATTCGAGATAAGGAGCGGGACCCAGAGTACACAGGCAGGCCAGGTGAGGACAGGAGGGGCCCTGCCCTGGCCATCCCACGGGGAGGCTGTCCTCGATCTTCCAGCAAGGCGTGGCTGGCGAGCGAGTTCAGTTCCCAGACCAATCGTCCGTTCCTCTTTTCTCAGCAAGTCGGCGGATCGGGCTACGGCCTGGATTGGAGAAGGAAAAGATGGAATTCCCTTAGGAAAAGGGTGAAAGAAAGGGAGGGCTGGAGGCCTTGAAGCAGCATCCTTGTGCCAGCGCGTCCAACTTCATTGCAAGCGAGCCACAGATACTCTGTGGAGTGTTTCTCCTTGTGGATGATTGTTACGGATATTTTCTTGGGGAAGATCCTGCACCTTCCTGGCCTCAACTGTGCAGTGGTCACAGGGGCTGTGGAAAAGGACCTTTCAGGAAATCCATTTCCATCCTTTCCTCAAAGATGGATGTGAACAGGCTTTGGGGTCCCGAGTGGAATGTCAGCATCACAAACGGGTCATCGATAGGGATATTTGACCTGTTCAGCGATGACGCTGCCTTGGTCTCGTCGGATGTTTCGTTTGGCATGAGAGTATTGATTACTGTGGTCTACCTGTTGGTGTGTGCAGCGGGTCTCTTGGGAAACAGCCTCGTGATGTACCTCATTTGGATCCAGAAGGAGCGGTCCACGGCAGCCATTAATATCTTTGTCTTTGGGCTAGCCGTCACTGACTTCCTATTCTCCCTGATGCTGCCTTTTTGGGCAACGGAGACAGCCTTGGATTTCAAGTGGCCCTTCGGTCAAGCCATGTGCAAAGCGGTTCCTTCCCTGACTCTTCTGAGCATCTACGCCAATGTCTTCTTGCTCACGGCCATGGGGGTCACCCGGTACTGGTCGGTAGTCTCGGCTGTCAAGGATGGGTTGAGGATGACGCCTCGAGCGGCCAAGCGGATCACTGCCGCTACTTGGGCCGTGGCGGTGGGGGCCACCATACCGACCGCTGTCTATGCCAGAGTGGTAAGTGTTGCCGGGGTGGAATTGTGCCTCTTCCAATTCCCCAGCCCATATCACTTGGGAATCTACCAGCTCCAGAGAGTAGTGTTCACCTTTGCAATCCCCTTGGTGGTCATCTTGACTTCCTACCTCCTCCTCCTCCGGTTCCTCAGAATTCACCACATTACCAGCCACAGCCTAACACGGCATAACCAGGTTGCCTCGACTGTCCGCCTCGTGGTCGGCTGCTTCTTCATCTGCTGGTTCCCTAACCATGTGGTCACCGTCTGGGGCATTCTGGTGAAATTCAAGGCTGTGCCCATGGATTACACCTTTCACTATCTCCACGCTTACATCTTCCCCCTGACCACATGCTTGGCTCATGCCAATAGCTGCCTCAACCCTATCCTCTACTGCTTGATCCGCCATGAGTTCCAAGAAGCGATGAAGGATGCGTTTCGCAGGCTGTCCTCCATCGCTTCCTACCAGTCTTTCTCTTCCCACAAGATCTGGGAGGAGGGTGCACTGGTGGTTCTGCCTCTTGGCCCATCCAATGTTTCCAGCAGTCCCCAAAGCAGAGTGAAGGAAGATACTGCCATCTCTACCATCTTGGAACCAGAAAATAAGACTGTGCTGGTGGAGGACTCGGGCTGGCATCATCTGGACCTTGAGGAAGGTGCCTCAGACCTGACCCCAAATTCCATGACCCCAATTCCAACTGGGGCTTTATCAAATCGAGGATCTGTGCAACTCGGGACATGCATTCACGGTTGAAACTCAGCCTCAGTGACTTTAATGGTGCAAGAGAATTCCTTCGCTATATTGCTTTCTCCAGTGAGTCATTGCATCATCTTCTACCAGACACCTAGAATTAAGAGGAAAACAGGTTTCCAACTAGAGAACAAGAGTTCAAGGTAGCTTTGTTTGCCAGCTGAAAAATCCACATTGACTGGAGGAGAGAGCAGGAGAGATGTGGAAGCTCTTGTCCCCAGATCACCACCATTAAACGGAAAGCGTTTTATTCCTATTTCAATTAAGGCTGTTCTTGATGAATGTGGATCAAGGGGTATAAATCAGGCAGAGCAAATCCTTGGTCCAGCTAATCCTGGATTCTTGACTGGAGGGAAGGGTCTCCGAGCATCCAAGCCAGCGCTGCATCCCACATGCGACCAGTAATCCAGGGAATGGCGAGATCAAACATCTGGCACTGAACCAGAGCCTTGAAGTCTCTCGTTCGCGAGGCACAATCCTGGCTTAATAGATTCTCCTGGCCTTCCACAAATTCCAGTTTGTGTCCCAGAAATGAGGCAGCCCAGAGTGCCTGGGATCGGGTTGAAGGCTGGACCATGGAGGTTAATGTGGGACTACAACCGGGCCCTTCAAGATGCTTTGCACCTGCATTTCTGAGCTCATTAAAGGTTGATCCAGTCCAGTTCTAAACTCCTTTTTAAAGTTCTTTTTAACTTTATACCTGCTTCCGGCTGCCCTGGGTGTGCAGTGGCATCTCTGAACTGCAGCCAAGTGGAAGAAAGGTTGTGCGCTACGCATGCTTCCCATTGAGAACGGTGGTGCAGAAAACTCACCTGACGGTACCGAATGGAGAGTGCCTGGCCCAGGGCTGCTTTCTGCAAAAAGGGTCAGTGAGGACTTTGGCAAGGTGGGGAACTGTACAGCAGGGATGTGTGTGTCAAGGATACTGTTGGTGTTTACACAACGCTGCATCCACACCCAAAAGTCCAGGTCAGGCCGCCTCCTAGGACAGTTTTGTACACAAGTGCACAGAGGAAGCCAAAAGTCAGAAAGTTCAGGTTTGTTGATTGGACTTTTATGTATGTTAGCCAAACTAAATTATACCCCATCTACCGACCGGACCCAACTGACAAGGGAAGGCTCTGCGTGACAGACTTGGTGCGCTTCTCAAATGTCTTTGGCTGGGTTCTACTTACAAAGAAGTGTAAGTAGTGGTAAGTAGTTGGCATCAGAGCATCTTCTAAAAGGGGCTCCTCCAGGCCCACTTTCTTGCAGGGAGGAGAAAACCCAGGATTTCTTTTCACTCCTCTGCCTTGATTTGTGGAGGGACCAACCCAGACCAAAGTCATGACTTGGAGTTTCCCAGGCGAAAGAGCCGTAATCAGGTTTTGAGCAAACACCATAAACCCAGTTTTCTGTTTCCCGTTGAGAGGAATTCAAACATTATGAGAGTCAAAATAGAGATGCAGATTTCTGGGGGGGAAACACCGACTCCACCACTCCCGGGGCAAGGCAAGGGGATCTCCAGCTGGGCCTCATCCACAAAGCTCCTTGGTCCCTTCACTTTCTCTCCGCCTGCCCCAACCTACCTGACAGGGTGGTCTGGAGAAGGGAGTGGAAACACGGGACTTTGAACCCCGGAGAAAAAGTGGGATACAACTCTGGGGAACAGGAATAACTGCCATGTTCATTAATTAATTATAGGAATGTCTGTAATCCAAATGTGGTGTTTGCTGAGCAGTGGAGGGGGTGTGTCTTGGTGTCCTCCCTCCCTTCCGGGTTGGCAAACTGGCTTTTGCTTTAAGTTTTGTTTTGGGGTCGAAAGCAGGAATCTGGAACCATTTAAATCAAGAAATAGCAACGTGGAAGTGGAGACAGAGGTGGGTTGTGCTTCACATTGGAAGCAACGCAGGGGCCAATTAAATGGCGGGGGGAAGCGTAGGACCACCAAGTCCAGGGTTTCAAAATCACGCTGCCCCAAACTCTGCCTTGTAATTTCTCCCATATTTTCATCTCCTGCAAAAGAGGCTTTTGATTTGCACCTCAGTTTTAGGGCACTTGAGAATTTTTTAAAAAACGTTTCTCTGGGTGAAATGTTTGGGCCGACTTGATATTGGAGGCTGCAGAAGGTAAGAGCTCTGCGGCTGGTGGGTTGGTCGAGGCACGTCTTTCTAGCCCTCTGCAGCCTCCCTGCCTGCCCGCAATTCCCCTTCTGGAAACGTTTTCCCCGGGGACTGAATTAACACAGAGGAAGCCAGGGAGGCTGCGGAGGCTGTGCAGAGAAAGAAGCCGCCGGTCCCTCAAAACTCCAGGAATGCAACCCCCCCTTGTTCTGCAGCCTCCTTGGCTGCTCCTACTTCCCCACCCCTAAAAGCTCCAGGGAAGACTCCTCCGAGCCCCAACCGGGCTTTCTTCTGCTCTGGCTTTTATTTCCCCACCTCTCCTACAGCCCAGGGCGGTCTCGGTGGTTTCCCAGCCAAACATTCACCCAGAGCGGAGGGAAGGAGCAGCTTCCTGGTGCTCTGTGACAGCATGAGGGAGCTGGCGCCTCGCCCCCCGTCCTTCCCATCCCAAGAGGAGCAAGCGACCCCGCGGGGGCGAGGCACGGCCGTCCTGGAGAGCCGCCAGACGGTGGCCTTACTCCTGCCTGGCCAAAGTGCTTGCAAAATTGAGCCCAGCCAGACCCCAGGGCAAGCGACCGAGGACTCAGGGCGCGATTCCTAAATCCCCTGGGCCACAAAGGGCTCTCCCCGACAGACTCCAGAGAGCGGAAGCCAGGCAGCGCCAGAAATGTGCCGTCTAAAGAGCCACCCGACAGTCCGTCCCCAAGGGCTGCCTCTATTCTGAATTCACTTTGTTTTTCCAATGGTTCGTCTCCCCTCTCTATTTAATGACTTGATGCTGAGTTTAATTTCCTCTTTCCCTCCATATGACAAACACTGGAAATTGCTCTCTTATCTCTGACCCATCCCAAAGCCAATCTTCCCGATTGTCTTGTGTGCTTTTCATTGTGCGTGCAAATATGGAACCAAACAGCAACTTTTCCACTTCTGCTTTTTAAAGCAACTGGCAACAGGTTGGCCTGAAACAATGAATTTCTGAAGTTTGGGGGGTACCGAATGGGGTGTGTTTCAGCAGAGGGTGGCCTGTTCCTCACGGCGCAAAAATCAAAACGGTGGAACTCACTGCCACTGGGAAACAGCCTCCTACAGTCTCGGAGATCCACATTGTTGCCAATATCCACATCACTGCTTTTAGAAAGGGGGCCACTGTGGGACATAATTTTAGGATTGCCTCCAGCCATATTCCTCTGCAATTAGTCAAGAATTAAGGCCTTGTTTTAAGAGTGGTTAGGCTGGTGACTTTTATGGACAATTGTATGTTGCAATTTGTTCGAGTATTTGTTTTTATCAGTTCTATGGATTGCTTTATTGCTCAGAGAGTCCTGTTTAATGATTGCTTTGCGTTTTATGTTGTAATTCTGTATATGCAATTGGGTTTTTAAAAGTTCGTTATTTTCCCTGTATTTACTTTTGTGTGCGTGGGTCTGCGTTTATTTCGACATTTTTTGTGAGGCTAGAAAGTGAGATGGAAAATTTCTTGCACAGAGAGCAGTGGGATAGCCGCTGTCGATGAGTTCCATCAGTTAATTCTGCCACACAAAAACACTATTTTGCCTTATATCAAACACTTCTCAGCAAATTACTTTCCACCTTTGTGCTTTGCCGTAGCGAATCCAGTGGGTCCCCAGGTTACGAACGGGTTCCGCTCCTAAGGTCCGTCCTTAAGCCGAGTTTGTGCGTAAGTCGGAACAGGCACTGAGCCTGAGTTAGTCTGGAGAGAGAGAGAGAGAGAGAGAATCTGTGTGTGTTTGTGGGGGGGGGGGGGGGTCTGCTTTGTAGCATACCAAAAAGATCACAATTAAAGGCTAGCACTTACAGTACTCTTATTCCATCTTGTCTTGCACACCAGAAGGGGCATTTGTGAGGTAAAATCGCGGCCTTCCTCAAGCCGAAGCCACGCAAGGCCTCCAGGAAGCGCTGAAAACAGGCTGTGCGGTTTATTAAAAACGCACACCCTACTTTGTTCATGGCGCTCATGGAGGCATCGAGCGGCTTTGGCGGTTCGAAATGGCGGGGGGAAAGCACCATCCGCCATTTTGAGTTCTGCCGGCAGCCCGTTGGTATCAAGGGGTTGTTCGTAACCCCGTGGTTCGCAGCCTGGGGAATCCCTATTTTCCAGTCAAGTCAGGATAGAAAGCAAACAAACAAAGTCACATTCTCTCCTTTGCTTAATCTGAATCCTAAAACACCCCAGCTAGTTTCCCTGCCCACCCCTGTCCATTGCACAATCCTGCTTCCTGGAAGGAGCAGCTCTGCAGTGCATTCTGGGTAAAGAGTACCGTGCTGAGAAACACCTTTGGCGGAGCTAACTGTTCACTGCACATTAAAGATCAAACTTAACCCACACCTCTTTAGTTTCTTGTTAGAATAAGTAATTCATTAATTCATTCATGACTTTGGTATCATTTTGAGAGACATCAGGTCCATAGGAAAAATTTATGCAGCTTTCTTCAAAATTGAGAGTGCTTTCATTATTTAAACCCAGCTACTGAATTAATAGGGGGCGTGGTGGCTCAGCGGGTAAGACGCCGGGCTTGTCGATCGGAAGATCGCAAGTTCGCAGGTTCGAATCCCTAGCCCTGCATGTGGAGTGAGCTCCCACACTCGCCCCAGCTCTTGCCAACCTAGCAATTCGAAAGCATGCAAATGCAAGTAGATGAATAGGTACCACTTCGGTGGGAAGGCAACAGCGTTCCGCGCACGTCATGCGGCCACATGACCGCGGACGCGTCTTTGGACAACGCTGGCTCTTCGGCTAACAAACGGAGATGAGCACCGGCCCTTAGAGTCGGACACGACTGCACAAATGTGCAGGGGGAACCTTTACCTTACTGAATTAATCCAGTTCTGTGTTTGCGCAATATATTTAATTAAAGAACCAATGAGTTCAATTTGCACAAGGCTCAAAGCACCGAGGAAACTAACCAAGTCTGAAGTTAATGAAGTTTAGCATGTTGTGCAAATACAGTCTGAGTTCTGACCCTAATGGAAAATAGATCTAGGATGAAGGTTGGGGAAGGTTGGGATTTACTAGATAAAAAAATAAAATGGCCAAGATTTTTTATAAAATTCACAAAATTCAGTTCTGATGGTATTTAAAACCATTCAGTTTGAAAAAATTAACAAGACGACAAATGTTGATGGCATCAAAATCTAAAGGAAGTTTTGAAAACAGCCCTCAGAAATGGCAATTCTTGCAGAAATAATTAGAAAAAAAAACCACCAGGTATATATTGAATATTAAAAATGCTAACTCCAAGGTACTAAAAAAGTGGGAAATGAAGGCAAAAGCAGTATTTGCTGACCGCAATTAGATAATTGCTTTAGAATGGAAATCTAAGCCTTTGTCAGTTTTAAAATGGGACAACAATTTTGAGACAGCTGACATTACTGCTACCATCACTATATGTCACTGTGTATGTTTGTCTGTTCATTTATTTATTTATAAAATTTATATAGCCACCCATCTCACCTAGT
This sequence comes from Charina bottae, assembly GCA_023362775.1. Lineage (NCBI taxonomy): Eukaryota > Metazoa > Chordata > Lepidosauria > Squamata > Charinaidae > Charina > Charina bottae. The sequence continues at coordinate 2,875,590 of JALMGJ010000026.1, forward strand.
GATTCTAGGCTGCTCACAATCTAACTATCAAAACTCAACAATACATAGAAAAGTTGATATTACAATCTAGCCAAGGCCTCAGAGTCAAAATCCCAGACATGGGCTCAGTTAACCCGACGGCTACAGGAAAACCAGCTCTTCAAGGTTTCCTGGAAGGCCAACGGATCAGGGCCATCCAGACCTCCAGGGGGATGCTGGGCCAGAGGGCAGGTGCTGCAACAGAAAAGGGATTGGGGGGGGGGGCTTCAAACCCACCGCTGCTTGGTCTTGCTAGGGTTGAGCTGGAGCCTGTTCCTCCCCATCCAGATCTTACAGCCGACACTGAGACAGAACCTTGGACGGCCCAGGACAGAGAGACCTAGCTGAGTGTCATCAGCATACTGAGAGTATTTAATCCCGTGCCACAAAGGGCCTCAGCCAATGACTTCATGTAGAGGTTAAATAGGAGTGGGGACAGGGTGGGCCCCCGAGACACCCTGCAGTGCAGAGGCCTGGAGCTAGACTTCTCCCCCCACCACAGTAGTGACTGGAACTGGCCCTGGAGGAAGGAGAACTGCCAAAGAACCAGGCACCCTACGCCCAACCCCTTTAGCTGGTCCAGAAGGATACCATGACTGATGCTATCAAAAGCCACTGAGAGATCCAGCAGGGCCAGGACAAATGTACGACCCCCATCCCGAGCCCACCAGAGGTCATCCACTGGACAACGAAAACTGTCCAGTTCAGTCCGTTGGATCAAGCAATGGCTTCTTCAGGAGAGGACAAACCACCGCTCCTTCAAAACAGGTAGAACTGTCCTCTCCCTCAGAGAAGTATTCACCACCATGGGGATCCAACCACATGTCACCTCCAGGGAGGCCTTAACCAGCCAGGTAGGACATGGATCTAATGTACGAGGCAGAACTCCAAGCCCACTTCCTTTCCCTACTTCCTCTGGACTCATGGGCTCAAACTCCCCTGACATAACAGAGCAAGACCATGTCTTTGTATATGTACACATATGTACATATCAGTGGCAGCCTGAATCAATTCACTGGGATGAATGGATGGGGAGAAAGATACCCCCCCCCCCATTTGATAGTTGAAATACACATATATATTTTTTGCATAAAAATGGAGAGAGAAATCTATTTGAAGCAACCAGAGAAGTTTTGGAGTGAAGAAACACTCCAGCTATGGATTTGGTCAGAATAAACTGCTTGCAGATTTTGCCCAAGAAATGTTCGTGGGAAACTTTTATTAGCATGGTCCAGCATTTGCTGAATGTCCCTCTGAGTACTCAGTCTCTGTCACCGATATCTGATTCCAGTGTTTGATAATTAGGAAAGATCGAAGTCCATGAGGCTGACAGGTTCCTTCTCAGCTTCCTGAACTTTTATAGTTAACACAGCTGAGTAGAGAAAAAGTGGAATCTGACTCTACACGCCTTGTTCTCCCAGCCTGCTCTGATGCTTCTGGAACCGCCCAGAGTCCCCTCTGGAAATGGGGGGAGATGGGCGGTGATATAAGTTAGAAATATAAATAAATATAAATAAATAAAGGAAGTGGATTTCACTTTGTATCCCCTCCCAACGCTGCACAAGAGTGAGAAGATGGATGAGGGTAGCTTGCAATTCCCATAGGTAATCTTGCACTCCAGCTGTCCCTTACACTTTGGGGCTTGCTCCCTCCCACAATCGGTTGCTTTCCACAAACGCTTTGCAAGTCCTCAGAAGTTTTCTTCCCCTGCGGAAGAGGTCCTGTGCTTCTACCTTACTCTTTAGGCAGCTTGAGAATTTCTCCACATTTCTCTAGGTGGTGACTTTAAACTTAAAATGGTTGCAGTGTAGAAGGTAGTCGCTTTGTTATACATCTACATTTCACTCTGAAACCTCCTGGCTACCCACTCTTCTCACGGAAAGCATGAGAAACTGGGGAGGCCACAGGCTGCTGGAGGGGAGGCTCTAATGAAAGACAGGACGCTGACAGCCCCCCAGGGCCGTCTCCTGAGGGTTGGACTAGACGATCCAGCTCTGGTTCTACAATTCTCTCTCAGACACCACGCTCTTCTGGTGACAATTTTCCCCAAATGCTCTGCTCCTTTAAAAAATATTTCATAAGCCAATTTCACTTGATTGAGAGGACAAATGCACTTTCCCTGCACAGCACTCTTCTCCCCAGCTTTATCTGCCACAAGGTGAATGTTCGTGAGGCTGGCCAAGTAGCCCTAGACCCACGTGGGGGATGAGCCGCACCAGGGGAAACCCTTCATCTGCTGCTTTGCATACGGACACCCGGGCCTGCCAAATTCTTCCAGAAGTTGCAAGCAGATTTCAAATTCTGAGGTGACAGATTTAAGATGCTGGGCGTCCTACTAGCTATATTCATATGAACTTAATACCGACTAGTGCTGCAGGCCTCCCAGATCACCTGCAAGTGAGAACGGTTCGCGTTGTCCACTTTTGGAAATGGTTTCTGTGACCTTTCAATTCAGTTTCCAGGATACAGGGCACAGACAGGCGGTTCAGTTTGTTGGTCTTTGGACTGTAACAATCCAAGCCTCCGATTAGCTCTCGCCTGGCACTGGCACTGCCACTGTGGGGTTGCCCGCATGCTGTTCAGAGGCCAGGCGCACTGCTTGGCTTGAACAGTGCTGCACGCTCCCACCCTGTGGCACTGTGGGACCTGACAAAGGCAGCTGCACGGGGGCACCTGCGCTGTGGCCGGAGGAAGGGGCCGTGCCTGGCCTGGCTTCCCAGCACTCTTTCCCTGCCCTCCTGCTCAGCCTCCTGTGAGCAGGCACGTGCGAAGGCAAACGGCTTCTGTATCCTGGAAACCGAATTGAAAGGTCACAGAGCTACATGTGTGCTCCCGTCACGGGGGGGGGGGGAGGTTCAACTCCCAAAGGGCATGGCGTATTATCCTGGGCAGAACCCCCCGGGGGCAACTTCCAAGCCTGGATCCGAGGGACCATCGCCCAGGGCTCTCCCCACAGCAGCGCGCCACTCTCCGGCCCCCCTCCTCGGCCCTTGGGGGAGTCCCCTCGACTCTTTCCACCGCTCCCACCCTCAGCAAAGTTGACACACAGACTTGGCTTTGATATCTTTAATTAACCCTTTCTTGTCCACTTTTTCTTTTACAAGTTAAATCAACAGGAAAACAATAAACCATTTTTATCTTCATATATATTTATGAAAAGGAAAAAGAAAAAGAAATCACTCTCCTGTGTTATTTTAAAAACAAAAAAAGTCCTTGGTAGCACATTCTCTTTCTTTCACCTTCTCTGTTAAGAGGTGTTACTGGTCAGCATAGCAGGAATTCTTTTTTTTTTATTACTAAAAAAGCCCTCTTTCTTTCTAAGGATCGAAAAGGAATTTTTAAAATGGCGAAGGGGAGAGAAATACAAATTGGATGGTAGTTCAGGGGTGTTGGGGGGGTCTGGCCATCAGAAGAATGCTATGGGACTGAGCGATTTCTAGCATCGAGCTGGTTTCTCCCTCTCACACATTTATCCCCTGCAGAAATTGGGAAGGAATGGACAAGGATAGCATCTTAAAGAGAGGTGGTGATTTCTTTAATCATACAAGGATGAAGGAGACCCCATTTGTAATTTGCCCAATTCCTTCTTTTATTTTATTTTCAGAGAGAATTTCTCCTGAAGGGGGAATTTGCTCTCGGGATAACTGCCAGTGGGTGATCAAAACCAAACGCTATTAGAAAAGGGCCTCTCCTTTTCCGCATTTGTTTCAACCAGGCACGCTTGGGCCATAAGCCTGGTGGGTGTGCAAGCTGCGTCGATGGTAGTGTAAAAAATTCAGGTCTAACTTTGTTTCCAATGAAGCTACAACTCAGACCAATTCCAAACTCAATTTCTAATCCCTGATTTTTTCCCTGATATGTATTTTTTAAAGAAAAAAAAACTAGCTTTGGTTAAAAAGAAGTGTCACTAAAAAAACCTGAAAACTGTGGCTTTGTTCCTGCCCCCCCCCCCTGCAATAAAAAGCAAACTCTGACTTTCCATAGCACAATCTAAGTTTCCACACTGAGAAAGTGGCCTGCGATCCCAGCAACACGTCCAAGTGAGGAGCACCAGCTTGGAGAAGGCGGGTGTGTTCCAGGAAAGTAACTCCACGTTCTTTTCTTCCTTGCGCCACCCCTATCCCTGGGTCTTGCAGACAGAACGTGTCTCCTTCCCTGGTGGGCATCGGGAAAGGCCTGCCCTGCCTCTGTGCTCACCACAAAATCCCTCCCTTCTTTACTGGAACCTGTGGAAACATCTGCAGTGGGGAAGACTGGGGTGGCAACAGCTGCCTGCTGGGAGTCCCATTTCACAAACCCAGGAGCTGACGGAGGTTGGTGTGCTTGTTTAGGACTGCAATCCTGCCATGCACAGATGCTTGATCCTCACCCACCCTCCCACTCTCCCAGAATGTACACGTGCAACGTACTAATAGTTTTGTTCTTGCTGCAGCCTCACTGCGATGTAGGTTGTAAAAACTGTCTTCACGCTTCTGATTTAACCAGTCATATATGACATCATTTCCACACAGGCATTGAGAATTCATTCCTGAAATATATACATGTCCACAGACCCCAAATCTCTCTGGATCTATTCTCCCAAAACCGACTTAGTAAATTTACAGATTCAGAACACAGGCCATTCCCTTCAAAGCTGAACGAGTTAGATCTCCTTTATGCCATGGGTAACAGGATGAGTGCAGACTCCAAGTCAGAGTTAGGTGTTTGGTAACAAATTTCTCTCTTGGGGGAGAGCAAGAAGCGTGTCAAAACACCTTATTTCAAGAGAAATGTTGGATTTCGAAAAGGAAAAGCCTCCTCACTGAAACAAAGCTGACTAGCAGAAGAGCAGCTTGTGAAGCTAAAAGCACAAGTCCAGAGCACGGAGCTGACCAGAGTCACACCGGTGCACATCTAGTGTCAGAATTCAAGGACCTTGAGGGTCCCCTTAGCTGACCGTCTTCTCCTGGCTCTTTTGAGGTGGAGGGGCTGACCAGAAATCTTACTACTTTCTGCCCTGAATACTTGTAGAGACCCCTGAAAAATTTAAACAAAAGCAGAAACAACTTAAAAATAATAATTTAAAACTTATCCTCCGTAAGGATGGGCCAGCTTCCACCCGTTTCCAAAATAAATAAAGGTAAGCTGCATGAAAGTACAGTAGGGAGCGCCGTGGGTCAGAATCAGCCAAACGCACCAGGTCCAGTGGCCTTTGTGGTCCCAGATGCGCCCACCTGAACCCAGCAATACAAACGGGAGAAAGGAAGATTCCCAACCCTTTGTTCTTCTGTGGCGAATGTCAGCAGCCATCAATCAGCGGTGGTCCCTGGGGACAGTGCAACTCAATGGCCTGCCCTTCACCCGCTCCTGGCACCCGCTTTTCCTCTGCCCCCCTCACCCCACCACAGTCCAGGCCAAAGTTCCCGTGGTGTGGTCTTCCTGAAATGCCCTGGTGTGGTTTTGATCAAAGAGGAGGAGGAGTCCGGCAGGGGAGCAGGTCGTCCTCAACGGCTCTGGCCGGGCAGGGGCAGCTCTCCCCTTTGCGCCCTCTAACTGTCTCCAGCACTGGATTCCTGGATGCTCTCCACCTCCTCTGGAATGTCCTGCATCCTCTGGAAATCTGAAAATCAGCAAGAGCCATTCCTGGATGTTGGAAGAGCACATCTTGATGAAGATGCCGCCTTCATGAGGCTTCCCCTTGCAGATGGAGGGTCCATTCCCTTCCCACTTGCTGTCGGACAGCAGGACTCCCCTGGGGCCCGGGGGGGGGGGGGGCAAGGCTCAAAGTACATGGCTAAGTGGTGGGTTTACGGGACCAAGGGGGGGTGGCACCTGAATGCCCCCTGGCAATTCTCTGCCCATGCCTGGCTATGCCTTGTCGGGAAGGAGGGCGGCTGACCAGGGGGCCTCGTGGTAGCGGTTCCAACTCACCTCTGGGGCTGGAAGGGGGAGACCGGGAGGGGCCCAGGCCCTCTTCCTCCAGCAGCACCTGCAGATGCTCATCCGCCTCCTCCTGCAGTCGACCTGGGACGGCCACCTCATCCCGTTGGCCACTGGGACACGTCCGGTGCAGGGAGTGGCAGCCCGGAGAGAGCGGCTCTCCCCCCCGGCCCTGCTGCTGAGAAGAAGCAGGGCAGAGGAGACCAAGAAGGCCCGAGTTGAGCCCCGAAGGAAGAGGTTCAGTTGACAAAAGGTGTCCCCACGCCTCTGCTTCGGAGAAGGGCCGTGTGGCTGGGAGGACTTCGAAGCTTCCCTCTTCACTTCCAACCTCCCCAACCTCCCCTCACCACCCAGAGGCTGGGTTTGCCCAGCACTCAACCAAACAGGCTACTTGACGGCAGTATTGAATTAGCCAGATTTCTGGATCTGCACAAGAAGCAGAAACGTAAATCAACCCAATGTACATATGTACAACCCAAACCATGCTAACCGAATCAAGCTTAGTGTGTTCTCTGAATGCAGCCTCTGGCTTTTGAACACGTTGTGGGAACAGGGCCAGAGCTTAAGCCCCTGGGCGGAGGCCTCTTGAGGAGCGCTCCAGGCCTACTCAGGCGAGCTGGGAACAGGGCGCTTCCTGCTTGACCAGACCGTGGCCCTGGCCTGCAGGGCTGAAAGGCAGGGGGCTCGGGCCGCTCCAGGCAATGCTCCCCCTCAGCCAAAGAGGGATGCTGGGGCTCTTCTCCACTCAGCCAAGGGTTCGCTGCAAGTCAGCTGGCCCCTTGTGCCATTTCCCCTCCCCTGGCTGCCTCGACATTTTAGGTGGGGTCCCCCTTTGGAAGAGAGATAGAAGAGTAATCTGACAAACAGAACTCGAATGCCGTGGGCCTCCAGAGTCAGGTCTTGGGGTCAGCAGCAGAACCTGCACTGGGGAATCCAGCTAGAATCCCGTGGGCAGCAGATGACAGCCCCCCCGACTGGACCCTGGAAGGCCTCCCCGCCCCTTTGGGGCACTTTGAGAAGACCAAGGACAGCTGCCCCCCCCCCCCCCACCATCAACCCGATGAACTTACTGGAGGAGGGGTGAAGCTTTGGTACAGAGCGTCACCGGCAGGCAAACTGCGCCTCCGGGGCTCGGCCCCCTTCCGAACCCACACGGCTTCCATGGGCACACGGGGCGCCGCCAGCTGTCTCCGGGCCTCGTCCACCTCCCGCTCTAGCCGCGCCCTCTCCGCCTCACTCTCCCGCAGCTGGACCTCCAGGGCAGCCGCCTCCTGGGCCTTCTCTTGGCCCAGCTGTCGGCAGCGGTTCAGCTCCTGCTGCAAGAGGGCATGCTGCTTCTGCAGGAGCGAGAGCTCCGTGGCTTGCTGGTCGGCCGAGGAGGCCTCCTTGCGAGAGTTGCTGCGGCTCAGCCTTTCCCGCCGCTCCCCAGCCTCCTGCGCCTGGAGGGCCAGCAGGGTGTCCTGATGTGCCACGGTGCCCTGAGGGAGAAATAGGGCGGGCAGGCTGCAATTACGTTCAGGACCAACCATGGGGTTTGCACCTGGCATTTCTACCCCCCGCCTCCCCACCGGCCGTGCCTTTATTGTATTTTTGGCCTGCTTGCGCAAACGGACGACATCTGGGGCAGAACCAACGGTACATACGCGCCCCTGTGTGTGCACAGAATCCCCCCGCTCTGAACCCTGGGGAAGCTCATTCCTCCTCGTGCAGGGCTGTCCTTGACCAGAACAGAAAGGCCACGAACTCCCTCTCTGCCTAAGCCGAAAGCTGCTCTCCCTCTCAGAGCTGGACTCCCACCCCCAGGCCTGCTGCCTGCTTCGGATGGCCCTCGAGTGCTTCCGCGGGCACCCCAACAGCACTGGTCACTTCAAGGTTAATTTAGCATCCCAGTCTACCCTGAAGCTGAAGATTGGGGGTCTCCAAGCAACTCCCCCCCCCCCCGGTGCTGATTAGACACCCTCCTCCCCGCTTAGTGTCGCAAGGGGGTTTCAGGGCAGACCCTGGATTCCATCCTCGAAGCGAGGCCTGTTCTTTGAATGCCCCCCCCCCCCCGTGCTCTGCTTAGCGTGAGCAACAGGACAGGGCCGTAGTCTCCACAAGCCCATCGTGTTAACAGCATTTAAGTAATTTAATGTAAGTTTAATCACTCTTTAATATAGTTTTCATTAAAAACCAATTTAGTGAAATTTTCAGTCATTTAAATGAATCTCTTTCATTTTCAGTCAGCTGAACTGAGGTTAAATTAAGGAATAAAGGCCGAAGGTTCAAACCAGACGCACCTGCAAGCCGTGGAGCAGAGAATAGAGGCCCTTCAGCCGCTGGAGCATCTCCTGGAAATTGGGGAGAAGATGCTGCGCTCAGTCTGGCCAGGCCAGGCTCCCCCCTCCGCCCCAGCCAGAGCAAGAGGGCCACCCACGCTTCCCTCTCTCCTGGCACATCCTCAGGCACTCTTCCAACTCACCTCCTGCACGGCTTTTGGCTGCAACTGGTTGCCATTTCCATCCTAATGGAGGGAAGCATAAACCACATCAGATGCCACGACACCAAAACTGACTGGAAGCTCAGCAAGTGACCGAATCTGGTCCAGCTCAAAACAGAAGGGCGGTCAAGCCCCCCCCCCCCCCCAAGGAGAGTGAAGGTCTCCTCTCCGGGCAGAGAGTGGATGCTGATGGGATGCCCAAGGACAGGTCCTCCCTCCCTCCTGCAGGATTCCCTTCCCTTCCCCTCCCCTCATTCCCCAGTCCTCCTGCCAGGCTGCAGGTGGCCTGAAATCGAGGACTGGCTGCTGCACATCTCAGGACTGGCCTTTTCCACCAGCACCATGGCCTTTACCAGAAGCCCCGGAGTTTTCCCAGCAATAGGCCCTTTTTTCAACTCCCCTGGAGCCAAGCTGGGAGAAAGCATTTCCAAAGGAATTTCAAGAGGTGGAATTTCCATCAGCCTCCTTGGAAAAAAAATTCAGTTTCAAGATTTCCCTAAGAATATTTTTTTAAAACTGGCCTTCTTTAAAAAGAATTCTTGCAGAGAGCTTGAAAAAGCCTGACCAGCCCTCTGCGTACGGCTCACTGGGGACAGCAGACACTATTCTAGCCTTTCCTTAGCTGGAAACAATGAAGCGTCCTGCTGGCCAGCGGAGGGCTGGCTCTGTCCGGTTCAGAGATGCTCAGCTCTGGGCCACAGGCCCAGCAGTCCTCACAGCTACCACACCCGGCCGCTGCACCGACAGGGAAAGGAGCCCAGCCGCCTGCTGTTTCCCAAAGGCTCACCCGCTGGTGTGAATCGGCCTCAGCCCTGGTAAACTCAAGAGCATCATTCATGTTTCTGGTCTCCCCATCTGTAGGAAGAGAACAAGAGGGGTTTTAGTCCCAGAAGGTGAATGCAAAAGGTTTGGACCAGCGATTTGAGCACGTAAATAAAGAGCTGAAAGAGACCATTTTTTCCTGGGCCATTCTGTTTCAGCCCCCGTTCTATCCTACCCACCGTCACACACATCCCCACAAAGAAAAAAAAATCCAGAAAAGTCATTTGCCAGGACGTTCCAGCAATGTAACTCCGGGTTATTTGAGCCACAGTTAAGTGAATTAGCCCAAATGCCTGGGTTGGCACTTACCACAAAGCATCTAACCACACTTTAGCCTCAGATGCTCTGCAAGAGCAGCCTACAGTTCCCCTTCAGGGACCCTCCGGTTGGAGAATTTCAGGGCGAGGAGAAACAGAAGGGGAAGCCGTGGGCCGAAGAGACCTTACAGAAGAACATGGGTTTCTTACTTGTGGCATGACTGGGGTTTGGGCTGGAGCAGCCGTTGGGAGTCTGGGTGTGGTTCTGCTCTCGATCCCAGCTGGGTCCCACGATGAGATCTTTCAGAACTTCCACTGGGGATGTATTTGTGGGTGAAGAGAGACAGAAAAGGGACACACACACACCTATTTTACAAACAGATATTCTCGTTCTGTGATAGTATGTGGTTTTATCCAGGAAATAACATTCCCAATGTGCACACTAGTGTGCTTTGGATAAGTCTCAATTGTTCCACTTTCTAATGCAAAATTCAGGCCACCAGCTTTGTTTGCTTTTGGCATTTAATCAGTTATTAGGGCATCATTCTTACTTCCTCCCTTTTCCCCGAGTTAACTCCTTTGGTGGTGTTTTGGGTACTTTGGCGAAGTCAGTTCCCCAGAACCGCTGACACCTCCTCTCTCTTCATCTGAGCCATTTTCCTCTTGGAGCCCATCTCTATTAGAGGGAGCAGCAAGTCTCTGTAGCCATCTGGGATGCAGGCCCCGATTTCCTCATCAACTAAGGTCTCTTCCTTGCAGTGGTCTGGTGTGGGGAGAACGCTACCTTCTCTGATGGCCTCCTGGATCAGCTTCTCGCCATGCAGGGGGTCTGACGACTCCATGCGGAAGAGCGTGCGGGGATGCGCCCGGGGCAAGGGGCCGTCTTCCGTGCTGCTCTGAAGAGTCACGAGGTCTGCAAAGAGCTCTGCTTTCTCCTCGAGAAGTGCCACGATCTCCTGGTCACACTGCTGGATCTTATCTATGGGAAGGAACAGAGCATGGCTGCCGGGGGAAGGTGCGCGTGGGAAGGCAGGGCCTGCACAGGGAAGCCGGTAATGAGTTTGACCTACCCTTCAACTTCCTCAGAGAGGCTTCGCTCTCGGTCTCAATGAAGGGGAAATCAGCCCGGTCGGGGCAGCTGCAGTGGAGAGGCAAAGAGATACACCAGGTTAACCATCTGGACCACCTCTATCTGGAAAGGGCAGAACTGCACTGGTGTCCTTGGGGAGTCTGTGACTAGGAAAGTTTGGGGGTGAAAGGGCAGCTGTGCAAAGTGTCCGCAGTTGCCACAAATGAACTCAACTCCCCTTTAGAGTCCTCTCAACCAACTTCTGTGGCAACTGGAGCTGGTACTGAATCAGCCATCTGTCAATCTCAGCCAAGCCCTGCCTTCACTGGACTCTAAAAGAGAAAGAAATCCTGCTGCCCTTTTATCTGCTACCTCCAGATCGTGATTATTTAAGCTCATTGTCACTGAAAGATACCACAAACCTTGGATGATTTGGGCTTCCCTCTCTGGGGCCATTCCAATCAAATGGGTACTGAATTTATTCTGAAAAATTATGTGCTGCTCTTTACAGCCAAGGTACAGGTTCAGTGTAGAGTTATTTTCTTTCTTTCTTTCTTTCTTTCTTTCTTTCTTTCTTTCTTTCTTTCTTTCTTTCTTTCTTTCTATCTATCTATCTATCTATCTATCTATCTATCTATCTATCTATCTATCTATCTATCTATCATCTATCTATATCTATCTATCTATCTATCTATCTATCTATCTATCTATCTATCTATCTATCTATCTGAAAGTTTTAACAACAATAGGAAGAACTGATACAAACTAAAGCAGAACGAAAAAGAAGAAAGGGAAAGGAAGAAATAAAACAAAAAGCTAAAAGTGCAAAAAAAAGTAGAAAAAAGATATAAAGTTATAAAAAGTGGCTTCTGATCTTCTTCACAGCAGTTATAAGTACAATTATATTTTAACCTCTCTCTCTAAAGTTACATCATGACTCTCTTTTTATCATCTAATCATCAAAACCATAAATCACAAGTTCATTTTTTTTCTTTTTAATGCAAAAAGTCCATAATGGGTTTCCAATCACCAATAAATGTAGATATTGTCTTTTCTCTAATTGAACAAGTCAATTTAGCCATTTCAGCAAGGGTAGAGTTATTCTTAACATAGACTGGACATTGCCATGAGTGATATGCTGTAAACCAGCGGTCCCCAACCTTTTTGGCACCAGGGACCGGTCGTGGAAGACAATTTTTCCACGGACCTGGGGGGGCGGGGTTTGCAGGCGGGAGCCAATTGCATGCACTGGGGGCGGGGTAATCGCGCACACCGGGGGTTTGCAGGTGGGACCCCTGCTGTAAACCATGCGTTGCAAACCATAACTGGCTGGGTTCACATAATACCCTAGCATGTTATGGCTGAGTCACAGCCTTGTCCCTTAGTGAGCCCCACCAGGCACTGGAGGTTGCTTCAACTCCTTGCCGTACAAGAGGCACAGACCAAGCGTCCCACCACCAGACTGGGATGGAAGGCCTGCCCCAAGCAAGAGCCCCCCACTCACAGCTTGACGGTCTGCTGGATGAGCTTCATCCAGGTGTTGCGGTCCTCACGAGATGCGGCGTGAACCTCGTACATCTCAGGCGGAGTGCTGCTGATCAGGAACATGCCCTTCTCCTGGTTGGCAATGTCGCGGACAATCAGGTTCTGAAGGCAGATAACTGCTGGCTTGTCCTGAAAGGAAAGGAGCATGTTCAGACTCTCTCCATTCACCACCCCTTTTCAAAAGTGCATTCAATGTGGATCAGTAAGCCTTGAAATGCAACGTCCCCAGACCATTATTTCGTTTGCCTGGCTCTTCAGCTGGGCAAAGGTCCTCTTCAAGCCATCCTTGGTTTCATCCATGTAATTTTCATAGCAACCATATGGATGTCATTCTTCTCCAGGAAGTTTTTTTTAACTTCCCAGGGTAGTCTATAGGCCTGGGTTTTCCTGGTGGTCTTCCATCCAAGTACTAACTGAATCTGACCCTACTTAGCTTTTTCACATCAGCCAAGATGGGGCCAGGGCTGTTTACAACGCTTAACAGTAAAGACAATCCCAGTTCCAAGAAGATCTCTCCCTGGGCCCCCGGGGCCCACCTGCCGCCTATCTGTAAGGGGCCCTAACTACAGCCACGGCCCTGGGTGTACTGTGCCACGAGGCACCCAGGTTGAGGCCTTGGGTATCTCACCCCAGGAAAAAGTTATGGCAAATCAAAGGCCGCTCACCAGGGTAGGGAAGATATACTTTTGGTCCTTCTCTTGCAGGAAGATGAGAGCGTCGGTCATCAGAACCACCAAGACATCTACAAGGGCAAGGGGACAAGGGGCCATGGGAAGAGGAACCATTTATTATACAACTCAAAGCACTATGCACACCACCGTGACAAATAAATAAGAGTGGCAACCATTGTTACATAGAGAGGAAGCAGCCTCCCAACATGGACTGCAGAACTTGGGTATCCCCAGTTCAGAAGCTAAACAAAGGCAGGGGGTGGGGAATTCCCTGCCGCTCAAGAAAGACGCCTCCCCCACCCCCACCCCTGCCCACCTTTGAGGCGCCCCGTGGCCGTCTTCCAGAGCATGGGGCCATCGTGGATGAGCTTGCGCCGCAGCATCTCATCCTTGCAGAAGGAGTCCCGCTCCCAGGGCAGGTGGGCCTTGGTCCGCCCATCCACTCGGCCATAGATTTCCTGCAGCCGAGCATTCTTCTCGTAATGGTGCACTTCCTGGTCAACGGTAGAGATCAGGTCTTTGACTAGAGTCAGGGCTGTGCTCATATCTCTCTGATCCACTTCATTCCCTGGGGGGAAAGTAGAAGGCACATGGCAGGTTCATGACCTGTGAGACATTGTGGGGAGGCTGCGGAAGGAACGGAAGGGAGAGGAGACAAAAACCACCAAGAAATAGAGGGCGAGTCTGCCGGCAACTTATCTCATAGACAGCAGCTCAGCCCAGGAGGCCAGAAACACGGGAAGAAGCAGCGTTTCGAATCGTTCCTTAGTGAACTCGCTAGAAATAAGGCTGAGAAATTCCTTAGAGATTCTGACTACCATTAAAGAGAACTTATTTATTTTATTTATTTATTTTTCCAATTTCTATCACCACCCATCTCCCCGGAGGGGGACTCTGGGCGGTTTACAGTAAGATCAACAATTAAGATATATAAAATACAATATAATTCAATACAATACAAACACCATACAAGCAAAAAATAAGTTAAATATAAAATCCAAGGGCTATATGATCATATTTAAAAGCGGGCTCTATGGCGCCAGCCATCCCCAGGAGGAGCTGTTACCCTTCCCATCCCAGGCGAGGTGGCAGAACCAGGTCTTCAAATTCTTCTGGAAGGCTGGGAGCGAAGCGGCCTGCCTCACCTCCGGGGGTAGAATGTTCCAGAGGGTGGGCGCCACTGCAGAGAAGACCTGCCTCCTGGACCCCGCCAAGTGAAATTCCCTTACCGATGGGGTCTGCAGCATGCCCTCTCTGCATGATCGAGTGGGATGGTTCGATGTTAGGGGGATGAGAGGTTACCCTCAGGTAACCTGGCCCCATGCCATGTAGGGCTTTAAAGGTGATAACCAACACCTTGAATTGGACCCGGAAGCAAACTGGTACCCAATGCAGCTCGCGCAGCAGAGCTGTCACATGTGCCGATCTTGGGGCGCTAATAACTGCGCGTGCAGCCGCATTCTGGACCAGCTGAAGCTTCCGGATACTCTTCAAGGGTAGCCCCATGTAGAGCGCATTGCAATAGTCTATATGGGAGATGACGAGGGCATGAGTGACTGTACAGAGGGCATCCCGATCCAGGAAAGGGCGTAGCTGACGCTCAACACAGAGTTACTCAAAGGCCCTTCTGGCCACGACTGCCACCTACTCTTCGAGCAGGAGCCGTGAGTCCAGAAGGACCCCCAGATTCCGCACTAGGTCTGAATGGGGAAGTGCAACCCCATCCAGAGCTAGAGATAATAACTTCCCGGATCCAGAGGAGCCATCAATCCACAGCCACTCTGTCTTACCAGAGTTCAGCCGAAGCCTGTTGTTCCCCATCCAGACCCCCACAGCCCCCAGGCACTGAGAAAGGGCAGCCACCACATCACTTACCTCACCCGGGATGGAGATATATAATTAATAATTATGTATTAATTAACTGAAAACTGAAATCTGGATAGTTCTGGCTTCCTTGATCTTGCCCAGCTGTGTGGGCATGAGATTATCCCTCAGTCCAGCCCACTCTCTTGAGGTTCTTTGTCCTCAAGAAAACTTTTTCCCAATCAATCTTTATCCAGAGCTGCACTACAACTCCCTCTATCATGTTTAGGTGGCTTCCCTAGACATAAGAGAGAGAACCACAGCTGACCCAGAGCTACACATAGTCCTCACTTAATGACCATTCATTCAGCGACTGTTCATAGTTATGACGGCACTGAATGAATGGTAGTTACGGCCGGTCCTTGAAGTTATAGCTGTTGCAGAGCCCCCGTGGTCACGTGATCAAAATTTGGGCTCTTGGCAGCCCACCCACATTTATGACCGCAACGTGTGCTTCAACTCCCCCCCCCCACCTATCTCCCGCCTGCATCTCTGCCCTTTTGGCTGCCCTGCCCTCCGCCACCCCTGCTGCCCCCCACCGCCCCAGCTGACGCAGTGGGATGTCAGCAGCAGGAGGAGGAAAATGGCAAAGGTCAGTGGGGGGCAGCGGGGGGATGGCAGGGGTGGTGGAGGGCAGGGCAGCAGGGGTGGCGCAGGGGAGGGTGGCCGAAAGGGCAGAGATGGGGGGGAGATAGGCAGATGTGGGGAGCTGAAGCAGAGACAAGCGCAGCAGGGCAGGAGAAGGGTGAGGTCCTCGCCTAACGACGGTGTGGTCCTAGCCTAACAACCGTAGCCTAGACTACCGGAACTGCTGTCGCTAAGCAGTGCAGTCACATGATGTTTTGCCTAACAACCACATCGTTTAGCGACGGACATTCCAGTCCCAGTTAGAGTTGTTAAGCAAGGACTACCTGTACTCTTTTTGGGTGCGATTGTACACTGTTTGCAGTATCAGTAATATCAACCGGATTAAAGCACTATAACTTATTGATCAAGGCAATTTGCATTTGCACATTACACTAAGCCGTTTTCTTTTAACCATGACTCGCTGGGCAAGCCAGAGCCAGTCTTTCAGACAAACACTGGTTGTCTTCTTAAATGTCTTTTTATTTACAGTGAGTATTTTACCTCTTCGTATTTTTCGGAGCACCATACTTCCATAAAATTGGTATTTTCAATTTAGAAATAATTCATAAGCCATGGTTAAAGGAAAGCAAAATTGATAAACTCTCTTCAAATACATAGCTTCAAACTGGGCTTGTTAATCAAAACAAAAGCCATTGGTGTTGCTTGAGTGAGTAAAGATGTTAAAAAACTCTTCTGGTTTAGAAAGACGGAACCAGGTCAGTGATTTTAGACGTTAAGTTAAATTACCAGGATGGTCCTCTGCATCCAGAACAGTAACGGACACAAAATCAGGGCAAATTCCATCTCTGCTGGAGCAGGAGCAAAAGATCTGGCTGCTGCCTGTTAGAATTCCATTTTACACATGCACATAAATTGCTACTTAAAATATTTTCAAATAAACTGCATATTCCACACTGTAACTACTAGAAATACTTTTCTTAGGAGATAAAGAAACAGCCTGTAGTAAAAATTTGAAAAATTGGTGTCATAGCTATTAACTGTTGATGAAAGTTTTAAAAAACAAGAGCACACTAAAAAACCCTCTGCTACCTTTGGAGTTTTGCAGGATTCGATTGATAAGCCCAGGATATTTGGTGATGCGCTGGGTGACGAGGAGAATGCATTCTTGCACCCCGTGCCGCCGAAGTACTGATGAGCGTGACAATCTCTGGAAACATGGAGGAAACGGGCAGAAGGATTATTATCCAGAACAGATCCACAAGATATGCACCACACGTCTGTACTCACCTCACCCACACATCTCATGCCAAGCTTGAAACCCAAACTTCCTTTGCTTCTGTCCTGGCTATAAAATGAGGAAATGCACAAACCCTGAAAAGGCTGTGTGCATGACTACAGGCAGTCCTCGACTTACAACGGCAATTGGGACCGGAATTTCTGTTGCTAAGCGATGCGGTTGTCCTGCTGCAAAGTCCTACCTCACAGCTCAGAGTGGGGCAGCAGTGACCCTGGCTGTCTGACGGCAAAGTACGGCACAGTGTATTCTCCGGCAGGTTCTACCAAGCCATGAAGGCATCAGACTGTTGGCCAAAGGGTTCTGCCCTTTAGGTCATGGCTAGCTAAGCTGAGGAGGCACGCAGGTCACTGACAGCCCAGCCAGTGGGTGACTTAATTTATGGCTAAAATAACTCGAAAAAATGGGCCTCAGGTCCCCGCAGGTCCCTCGAACCGTGCTACGGTGGCGGTGCGGAGCTCCATCGACCAGAGGCTGCTAAGAATCTCGGGAGCCAGGCCACCATCCCAATCGACCAAGGCCCTCTCACTATGTATCTACAATTGTCGAACATTAGTGAGAGATGATTATCTAATCCATCAAATAAGCAGCAAATAAGCGAAGCCGCATCAGAAAGTGCAAACGGGAAATAGCACTGTGCAAAACAACAATAGCAGCATTAAAAGATAAAAACGGAAAGGAAAAGACGGGAAAGCAAGAAGTCGAGCAAATCTGCAAAGAATTCTACACAGACCTGTTTGCATCCCGCTTGGACATTCCAATGCCGCCATTAATGGTCACGACCGAACATATACCGCCCATCCTAATAAGTGAAGTTCGACACGCCATCCATCAGATGACACTGGGGAAAGCTCCAGGAAAAGACAGTATAACAACGGAAATACTGAAGGCTGGAGGCCATGAACTATGGAAAGCACTGGCGGAGCGCTTCACTAGGTACGTAGAGATGAAAAAAATTCCTGACTGCTGGAAGGAGTCTACTACAGTCCTGCTGTACAAGAAGGGAGAACGCAAAGATCTCAAAAATTATAGGCTGATTTGCTTATTATCGACTGTCTACAAGCTATTCACAAAAGTGATTACAAACTGTCTTACAAGAACTTTAGATGAGCAACAGCCGCGAGAGCAGGCCGGCTTCAGAAACAAGTACAGCACTACTGATCATATATTCACTCTTACTCAGCTCATTGAACGGTCAAGAGAAAATAAATTTCTGCTTGCGATCGCATTTGTGGATTATGAAAAAGCATTTGATAGTGTCGAAGTTAATGCAGTCATGCAAGCGATCAGTGATCAAAGAATCAACTCTGACTACATCGCGCTGCTCAAAGAAGCAAACACCAACTGCTTCACAAATATAACCCTCTTCGAAACTGAAATATGAATACCAGTAGAGAAAGGTGTAAAGCAAGGCAAAACGATTTCACCTAAACCTTTCAACGCTTGCCTGGAAAATATCATGCGCAGAGTGAACTAGGAAGACAGAATCGATGTAAACAGAGAGAAGATAAACCATCTTGCGGATGATGTTGTACTGATCGCAAAAGATGCTCGACAGCTGCAAAAAATGCTTTGACAACTTGACGCCGAAAGCAGAAAGGTGGGTCTAAAGATGAATCGCATTAAAACAAAATATATGCAGACAGGGAACCTTCCAAAATTCCAAATGAGGCTTCAGAACGAACTCATCGAAGAGGTTGACCTGCATGTCTACCTGGGGCGGCTAATCAGAATGAACAACGATCAAAGAGAAGAACTGGTCAGAAGAAAGAAAGCTGGATGGGCTAGATACAACTCCATTAGAAAAGTCATACAAAATGAGAAGATTGACGGAAAACTGCATGCTAATCTTTTTAATTTGACTGTCTTACCAGCGGTGCTATATGGAAGTGAAACATGGTCACTAACAAAGGCAGAAGAGGAAGAGCTTTCAAGAGCAGTAAGGGCTATGGAAAGATCCATGCTGAAAGTTTCTCTCCGAGACCACATTCCAAGCAGTCAGATTAGAGCACGAAGTGGAATAAATGATGTCATTGTCGAATATCGCAAACGGAAGCTACGCTGGACGGGACACGTTGCGTGCATGTCGGATGGCCATTGGACAACAGCAGTTACTGAATGGTATCCAAGAGAAGTAAAAAGACCCCTTGGCCGACCTCCAAAGAGATGGGAAGACCCAATAGTTAAGAACTTTGGCCGAACCTGGAGAAGAAAAGCCAGGATTCGAGAAGAATGGAAAGCGAGTTGCGACCAGCAGGATTCTGTCTGGCAACAGTCTGGTCAATCGAGGTGATCAAAGTGATGCGGTTGTAAACCGTGACTGCATCGCTTAGCAACAGCAATCCCTGAAGTCCCAGTTGCCGTCATTAATTAAATCCCACGGTCCACAGTCGTTAGGCGAGGCAACTTCTTGCTGGCTTCTCACAACCAAGTCAGTGGGGAAGTCGGCAGGAAGTTCCAAGTCCCAGGCGGCTTGCAAGCAGGCCGGCAGGCAGGTATGTAGCTGCTGCTGGGTGGGGGAGGGCACGAGGGGGTGCACCAGGGTGTGAGGGAGGTGCAGCGAGGGTCAGGGAGGGTGCGTGAGGGTGTGTGGGAGGCATTGTAAGGCTCGAGGAGGGTGCGCAGAGGTACATGAGTGGCGGGGGAAGTACAGCAAGGCTCGTGCAGGGTGTGCGGGGATGTGTGATTGGCCAGCGTGGCGCAAGCGCAGAGGGGCTGGGGGAGGGTGCATGGGTGGGGGAGACTTACTCTAGCGACTTGTGACCTTCCCTGCTGGCTTCCCCATTCACTTTCTGGGGAAGACAGCAGGGAAGGTCGCAAAATGGAGAACATGTAATCGCTAGGCGCTGCAACCGGTTGTAAGTGCAGACCAGTTGCCAAGCGCCCAGATCGCAATTATGTGACCGCAGGGGTGCTGGGATGGCCGGAACTCCGAGGACTAGTTGTAACCACCATTCGTTCAGTGCCATCATAATTTTGAACGGTCGCTGAATGAATGGTCGTAGGTCGAGGACTACCTGTACATTCAACAAGCCTGGCTGGGTTTGGACAAAATGCCTGCTAAACCTAAAACAGGGTTTTCCATCCTCTATGGTGTGTGGGGGTCACACAGCAAGCGAGTAACAAAGAAATGACTGCAGAACAGAAACAAGTTCCAATGGAATAGCTGGGTTGATTGTGTTCAACTGGAAGAAAACTCAAATGTTTTTGTCCCAACCTGGGAACAAAAGCCTCAGAATATCATGTTTTGTTTCAAGCTTGGATCACTCAGAACAGCCCGTTCTTAAGTTTTTTTTCCTCCCCAAGACCATCAAAATGCTGCCACTCAAAACGACCAAGATTATTCTGAGAGTGAATTTTGTTTTGATACACAATTCTCGAAAAGCACAAGTTTTATTTTCCCCTTGAAAGATTCAAAATGTTTTGTGCGCCCTTATTTGTCACAATGTCTGAACCCTCTACATGTGTATTTTTTTTTATCCGTTCGATCATGTCCAATCCTCGGAGTCCCTGCAGTTTTCTTGGCAAGGTTTTTCAGAAGTGGTTTGCCATTGCCTCCTTCCTCGGGCTGAGAGAAAGTGACTGGCCCAAAGTCACCCAGCTGGCTTTGTACCCAAGGTGGGACTAGAACTCACAGTCTCCGGGTTTCCAGCCTGGTGCCTTAAGCACAACACCAAACTGGCTCTCTAACATGTGCATATGCACACGTGCAAGCAGCAGATGGAAAGGTCTTTAGAGCAAGAGTTGCACCCTTTCTACGCTTGCATACAGCCATTTGTGCCCTGCTGGGTGATGCGCTCAGGACTGCTGGCCACTCTTCCTCGGCCCTTCCGCTCCCTTGCGATCCCTGGAGGCTGCTGCAGAGACAAGCTGGGGAGAAGGAAAGGATGCGGGAGAAGCAGGAAAAGCTCTTACCCGGATGAATTGCTGGAACCTCTTGTCCCGGGTGAAGAGCTCTTTGTAGAGCTTGACGGCTTTGGCGTGGCGGCTGCAGAACTCTGAGTAGGCCTTCTTCATTTGCTCAGCAGCAGTGCCCGAAAACTGGAAGGCAGGATTGTAAGACATGAGGGGAGAAGGACGCAAGAGTAGGGCAGGTGGGGAGTTCTTCCAAAGCCTGCTCCTTCAAGCAGGGGTCCCCAACCTGTGGGCCACGGCCCACTAGTGGGCCACAGCCGGTTAGGAAGTGGGCCGCAGGGCTCCCGCCTGCAAACCCTGCCCCCTGGTGCGCGCGATTACCCCGCCCCTGGTGCACGTGATTGGCTCCCGCTTGCAAACCTCATCCCCCGGTGCGTGTGATTGGCTCCCGCTCCCCCGATGCACTCAATTGGCTCCTGCCTGCAAACCCCGCCCCGCCGGTCCATGGAAAAATTGTCTTTTTTTTTTTGGTCCCTGGTGCCAAAAAGGTTGGGCACCGCTGCCTTCAAGTACCTGCTGGATGAGGATGTCTCCCAGGCGGTTGATTACAAAATTCTTGTGACTGCCCTCAGCCAGAGACTCCTTGCGACGTTCCAGGAGGTGGGTCAGGAAGCTGTCGTGGATCTCACTGAGCTCATCCACGCAGGGGAACATGCTCTGCACCACAGCTGCATCCATCTGCAGGTCCTCCAGCATCCCCTTGCGAAAGAGGTTGGTCATGATCTTCAGGGTCTGGACGTGATGCAGCTCCGTCTGGATCAGCTCTGCAGGGACAGACAGGAGAGAGAAACTAGGCTGGGGACCGACAAGGGCTGGGCTGGGGCTCCAGGATCACCTAAAACAGGGACAAGATCGAATCGCATAACTGAATACCTCCTCCTACACACAAGAGCTCCTTGCCTGTAGAAAGACAGATTTCCAGGGGTTTTTTTTGCTTCAGAATAAAGATGGAGGAACCTATATTAAAAGTTCCTTCAGATTAAAAAATAAATTTTCTGCATGTAGAAACTTATCCTATTAGAGAGGAAAGATTTAGTTTAATGTTCCCTGATGTGTTAGCTTTCTAAAAACAGGTGTTCATTTTTTACCTGAGGGGACAGGCATGCATGCATTCCACCCCTAGATACCGAAGACATTCTGTCCCAAGAATACAGAGAGATTCACAGATCCAGCCCTAATGTTGCCTTCTATCCTTTTGTTCTGGACAAAAAGCCTCAGCCAGAAGGAGAAAGAAGTTGGAATAAAAGTTGGTCACGCCTGTTATTATTTATATATTTTTGTTGTTGTATAGTTATTAAGAATTTTACATGAAATAAAAGACAAATCTAAAGAAAAAAGAAAAAGGTGCAAGAAAAAAAGAAAAGAAAAGAAAAGAAAAGAAAAGAAAAGAAAAGAAAAGAAAAGAAAAGAAAAGAAAAGAAAAGAAAAGAAAGGAAAAAAAGAAAATAAAAGAAAACTTTAAAGCTTGTGCTTTATATACTGTTTAATTTAATCAAACCTAATTCTAATGGCTGTTCTGTGTATCACATATGTATTGCCTTAAACCCCTTCAGGAAGGAACTCAAAAAGAATTTTGGAATGGTCTCCCCTTTTCAGGTGAAAAGACCTTTCTTCCTACCTGGAGCATCCAGTCTATTTCTACCTGATATCAAACTCACTGACTCGGGCATGATTTTCACAAACCAGGCCTCCGAGTTTATGGAATCCAACTATAAACTAATTCATCCTACTCATTAACCCTCTGTCTTAAGTGGGGAGTGGGCAGATGCAATTTGAACAGAAGGGTCTATTTGGGTCTTAGACCTGGTTGAAAGACTACAAAACTGCTGCCGGAATCTCCTTGCAAGAGAAGACAGAATACAAGTTTGAATACATTGTCACTGCATGAATACATAGCTTCCACAGCAGACCTTATAGGAGAAGAGTTGTGTTAGTCTATGGAAGCCAACAATCAGGAGGAGCCTGGTAGCACCTTTTCCAACTAACACATGTTATTAAAAGGCTTTTGTGAGCTGCAACACAGTTCATAGACATAGGAGGAGCAGGTGAGATTCAGAGCTTTGGATCATTGTCTAGTCCTGGACCATTTAGCCAAAAAACTCCCTTTCCAGCCTTTCTGGACTTCAAATCAGCTTTTGATTTGATATCAAGGGAGAGGCTAAGGGGGAAAGTAAGAGGGGAAAGAAAGATTGTTTCTTCTTATCCAGTCTTTATTTTAATATCTCACTGAGAGTTAGATGCCCATTGAGAGTTAGATACATTCTAGCCCCCTTAAATTTCAATTTATATATAAATGCATTAATTCAGCCTCTTCAATCTTTTGCTCATCGCTCTCTAATGTTAGCAGATCATGCAATTCCAGCTCTGATACATGCAGATGACATAGTAATTTTGTCTGTTTCCCAGGTAGGGATGAGAAGGGCATTGAGGGTTGAGTCCTGTGGGGCTTTATATATAATATCCCTCTACGCCAGCACATACTGTATGCTCCATATCTGTGGAGTTCCTGGGCCATATGGTCCTCTGTTGCTCTCTTTACAGGGAAACATGGATGACACTTCCTTTGAGATCTGTAGTAGAGTGTCCTGAAAGGTTGAAATGTTCTGCTATTATTTTGTTCTTTTTTGAGTCCTGATGTCAAACCTGTGTCCTTTAATTCTTTCCAACCTCTCAAGACACTTTTTCCAAGTCTAAAAGACATTTTTCTAAAAGTGATCATTTTGGGAGGAAAAAGGACCATAACAACAACAACAACAATTGATTAAATTTATATGCTGCTTATATGGAGGTGACGGACTCGACCGTGGGGGAGCTGGGGGTGGCGACGGCTGACAGGAAGCTCTGGCGTGGGCTGGTCCATGAAGTCACGAAGAGTCGGAAGTGACTGAACGAATAAACAACAAAAATATGCTGCCTGACTCCCAGCGACCCTGGGCAGTTTACAATTGTTAAAACATTTCAAAAACAAAGAACAACACAGAAAACATAAAAACAGCACAAGGCAAAGGGACAACAATGGCAGAGGGGAACAGAAGGGAAGAAAGGGGCATCAATTGTCATCTCCAAAGGCCTGGGCAAAGAGCCAGGTCTTTAAAGCCCTTTGAAACCTCAGTAGGGTGGGAGCCGTTCGAATTTCGGGGGGGACCTCATTCCAGAGGGCAGGCCCTGCTGCAGAGGTGGTGTACTTCTGGGGTCCTGATAGGTGGCACAGTTTAATCGATGGAACCCGGTGCCCTAATCCCCAACCCATGGAGCCACGCCGTGGTCGATGGTATCAAAAGCTGCTGAGAGATCAAGAAGCACAAGGATGGATGCACCACCGCTATCCCAGCTCCGCCATAGGTCATCAACAAGCGTGACCAGAGCTGTCTCAGCACGAAATCCTGGCCTGAAACCTGGCTGAAATGGGTCTAGATAATCTGTTTCCTCCAGGGTTCTCCTCATCTGCAGACTGACCTCCTTCTCAACAGCCTTCCCCAAGAAGGGAAGGTTGGAGACTGGTCGATAGTTATCGAAAACTGTTGGGTCCAAGGACGGCCTCTTGACATACCCCTTCCCCAGCCTCCCTGCGTTCGCACGCACTCCACATGCTGTTTCCCCGGCTCACGCTGCACCACAGCACCCCTCCCCCAACTCGTGTGCAAAGCCTGAAAGCCTGTAACGACTCCCAGATGGCAACAGCCCCCCGTCCCCTGGGCTCTCGGCTGGTGCAAAACCCGAAACCCAGGTGGGGACATTTCCGAGAGGGGAACTCCCCCCTCTGGGCCCAACCAGGTCTTGGTAAAACATGCCAGGTCGGCGCCCTCCTCCAAGACAAGATCATGGATGAGGGCAGCCTTGTTACACCTCAGCCTGACATTCAAAAGCAGCAGCCAAAGTCCAGGGCCACCAAGGATCCGGTTGCCTGGCACAGAGGGTAGAAGCCGAGAGCTGGACCAATGGGATGGAATGTGAAGGTGACCTTGGAAGACAGGGGGTGGGAGGGAAAGATGCCACCGAGGGAATGAAAAGGGAAAGGAGCCCGCAACAGAGTAACGGCCAGAGAAAGAAACTCAGGAAGGACCCGTCCTAACTACTCAGGCAGTAAATAGGGAGGGTGGGAGGTTTGTACTTCAGACTTGCAAGATTCTGTTAATGTAGCCTTACAATAAAGTAGAATTAGCTCATCTAGTCGTGTTTCCTCTCTGGTCTACCTGGGAGGCCTGACATCCGCTTTCAAACAGCGGACCCGGTGTCCCCGAGTGCGGCCCGCCCTCAGATTCCCACCATATCTCCCTCTGCCCATCATCGTGGAGATGGTCCACCCTCGCAGCACCCCCGTCCACTCCCACCCCTCACATCCTCCTCCCAGGCCCAAGGACACATCATCAACCTCACCCAGCCACCACACACAAAACTAAACCCAAAGCCCTGGCAGCCCACCCCACCCACCCCAGTAGTGGGGTAAAACAGGGCAGCACCCCTGGATTTCCACCCCACCCAACAACATCCAGGGGGGCCAGATCAGCCACACCTCCGCAGGTCAAATTAACAACATGATTGAGCAAGAGATTGCTGAACTCACATACATCAAAAGGTTTCAGGCTATCTCAAAAGGTCTCAACAAACACAACAGGTCTTTAAGATATTACAACTGTTAATTAATAAGGTACTTGTAATCTGTCTCACATGTAACCTGCATCTGCATAACCAGCCTGCAGTATCTTCCCCTCCCTTTCCCTCCACACCTCACCCCAATTTAAATCCTACAACAGTTTAGCTACTCCATGCATCTGATGAAGTGAGCCGCATCTCACAAAAGCTTCTGCTTTATTTGTTGTTTGTTATTTGGAAAAGATGTTATGAAACGCCCCCTGATTTTTAGCCTCCACAGCAGGGAGTCTTTGGCGCCTTCAGTCTCCACTGTCATTCTGGACACAGCCCTTTTCTGGCAGAGGAATTAGAAAGGAAGACTTCGGCATGACCCAGTCAGGGTAGGCTGAGCTACAAAGTGTGGTTCCATTTGCTTGTGCGTTAACTGTGACAAGAGTTTCTTCTACCGCAGGTATGTCTTTATTTGCCAGCGCTAAAACATTTAATTTATCCCCAATAACTGGGGCTATGCAGGTTCCACATATTTAAGCATTCACTGACAGGACTTGGGTTTTGTTTTTTTTTGCCTTTCCCGCTATTCTGCTTAAATTCACTTTTCTTTACAAGTGGTGTGGACACTTTTTCAATGCTGCATTCATTTTCCCAGGCTTACATTTGGTGTAGAGCACAATACACAAATGTAATGAATACATTACAAAAATTCAGTTGTGGTGTTTATGGCCTGAAAACAGTCTCATGTTTCTTCCACTTGTACCTTCCCAGGGAAATGTGGGTTGGCCTTAACTGCTCAGAGCCTGGGGGGGTGGCTGAGGGGGGAGCTCAGCTGAGGCTCTCATGCTCACCATAGATGACGTCTTGGCGCTTCATGACTTCCTTCTTGTGCTGCTGCAGGAAGCTGTTGTCAACTGCCAGACTCCAGGAATCAGCATCAAAATCCTTCTCATCCATCTCAAAGTCGCTCATCAACTGGCTATAAACGACTTCAGCTCCTGGGGGAAGAAAGTGCAGGGATGCGTCTGTGCAAGTGTGCAGTGGAGGGAGAATGATGCAGATTTAGGCAAGGTGGAGGCATCAAAAACAAAGCCAACCCAGGTGTGCTTGCAGAAAAGAACCCTGCCGCTCCTTAGTACCCGTGGGATGCTTGAAACTATCCAGCTCACAATACACAGCAAAACCAATGCATGTTTTTTTTAAAAAAAAACGGGGCTTCAATTGGATGGGTGCAACCACCATTTTGACTTTTCTAACCCCCCATCCACCCCCAGATGCCCCTGGCTGTCTGGGTCCTTGGCTTTGGGTCCAAGACTCTCTGGATTTCAGGAAAAAGCCACAAGGAGACAGTGGCTCCGCATGTTTCCTCCTCCAGCCTTCATCCAGGAATCCTCTGATGGTAAGCTGCACAACCTATGGCTGCGAGAGCTGGACCATAAGGAAGGCTGAGCGAAGGAAGATCGATGCTTTTGAACTGTGGTGTTGGAGGAAAATTCTGAGAGTGCCTTGGACTGCAAGAAGATCAAGCCAGTCCATCCTCCAGGAAATCAAGCCAGACTGCTCACTTGAGGGAATGATATTAAAGGCAAAACTGAAGTATTTTGGCCACGTAATGAGAAGACAGGATACCCTGGAGAGGATGCTGATGCTAGGGAAGGTGGAAGGCAAAAGGAAGAGGGGCCGACCAAGGGCAAGATGGGTGGATGATATTCTGGAGGTGACGGACTCGACCGTGGGGGAGCTGGGGATGGTGACGGCCGACAGGAAGCTCTGGCGTGGGCTGGTCCATGAAGTCACAAAGAGTCGGAAGCGACTGAACGAATAAACAACAACACAGCTGCACAAAAAGCCAACTTGGCTGTTGAAAGAAAACAGCCCAGGATCAGGGATGCCAATGTACCCAAGGCGTCTGTCTCAGCTACTGTGCGTCAATGGGGAAAGATTCTATTTCTCCCTTTCTGAAGGAGGTGCGCCATGCTGGGTGAGAGGATGCCCCTGGCAATTTGGAGAGAATGACTGAGATCTGGCTTGTCATCAGAGTTGGATGCAGGGTGATCTGCAAACTATTGGTAAAGGTAACCATCAATCGTCAGTCCTAAGAATCGGTTAAGAGTGGAAGGGAGGCAGAGCAGAACAAGGGTGATCAATGGCCTGGAAGCGCAATCCTGCAAGGAGGGATTGAGGGAAGTGGGGATGTGTAGCCTTGAGAAAAGACAACATGGTGGATCTCGACAGCATTTTCTATGTACTGAAGAGATGCAGCACAAAAGAAGGACATCGTTCCAGAAGGCAGGCCATTAAACAGTGTTTTATATTACAAGAAGGCAGATTCTGACTGTGGGGATCAGAGACCCAAGGAGGCGGCGGCTAGACACAGATGTGTTCAAGCAGAGGTTGGACAACCTTCTGTTGGAGGTCTACGCAGGGGTCCCCAACCTTTTTGGTGCCAGGGACCAGTTTCAAAAGTCGATTTTTTTGCAGACCAGGGGGGCGGGGTTTCCAGGATTTCCGCAAACCGGGGGTGGCGGGGTTTGTGGGCGGGAGCCAATCGTGTGCACCGGGGGCGGGGTTTGTGGGCGGGAGCCAATTGCCCGGAAAGGGGCGGGGTTTGCGGGCAGTGGGCCACGGCCCACAGGTTGGGGACCCCTGGTCTACAGAACAAGGGTCCCTTCTAAGTCTAGGATTCTAAACTACTGAAATTAAAAATGAAGCAAGGAAGCAAGATTCCAGCACACTGGGTTTCTATAGATACCACCTCTGCAATCTTCTATTTTTCCCCAAAGGCCTTCCCTAGGAAATGTTCGGAGTCTTCTGCTGCAATATTTCTTTGCATTATCTGTTAGTACTCTTCCCGAACAGACTTTCTAACACCCTAGAAGGCAGAAATATCATTCAAAACAATATTCCTAGGTTAATGGGTTGAAAGCAACAGAATGAAAGTAAACAGAGACAAGTGCAGAGTTCTTCACTGAAGAAACAAATGCAGAGTTATAGTCATAATCATGGGCTGGAAACTGAATATGAGCCAACAGTGTGATGTGGATGCCCAGAAGTTTAATGCAATTACAGGCTGCAACAATAGAAGTATGATTTGTACCTCAAAGGAAGTAATACTTTCTATTTATTCTGCTTTGGTCTGACCTCCACTCAACCCCAGGACCGTTCTGGGTTCCATATTTCAAGGAAGATTCAGACCAACTGAACAGGTTCAGGGAAGAGCAACAAGGATGATAAGTCTTATGAAGAGAGACAGAAGAATCTGGGAATGCTTATCGCTGAGAAAAAGAGACTGAGGGAGGCGAGAAATTATATCCCTCTTCAAACATGAAAGTATGCCATGCAGAAGAAGATCACAAGCTGTTCTCTATCGTTCCAGAGTGCAGAGCACAGAATAATGGCTTGAAGTTACAGGAAGTTAGAGCAGCAAAGGAGAATGCCCCGAAACGAGCCTTCGGGGGGGGGGGGTCTCCCCTCCTCTGGAACAGTTTGCCCCCTGAGGCAAGAGAAGTTCCCACTTTCCTGGTCTTCTGGTAGCTTGCAAAATGTTGGGTGCTGTAAAGCTCCTGGTGCTAGTATTGCTATTACTACATTGCTACTATGTTATTATGTATTGTATTTCTGTTACTGGATGTTACTATTATTGTAACAGCTGCAGCTTTTGTACATTGCTTAGAACAGCCTTGAATGAAGAGGTTTATAAATGCACAAATAAATAAAAGGCAGATTCCCATTATATGCCTGGAAGTTTTTTCTAGCAGTAAGAGCTGTTTGATGGAAGAACAGTGACCCAGAAACATGGCAAGCTCCCCTTCATTGGACGTATTCAGGCACAGGTGTTTGGGATACTTTAATTGGGTTTCCCGCCCTGATCAGGGGTGGGCCAGATGACCTCAACTGCCCTTTCCAACTCTAGGGTTCCACCCGCTTTCCTCCCATGTGAAAAAAAAATCCAGATTCACACCCCCAGTATTTTCTGAACTATCTCTTTGAATTTGCTGAAGCACATCCAAATAACCACAGTTGCCTGTGTGTGTTCCCCCTCCCTTCTCACCTTCATCAATGAGGGATTCTACTGACAAGGTTCGGTTGCGCATGTTCAGGGAATCGGTGGACTGAGAGAGGATTCTCCGTATGCCTAGCGGGGATTCATCGTTGAACGTCCTGAATGGGAAAGCAAAAATCGTGACCGCGAGAGACTGGAGCTTGCCCTAACTAGGTACCTCCCAGGCACAGTGGATTAAACTCCTATCCTCTCCAGCCAACAGGCAGCTGTTCTGGAGGACGCCAGTTGGAGAAGAATGATCAACACACCTGCATCCCAACCTTTGGCCCAAACTTTCAGGGCCGTCCACAGATACGTGTTTTCCCTGAATTTTATATACAAACCAGCTCTTCGAAGTAGATTAACTTACCCTGCGATGTTTGTAGTGGAGACACTTTTGGAAAGGGACAAGGTGGGACGGCCTCTGCGTGGTCCGAGCAAGGTCTGCCGAAAACTCTCTGATGGGTAAATGGCAGAATTGGGACGCTCTCTCGTGATGGCTGAAAAATACAAACAGAGATCCAGCGAGGGTTAGAGGGCACACTTCTGTTATTTTGAAACCCAGCCATTCTGCATTTTTCAGGTTTGAAAAAGATACTCTGGATAACCATTAAAAAATTGTGCTGTGGTTCAAGAAAACCTGGATGGAACCCTTCTCCTGCTCCGTACCCAAGCAGAGCAATCCTGAAGATGTGGTTAAAAAAGGAAAGACACACTGGCACATAGAAGTCAAGATTATCTTGAGAGCTGATGGAAATGGAATTCAAGTTAGAGCAGCAAAGGAGAATGCCCCGAAACGAGCCTTCGGGGGGGGGGGTCTCCCCTCCATCAGAATTCATTCTACCTGAGCACAGAAAGAGCACTTCTGTCTGTGCTCCTGCCCTCTGAAGATGCTGGCCACAGATGCTGGCGAAACGTTAGGAACCACAACTTCCAGAACACGGCCACACAGCCCGGAAGACCCACAACAACTATCAATTCAAGGCCCAACTTCAGATTTAAAAGGGATGCAAGTTCAAGAATGTAGATTAAACCCCATTCTCATTCCTCCCAGCCGCAGTCTCTTCAAAGAGAGAAATCGCTCCCTGCAGCTAGTTTCCTGCCCTCTGCGTGCTGGACTTTGCAAGCACGGAATTCCCAGCCCCACTCACTTTTATTCCGGAGGGACACCGTCTGCAACGCCGAACTGTTCTTCAGCAACGCGGCCTTTTGCTGCTGCAGTCGGGAGGGGGAGGGCAAGAGAAGGCAGAAAGAAGAAATAAAACGATAAATAAAAGGGCAATAAAACTCCGATCAAGGGCAGACAAGAAGCTTGGAAGGTCCTTGTCCGTTTTTCAGTGATTATCTTAGGAAGAGAAACAGTCCTTCATTAAATTCCTGTCCCCATTTTCTGTCTGGGGGGTAGTGCTCTTCTAAAATATTGTAGATGTAGATTCTCACATGCTATCTCTCAGGCCCAGCCTGTCTCTCAGCCCTTACTCCTCCAGACCAACCTTCTTCCTCCTAGGTCATCTGGAAGCTCCCTGGACAGAGATTATCTTTTTAAAAATTCTGTGAATTGCCAAATGAATTATCCAGCCTTTCCCATCCCGGCACTTTCCAACAGCTTGGGGCTCCCGGCCAGCAGAGGGGAGGGTGGCCCTGTGCTAATGATGATCGAAAGAGCAATGAAACCCACTTTTTGAAATTCCTGTCCAGTCTTTGTCAAGCATTCTCTGAGTCCAGGGTCATCTTTCAAGCTTTTCCAGAGGGGCTTGAAACTTGAGAATGTTTTTAAAGGCAGAAGTTGAGTTGCCCAGGTCAGATCAGGTCAGGGCAAGGTAACGAGAGGCACAGAGTGCAGTCCCCGCATGGCTGCCAATTCTCCTTTCTGGCCAGCCCAGCCCAGCCCAGCCCCTGCACCCCCTCACCTTCTGCTTGACTTTGGTGCAGTTTGGCAGGCTGTCTTTGCAACGGTTGTGGATGGTCACGTTGCAGGCTGGGAAGGAAAAGCAGAGGCGGGTTGAGAAAGGGAGAGACTAGAGTGGACATGGAAATACATCAACTGCACGCGCATGCACACACACACACACACACACACACACCCCTTGGCAGTCTTGGCTGATCTCAAGAAGCTGGACTTGATTGGCAGGGGGGTGGGAGACCACCAGGAAATCCCAGGGCCATAGGTTACACTGGGAAGTCAGAAAAACATCCCGGAAGAAGATAAAGGCAAACCACTTCTGTATTATTGCTATAGATGGGTCCACGCAGTCTCCTGGATCTGAAGGAGACTTTGCCTTTAGATATAAAAACACAAATACCCCCTTTCCCCCCAAGCAGGTTAGCCAGAACTGGCTCCCAGGGCCAGAACAGAATTATGAGGCTGGTTGGCTAGATCCACACAACCTGCTAGTTCAGGATAAAATGGCCCCTGTATTTGGCATCTTGTGGGAACCCAGCCGTTGTTTTTACATCTTATGTTAGACCAAGGGTCGGAAATGGCGGCTCGCGAGCCAGATGCGGCTCTTTGGCCCCTTGAGTGTGGCTCTTCTGCAGCTGAACTCACCCCCGCCCCTTCCACGCGATTGGATCCCGCCCCCAAACTCTTACACTCTTACGCGCTCTCGCTCTCCAAGGCCGAGGCCACCCGCAGCCGCCCACACCTCGCGCATGGGGTTCTGCTGAGTTGCATTCTCCCCCACGTAGAAGCGGTGCCTGGGCCGCCTCTCGGGATGGGGCGCCCAGCCCGGCTGCGCTCTCTTGGCATCTCGGGCGACTGTAGCGACCGGAGGCGGCCAAGGGGAGAACAGGTGGCTCTTCGCCCTCGGTGCGCCGCGGGGCCAGACAAGCCTCCGGCTGCTGCTTCCTGCGCCCGTGGCCTCTTCGCTGCCGCCGCCGCCCGCTTCGCCTCTGCCACTCTCCGCAAAGCTCCCGGTTGATCTTAATGTTTCCTTTTCCTCCCCTTCAATATGTTCCAGCAAGTGAGGGGGAAGCGGAGAGCGGCAGAGGTGAGGCGGGCGGCAGCGGCAGCGAAGAAGCCACGGGCGCAGGAAGCAGCAGCCGGAGGCTCGTCTGGCCCCGCGGCGCACCGAGGGCGAAGAGCCGCCTGCTCTCCCCTTGGCCGCCTCCGTTCGCTAGTCGCCCTGGCATCTCCCTTTGGCCTACCGTCCGTGGCCCCTGCCCCCGCCCCAGCGCCCAGCCCTGTCCCCCCCGCCTCTCTCCCTGCAGGCGGCGGACAAACTCGGCGAGGAACCCCGCGATGGTGGCTTCCCTCCCACACGCACGCCCAGGCTCGGCTGCGGAGCTCAGCTCAGGAGAGGCGGCGGGAAGGAGGGAGCGTCGCGGAGCATGTGCAGAGGGCTCCGCTGGGCGCCGCAGCGTTCCCGGGCAGGTGCGCGTGGCCGGGTCGGGGATCGCGGCGCCGCTCGTTTGGGAAGCGGCTACGATCCCGAGGTGGGCTGGGAAGGGGGAGGAATCGCATCTGCGGGGCTGTGATTTGGATCTCTCCCTCTGCCACTTCGCAGATGCCTTGGGTTGTGTGGGTGGCCCCGGCCTTGGAGAGCTGGGGTGCAGCGGGATGGGAGCGTCGCCGGCGGCCCGCAAGGACCGGCCATGGAAGGTGAGTGAGGGCCGGGGCGGCCGGCCAAGCGCAGCGCAGCCCTGTATCTTACCCTTCCACGCGATTGGATCCCGCCCCCAAACCCCGCCCCTTCCACGCGATTGGCTCCCGCCCGTAAACCCCGCCCCCTTCCACGTGATTGGCTCCCGCCTGAAAACCCCGCCCCCTTCCACGCGATTGGCCCCCACCCGCAAACCCCGCCCCCTGGCTCTCGAGCATGTCAAAATGTCCTCGAGCATGTCAAAATGGCTCCCGGCATAAAAAAGTTTGCCGATCCCTGTGTTAGACCATCATGTTAAGTCATAATTAGATGCACTTCTTTGGGCAGAACAAGTTCTGCCAACACAGCCTTACCATCCTCTAATAAAACTTTAAGTAAGAAATAGAACAATTGACTGTTCCTGTTCCCACTATCAGCAGGACAAGAGCAAGAAAACACACACGAAACATAGGGCAGTTCTTTCTGCCAAGTAAGACTTTGGGTCATCTAATCCAGGCTGTTTCATGTATCCCACTAAGACATAATGCAGATTGCTGGATTTGGGCTTCATGTCGCTCTCTGCTAAGCCAATTGTGGTTTGTAAACCATGATTTATGGCTTAGAGCATTGTGTGAACGCAGCCTGTTTGTCTTAATTCAACAAACCACGTTTTTAAAATAAATATAATTTAGTGTGATGTGTGAAGAAGGGCTGACTGGAAGCTGCTGAGATTTAACAGAGCCTTGTACAAGCAAAGCTTTACCACAGGCTTGCGGTACCTCCCCGTCTCATAACTGTGGTCAAGGTACCAGGCGTGTTAAGTTCCACTGACTTCTAGAATACAGTATGACAGCTAGTACAGGACCCAGAGGGCCTGTCCAGGGATTGAAGGTGAAATTTTCTCAGTTGAGTCTCTACTTCTGTGGGAACAAATGCGAAAATGCTAGAAAGAGGATTAGAAACCAAGCTAAGTCTGGGAGGACTACAGGAAAACATGGGAAATGGGTTTAAACCTGTTCATGTCCCAACTGCTGTCCAGGCAGAACTGTGCCCAGGACTGTTGCTGAGGCCAAACCAGACTGAAATCCAGACAACAGGCTGAGAGGCTATCTGGCTGCTGGCTTCTGCAGGGAAGGGAAGCTGCTTAAGGCTGCCAGGTGAAGAGCCCGAAGACTCCTTCGTTTTCAGTGAGAGAGAAAATCCACAAAGCTACTGTGCTGTGCCTGCATCCCATGCCCGATTCTGCAGGAGACATGGTCCTTCATGCCTTCCTGCTCAGCCAACGCCCCTGGTTATGCACCTGGAAAGGGTCGGCGCGATCATGCTCTGTTGCCGGAGCTCTAGCACACGCTAGAAGAGGGCAGGGATCAGATCCCAGAGGAAACTAGCGGAACCAACTGGAGTCACCCAGTTGCCAGCACAGGGCGTGTGCTTTCAGGCCACCTCCACAATGTGCATCGACACATCCTCATTCCTTGCACCCAGTGTCTTGAGATGGAATAAGAGGGAACACACCACTTCCAGAGTGTAGTACCTTAAATCTTCCTTAGGCATGCTGGGGGCATGCAGACGTGTGCTCAGGAAATGCTTAGTGGGCTGCTTTTGTGCTGGGACAAGGTGGCTGTTCGCATTTACCCAGAGCAGCTCTATTGTCTGAACTGGCTGCTCATCTGTTGGCAGGAGAATAGTCCTTGGCTGTGCGATTCCTTCAGAAAGCAGCAGCCACTGACATCATATTCAGGCTAAGTTCCCATCCCAGATTTATCAAATACCCTGCCCGGGGTGGCCTGGTTCCATCCTTCATGGACAGGGTCCGCAACGTGCCCTCTCTGTTTGGAAATATGTTTGGAAAAGCCAGCTGTTCTCTCAATATGTCATTATTGAGTGAACAGCTGGCTTTTCCAAACATATTTCCAAACAGAGAGGGCACGTTGCGGACGCTGTGCATGAAGGATTGCCAACTGGCAGGGCCCAGGAGGAGGGCCTTCTCTGCCGTGGCACCCGCCCTTTGGAACAACTTACCCCCAGAGGTAAGACAGGCCCCCACTCTCCCGGCCTTCCGGAAGGGGGTGAAGACATGGTTATGCCACCTCGCCTGGGACGGGAGTGGGGATAGTCACTCACGGGGGTGGCTGGCGCCGTGATCGTGCCAAAATAACAGCATATGCCCATCTTGAATTTTTATATTTTATATTTTTGTATTTTTAGATTAGTATCTAGTGTGTGTGTGTGTGTGTGTGTGTGTGTGTGTGAGAGAGAGAGAGAGAGAGAGAGAGAGAGAGAGAGAGTGTGTGTGTGTGTGTCCCAGTATCAGAATCCCAAATTAAGAAATCTTTCAGTCAGTTGCTAAAAAGATTCATTTATTAAGGACCAGAATACATGAGGCAAATGCAAAGCTTCAAATGGCCAAATTGGCACGCATAATTCAATATCAAGAACATCCCTCTGACATTATTTGCTATCTAATTGAAAACAAGCTAGTTCCCACTCCAGTTCAACCCCCTCCCATCAGAACGCTTGTTAACAGTCCAGGTGCCTTATCGCAGTTCGTGCAAAGAAAACAGCCAAGGCAGGAATGTCAAGGGGGGCGAGCGGCTTGTTCCAATTAGCAAGGCTTTTGGCACAAAAGCAAACACGATTCAAATTCTACAATGCTTGACACGTGTACCTATGAAAGCATGACAGGCGAACGGAGTTAAAGTAGAGGGAGACTGACTATATATATATATATATATGTGTGTGTGTGTGTGTGTGTGGGTGTGTGCGCGCGCGCATATATAAAATAAAAAAGGTAAAGGTTCCCCACACAGTCGTGTCCAACTCTAGGGGCCGGTGCTCATCTCCGTTTGTTAGCCAAAGAGCCAGCGTTGTCCGAAGACGCTTCCACGGTCATGTGGCCGCTGTTACCTTCCCACCGAAGTGGTACCTATTCATCTACTCGCATTTGCATGCTTTCGAATTGCTAGGTTGGCAAGAGCTGGGGCGAGTGCGGGAGCTCACTCCATCATGCGGGGCTAGGGATTCAAACCTCCGAACTTGCGATCTTCCGATCGACAAGCCTGGTGTCTTACCCACTTATATATATTGAGGTTTTATTGTAGTGTTTTTAATAATTGTTATTTTATTGTTGTAAGCTGCCCAGAGTCGTTGTGTACAAGATGGGCGGCCAAGAAATTTGATCGATCGATCGATCAATCAATCAATCAATATTTGGAACCACAAATATTCCACATCCAAACCCATCTGAGGCTAGCCACCATGTGTGAAACCAGCCATACTGTTGAGGCCTTACAAATTTAGGACCAGGCAGAATGTTACTCGAGATACCTCCTGGAAGCCAGCCGTCTCTCCATAAAGTCCACCAAGATCTACTAGAGCCAACAGTTCCCTCCACCCACCCTCAAAAGCAAAAGAAAGTTGATGGGCTAAACTGGCACCTTGCCTACAGCAGGGCCCAACCTGCAGGCTCAGAGAAGGCTTTTGAGGCCAAGCTGTTGGCTCAGAGGAGTTTCTCAGGAAGAACCCAGTGAGAAGCATCTTTTGCTACAGGCCGTTCTTTCGATGCTCTGCTCAGATGGGCCATGCTGCACCTTCCACAGCACCAGTTACTGGCCTAGGGCAGACATTCCCTGTCCTGCTTCTGCAGTGTTCGCAGAAGCAGGGGCAACCCCCGCCAATCAGCGCCGCCGCCGTTCCCCCCATCAGCGCTTCCGGGTTTGCGCGCCACACCCCAGGACACCGCAGGCAACATAATAGTGTGTCACGACACACACTTTGGAAAGCTATGTTCTATCCCCTGCCGTGGAAGCATAGTTTTCTTTAAGGACTCCCAGCCTGTTATTGCCAACAGGAAGAGTCCTGTATTTAATTTAATTTAAGCCAACTAAGAGCATGTCTGCACCCCACACCTGAATCAGCTTCAAACTGTTTCTCAATCATCTTGGTTTCAAAGCCATGAATTCTGGGAAAAAACTCCTGCAAACTGGGTGTTGAATGAAAATTCTGTAAGTTCAAAGTAGCTGACTTGGAAAATGTGTTGTCCCAAGCAAAACAACTACTTCATAACTTGGTTTCCTTAGAAATGTCTAAGGAAAAATGAAACTTAGAACAGGATTTTCTGTTTCAGCCTACAGTTAGAGATCCCGAATTCCTACTATCTCCTTAGGGAAAACTGTAACTGGCAATCCAATTTGATTTCACTTCCAAACTACAGTACCTTCATTTGTACTTTAAAGGGCAACAATGTAGATCAAGAAAGTCAGTCTGGAATTCAGATCCCAACCCACTAGTTCAAAAAATTAAGACTTTCCATGATCCCCAGGGTCCAGTCCATTTCTCATGTCTGGGGAACCTGTACTTTTTCTCCAGTACCCAGAATATGACTGACTGTCTCACTTCTCCATTTGTAGTCTAAAGAAACACAGCATCTTCTCCAACTCAGTGACTCAGAGAACACTGAGAAACACAAGGGTGGCAGGAAGTGATCTGAACAGGAAGAGAATTTGACTGTTCAAAGAGTCATTTCCTGATTATGTCTGTACTCGGGAAAGGAAGGGAAGGGAAGGGCAGGAGGGGAGAGCTGCAGACATTTTGTAGATTTTTAAAGAAGCAGCTGCTGCGGATGCCAGTGTGCACCGAGAGGGTGGGAGGATATGGATTGGATTGTTTGTTTCTAGAATGGAGAGAGGCTTGAGCTCGATTTCTTCACAAATCATTTTCCCTCTCTCAAAAGCCCCACATTCATTAGAGCTGCTTGCTAATATTCTGGGGAGAATCTCACTGAGGATGTCACATAATCAAATAGACCTGCTGGTTCTAGTCCGTGAGAGCGGCACCAGCGGCATACAGGGGGAAAAAACACCACTCGGTGCTCTGAAGAAACAGACCCTACACGCAAGGGCTCCTGGTGGGACCAGCCAGAAGGCACTGCACAGCCCTGCTTTATCTCCTGAGAAAACAAAGAGACAGAACCTGCTGAAATCCTAGAAGAATTGCAATGCTGGGACCCCTCTTGCCAAGATAAAGACCCCCTTGAGACGAATTTGATTTCATGAACATGATCACGTAGCACTCTTGGCAACCAAACCATAGTTTTGCCTTCCTCTGGGATGTTTCTATGCCTACCCAGTCTATCCTCCAGCCCTGGATTTTCTGGTGGTCCCCCATCCAGGTTCAATTTGCTTAGCTTTTCAAGTTCAGCCAAAGCTGATTATGTACTGCCACCTAGCTGGGCTTAGTATAAATACTTGTTATTTTTAAACTTAACAAAGTACAATCAACATATTTAAAAGCCCACTAAACCAATTCCTTAAGGGGCCATCTTCAATTGATACGCTGTTTTCAACTTTAAAAGCAGTCTGACTTCCTTCTAAGCTTTCTTCCCTCTTGGTTCACTGATCAGAACTAAAGCTTTCAGAATCGTCAGCAACAAAAGTAGCTGGTTCAGAAAACCACCTAGACAGCAAAAGAGGAAGTGATGTCATGCTCTTGTTGCGAAGGAAGAAAAGATGAGATTGGGGAAACCCATTCCCCATTAGGGGACACAACTCCAAGCAGTAAAAGGGAAGTGAGAATATCCTTGCAAAGCCACTCCCGCCCTACAGGGTCAAATGTACCGAAGGATGGCCAGAGGATAGGAAGTTTCCTGGTTTACCACTCTCTTGCCTCGGCCACCAACTCCCTTAAACAAGGTCTCTCTGGGCTTTTCCACACTGCCAAGCCCTCCACTCATCCCTGAGTTGGCATAAAGCCGTACTGGCATGACGTCTGCTGCTCCTACTGCCTCTCTTCCCAGTCACCGCCAGTCCTCTGAACTCCAAGGTGATGAATGACAAGCAAGGCCTGACCAATCTGAAACACGCTGAGGCTGCCCCTTGGTGCCCGTAGCTTCCACTGCAGCGAAGGATGATTTAAGGCCACCTCACTCATGGCTGTGAGGAGGTGAAGGCTTGATGAGAAAAGAGGGATTTAAGATTAGATGGATTCCTGTGCTGGGTGGGGGAGTAGACCAGATGATCTTTTAGATCTCTTCTGCGGTTATGAAGGCAACCCCATGCAGCATCGTTATGCAAGGGGAAAGTTCTTCCTCCCTCCCTCTCACTGAAGACCGGGGGGGGGGGGGGGGGGGAAGAGGAGGAACCTGAGACAGATCCAGGACTGTCAAAGCTAGATGTCTCCAAATAAGACATGCTACAAGCCAGTCCCTCTCACACAAACTCCCAGTTCCGTAAGGGACACAGACAAGGTTCATGGCTTAATCTCGTGATCATATTCACGCATGCTAAGAGCAAGATCCAGAGGAACATACTCGATCTTCCGCATGTACTTCCACAAAGGTATTGAGACATGACAGGAACTGTGCTGTTGACCCAGTTCTCACCACATGCACAACCCAGCATCCCCTGCCCCCCCTCCTGCCCCCTCCTTGCCTGGCTGCATTCGCTGGGGGGAGGAGAGTGGCCGGGGCATTGGGGCCCTCCAAAGGCAACAGCACCCAGGAGGAGGAGCTCAAGAGACAGGCATGGGTGGCAGTTCTTACCAGCCAGGAAGCTGCCCACCCTGCAACGCCAGTGCAGCCCAAGTATCTCCAATCATTAAGCAGAAATTTTCTACCTGGAGATTATGAGTAGCTTAGTTGGAAGAAAGTCAGCATATTTATTTGTTTGTTTGTTTATTTCTCACATTTATATGGCTCCCCATCTCACACGAGGCGACTCTGGGCACCATACAATTCAATAAAAACAGTGAATAAGTAAAAAACAATTGTTATAAAAAGATAGAAGTAATTATTAAAAGAAGAATGTATAAAAAAAATTAAAATATAGTCAAAGGGGTGCAGTCACTCAGCATGGAAGCGTCCTAGGTCAACACACCTGAACCAAAAGCAACCCAAAGGTCACAGAGGGGACGCCCAGAGAGCTTTCCCAAAGCGGTGGAGGGAGGCCACGCCAGGCCTGGGCCACAGATGGGAAGGCTGCTGCCAAATGCTTGCCTTGGCCGCCCTGCACACGTGCACAGGCAATACTCAGCAAACCTGTGGCTAACTGGAGCAGACAAACCAGCGTTGGGCCACCATCCACATAAGCAGCTCTTGCACTAATCACTGGTACCAGATTTGAGGGCAATAGAAGCAGGAGCCTCCTTACAGGGTTGCACACAAGGCCACTTGGGCAAGGAATGTACCACTGTTATTCAGGCAGCTTCTGGTTTTCAACAAACAAAAAGAATAAAACTCTGGGACAATTCCACTTGCTACACAGTCTCAGCTCTGCAGGGTTTCAAGAAATGAATACTGCTTATCAGTTTTAATAACACTGTGGCATTTTCAGAGAGATATCTTATTTTCATTGACTTTTCAGCTGGGAAACCCAAGAGTTTTAAAGCTCGTTGGGTGCAGGATTTTCCCCCCAGCTACAATGCCTCCCCCACCTTTGGAAAAGGAAGGTTACAAGGACAGGCAACTCCAGCCATAAAAGACGCTGTCCCAGATAAGGGCAGAGAAGACAATGATGCCATTCAGCCGGACTGCAGAGGTCCACAGGACTGTTTGTTTGTTTGCACAAATACAACTTTGCCGCCCCCCCCCCCCAGCCCCAGCCGGACTCCAAGATCAAACAAGGGGAAATCAGCAAAATCTGGCTGCAGCCCAATTGGGAAATAAGAACAAGAAAGGAGGGGCCACAGGCCAAGCTCTGGATCTCTTGGGATACTGCAGGGTTCCCACCTAGACAGACCTAGTCCTGTATTTTGGATATTTTCATAGACTTTTCAGCTGGGAAACCTAAGAGTTCGTCTTGTCCCGACCACGTCCGCCCGCCCCACCCGATCATGCAGGGAGGGCATGCTTCGGATCCCTTCATTAAAAGAGTTCCATCTGGCGGGGTCCAGGAGGCGTGCCTTCTCTGTAGTAGCACCCGCCCTGTGGGATAACTTGCCCCCTGAGGTGAGACTGGCACCCTCGCTCCTGGCCTTTAGGAAGTCCTTGAAGACCTGGCTCTGCCGCCTTGCCTGGGGTGAAGGAAAGGACAGTTCCTCCTGGGGGTGGTTGGTTTAGTGGTTTCCTCCTTGTAAGAACAGACCATCTTCTGGATTTCTGCTTTTTATTTTTATAGTAGTTTTAAATGTCTAGGTTTTATCGTTTATATTTTGATTGTAAACCGCCCAGAGTCTGCCATGGCAGAGATGGGCGGGGATAAATCTAAATAAATAAATAAATAAATAAATAAATAAATAAATAAATAAATAAATAAATAAATAAATAAATAAATATTTCTCGGTCAAACATGAATAACAAAAACTGAACAATTCCTCCATTATCCACAACAACAGTAAACCAGGTTAATGCCTACCAAACTTAGCATGTGTGTGCGTGCAGCTCTGTATCTTTAACTGGTCTACTTCAGCGTGTGGGGCAAGTATTTTAACTAAAATTCATTGCAAAGTAAATATTAATTTTGGATCAATTTCTTTAAAACTCTGGCTTAAGTATACTAAATCTGAATGAATGTGCTTCTGGGATTGATGAATTAGCCAAAAGGCCTGGTTTCACACAACACATTAAGCCAGACTCAAACACATCCCAAAGTCAAAACTAACCAGTCTTCGTACATTGTGCATATGCAGCTCCTCAGTTTGGCTCAGTATGTAGTGGGGGAAAAATCTATCAAATTTTCTGGGGGAGAATTTATTTATTATTTATCTATAACACTGAAAGCTGAGCTCAGTGCCAAATTACACGGTTTCTCCAGCCATCCCAGGATTACCTACTTCAGTCTTCATCTACAGGCATCCTCCAGATGAACTGGGATGGTGGCTGCGGAGTTGTGATACTAACAGACCTGGAGGGCTGGCCTGTTCTGAGCAGGCTTGGCTCTCGGGGTGGGGTGGGGTGTTGGATTGAGAAAGGTTCTTCTATAACCTGCTTTGTTGTTGTTCAGTCGTTTAGTCGGGTCCGACTCTTCGTGACCCCATGGACCATAGCACGCCAGGCCTTCCTGTCCTCCACTGTCTCCCGAAGTTTACTCAAGTTCGTGTTCATCACATCGGTGATGCTATCTAACCATCTCATCCTCTGCCGTCCCCTTCTCCTTTTGCCTTCGGTCTTTCCCAGCATCAGGGTCTTTTCCAGGGAGTCCTCTCTTCGCATTAGGTGGCCAAAGTATCTGAGCTTCAGCTTCAGTATCTGTCCTTCCAATGAGCAGTCAGGGTTGATTTCCTTTAGGATTGACTGATTTGACCTTGCAGTCCAAGGGACTCTCAAGGGTCTTCTCCAGCACCACAGTTCGAAAGCATCAATTCTTCGGCGCTCAGCCTTCCTTATGGTCCAACTCTCTCAGCCATACATTACTACTGGGAAAACCATAGCTTTAACTATACGGACCTTTGTCCGCAAGGTGATGTCTCTGCTTTTTAATATGCTGTCTAGGTTTGCCATAGCTTTCCTCCCAAGGAGCAAGCGTCTTTTAATCTGCTACTTGCCTTTAATTATTTTTTTATACACTGGAGTTTCTGGAAACTGAAGGAGACCTCCCTACATGCTATAGAGCTCCACTAATAACCAGCCAAACCCAGCTATAGTCTCTGGGCAAATCTCTTTGAACCAGCACAAGGACAGCCCCAGTAACCAGCCCAGTTTCCAGAGGACATGTCTGCATGCCACTGCTTGCGTCTCATTTTTCATTCACAACTGAGGCAGTCTGAGGATGGGTTTAGGTGTTCTGCTTTGGGAGTGGCAGAGAATTTGTTTCCAAAGGGCCACTCCTCCCAAGAGCCCTGGTCCCTACTTCCTCCCCTCAGGCTGTTTACAGCTCCCACACCAATCCTCACTGTTACACCCCCCTCCCCACTTTCTCAACCTCCAGCTTTTCAACAGCCCATATCTGTCAGCTGCACAAATCCGCATGACCAGTAGATGGCAGTCAGGAGATAGGAAGCTCCATCTCTTTGCTGCTGCCTAGTGGTTGACAGGTCAAGACGATCAACCCCCGCTTTCAAGGAACAAAGAGAGAAGTTCCATTGGTCAACAGCATGGCAGGAAAGGAAAAGGAAAAACGCAGGGCATGGAGTAACTGGAGCTCTGTGCATGCCACCTGGAGGCAGCTTCTCATGGGTGGATGATGCAGGGTGGGGAAGTGCTTGTCACAGTCCTTTACACGTTGTGTGCGAAAGACAAGTGGGCAGCAGTGCAGCGCAGTACGCTCGGGGGTGACGAGACTCAGGGCAGACGGTTTCCTTCTGTGATGGGAGGGGAGCACAGCAAAGCAGCCATGTGGGGGTGGCCCCAGCCTGCTTGGCTTCCCTGCCTTCCGTTCTTCCAGCTGTCAAATTTCTAATGATACTATTTTTTTAAGGCCACCTTTAATATTTTAACCTATTTCCCTGAGGTCCTTTGCCACTAGGAAAATCAGTAACTCAGAGCTACTTCTTGAAGATCCATCCCCCCAAGTCCGGTCCACCCCAATTTAGCAGGGAAGAAAAATTCCCAATCTGCTTAGCAAGAAGCTGCTGCCATGTGCTGCAGCTCACACGGAATGGGCAGCCTTCGTA
This sequence comes from Charina bottae, assembly GCA_023362775.1. Taxonomy (NCBI): domain Eukaryota; kingdom Metazoa; phylum Chordata; class Lepidosauria; order Squamata; family Charinaidae; genus Charina; species Charina bottae. Next base: position 2,918,782 of record JALMGJ010000026.1, read on the forward strand.
CACCAAGTCTGGGGTCAGGGTGCGCCCACACAGCTTCGCACCCCCTTTCTCCTGCTTGCAGAGCTGAGTCCAGGCGTCGGAACAGGCTGGGGGCTCATGGCTGGCATGGCGCAGGCTCTAATTTCAGCACAGTCTCAGAAAATACCCAAACAAAGAAAAATGAATGAGGACAAGAAACGGAGAAGGACGCACTGGGTTTCAGAGTGCCCATGAAACATTGCTTCTTATTGATTATTGATTTATTGCATTCATTTCCTCTGCTCAATACAAAGCGAAGAATCTTGTCTTACTTTGTCCCTGCAGCAAAGAACCCTGGAGATAGGCTGGCCTGAGAGCCACTGCTCCAAAACTATTCAAGGCGTTTCAGGATCAGGCAGGGATCTGAATTCATGTCTCCCTGGTCACAGCCCAGCAGGTTCACCATGACACTAACAAGCCTCTCAGTGGGATGCAAGGAGAATGGGAAAAGGGATGCCTTGCCTTGTACCCAGGAGGTACTGTATCTCCATCCACCTCTTGATCTGTGGGGGGCGGGGCTTCCCGCTGGAAGTCTTGCAGAGAGATGATGTAATGGCCCAGTTGTATTCCAGGCTTTGTGCTAACTAACCCTAACCTAACCTAAAAAGGGAAGGTGGGAGACTGGGCGAAAATTGCCCAGGATTGTACGGTCCAGGGAAGGTTTCTTGAGGAGGGGGTGCACCAGCGCCTCCTTAAAGGCAGCCGGGAATACCCCCTCACTCAAGGACGAATTAATCATCACCTGGACCCAGCCACATGTCACCTCACTAGCTGATTTCACCAACCAGGAGGGACATGGGTCAAGCTGACATGTGGTGGCGTTTACAATCCGGAGGATCCTGTCTACTTCATCAGGCGCAACAGGATCAAACTGTTCCCAGGTAACATGGTAAGTACGAGCCTCTGGCATCTCCCCAGATCTTGTCTCACTCTTGGAGTCCAACTTGGAATGAATCTGAGCGATTTTGTCCTGCAGATGCTCAGAAAACTCTTCCGAACGGCCCTGTAAATGGGTCTCCCCCTGCTCCCGACCCAAAAGCGATCTTGTAATCTTGAAAAGGGCCGTCGGGCGGCATTCTGCGGACGCAATAAGAGCGGAGAAATATTCACGTTTCGCCGCTCTTACCGCCACAAGGTAGGCCTTAACTGCGGCTCTAGATTGTGTTCGGTCAGATTCAGTCTTTGTCTTTCTCCAGCGGCGCTCTATACGTCTCTTAACCCTCTTCAAAGCCCTTAACTCTTCCGTGAACCACGGAGAGCAGCGGGCCAAGCAGGGCCGGAGAGGTCGCATAGGCGCGATCCTGTCCAGGGCTCCGGCCGCTGCCTTATTCCAGGCTGCGGCCAGGACCTCCACTGGACCGTGAAGCAAGTCCTCGGGAATAACCCCCAGCTCCTTCTGAAACCTCACTGGGTCCATCAGTCGCCGGGGGCGGACCAATCGAATGGGTCCCGCCTCCCTGCGGAGTGGGGCAGCACAAGAGAGTCTCAGGGTCACCAGGGCGTGGTCTGACCATGACAATGGGGAAAGATGTAACTCTCCCCTCAGATCACATTGCCACTGCTCAGACAAGAAAACTAAGTCTGGGGTGAGACCACTGTCACGAGTCGGGTCACGAATAATCTGAGACAGGCCCATAGCTGCCATGGTAGCCATGGACTCCCGGGCCGCCTCCGAGGACCGTCCCAGAGACGGCAGATTGAAGTCCCCCAGAACCATAAGTCTGGGGAACTCCAGTGCCAACCCCAAGACAGCCTCGAGCAGCTCGGGCAGGGAGGTTGCTACGCAGCAGGGAGGCTGGTACAGCAGCAACACTCCCAACTGCTCTCGGGAACCCAACTTGAAGAACAGGGTCTCACACCCGGTCACTTGTGGAGCAGCGCCCCTGAAGGCCACAAGGGACTCTCGGATGACAACTGCCACCCCTCCTCCCCTGCCCCGGTGTCTCGGGGTTTAGTTTATGATCTTGTATTGTGTGACTCCAGAAAAGGGTTTAATTCGGGAACCAGGTTAACTGTGTGGTGTGTACACAGCCAAGAATAATTTAGAATTACAGAAGATCACCCAGATTATCCTTCCTTAACCTGTCCTTCAGATCTGTGGTGTGCAAGACCCAGAAGTAATTGTAGAGGAGTCAGTGTGGGAACATTTGTTGTAAACTGCCCAGAGTCCATCCGGTGGAGGGAGATGGGCGGTGATAGAAGTTTGATTAATAAATAAATAAATAAATAAATAAAAACATTTCCTATGCCCTGGAATGCAATGGTGTTCCAGCCAAAGCCCATAATACTCTGTGCCAATCCTCAGAAGAGCTCTCACTTTCTGCAGTGTGGTGGCAGGTTGATGTGGGTTGGGGGCAGGGGGTACCGGCTAGATTTCCTTCGGCAAAACTGAGCAGCCTGTGGGTCCTTCCCATGCCTTCCTGTTAATCTCTGAGGCCTCCAAGGAAGCAAGCAGTTAACAGAAAGCAAACATGCTGTATCTGACCATGGTTGTTATCTTGGATTATTTCTTAACAGCACATGTTAATCCAAGTTTACGGCTGCTGAGGTGCTAAAAGTCTTTTGGCGGGATCACGTGGTTGTCTTCAGTGGGTGTGGGGGGGACTAAATGCACTCTTTCACCCCACTCAAGGGTGAGCACTTTCTGCCATTTACAGTTTCTGCTGCAACACGCTTGTCTCTGACCTGAAAAAACGATATCAGCCCTGGTCCCATTGCCTCACATTTACTGGGATTGAAAGACCCAAGTTTTAATTCAGAAGCCTTATTTATTTAACCTCAGGGTGCCCTCTATGGTGGTTTTAACTGCAAACCTTAGTAGGAGCAAATTGAGTGTCCTGTGTTGGCTAGTATAAGATCTTCTCAAAAGAGTAGTTAGTTGTTAGTTAAGAGTAGTTAGTTCATTGAGCTTAAGCACTGCAACACTGACTCCAGTGCTTAAGGTCCTGGAATAGGACTGGAGAGACAAGTGTGGAATGGAATGGAGTAAGAGAGCATATTCTTAAGATGGCTGATGAAGATATGTCTATGAAGGTTCTCAGTCATCCAGGTGGAATTGTCTGTAGCTTGAATCATGTCAACTGGATTTCTATTTTCTTAGTGGAAACGTTTCACTCCTTATCCAAGGAGCTTCTTCAGTCTGAGTAAAGTTAGTAAGGGAATCCTTAAATATGTTTCTAGGCTGGCTGTGTGACCTTGCACCTGGGGCTAGGTCATGGTTATTTTGAGATGTTTGTTTCTAAGTCCCTTTATCATCTAAAGGAGGATCGTTAAGATTACCCTGCTGCTGTTGAGCTTGTGAAATGGTCTTAATCTTCCTAGGCACAGAAGACAAAGCAGGAAGGAAGATAGGGGAAAGGTTATGCCTGAGGCCCCCACCTCTATTCAAGGAAGGATTTTCCAAGTTGGCATGAATGGATTCCTTGACCCCTCTCTCAAACCACCTATCTTCTCTGTCTAAAATGTGAACATTAATGTCCTCAAATGAGTGTCCTTTTTCCTTTAGATGAAGATAAACTGCTGACTCTGGTCCTGTGGTGTTACTTCTCCTGTGTTGGGCCATCCTCCTGTACAAAGGTTGTTTGGTTTCTCCAATGTAGAGTTCAGAGCACTCCTCACTGCACTGGATTGCATACACTACATTGCTTTCCTTGTGTTTTGGAGTTTGATCTTTGGGGTGTACAAGCCTCTGTCTCAGTGTGTTGGTGGGTTTGAAATATACAGGTATGTGGTGTTTGCCAAATATCCGTTTTATCTTTTCAGACACGCCAGCCATGTAAGGAATGACCAGGTTCTTCCGTTTACTCTGAGTCTCAGCCCTATCTGTCGCTGTTTTAGGTCTGGTAGACTTAGATTTAGTGAAGGCCCAATTTGGATATCCACAGGCCTGCAGAGCTGTTCTCAGATGCTGCTTTTCATTCTTTTTGGAATCCATGGAGGTGGGGATGGTTTCTGCTCTGTGTGACAATGTCCTGATGACTCCTAGTTTGTGCTGCAGTGGATGGTGGGAGTCAAACATCAGGTATTGATCTGTGTGTGTGGGTTTCCTGTAGATCCCTATTTCTAGCTTGCCACCGGTCCCAATGAGGACTTCACAGTCTAGGAATGCCAGTCTGTTGTCCTTGGTGTCTTCTCTGGTGAAGCTAATGTTGGCATCTATAGTGTTTATATGGTCCGTGAAGGCCTGTACTTCCTGGGCCTTGATTTTGACCCAGGTGTCATCCACATACCTAAACCAGTGGGTGGGCACCGTTCCCTGGAATGTGTTGAGTGCTTTCTTCTCCACTTCTTCCATGTATAAATTGGCCACAATGGGTGACACAGGAGAACCCATGGCACAGCCGTGTTTTTGTCTGTAAAAGTCACCTCTGTATGTGAAATAAGTGGTGTTAAGACACAGGTCCAGAAGATGGCAGATCTGGTTTGGGTTGAGATGGCTTCTCCTTTCCAGGGTGCTGTCCTCTTCTAGTCTCTTCCTGACAGCGGATAGAGCATGAGTGGTGGGGATGCTGGTGAAAAGGGAGGACACATCAAAGGAGACCATAGTTTCATCTGTATCCAGTTTCAGGATCTTTGCTTTGGAAACAAATTCTTCCGAATTATGGATGTGGTGTTCAGAGTGTCCAACTAGAGGTGCTAGTATGGTAGAGAGGTGTTTGGCAATGTTGTATGTTACCGAATTGATGCTGCTGACTATGGGTCGGAGAGGTGTTCCTTCCTTGTGGATCTTAGGAAGTCCGTAGATGCAGGGGATGGCTTCTCCAGGATACAGACGGTGGTAGGTAATCCTATCGATGGAGCCATCATGTTCCAATTGTTTCAAACTGTCTATTGCCTTTTTCTTGTAATTGTTGGTGGGGTCTCTTTTCAGTTTTTCATATGTATGGTGATCCTCCAAAAGTGAGGTAATTTTATTGTGGTAGTCTGCAGTGTTTAGAACCACTGTACATCTTCCTTTGTCAGCAGGTAAAATGGTGATGGTTTCATCTTTGCTGAGGGCTGTCAGGGCTCTCCTCTCTTGGACGGTAAGGTTGGGGGGAGGAGGTTGAGCACTGGACAGAGCTGCAGATATTTTAACCCGGAGTTGTTCTGCTTCTTCAAAAGGTAGGTGGTTGTTGTGGATGGCAGATTCTGTGGCTGTAAATTCTGTGGCTTACAGCCACAGAATCTGCCATCCACAACAACCACCTACCTTTTGAAGAAGCAGAACAACTCCGGGTTAAAATATCTGCAGCTCTGTCCAGTGCTCAACCTCCTCCCCCCAACCTTACCGTCCAAGAGAGGAGAGCCCTGACAGCCCTCAGCAAAGATGAAACCATCACCATTTTACCTGCTGACAAAGGAAGATGTACAGTGGTTCTAAACACTGCAGACTACCACAATAAAATTACCTCACTTTTGGAGGATCACCATACATATGAAAAACTGAAAAGAGACCCCACCAACAATTACAAGAAAAAGGCAATAGACAGTTTGAAACAATTGGAACATGATGGCTCCATCGATAGGATTACCTACCACCGTCTGTATCCTGGAGAAGCCATCCCCTGCATCTACGGACTTCCTAAGATCCACAAGGAAGGAACACCTCTCCGACCCATAGTCAGCAGCATCAATTCGGTAACATACAACATTGCCAAACACCTCTCTACCATACTAGCACCTCTAGTTGGACACTCTGAACACCACATCCATAATTCGGAAGAATTTGTTTCCAAAGCAAAGATCCTGAAACTGGATACAGATGAAACTATGGTCTCCTTTGATGTGTCCTCCCTTTTCACCAGCATCCCCACCACTCATGCTCTATCCGCTGTCAGGAAGAGACTAGAAGAGGACAGCACCCTGGAAAGGAGAAGCCATCTCAACCCAAACCAGATCTGCCATCTTCTGGACCTGTGTCTTAACACCACTTATTTCACATACAGAGGTGACTTTTACAGACAAAAACACGGCTGTGCCATGGGTTCTCCTGTGTCACCCATTGTGGCCAATTTATACATGGAAGAAGTGGAGAAGAAAGCACTCAACACATTCCAGGGAACGGTGCCCACCCACTGGTTTAGGTATGTGGATGACACCTGGGTCAAAATCAAGGCCCAGGAAGTACAGGCCTTCACGGACCATATAAACACTATAGATGCCAACATTAGCTTCACCAGAGAAGACACCAAGGACAACAGACTGGCATTCCTAGACTGTGAAGTCCTCATTGGGACCGGTGGCAAGCTAGAAATAGGGATCTACAGGAAACCCACACACACAGATCAATACCTGATGTTTGACTCCCACCATCCACTGCAGCACAAACTAGGAGTCATCAGGACATTGTCACACAGAGCAGAAACCATCCCCACCTCCATGGATTCCAAAAAGAATGAAAAGCAGCATCTGAGAACAGCTCTGCAGGCCTGTGGATATCCAAATTGGGCCTTCACTAAATCTAAGTCTACCAGACCTAAAACAGCGACAGATAGGGCTGAGACTCAGAGTAAACGGAAGAACCTGGTCATTCCTTACATGGCTGGCGTGTCTGAAAAGATAAAACGGATATTTGGCAAACACCACATACCTGTATATTTCAAACCCACCAACACACTGAGACAGAGGCTTGTACACCCCAAAGATCAAACTCCAAAACACAAGGAAAGCAATGTAGTGTATGCAATCCAGTGCAGTGAGGAGTGCTCTGAACTCTACATTGGAGAAACCAAACAACCTTTGTACAGGAGGATGGCCCAACACAGGAGAAGTAACACCACAGGACCAGAGTCAGCAGTTTATCTTCATCTAAAGGAAAAAGGACACTCATTTGAGGACATTAATGTTCACATTTTAGACAGAGAAGATAGGTGGTTTGAGAGAGGGGTCAAGGAATCCATTCATGCCAACTTGGAAAATCCTTCCTTGAATAGAGGTGGGGGCCTCAGGCATAACCTTTCCCCTATCTTCCTTCCTGCTTTGTCTTCTGTGCCTAGGAAGATTAAGACCATTTCACAAGCTCAACAGCAGCAGGGTAATCTTAACGATCCTCCTTTAGATGATAAAGGGACTTAGAAACAAACATCTCAAAATAACCATGACCTAGCCCCAGGTGCAAGGTCACACAGCCAGCCTAGAAACATATTTAAGGATTCCCTTACTAACTTTACTCAGACTGAAGAAGCTCCTTGGATAAGGAGTGAAACGTTTCCACTAAGAAAATAGAAATCCAGTTGACATGATTCAAGCTACATGGCTGATGAAGGTTAAATCGCAGCTTCTGGGAAGGAGTGAGTGCAATCATGACAGCTGCCTAGGAGTCCTGCCCCTACGAAATGCACAGCCTTCAGCCACAGTCCACTGCTTCGGGGTTGGGAAGAGCAGATAAAACCACAGGTTTAAAGCAGGGCAGCGCCTCAGGGCACAGACAAACCTAACTATCCCTACTAGCCACAAAGAGAAAGAGCACTTCGCATCTGTGCCTGAGCTCTGCCTGACGCGTGTAAAGGAGCCAAGGCGCCAGCTGTATCCAGTGGCTGAAGGGTTCCAACCCCATCTCTCCTGGCAGGGGTTAAAAATAAACCAGAGAAGAGCTTATTTACTAGGAAACAGAGCCAAGAGCAAATCACTGCAAGTTGTTCTAACCAACCAGGTCCACATGTTCTGTTCAACAAGCCATGGAAGATCCTTACACGGTGGGATTAGTGCTTCTCTCTGGCGGGAGGAGGAGCCAGGCAGAAGCGTTCAACGCTCGCTTACAAGCAGCCCCAATTCTCCAAGCACCGCAAATCGTTGTGATGTGTGAGTTTCTCTCCAACAGCAAGAACCTCACCTGTAAAGGGGTTCCTCCCCTACCTGGGATGTGACAATGGCACACGTCTGCACAAGGCGTTTTGCTACTCTAAGGGAAATTTAAGTGGGGGGAGGGGTTGGGGGAACAGTTCCCAAAAAAGTGTTTCCCACACACTTTCACTCTCTCTGCTGTATCCATTCCAAACTATGACACACAGACCCCCCGAGTTCATATGGAAGATGCTTACTCACTTGGACAAATCAGTGCCTCTTTTGCAGTGATGCTCTTGTTACAGGCATAGCACATGGTCATGCCAGAGACTGTAATGGAAGTGAAGAGGTGCCCATTGGTATAGCGGGCGTCTTTATCTTTGCCTTCCTTCATCCTTTCTTTTTCTTTGTTCTGCAGAGAGAGAGAGAGAGAGAGAGAGAGAGAGAGAGAGAGAGAAGGGGGTGTTTGTTAACAGGAGAGGAGCCACTCTGGGAACAAGGTCCTCTTGACCAGAGGAGCTGCATTCTGACTTCCCAAGGCATTCATTCCCACATTCTGCTCCAGCCCTGACAGAGGGCAGGGGCACACAGATGGGTGCACGTCACGTTTAACACCCCAGAGATTGCATAATAAAAAAATCACATTTAGTTTTGCAGATACATTTTAATGCAGACGCACACACAGGGACATGTTTGGGAGGGGGCACACAAAATCTTGAACTCTGTGGCTGTATGAAGTACCAACAGGCCAACATGAAAACATTTGTGCTCTTTTCTCCCTAAAACCTCAATGTCTGAGAGCACTTGGGATCAGAAATATTGCAATCATTTTTGTGCTACCTTCCTGATCTATCTGGTATCCAAAATTTTCTGTAGCACAATTTTTCTTATATATAGTCTCACTTGAGAGCAATGCTACTAAAAAAGATTTCAATCCAAGAAAATGCTCACCGTTCCCCTGTTTTGCATGGAGAGAATTAGCTGCTGAAACTAAAGCTGTACAGTAAAAGACCCTGGACCTACCAAATTACAAGAATTTGTAAGTTCATCAGCACCAACCCATTGCCCAAAACTAGGACCCTTCCCAGCCATTCTTTTCCATTCCATCCTTGTTCCACATTAATTTATGGAATTCAGAACAAAGCTAAAAAGCTGGGTAGCTTCTGCAGATGACTCAAATAAGCAAGCCAAAATGCAATTTTTAAAAGAACAACAACAGTTGAATGCTTAGTGGTAGCATTCCATCTATCTATCTTAAGTAAAAGTTAATTAGGCTTGTAAAAACACCTGCTGGTTCGCACGTTTGATGACTCGAACAAGCCAGTTAAGCTATAAATACTTTTTAAAAAACCAATGAAACTTTCAGTGGAAACAAGTCACTTAAGAAAATTAATTAGCCATAATCCCCTCCTCATTCTGACCCCCCTCGGGATGGTCTCTTCTTCACGCCCAAACCCCAGATGAAAGAGCACATTCTACTTTCCCCAACACACCTTTCCCACATTCCCTCTCTGGCTCAGCTGCGGTCCATTCCTGCTCATCCCTGGGCCAGGGGGGTCCAGAGGAGGTCTTGAAATTCCAAGCGGCAGTTGCCTCTCATAAACTCTTGGATTGCTCATCCTATCTTGAAGGAGGATCTGACTGAATCATCTGAAAACCTCCTTTCTGACTAAAGAACGTCCTTGAGAGCAAAAAAGAAAACCAACACTACGTTGAGTTGGTCTGGAAAGCCCAGATTGAGGAGATGCAACGAGGAGGCGGAGAGAAAAGAAGAGGAGGAAAAAAAAGACACCCATGCAGTTCATCTTTTCCTGTACCTCTCTGCTTCCAATAACCATGACAACCATGTGTCTGACTGAGAAATTCCTCCACCATCTCTGTCATACATGCCTCAGCACTGAACTCTCTGAAGCAAACTGGCCAACCTGGCTCCCTCCAGATGTGCAGGCTGGGATCTCTGGGAGTTGTAGTCCCAAATATCTAGAAGGAGCCAGATTGTGAAAGGCTCATTAAGGAAAAAGGTATTTTGGCATCATGTATAGTTGGGAATGAGGATTCTCCTATCAATCTGCACTTTTACAAAATTTAAGTTTAGCTATCGTCCCATTTTTAAGCACAATGTAGGATTTTGGTACATGCGTCACCTACACCTGCTGAGTGGGCCTGCTGTTTTGCAAAGGTCTTCCTTTCCATTTCACAAAATGTGCAGGTGAACTGAGCTAGCTTGCAAAGTGTCTAAATCTGACCCAACAAGCCATTTCCTGCACATTCTAATTCCATGTTTAGGAAGCTCTTGATCGTCACACCAAGGCTTAAGCTGGAAGGACCTGGACCTGAGTTACCTGCAATAGAGGGGTACATGCAATCTGTGAATAGAGGGGTAGCCCTTCATGAAAACCTTGGAGTCACACTGCCTGGCACAGGGCCAGGTGATCTAGTGGTCAGACTCTGTAGAAAGTCACTTTCTGTGGGTGCTGCCAGACAATCAGACACTCTGTTGCCCAGGTTTTCCAAAACACAGCCAGTATAGATTCAGGTTGTTGCAGAACCTCATAACTCTTTCTGGGCATAGGAGCAAAACTGGTGAGATAACTTTCTGCCCCCCCCCTCCCGCGCTCTTCCCAAGGGATTCCAGGTTGCTTACTTTTTGCTCTAAAAGACAAAAAGGCTATAAGAAGTCCCCAATCGAAGTAACAATGAGGCAACAATGGGGATAGACTGTAAGGTGGTGCAACTGAAAGACTTTGCAACATCAGTTAATTGTAAGGGACTCTTCTCCCTCAGAAAAATGGAACTACAGTACATCTGCATTTGGAAAAGCCCTAAACCCTAGTGTAGGGAAGTAATCATGTTAAGGTTGAAATGGAGCACAAGGGGCTTAGCCCAGGCCTTTGACAGCTTGCAGACGGAGAAACTGACTGGGACAGAGAGAAAGTCAAGGATAAAACTTTCTGAATCCAGAAAGACCCAGTGGACTCTTGGTCCACAACCAAACTGCAGTGCTATTGCAGGTCACCGCGAATTGTGCAAAGTGTTAGTTAGAAAAGCCAGAAAATTAAATATCTAAGCCCTGTGATCAGATTAGGACTCAGTAAAGTGAAGCTGTCATAGCAGCCTCTTCTAAGAAAGAAGAAGCAAGACAGGGACTTCCTGTTGCCAAATTTTTGAGCAATACTTGCAGTCAAGAGGGTTGATTATTTTTGACTCAAGAGCTGACTTAGTGTCATGTGTCTCAGCAAATATGGGGGAGCGAGAAAGAAAAAGAAGTTACACCGAACATGCTCTGGGGAACAGGGGCTGGAACTGAACTACCCTCTTCATCAGGGCTGCCGCAGCACAACCCACACGGGGTCCAGCAAGCGCAGCTGTGCACTGCAAGGCTCGTAAAGTCTCCCCTCCATGCCTAGCAACTGAAGACCTGCTGCTAACAGTTTTAAAATCTCACTACTTTGGGGGATCTTCCCCATACTGAGAGGCTTGTCCCAAGTTGCAGAAGAGTTTGCAAAGGGTCCCCAATACTCGCACCCTCTCCCCCCCACAGCTGATATTCTGTCACAGATACAACGTTCAAGGGAAAGCTTGTTCATAGTAGACAACCTTGTACTACTTTGGTTGAGCAACTGGGACGAGCTTCCAAAATGTTCCCAGGGCTTCTTGGAAATAATTTTGGAAACTGCTTGGCTGGATGGCCGCATTGGGTGGGTATGTATGTATGTATGTATGTATGTATTCATTTATTTCGTGTCCAGATCAAACTTTACTCTGCCAAAATGTAGCCACCGCCACAGCTTTGTCATTAGCTTGCTGTAGGTTGTCAACAGTACAAGGCTCCGACAGTAATCGACACACCGTCAGATGCTTCGGGTCTTGGATTTCTCCGCATTCACATAATCTATTGTCGTCCACCAACAACCCCCAGTTAAATAAATTCATCTTGCACCTTGGTACCCCCACCCTCATCCTCTTCATTGTCCTCCAAACTGTATGAGGGAGAGTGTTTCCAGCAGCCATTTCTTCCTTCAGTAAAATACTCAAATCGGTGAGCTCATTCCTCCATTTACTTATTCGATTCTGTTCTTTGGACCCCTCTAGGGTATTAGTTCTTGCCATAAAGCTCTTTCTAGATTTAAGTTGACAAATTGGAGGAGCATATCCGCTCAGAGGGTGACGAGAGTCAGTCTCTTGCTTGGTTCTTTCGGCGTCTGCTTCTACTTCCCTTCTAATCTTAGGTGGAGCAATGCCAACAAGGGGATATAGTTTATTAACAGGCGTAGGTTTGAGGCATCCTGTCACTATGCACATTGCCTCATTCAGAGAGATATCTACTTGCTTCACATGTGCCAATGTGCTCCATACTGGTGCCGCATATTCGGCAATAGAGACACTCAAGGCCAGAGCTGATACTCGTAACGTAGCTGGCTGGGCTCCCCATGCATAGTTTGTCAGTCGTCGGATGATGTTATTCCTAGCACATACTTTAGCCTTGGTATTCAGGCAACGTTGCTTAAAGGAAAGCGTTCTGTCCAGCGTAACTCCCAAATATTTAGGTGTTGGGCAGTTTTGTAATCTGTTCCCTCTCCACGTAATATCCAATTCAACCCCTGCATCTTGATTGCGAAGATGAAAGGCACATACTTGAGTTTTGCTTGGATTAGGTTTTAAGTAATTATTATCATAATACCGCTCCAGTTCTTCTAGAGCTCACAATAATTTTTCAGCACACTCATCAAAACTCAGTTCTTGTACGGCCACCGCTGTATCATCTGCATATATATATAGTTCCTCCTGGGGGTGGTTGCCTTAGTGGTGTCCTCCTTTTAAGATCTTACCATCATTTGGATTTTTACTATTTATTATTGGATTGTATTTTAAGATTTATAGGTTTTTAGTTTTAATATTTTATTGTAAACCGCCCAGAGTCTACTTTGTAGAGATGGACGGTGATAAATTTGATAAATAAATATAAATATAAATATAAATATAAATATAAATATAAATAATATTAATATTAATATTAATATTAATATTAATATTAATATTAATATTAATATTAATATTAATATTAATATTAATATTAATATAAATCCCCGCATATATATCATCCGCATATATAGCCACATTGGGTACAAACTGGGCAATTGTCACCGCGACACTAAGTGACTGTTGTAACAAAAATTTTACAATGGCGAGAAGCATCAAAGCGGCCTGTAAAACAGAGCAGATGAGTGGGTGGTTGTGAGTTTGTTTAGCTGCAGGAAACACAGCTCGGGAGGATCAGGGTGCAGCCCACCCAGTCAGGGAGCAGGGCTAGCAATGCCTGGCAGAGGCAGATTTTGGTTGTGGTTGGTGCTTCAGGGGTAGAACCTGGAGAATATAGAGTTATGCAGAAACAGAGGGAATAATAAACATTGCAAAGAAGCTACATCAGCTCTATCTGATTGGGAGCTCTTGTGTTGAGAGGAAGTCATTGCCTCAGGGAAGGTGGCTAAACACACTGAAACTCACTGAGATGAAGAGCTGGGTGGAGCTGTTCCAAGCCCAGCTCTGCAGCATCGAGGAAGCTGGGCAACCTCTGCTGCATCCCTTTAGGATGGGTCACACTATTGGAGAACGCCTGTTAATTAGTGAACAAGTGGGTAATTCAGCCAATAAGGACAGACAAGATGTTCTTCCAGCAGCTGCAGGAGACGCCACGTATCTACAGCGAGAGTATTTTCCTCACATCGCACCCCACGGCCCCCTTAGTATCAGCCGGGGGCTGTGTAACTTGGCTGGGACCTGCATGGGCACTCGTTCTTCTGGGGGGACCTCAACAGCAAGGGCACCACAAGCCACAAGTCCTCGCTCCCATCGCTGCCTCCCTGCTCGGCCTTTGGGGAGCCACTGGTAAGGGAGGCAGAAGTCCTGGCTTAGAGAACCAAACTATGTTAAGCTATCCCGGAGTTAACAGCATGGTGGCTTTAGATTCCTTCCATCCTGCTTGCCAGCTTTCCTGCCCCCACCTGTTGTTTTTTCCAGGTTTGTTTCCATGGGAAGTTGGTCTGAGCAAAGCCAAGTGCCGGCTTTCAATTTCATCTTGATTCTTGGAATTCTAGTGGGCCCTAGAAAATAAACGTGGTTGGGCTACATACATTGAGTGATTTGTGGAAATGGGCCTCCAGATGGAGAGAGGGAAAGAAAGAGGTGGGTAAGATTTGGGGAAGGGAAATACAAGATATTTGGAGGTTTTAGAGAGGATTAATGGTTGTTTTGCTATTGCCACAGCCAAAATGGTAGCTATTTTGTGAGCGCACCCTTAGTCACATCCCAAAGATCGCCTTCCCCTGGACTCAGCCTTGGCCTTATCCTGCTTCTCATCCAACAGCCTGAATATAAGTCGGTGACTGGCTTCCTGCTCACCCATCCCCTGCTGGGACGCTGGCTTGTTTTGATTGAAAGACAATTGTGAAAAGTTGCAGCGTGGGAAGGCTTACAATGCGGAGGAGTTCCTGCGCTCCGTGTTCCCTTTCCAAAAAAGAGACAAGGCTTGTTGCAGAAAAGATGCCAAGCTGGGTATCCGCTCTCTCGGCTGAGGGCAGCAGGGGGACAAAGGAGGCTTTGTCCCCAGTTGGAAGCCCCGGGACCTTGGTCTTGATAGAGCAGCCGCAGGCAGGCCTGTCTCTCTTGGACAGACGGTGGAGAGAAGCTCTGGGGCTCCAGAACACGACGGGAGGGCCTTCAGCAAGACAAACATGTTATTCTGCACTGCTGGACTCGAGCCAGAAGGCAGCCGAGATTGCAGTGTCAGCCAACAGAAAACCAACTTGGATATCTCTTTTAAAAAATTATAAAACCACTCCTTTTCCTATTTCAATGTTCAGAACCAAAAACTGCTCAAGGTCCTTAGGAATCAATGTGGGCAAGGTGTGTGTGTGTGTGTGTGTGTGTGTGTGTGTGTGTGTGTGTAGAGAGAGAGAGAGAGAGAAAGAGGGAGGAAATAGTAGGAAGATATCAAGTAATCATAAAAACAGCTTACTCTATTATGCAGCCTGGACACAGTTACACACACAGCATCCCAGTGGGGTAGTTTGTTATTTCCTTTCGCATGAACAAAAACCAAAGTTATTGTTTGTGTACAGTGAGCTCCATCAGCCTCCACAATGCTTTACTTACAGCAGGGGCCTCTACATAAACTGGGAAAGTTTCAATAGCTTCTAAGATAAGACCATCTGGGTGGGGAGGAAAGAAATGAAAGCAGTGAAATGGCTGGATATGAACCCTTGGCCGCGGGCACTTAGATCTCCAACCATTTTTGTCATATTAAATGCCATGTGCAGAAAGAAATGCCAGCCCATTCGACATGGACTGTATTTTTGCATAACCTGGATCAACTTGCAAAAGTGAACTACTGGTTGCTGGTGGCACAATGTTTTGTTTTGTTTTGTTTTGTTTTGTGAATATTCATTAAGGTACTGAGCCTCTGGCTTAACACATTTATTTTAAATTCTAAAAACCTCCCACCCCAAAAATGCAAAAAGGCCCCCAAACGCTAGCTTTGCCATCTCTGATGCAGTCTCTACCTCAGTCAGCTTCCCACACTGGCCACAGGTATAAACACTGTTGAGGGAGGTGCTCTTATATACTGTACATGCTTCTGTTAACATGGATGGCAGAGCAGGAAATCTGGCCAAAGGAAAGCTTTCTGGTGAGCCAAACAAGGTATTAACTTGTGAACGGTCTTCCAGACAAGCCATCACTATGATAGATGGGGATTGTAGTCAGACCTTCCTGATAATTAAGATCTAATGCACGTTGCCTCAACTCCATTTTTGCTCTCTTGAAGCCCAGCAAGATCAGATATTGGGCTGAGAGTCCACTGTATCTTAGATAAAATTCAATACAGGACCACAGAAAGCTAACCAAAAAGATAATTGAGAATATATGCATGTATTACTGCACTGCCCATTCGGTACGGCCTGCTATACAGGTTGAACTCCCTCCAATTGCCTTGGTGGGCCAGAAAAGGAGAATCTTGTTCTCTTATTAATGGATTCCTCTTTAGAAACCTCTAAAAGGGTTGCTAAGTTCTATAGAAATTGCTGACTGAGTTAATAGTTCCTTGATTAGGGTATATTGTGCTGTTTGATTGTTCCTCTGGTGCTAATCCTGGTGTTAATCTTTGCATATCTGGGTGATGATTGCTGGCAAGGAGGTGTTCTGGTCTTCTGGCTTTTCTATTGTCTCTTATGAATGGTATGTAAATGTTGTTTACCTCTATGTGTCTGTGTGTTCTGGGTTGCTGCAGTGTGTTTGTGCTCATCTGAATAGTGTTCTTACACAGCTCCTCTTGTGGGAGGTTGGGTTATTGCTTTGGTAGTGGAGCACTTGGTTAGTGTGGGTAGATTTCTGGTTGACTTGTGTTTCTAGAATGCCAGCGTTTCCTCTACTGATGAGGATGTCCAAGAAGGGTAGTGTGTTGTTGTTGTTGTATGCGTGGGAGTGCTATCATACAACCCAAAGTATGGATACAACCCAGAACACCAAAAAAAAAAAGGAAACAGACCACTTAAATAGCATCTTTCAGCAAAATGGATACCCACACAACTTTATCAAAAAGTGCCTGACCACTCAACCCACCACAGCAAAACCAACAGAAGCTATGAGAAGGATTACACTGCCATACATCAGAAAGATCTCAGAAACTACTAATAGACTGTTACATCCACACGGCATCACCGTAGCACACAAACCAACCAAAACCCTTCAGAACATCGTAAGTAACCCAAAAGACCCAGTAGCCCAAGAACTAAAAACAGGAGTTATCTACAAGATACAGTGTAAAGACTACAACAGCCACTATGTAGGACAGACTGGTAGAAGACTAGCAGAACGCATCCACGAACACCAACTAGCAGTCAGAAGACAGGATGAGAACTCCTTAATCTCACAACACATGGACAGACTTAACCATACTTTCAACTGGGAAACTGTGAGCACCTTAAACCAAGCCAAACCCAAAAATGCTAGAGAATTCCTGGAAGCTTGGCACTCAGACAAAGCAGCCATCAACAGACACATAGAGGTAAACAACATTTACATACCATTCATAAGAGACAATAGAAAAGCCAGAAGACCAGAACACCTCCTTGCCAGCAATCATCACCCAGATATGCAAAGATTAACACCAAGATTAGCACCAGAGGAACAATCAAACAGCACAATATACCCTAATCAAGGAACTATTAACTCAGTCAATCAACCAAGTAGCAAACAACAGCCCAATCAAGGAACTACTAAGGAGAGAACAACACCTCCACCAACACGAGCAGGACAAGCCATGGTATATACAGAGAGCAAGTCCCACTCCCTTTTCGCACTGAAGATGTTGCCTAGCCTGGCAATGAAACGTCTGCAAGAAAACAACAAGGCTCAGAGAGCACCAAGGACTCCATATATATGGCTTTTCTTGTAAATATTATTTTGATTAGCCTAATAGCTAGAGATTTTATTTTTCTTTTTTCTGTTCTTTTCTTTTTGATATATCTTTTTGATAGATATAATTCATGGCTGATCTTTCACTTAAAGTATTTCATATTTCAGTGCATTAGTTTCACACCTCTATGGCCCTCAGAGTGTAAAAAAGTAGGCTTCCCAAAAGTTGACCACCAACTGTAAAATGATTAGCTACCTGCTACTCAGTGTCATGGAATTCCAAGAATGTAGCCCAGCTACTCTGAACTACAACTTGCTCTTTTGCAAAAAGAGTGAAAGCTGAGCAGGGTCAGCATTGGGCCTGGAAGTGTGGGAAGCCAAAACTACCTCCCGGATGAAGGAGGCACCAGGAAACCAGGCAAATCACCAGGAGTTGAGCTCCACTAGACTTACTTTACCTGGAAGAGCACAGATTCCTCCGTTTAATGCGAGCTTTGTTAGTAAACTACTTTGTTAGTAAACTACCAACCATGAGCTACATTCAAACTACTCAGAATGCTTTATTAGACAAGAGGGGAAACGGCCTTACTTCAAATCCTTCTGTTACTGATGAGGGTTGGTAATGTCTCCTAGCTATGCCTACCACTACCAGCCTGATCTCATAGCAGAGGATGGCTAGCTGCCCACGGCTACTTCAGTCACCCCAAATGTTCTTTTGTGCCCTCCTCCATATTTAGGATGAGCTCTAAACATACCTGGTTCCCATAAGAAAAAGTGCTCTTGAAGGGGGAGGGCTTGTGTAACTTCCTACCACGAGCCCCATCAGATCTGCTTGGTTTGCTGGGGGAGGGAGATCAGCAAGCTGTTTTTTGCCCAGCCTAGTAAATAAGTGCAAACTTATAGAAAAGGTAAAGGTAAAGGTTCCCCCCACACATTTGTGCAGTCGTGTCCGACTCTAGGGGCCGGTGCTCATCTCCGTTTGTTAGCCGAAGAGCCAGCGTTGTCCGAAGACGCTTCCATGGTCATGTGGCCGGCATGACGCACGCAGAACGCTGTTACCTTCCCACCGAAGTGGTCCCTATTCATCTACTTGCATTTGCATGCTTTCGAATTGCTAGGTTGGCAAGAGCTGGGGCGAGTGCGGGAGCTCACTCCGTCACGCGGCGCTCGGGTCTCGAACCTCCGAACGTGCGATCTTCCGATCGACAAGCCTGGCGTCTTACCCGCTGAGCCCCCACGCCCCTGGGATAAAATCTACCAGGGATGTAACCCACTGGAAAAAAATCCTAAAATCCTTCTCCTGGTTTGAAGGGGAACTGATGGAGAAGAATGGGGCGGGGGGGGGAGAGATCTCATTGGGCATGTCAGGGTTTGAAACCACGGCTTCCTGCATGCAAAGAATGAGCCCTACCAGCTGTTTGGAAATGCTCCATGAGGTCTCCAACTGCACTTGGGACACGTTCTGTCATTCCAAGCAGGCTCCACAGCTGAGACCAGGCTCAAATGCAGACCATGCCCACACCATGGCTGGAAAATATCAAGGCAAGCAAATGCCACTATCATAGTAACAACAGAAGGTATGCCAGGAGAGGATGGTTGGTGGGCGTGAGGGTTTCTAAAACGGGAAAGTCTCCTTTCAGCCGAGCTCAGCTCCTAGGGACTGCACTGGTGCAGCTGGCTTGGCAACAATAAGGAAGAAGTTTGCCATTGCCCTTGCCTGATTCTTTTCAATCCCACCCTGAGATTTGCAGGCACTAATTGGTTCTAACCCTGCTCAGCTTTTCAAGATCAGCAAAGGTTGTCCAAATGCTGCCACCTTTTCAAACTAGTTGATCTCAGACACTTTTTTTTTCTAGAGAGCTGAAGGAGGTTACAGTCCTTCCCAAGTTGAGCAATCAACAGGGGTAAAGGGATGGCTTTGTAGGCATTGTGGCAAGTTTCCAATCTGCCTATGAAAGTGTGCTGAGTTTTACATGCTGTCTGTAAGCAACATGCAGACTATTAGCATTTAAGTTTGCAATGCTATACCACTCAACTGGCTGAGTTCACACAACACACTAAAGCCTTAAACCTCGGTTTACAAAGCATAAGCATAATTGCTGTGCACGCAATGTCCAAATAAATAAACATGGCTGGTTTGGCCTTGGCTTAATGGGACAGGCTCGTTCACACAACATGCTAAGACAAAGGATGGGCTCCTGCAACAGGCAGAACCATGACCACCCAACCTCTTCCTCTAATCTGTTGCGCAAACACAGCCATCTGGCCTTACGGAACTGCCGTGTCATGCAAGAATGGGAGATTTAAAAAGAGCCAGTTTAACTCCTGAAGACTTCAGGGACAGATTCATGTAACTTTCTTAGCAACAGTATATTTTTTTCATCCTCCTAGTCCAGCCTCCAACTTTGGCATTTCCTGGTAGTCTCCTGTCCAAGTATTAAAGAGGCCTGTCCTTGCTTAGTTTTTCAGGGCTGGCCACATGCTAGAGGGCCTTGAGCCTGTGACTCCCCTTCAGCTCGGTCAACTTCACAGGGTTGGGGTGATGACAAAATGGGAACGGGAATAACATGGTGTTGAATTTCTGAAGAAAAGGCCGAAGACAAATTGAACAAACCTATAAATAAATGGTTCCAAGACAGAAGATGGAGCTCTCCTTTAGAGGAGGAGAAGGAAAGCATATATCAAGCAGCTTTAGCACTCTCTTCTCACTTTTGCTTTGTGTAAAAGTTTTCCCACCTCCTAAATCAAATCTAGCCTTGAAACTCACTCCTTCCTAGGATGCTCTCCAAGGCTGCCATAAGCTTACACTCCCCAGTTTTCTCCAACAGCTTTCCCCTACTTGGCATTTTCCAGATACGTTGGACTTCAACTCCCTTCGGCCATGGCTGGGAATGAGGAGAAATGAAATCCAAGGCACCCGGAAGACACCAAATTGGGGAAGCCGAGTTCAGAAAAGGGCCATCAGAAGCAGGCTTCAGGGTAGCCAAAACCAAAGCCCTGCGTGGGGAGGCGGCAGGATGGGAGCCATCGTGGGGAAGTAAGAGTTGGAAGAGCAGGGCGAACGGTCTCTTGCCCCAGCAGCATCCAAACATAGCTGAGCAGCAGGTGGTCAAGCAATTCTAGGAGGATGGGTGACGGGTGAGTACCAGGAGCTGACAGCCCAAAGATTCAAAGAAAGCAGAATCCGGTATTTTCACCTGGCATTATCAGTCCAGAATTCACACGGCCAAAATTGTCCTTGAGGTCATTCAGGCCACCCGCTCAGCTGACGCACGTTCCTCACTTTGCCAAGACTGGCCTAGCGATGAAGTCCCTCCTCCTTGCCCCCCCCGCTCTCAAAGTCATGCCTTTTAAAAGTCCAGCCCTGGTTTTTCTTGCCCGCATCTGGCCTGTGCAAGTGCCCCACCCAAACCCCACCAAAATGCCAAGCCCAGTCCAGTCATTTTGGCAGCTGAGGCCGCTTCCCCACTCCTCCGGCTGCAAAAACACAGTAATACTCATTAAAAACAAACTTCTCTGCTCTCAAAATCTGCCACTCAGCTTCATCCTGCTGAGTAGCATGGCCAGCCTCAGGCTTATAGGACCGTAAGACTCTCGCACGGCTTCTGGACTGCGCAGAAATTTATGGTTTTAGAAAAGGGAATGGTTTTTGGCCTG
The DNA here is from genome assembly GCA_023362775.1 of Charina bottae. Classification (NCBI taxonomy): domain Eukaryota; kingdom Metazoa; phylum Chordata; class Lepidosauria; order Squamata; family Charinaidae; genus Charina; species Charina bottae. The sequence continues at coordinate 2,939,632 of JALMGJ010000026.1, forward strand.
CCTGGTGCAAACCGACTTGTCTGATGACTCTTCCTCTTAGCCATTCTGCAAGGGATCATCTGCACGGGCTTTTCAGTGGCATCTCCACACCCATAGGACTGCAGGAAAGTCATTTTCAGTCTCCTGGTTTGCCATTGGCTCCTTCCTAGGGCTGAGAGTGTGTGACTGGCCCAAGGTCACCCAGCCAGCTTTCGTGCCTAAGGCGGGACTAGAACTCTCAGGCTCCTGGTTTCCCATTGGCTCCTTCCTAGGGCTGAGAGACAGGGACTGGCCCAAGGTCACCCAGCCGGCTTTCGTACCCAAGGCAGGACTAGAACTCTCAGTCTCCTGGTTTGCCATTGGCTCCTTCCTAGGGCTGAGAGGGAGTGACTGGCCCAAGGTCACCCAGCTGGCCTCATGTTTAAGGCAGGACTCAAACTCAGGGTCTCCCGGTTTCTAGCCTGGTGCCTTGACCACTACACCAAACTGGCTCTCGCACTTCAAGGTAATTGCTTTTAAATGGAAGACAACTTACCTAGTACAATTTAGTCTTTACTACAACTTTGGACGGAGGAAACCCTTAAAGCAGGAGGAGAGGTTTCTCTCTCCAATTGCAACCACCTTCTCCCTATCACTATGATTTATTTTGTCCCCAACCTGCATCGCTGGAAAGGAGGCAGTAAGAGGTTCAATCAAATGTACAGCGCAGTGCATAGACACACAGAGAGAGAGGCTGCTGTGCTTTTGCTCAGAGCTGTGGCCCAACCCGGAAAGCAATTCTAGTGCCCAACTGCAGCTTCTCCTTGCCATTGGGAAAGACTCACCACCCTTTGGCCAAGCAATGTTATTTATCTTTTTACACTAGAGCAAATCTGGATTGGAGTACGTGGGTTGCAGTGCATGTCAATCAACGTGTAACATGAGCCAGTGGGGTACTTCAATAGAATAGCTATTTTATAATCATTGGTCTACTACAGTGCTTTCCAAACTCCCGCCGTTGGCGACACACCAATGGCAGCAGCGGTGGCACGGGGGCGCGCGGCGGCGGCGTGCACGGCGGCAGCGGCATGTTTTGCTCTAAAACCCGGAAGTGCTGATGGCGCACCGCTGCCGCCGCATGCACCACCACCATCACCACGCGCACCGCCGTAGGGGCGGCGGCAACGCGCCAACACTACTTCTGGGTTTTGTCGCGACACACTAAAGTGTGGAAAGCTATGGTCTACTACATCTGGCATTCAGATGTACTGCTTCTCCACCTGCCACAGTGGTTGCTGCATATTTTTCATTATCCAATTCTAGATGGCGCTTCCCAGAATAGCAGAACCAAGACAAACAAACTCCTGTCGTACAGAGTGTGCAGTCAAAATTGCAACAGTAGGAAATGGCAGAGAGAAGAAATCCTTTAAAAAATTCACTAAGCTCTTGGCTCTCATCACAGGACTCCACGTACACAACACACTTAACTGAAGTAAGCTGTTGCCTGGATTTGCACAATACAAAGCACCCACCTAACACATTCACAAACAACTAATCAAGGGTCATCCAAAGCAAGCTCTGCATGTTGTGCAAATATGGCTGCTAGTCCTTGAATGGACTGGTTAAGCATGTCTGTTGAGTGAGTTGTGTGAACACAGCAAGATCACACTTTATGCACACAGAGACAAATTTAAGACAGTCTCTGCTTTTGGTGCTCACAAACTGCACAAGCAGCAGGGCTCCCATCAATTCCAGCCCAGCATCCAGCCTGCCCGTGTCTTGCCTAAAGGCTCTCTGCTGAGGGAGGGAGGGCAGAAAAGCCACGGACATCCAAATACAACTGTTGTTCAGTATTTCCCGGTTCAGCTACAGCTACCAATTGGGAAGGCAGCCAGGCAGTTAAGATGTTGGAGTGAGCAGGACAGGAAGACCTCCGGGTTGGCTGGGGGAAGCAGGAGGGGTCAAAGAAGGGCGTTTGCCGCTGGCCTTTGTGAATCCAGCCACTGTGGACTGTAAATCATGGTTGGTGGGTCAGTGTATCATGGGAACCCAGCCAACTGTAGCTCTCTGGGCAAACACCACTGTGGCTGCTCTCACCCTGCTCTCAGAGGGCAGCCTGGTTTACAGGACACAATCCATACAGCCACAAGCAGCGGCTGGGAAGAAGCACTCAAGCCCTGCTTCAGCTGGAGAATCCTTAGCTCAGCATCACAGCATCACCTGAGCCCATACAGAAAGGAGGGTAAGCTTTGGAAAAATGTAAGTGAAATGTAAAAACAGGCCACGTTATTCTTAATTTTACAACTCAGCTGGAACCTGCTCCTCCTTCAGTCTGGGTCCATTCCACTAATAGTTTGATTCTGGAGGCTCCATTTAGACAACAGTGTCTCCAAGAATGTCAAGAGTGACTTCATTTTGGAACAAGGATGTTCCAAGAGAGTTTCATACTTTAAAGGGGAAGTTTAACTTCACTTCAACAAATTTCTATAAGTAGAGCAATAGAGGGGTGGGGGGTCTTTACTTTTGTGGCACTCTAGAGGCGGCCGGCCGGCCTCCTCAAATAAAGTCCCTGTTTGCAGCACATGCCTCCCTCTCTTCAATCCAGTAAGATGGAAAAAGTGTTAGGGTGGCTGACTCAAGTGCAAAACTACAGGTTTCTCTCAAAATGAAATACCCCCACTTCACCCACCCCCTGCTGCCTTCTGTTACCGAACCAGTTGGACCCTGAGGTGCCTTCCCGCAAATGAACTTACATTCTTGCTCTTTGTTGTTGTTGTTCAGTCGTTTAGTCGTGTCCGACTCTTCGTGACCTCATGGACCATAGCACGCCAGGCCTTCCTGTCCTCCACTGTCTCCCGGAGTTTACTCACATTCATGTTCGTTACATCGGTGATGCTATCTAACCATCTCATCCTCTGCCGTCCCCTTCTCCTTTTGCCTTCAGTCTTTCCCAGCATCAGGGTCTTTTATTTATTTATTTATTTATTTATTTATTATTTGGATTTATCCCCGCCCATCTCTACCGTGGCAGACTCTGGGCAGACTCTTTTCCAGGGAGTCCTCTCTTCGCATTAGGTGGCCAAAGTATTTGAGCTTCAGCTTCAGTATCTATCCTTCCAATGAGCAGTCAGGGTTGATTTCCTTTAGGATTGACTGATTTGACCTCCTTGCAGTCCAAGGGACTCTTAAGAGTCTTCTCCAGCACCACAGTTCGAAAGCATCAATTCTTTGGCGCTCAGCCTTCCTTATGGTCCAACTCTCACAGCCATACATTACTACTGGGAAAACCATAGCTTTAACTATACGTACCTTTGTCGGCAAGGTGATGTCTCTGCTTTTTAATATGCTGTCTAGGTTTGCCATAGCTTTCCTCCCAAGGAGCAAGCGTCTTTTAATTTAATGACTGCAGTCACCGTCTGCGGTGATCTTGGAGCCCAAGAAAATAAAATCTGTCACTGCTTCCATTTCTTCCCCTTCTATTTGCCAGGAAGTGATGGGACCGGATGCCATGATCTGAGTTTTTTTAATGTTGAGCTTCAAGCCAGCTTTTGCACTCTCCTCTTTCACCCTCATCAAGAGGCTCTTTAGTTCCTCTTCACCTTCTGCCATTAGGGTGGTATCGTCTGCATATCTGAGGTTGTTGATATTTTTCCCGGCAATCTTAACTCCGGCTTGTGATTCATCCAGCCCGGCATTTCTCATGATGTACTCTGCATATAAGTTAAATAAGCAGGGTGATAATATACAGCCTTGTCGTACCCCTTTCCCAATTTTGAACCAATCGGTTGTTCCATGTCCGGTTCTAACTGTTGCTTCTTGACCCGCATACAGGTTTCTCAGGAGACAGGTAAGGTGGTCTGGTACTCCCATCTCTTTAAGACTTTGCCACAGTTTGTTGTGATCCACACAATCAAAGGCTTTAGTGTAGTCAGTGAGGCAGAAGTAGATGTTTTTCTGGAACTCTCTTGCTTTTTCCATGATCCAGCGAATGTTGGCAATCTGATCTCTAGTTCCTCTGCCTCTTCGAAACCCAGCTTGCACTTCTGGTAGTTCTTGGTTCACATACTGCTGAAGCGTAGCTTGTAGGATTTTGAGCATAACCTTGCTAGCATGTGAAATGAGAGCAATTGTACGGTAGTTTGAACATTCTTTGGCATTGCCTTTCTTTGGAATTAGAACGTAAACTGACCTTTTCCAATCCTGTGGCCACTGTTGAGTTTTCCAAATTTGTTGGCATATTGAGTGCAGCACTTTAACAGCATCATCTTTTAGGATTTTAAATAGCTCAGCTGGGATACTGTCTTCTCCGCTAGCTTTGTTGTTAGTAATGCTTCCTAAGGCCCACTTGACTTCACTCTCTAGGATGTCCGGCTCAAGGTCAGTGACCACACCATCGTATTTAACAGGGATATTAAGATCTTTCTTGTATAGTTCTTCTGTATATTCTTGCCACCTCTTCTTAATCTCTTCTGCTTCTGTTAGGTCCCTGCCTTTTTTGTCCATTATCATGCCCATCTTGGCACAAAATGTTCCCTTGATATCTCCAATTATCTTGAAGAGATCTCTAGTCTTCCCCATTCCATTGTTTTCCTCGATTTCTTTGCATTGTTCATTTAAGAAGGCCTTCTTATCTCTCCTTGCTATTCTCTGGAAATCTGCATTCAGTTGGTGATATCTTTCCCTTTCTCCCTTGCCTTTTGCTTCCCTTCTTTCCTCAGCTATTTGTAAAGCTTCATCAGTCAGCCACTTTGCTTTCTTGCATTTCTTTTTCTTTGGGATGGTTTTAGTTGCTGCCTCCTGTACAATGTTACAAACCTCCATCCATAGTTCTTCAGGCACTCTGTCTACCAGATCTAATCCTTTAAATCTATTCCTCACCTCCACTGTATATTCATAAGGGATATGATTTAGGTCATACCTGAGTGGTCTAGTGGTTTTCCCTACGTTCTTCAATTTAAGCCTAAATTTTGCGATAAGAAGCTCATGATCTGAGCCACAGTCAGCTCCAGGTCTTGTTTTTGCTGATTGTATAGAGCTTCTCCATCTTTGGCTGCAAAGTATATAATCAATCTGATTTCGGTATTGACCATCTGGTGATGTCCATGTGTAGAGTCGTCTCTTGTGTTGTTGGAAAAGAGTGTTTGCTATGACCAGCTTGTTCTCTTGACAAAACTCTATTAGCCTTTGCCCTGCTTCATTTTGTACTCTGAGGCCGAACTTGCCTGTTATTCCGGTTATTTTTTGACTTCCTACTTTAGCATTCCAGTCCCCTATGATGAAAAGGACATCTTTTTTTGGTGTTAGTTCTAGGTGTTGTAGGTCTTCATAGTACCGGTTAACTTCAGCTTCTTCGGCATCAGTGGTTGGGGCATAGACTTGGATTACTGTGATGTTGAATGGTTTGCCTTGGATTCGAACTGAAAGCATTCTGTCGTTTTTGAGGTTGTACCCCAGTACTGCCTTTTCCACTCTTTTATTGACTATGAGAGCTACTCCATTTCTTCTAAGGGATTCTTGCCCACGGTAGTATATATAATGGTCTCCTGAATTAAATTCGCCTATTCCTGTCCATTTTAGTTCGCTGATTCCCAATATGTCGATGTTCAATCTTGTCATCTCATGTTTGACCACATCCAGCTTACCTTGGTTCATTGATCTTACATTCCAGGTTCCTATGCAATATTGTTCTTTACAGCATCGGACTTTCCTTCCACTTCCAGACACATCCACAAGTGAGTGTCCTTTCGGCTTTGGCCCAGTCGCTTCACTCTTTCTGGAGCTACTCGGAATTGCCCTCCGCTCTTCCCCAGTAGCATATCGGACACCTTCCGACCTGAGGGGCTCATCTTCCGGCGTCATATCTTTTAGCCTTTTGATACTGTCCATGGGTTTTCTTGGCAAGGATACTGGAGTGGTTTGCCATTCCCTCCTCCAGTGGACCACGTTTTGTCAGAACTCTCCGTCATGACCTGTCCGTCTTGACCTGACTTCATTGAGTTACGCAAGCCCCTTCGCCATGACAAGGCAGTGATCCATGAAGGGGCTTGCTCTTAGAGGTCATTAATTACAGGGAAATACCACTGCATGGTTCTTTTCCCAGTTATATTAAAAGATTGGTTTGAACCGATGGAGAGGTTCAGGTGCAACCTAATGTTTACAAAAGGGCTCCTAAACCAAAGAAAAGGTGAGTTGACTAGTTTGGGATATCAATAAGCGGCAAATATTTAGAGGGGGAGACCAATTTGACCCATGGCATGGAATTAGTCAGTCCTGCTGAACCAAGTACCAACAGGGCAGGTCCAGCAGAAGGTGGCCTATGGAAGGATATAATTCTTTCTAGATTTCTTTGGGGTGTGCTTGTCACCAGGTCATCAACCAGAAGAAGATTTTGCCATTTTTTAATCTTTAGGTCCCCAAACGTCTTCAAGTGCTCATCTTTCCATGAGGCTCAGGTGGAAATTAGGGATCAACTTCAAGGTTTGTTACCTTGGGAACAGAGCCTTCTACTGTTGCCTGGACCCCTTGACTATTCAAGGATAAAAAACTATATTTGACAAAGGTAAATAATTCCCAATAAACACCATGTCAAAAAAGAACACAGACTCTTCACTTCTTTATTCACAAGTAGCAGATAAAAAGGTAGATTTACTTTCCTGCCCCTGTTGCACAGATATTTATTCCAAAGAGAAAAGTTTGAGCAAAAGAAAGAAAAGTTGGTAAAGCAATAGATGCACAGGTGAGCATCAGCTTATCCGAAGAGATCGGAGGTCTCCCAAGGAACAAAGGGTGGCTGGGTCAGATTTGGATGCATAGCACGGTGGACAAATCCAGTGGCAGATGGAGGCTCCCCTCGCCCATTTTCCTCTGCTCTCCCCCCAACTCCCTCCCATAAGCATGGAGGGCAAGCAGCCTCTGATCTCTCTCAACAGTCAGGCAAAACCACAACGACTTTGGGGATTATTAATGGTGAAAAGACGTGGCAGCTGGCTGGGAAGGTGGCATCATTCCAAAGTTCTGGATCATTCATTTTCAAAATAATTGGAAAGGGAGAGGAAGGAAAATAAAAACAAGACTCCTGTGGGTTGATGCTCAGCAGAGGTTGAAAAAAAAAGGTAAGATAAAAGAGAGGAAACACCCTTTCTTCAGCCAAAGAAATGCCAGATGAACTTAGTCCTCTGCAGTAAGGGAATCCTCACTGAAAGGCCTATTTTCTCCTACAAAGACTTAAAACTGGGTGGTGTAACAAAGGAATCCCCTTCAATATTTCCAACAAACAACTAAATCCACAGGGTCTCTCTACTGGGACCCAACATGATACCAGAATAGAGCACGGGTTGGGGATCTACAGAGCCCTTTATAAAGCCAGGTGGGACATAAAGTACGGAGAAAGGGAGCAGAAACTTAAAAACAAAACCTACGCTCAGTGGGTCTGAATCAGCTCTGAAGTTTAGATTCAAGAGTGGAATTCACACAGCATACCTGACTAGACTGGAATGAGTTTTATTTAGTTATGTTTTTTTAGGCAACCTTTCTGGCCCACCCGGATTAGGGTGTCATGTTTCCAGATGGAGGGTTTTATCAAAAAGAACTGTGCAGCTTTCTCCTTTTTCTGAGCAGAGAAAAGATGGAATGGCTTCTGGGAAAACACAGGAAGGGTTACAAATAGACAACAGTGACACCTCTCTCCCCTCCTGCCCCCAATAAAAGCCAATGAACACAGCAAGCAATTGCAGGCAGGAGATTTTATGGTGAATGAGTTGCTGGTATGGCTGTAGGTATCAACTTCCTGGGACAAAGGAACAAAGGCCAGCCCCCATTTCTAGAAACAAAGTCCGCTGCAACTCAGCCCTGCCTCTTGTCTTTGATGAAATGCTTCTGGCCGAGTTCGAGAAGGAGCCAAGTATTTAGATAATACAGAAGGGAACAAAGAAGCAAGCAATAGCATGGCATTCCCTAGAGAACTGGAAGGAAGTACATCATCAAAAAGCACCATCTCTTTTTAGAAGGTGGAAAATGTACACCAAGAGGGGTGGATTCCACCTTGAAACCCAGTGTTCTTCCAGTTTTCATGCAGTATAGGCGTTTGTTTTGTCCAACTCTGTTGATTGGTGGATGGGTGGGCGGATGACACTAACAGAAAGAGAAGTGTGGTAACCTCAAAAGATGGTTCCAGATTGAGAGCTTTGAAGACCATAAAATGACAGTGCTCTGGCCGTATGTAATGCAGGTACAGGTCGCAGCAATTCCCTATTCCTATAAACCCTATTTCAGGTTTCTATTTCTAAAAGACATGCATGATTTCCACCATCTTTCCTTACAATGATGGATCTGTTTACAAAACTTTTGTTACGAGGATTCCAGGAGGGAAGAGTAAAGCTGTAGGTTGCAACCTGACTTAATCTATGGAAAGAGGTTTTGGAGCCACTTTGGTCTAGTGGTTAAGGCTCCAAGCTAGAAACCAGGAGACGGTGAGTTCTAGTCCCGCCTTAGGCGTGAAATCCGGCTGGGTGACCCCGGGCCAGTCACTCTCTATCAGCCCGAGGAAGGAGCCACTGGCAAACTAGGAGACTGAGAGTTCTAGTCCCGCCTTAGGCGTGAAATCCGGCTGGGTGACCCCGGGCCAGTCACTCTCTATCAGCCCGAGGAAGGAGCCACTGGCAAACCAGGAGACTGAGAGTTCTAGTCCCGCCTTAGGACTTAGCTGGCTGGATGACCTTGGGCCAGTCCCTGTCTCTCAGCCCTAGGAAGGAGCCAATGGGAAACCAGGAGACTGAGAGTTCTAGTCCTGCCTTAGGCACAAAAGCCGGCTGGATGACCTTGGGCCAGTCCCTGTCTCTCAGCCCTAGGAAGGAGCCAATGGCAAACCAGGAGTCTGTGAATTCTAGTCCCACCTTAGGCAGGAAAGCCAGCTGGGTGACCTTGGGCCAGTCACTCTCTCTCAGCCCAACTCACCTCACAGGGTTGTTGCTGTGGGGAAAACAGGAGGAGGAAGGAGTATTAGGTATGTTCGCCACCTTGAGTTTTTTATAAAAAATAATAAAGGCAGGATAAAAAAATCTTTAAAAAAGAGAGAAAATGCACTTTATATAAGTTTGGGGCCATTGCAATATTTGTTGTCATTTTATACACTGCCACTGAGCGGAAATCAGAAAGAAAATGAATCTTAACATTTATTTTTAAAAATTAAAGATTCAAAAATTATTTGATTCAGAAAGGGGAAATCTTTATTTCCATCTCTACAAAGTGTCGATCGCCTCAGTGGCCCTTTGCTATGAACAGCGGCAGCACTACTGTGCCTTGCAGGATTTCCCTAAGAACAAAGTGGGAAAAGATTTGTGGGTTTCACTGAATGAACATCAAGGTTTGTTGAAACTGGTTGGGCCGATTCTCATTCATGAGGACTCTCTGAACCCCGTTTTCTCAGCCTTGCAACCTTCCCAACCATCCCACTGTTTTTCCGAAGGAGACAGAGCTCCACCTCTTGTTGCTTGCCATGAAAGCGTGAAATGGATCTCAGACCATTTACCCCTCAAGTTAGTTCTCAGAAGTGAATAGTGCCTGGGTGAAAAGGGTGCAACATGCTTGCTCCCCAGCCCGCTCTTTCTCAGTCCACCACTCCCAGGGGCCATTTTCCATCTTAGCTGTAGGACCTCCAGCTTCTCTGAAACATCTGCCTGATCAATTGCCACATCTGGCAGCAGAGAGGGTCTGGGGGGCCAGCTGTGGCAGCCAAAAGGGGAGGGTGGTATGAGCCTTGCATCAGCTTGGTGGAAACCTCTGACTCGCCCCTTCCCACCCCCCACCCCCAGCATCAACAAAAACAAGCCTGGGCTTTCAAGGGACCGAGAACTATTTCAACATCCAGGGGCCATTGTTTTGCAAGACACTGGGCGGGAAGAGAAACCACGAGAAGGCGGCACCAGAGCATTTCTAAAATGAGAAGTGTGACAGTAGGAAGCACGCGCTGCCACAACAGAAGCTTTGATCCATTTTTATTTATTTATTTATTTATTATTTATTTTATTTTCTATCCCGCCTTTATTATTTTTATAAATAACTCAAGGCGGTGAACATACCCAATACTCCTTCCTCCTCCTATTTTCCCCACAACAACCACCCTGTGAGGTGGGCTGGGCTGAGAGAGAGCGACTGGCCCAGAGTCACCCAGACGGCTTTCATGCCTCAGGCGGGACTCGAAATCACCGTCTCCTGGTTTCTAGCCCGCTGCCTTAACCACAGAAGCATACTTGGGTACTCAGCATACGGGCGGTAATATAAATTCAAATAAATACACTCAAAGGCGCATTCCTGATTGCTGCTTCAAGTCTGAACCCTGCATCCCTCATGCCTCTCCTGTTGTGGAGCACAAAGGGGAAAAACAGTTTATCCCTGGAGCCTCAAACAAAGGAAACAAAGCCTGGGTTCATGAAGTGAAGGTCTCCCTCAAGTCCCTCGATTCTTGGCAACAACACCTGAGTTAACAAAGCACCATGGCGGTGTTCCCGTAACATTTATTTATTTATTATTTCTAACTTATATCACCGCCCATCTCCCCCCACAAGGGAACTCTGGGCAGTGCCAGGCCTCCACCAAATAAACCATATGATGACATGCCAGGCCTCCACCAAATAAACCATATGATGACAACAAGCGGGCCAAATAAACCATATGATGACATGCCAGGCCTCCACCAAATAAACCATACGATGACAACAAGCGGGCCAAATAAACCATATGATGACATGCCAGGCCTCCACCAAATAAACCATATGATGACAACAAGCGGGCCAAATAAACCATATGATGACATGCCAGGCCTCCACCAAATAAACCATATGATGACAACAAGCGGGCCTAGTTCCCACAACACATTGAACCTAAACCACCTGACCTCATTGGAGCCCGTCTAGCTGTCCTACAAATTCAACCCCGTCTCAGTCCTCTCTCTGTAAAATGAGAAGCGAAATCTACTTCACACCATTCTTGTAAGGATAAACATGGGGTTTGCAAGCTAAATGTTTTACTAAAGTCAGTGTTAAGTGGGGTTTATTTTTTTACAGCTGTTTGTAAATCAATTACAAATTTTCAACTCACGTTTCAAATATAAATACATGAATGAGACAGCTTATTCTCCCATCACCCAGCTATGAGCTTAAAAAGAAAGGTTTTAGGAAGAAAAAAATAAGTTTTAAGAAGGGAAACCTATTTTAGGCTCAGCAGTTGAGCTGTTTAAAAATAACTACAATTAAACATCCCAACTTATTACAGATGTGGTTCCCTTATGGCAAAAACCGAATAAATCACAGCAAGGGCTGATGGAGAAGAGTCCCCCCTCCCCCCTTGCTCATTTCTGTAGAACTGAAGGGATTAAGGGAGGGAGCAATGAACAAAGGCTGTTCCTTTTCTCTGCTGTCTCATTTCACAAGGTTACCCCAAAGCATTTTTTAACATTAAAAAAAATTGACACAGTACATGCCTCTGTTTTAGGGAAATAGATCCCCCCACCCCCCGAATGTCCCAATCTGTTAAAAAACTACTCAGAATTCCACTTTGACACAGAGGCGTTTGTCCAATTTTACAAAAGAAAACAACTGGGATGCATCAGGAAAAATGGCTTTCCCAAATGATCTGTTACACTATTCAGAAACTAATCTTACTTAGTTACTGCATTTAGAGCCCGCCTTCTATTATGGTTTCAAGACCGCACACCTGAGGGTTCTCCCTGCATTTTATCTTTACCACAGCCCAGTGAGGTAGATGGGCCAGGAGGAGCGACTGTTCCAAAATCCTCCACTGAGCTGGGTCGTCCTGGTCCCAGCCCCATCTCTCTTATTGCTACGTTTCGGAAGGCAGTGCCAGCTTGCAATCTAAACTGAACTGCCTATATCCACAGCTTGAGGACTACCATCTTTATCATCCACAGCCAGCACAGGCAACCACATGGCGGCTTCACCTGGAGCACCCGAGGCTGGAGAAGGCCGAACATCCCCTCCAAATCTGAGAGAGTTTGCACACTGCTCCACGTGCCACCTCCTCGTCAACAGTTGGGAGACCCCGCACCGCTTTGTTAGGGAATGCCTTGGGCTTAAGCAGCACCCCCAAATATTAGACAGCCATTGTCGTGCCCCACATGAAGGGACAGGCCAAGCCGCAACCCTAACCCTAACCCTGGAACAGCTAACATGGTTTGATGCATAAAAGAGACTCAGGGAAACACTCCTAGAGACAGTAAAATGAGTAACATGCTAAAAGAGCTCAAACAGACAGGGCAGAACAGCGCCCTGGGACTGTGGCGCTGTTTAGTGGCTAAATTAGTGAATCCTCCGTATAAGGGATATCCTTTTATAGTGTAACTACAGAAACCCTATTGTTCGGGGAATCAGGGCAACCCTTTAAAATAAAGGGACATCTGGCAAGGCAAGATCTGAAACAAGTAGTGGGGAGTGGGAGGGAAGATGCATTTTTTTTAAATGCAAATAAAATTATAGGGTGCTTTCAGCACCACATGGCTAAAGCGGTTTTCAAACTCGGGCAACAAAAGCAAATCCGTCTATTTGTATCTTGGCTGCAGTCCAAGAGGAGAGACTGAAGCCACAAAAGGCACTAGTTTTATTTTCATATTAGACGTATTCAGGATTCAAGCTAGAGAGGGAGACGTTACACCAATTCCATGGTGTTTGAACAGCCTGCAAAGTTTTACAAATTCAGAACAAATCACAGGCTTGTGTTCGTCTTTTATTTTTATTTTTGGTCCCAGATGAAGATTCCAGGCGAGGGGCGGATGGGTAAAAATAAAAAACTTCTGGCTCTCAAGTGGAACTAGTCCCCACTCATCCCAAAAGCACATGTATGTATGAATTCATAAAACTTCCCCAGGAACCTACATGTTTGCAGGGTTGAAGATGGCCACAAAGGAGTTGATTTTGCAGTCTGGATAACCATGCCCACCCTTTCAATATTTTCCCCCAAAGCACGCTCTCTGGAAAGCACAGAAATCAAGTACCAAACCTACAGTTGACTCAAAATCCGTCCCCCCCCCCCAGTCTATGCCACAACACTCAACTACTCAAGAGCTTGAGTCTCTCACTAGATCACAGCCCCAACCCCACCTAAACAAAGACCCCAAGGAGCAGAACTAACCTTCAAGATGTTTTCTTTCTTCTGATTGATTTTAGACCTGGCCAAAGATTCTATCCGAGACATAATCCAGCCTTGAGTTGGTGGGATTGGGTCTCCCACTAGCTAGATTGGTAGTGGGAGTTTTGGGCATCCAAGGCAAATGAAGAACAAAATGGGGGGAAATAACAGTGAGAGGGGTGGATGAATGAAGTTCCCTCTTCTTGAAAAAGAGAGAGAGAAAAAGAAGACCCCCCCTCTCCAGGCTCACCCTTCCTTTGTACATCCAACTCAGGCGGCGCAGGAAGTTAACTAGCCATGCTCAAAACTTGGATTATTCAAACTGCTTTGCTCCTCCCCTCAGAGGAGGAGGAGGAGGAGGAGGAGGAGGAGAATCCCACGGAGTGTGTGCTCTTACTCCACCTTGAAGAGAGAGATGCAAACAAGGGCAGTCCTGTTCCAGAAGTAGCGCAGATTGCATCAGAAGCAGCGCTCGGAGGGACTGGGTGGTTTTCCGGTGTTTCTTCTCACAGCACATGATGCTCCTCCTCGGAGCAGCCTCTCCAGGGCGCCAGAAGTGTGACGATAGGGAGGAAATGCAGAAACGTAGCACCTTCTCAGCTTGTTGATGGATGGTCTCCGGTCAGACCCCTGCAGCTCTTTGGCCACGTGACTGCAGGGCGCACTGCAGCCCAGGAGCAATCTTCCGCTGCTGCCCAGGACAGAGGCACACACATGCCCACCCAGGGTGTGACAGCCAGAGTGAAGTGATGACATGCAACGCTTTCGTTGTGCGCCTCCTAGAAGCCAGGCACACGTACCCCAGCAACTCTGAGGTCACGGACTTACTTTCTGAAAGCAGATATATGACAGCCCCAGTGGGCTGGGGTGAAACAAACGAGACCCAGGTTCAAATTCTCAGTCTGTCAAGCAGCCAGCTACAGCTTCTCAATCTAAACTACCCCACAAGCAGGAATCATTTGAGCTCTTGGTGTTAAGATTATGGAAAATTATTATAGCAACAGCAGCAACTGAAGGGAAAGTCCCTGAAAAAGTCATGGCAGGCTACCCACTGCATACCCAATTCAGAGATACTGGAAACAATGACTCAAGAGATTAGAAAAAGGACATCTCTGACACACAACCGCAGACATTTCACACATCACAGTCTTCTAAAATTCCAGAGAAGCCTGACTGAGGTGAGTATACAAAGGTCAATGGAGCCTGACGCTCCGCCCACAGTGCAAATGGTAAACAAACCAAGACGGCTGCTTGGGACATTGTCCAAGGAAGCTCCTGGCTTGTTGCCCCTCAACAAGCCAGAATCATAAACTAAGGTTTGTTCTGGATTGATGATACCAGTCAAAACAACCAGCTAAGCCAGCTGTTCCCATGCTGCTGCACTCCATCAATCAATAAATCAATCAATCAATCAATCAATCAATCTTTATTTCGGTCACTCCAACTATGGTACATTGCAACTCCCATAATTCCCAACCACTGTGGCTAAAGTCCAATACATCTGGAAAGATTGGAAAGGCTGTGAGGAAGCAAAGTTCCTGGTTGGCTTAGTGGTTGGAGGAGCAAGAGAGAAATAATGGACTGTGACCAGCATCCTTCCTCTGCTGGAAATGAGGTTCTGGGCACTTCTGGCCAGTCTGCAAAGACACTACCAGGAAATCTATCTGGTCCTGACAGGACTCTCTCTCACGCTAGTGGGGAATACCCAGAATCACTTCTAAGTGCGCTATACAAATAGAGTGTTGTTCAAGTTGAGCTGCTGGACATGAAGTTTTCTCAGCATCAATATGAAAGTGGGACTCCACTGTCTCCTCCTCAGATGTTTCTTGCTATCCCAAGTCTATCCTGCACTGCTGGAATTTCTTGGTGGTCTCTCATCCAAATACTAATCAAGCCTAATTCTTCTTCATTTCTGGACTCAGACGATGTTCTAAAATGCATGGACACATCCATGCTATTTTCTTGAAAACGATATGGAAGTGGTTTGCCTTTCCCTTTTTCTGGAATATTCCCAGTCTAACCTACGGCTGTGGGATTTCCTGGAGGTTTCCCATCCAAGTGCTAACTAGGTATGATGTTGAGGAGGTTTTTGGAGATCAGCTAGGATGAAAACAGTCCTGTTATTAGTCTGTGGCTTGAATCATGTCAACTGGATTTCTATTTTCTCAGTAGAAACGTTTCACTCCCTATCCAAGGAGCTTCTTCAGTCTTGTTATTAGTGTCTTGTTATTATCTCCTGTTATTAGTGTACTACCCAATGGGACAGTGAGCTTCAGACTCTAGGGGAGACATCTGCAGGCCTCTTAGAAATCTACAGGCACCACATTCCTAGGGCAGAGGGCTCACAGATGCACAGCCTTCACAAACATCAAACTGGCAATGTGCAAACTTCTGTGCAAAACACCCTGGCTCTGTCTAAGGTAGACAAACATCCAGATCCAAAGGCTGGTTTTCCTAGAGGCCTGGCACAGCCAGACTGTAACCTACCATACTTAGAAGGTAAGGTAAAGGTAAAGGCTCCCCCCGGAGGACATTTGTGCAGTCGTGTCCAACTCTAGGGGCCAGTGCTCATCTCCGTTTGTTAGCCGAAAAGCCAGCACTGTCCGAAGACGCTTCCACGGTCATGGCCGGCATGACGTGCGCGGAACGCTGTTACCTACCCACCGAAGTGGTACCTATTCATCTACTTGCATTTGCATGCTTTCGAATTGCTAGGTTGGCAAGAGCTGGAGCGGGTGCGGGAGCTCACTCCGCACGCAGGGCTAGGGATTCGAACCTCCGAACTTGCGATCTTCCGATCGACAAGCCTGGCGTCTTACCCGCTGAGCCACCACACCCCTTACATACTTAGAAGGTATGTGTGACTATATCCACTTAGAGGGTGCAGCTGTCTCTTCAGATCCAAAAGAGGCCCAATTTCTGCAACTGGCCATTGATTTCTCCAGCCCTAGTCCTAGTCCAGCATTATCTGAGTTTCCAGGAGGGCATAGAGATCTTTGAAACAGTCGAACCCTACCCTTGGCCCTTGAACCAATGTAGGAACATTGCTAGACCATCTGCAGAGGAAAGGGCTGGGCAAACAAAGGAGGGGGGCATCTTTATAAAGTTCTGGCAGATGATGACTTCATAAATTGAGCCAACTTCAAACAAGGAACATACCTTTATTTTTATTGTTTAAAGATAATTTTAAGAGCCTGACAAAATGGAATTGAGTTTTAGAAACAAAATAGCAGATTCCCTGTCTACCTCACCACAGAACGGTTCACCCCAATTAATTCTTTGTGTCCGCCCCCCCCATTTTTTCCAGAATAATTTTATTCTTTTAAGATCTAATTAATCTGAACCAACTGACTCTGATCTCCTCTTTCAGGACAAATTGTACAACAATACCTTTGCAGAGCGTGCCTTTCTCCTTCAACATGCTTAACCCTCTTAAACTTAAGGTCTTTAAGAGTCAGAATTTGCAACCAAGCTAGAATTTTCCCGCTACCTAGGTATTTCTAACGCTCAACCACATTCTTCATTTTTCTAAATATTTGTGCTGCTCTTCTCTGCATCTCCTCAATATCCCACCCCTGCCCCACTAGCTACCTGTATTGGGGAAGAACAATCACAACTTACCAGAGCTCAACGTTCACTGGAAAGCTTCAGACCTAATGCCAGGGTCCTTGGCTTCCAGCCTCGTTATTATTTCCCAAATTAGGTCAAACTGGAGCTAAATGGAAGAGAATGGATCTTCTCCACCAAGAGAAGCAACTGGACTTCCCCTACTGCTAGGTGATGCGAGACCAACCTCTCCGATCCCCACTGCAAAGCCTCTGGCCATTCAGGCCATGGGAATTTCCTTCTTGTTGACTTTCCATGTCAATCATTGACTTAGGTCAAGCAACTCCAGTGGGTTGTGGCAGCAGCTGCTGCAGGCTTGGTCCCAGTCTGCTTTTGGTTAGTTCCCTCCTCCTCGCATAAAATCCACATATAAATTAGCTCTTATCAGAGCATCCTGTGCTCAGATTTATTGCTTTTTTTAAAAAAATAGAGAAGGGTGGCTGGGAGGTAAAGGAAGGTATTCAAGCCAGTGCTAGGACCAAACGGGGCACATCTAACCAAAATATTACATGCCTCTCTGGTGATGGCCCATTCCTGACTTTTCCACAACAGCTTTAGAAAAGTCAAAACTGGAGGGAGGAAACAGGCCATCAGCTTAATGGAAGATTCCAACTGCTGATGGGCTGCAGGAACTAGCCTCCCTATGAGATTGGGGGCAAATGTTACCCAACAGCACCACCAGCCCCCCAAATGGAAGCCACCTGAGAGGTAGGAAGTGGTGTTGTTTTTAACTGTCCCATTCCAAGCTGAGAGAGCTCCTTCTACCACAGAGGAGGACAGGGAGTTTTAAGGGTACCTAAGCCCAGCATGAACATGTTCCTGCAATCTCATTTTTCTGCCATGTCTTCATGATGTTGCCTTCATCTGACCCCCAACTCAGACCTGGGGCAACTTGAAATCCTCCTTAGTTTTCCAGTGATAGTTTTTTCCCCTTTTAAGAGACAAGGAGTAGCAGGAGTATTGCTGGGGTGCCATCTAGCACAGGCACAAACACCAAAACCTTGAAAAATAGCCTGAAATGGTGCTTTTGAGCTATTTTTATGGGTTTAAAATCTTCTAAGACTAGGAATGGAAGCTCCTGTTTCCATCCTTAAAATCCCCTCCAATTCCAAAAAAAACCTTTCCTCTGGAAGGTTGGGAGGTGGAGTAATAGTCCCCCACTTCATTGCCTACCCCAGTGTACATTATCTGAGCTCCTGGAGGAGAAGTGGGATATAAATTCAATAAATTAATTAATTAAATTAATAATTATTATTATAAATATTAATAATATATTATATTAAATATATTATATTTATAATGTAAATATAAATATATAAATATTAATAATATATTATATAATAATAATACTGATTAATGTATTGTCGAAGGCTTTCACGGCCGGAGTTCGATGGCTGTTGTGGGTCTTCCGGGCTGTGTGGCCGTGTTCTGGAAGTTGTGGTTCCTAACGTTTCGCCAGCATCTGTGGCCGGCATCTTCAGAGGGCAGAAGCACAGATAGAAGGCAGAGATTTCGCTTCTGTCTGTGCTCCTGCCCTCTGAAGATGCCGGCCACAGATGCTGGCGAAACGTTAGGAACCACAACTTCCAGAACACGGCCACATAGCCCGGAAGACCCACAACAGCCATCAATACTAATTAAATTAATAAATTAATTGTATTTATTGAATTTATATTCAATATTTATATTTAAGTGAGGAAGATGGGTATAATCTGGTAAAGGCATGACCAGGTTTAGGTGATGCCCATTGTGTGAGACTGCAGGCTGGGGAATTCTTCAGCCCAGGTTTTGCAGGCTTCAGGTTCCTCCTTTAGTTGAGTCCGTACCTCCGTCCTCAGTACCTGCTATAACAATGGGCATTTTGCTAGTTGATGGCAAAGCCATCAATAGAAGGATAGTGTATTAAAAGCAGGCTGCACAAGGTTCTAGTTTGCAAAACAAATGGTACAACTGTTGGCCAATATGGGGACACAGTCTTCTTTCTGCACTGGAGGAGACACACTTCACTGCACACACGCATACACACACACTTTGATAAAATTTAACTCAAATAACCCTTGCCAGAAGCAAGACTGAGTAGACAGGTGCTGAAGGAATTCAGAGAAAAGGGACCCCATCCGATAGAAAAGAGGTTTGAGTGGCTGCTTAGCTATTAACTGGGACAACCACTGGGCAGGACCACCGCCACAGGAAGAGAACATTCTGCAAGGGCGAAGGCACAGACCTGCAAACTTCGGGAATTGTCCGGTTGAGCTGCAAGAATAAAGATGGAATTAGAGCTCTAGATTAGGGTTCAATTATGGGAAAAGATGGGGTACCAAGGTGGAAGACGAATTTATTTAAGTGGGGGTTGTTGGCTGACAATATATTATGTGAATGCGGAGAAACCCAAGACCCGGCGCATCTCATGGTGTGTCGATTACTGCCGGAGCCTTGTACTGTCAACGACCTACAGCAAGCTAATGACAAAGCTGTGGCGGTGGCTACATTTTGGCAGAGTAAAGTTTGATCTGGACACGAAAATGATGATGATGATGATGATGATGATGATGATGATGATGATGATGATGGGAAAAGAGGTGAAAGGACACCAAGACCACACCGTCTATTGTCTGAGCATTTCCAGAAACAGCCTTGCTACAAACTCCTTAGTGAGACAGCAAGGCTAACTGAGTCATTATGGAATCAGCTCTGGGGAATCCAAACTGAGTCTGGGACTAGGAAAACCTCTCACTAATTATTTAGTCTTGAAGTTACTACCAACTGTCTATTGAGGTTCATTCCTTATTAGGATTCCTTTACCACGCTTGCCTGTCTTGGCCACTCTGCCTCAGAGACTAACAGAGTTGCCAATTCTGGCCCTCAGTGGTTGTGTTCACAGAACCCACTTACCCATAGCCAGCTATACTATGGTTTACAATATAGTTTTCCATAATATGCTGCACTGCATCAGCTGCATTAACTGACATGCAACTAAAATATTGTTGGGCAGTTTGTGGACCAGCATGTCACGTCATGTCACGTGAATACAGCCAAAGGGTAATTACAGTGACACGTGGGGTTCACGGATGTTAACCCAGGGTTTGTTGAACAAGGCAGGTGGTCCAATCAATGCATATATAACTCTAAGTCATCAACAACAGAATACAAACCACCATCATTGAATGTACACATCAAACTGCTAAAATCAAAAAACCACTTTATAGATGAGCTTAATGTGTATAGATGAGCCAGTTTGGTGTAATAGTTAAGGCTAGAAACTGGGGACCCTGAGTTCTAGTCCCGCCTTAGGCACGAAGCCAACTGGGTGACCTTGGTCCAGTCCCTCTCTCTCAGCCCTAGGAAGCAAACAATGGCAAACCACTTTCTGGAAAAACCTTGCCAAGAAAACTGCAGGGACCTGTCCAGGCAGTTGCCAAGAGTCAACACTGACTCAAAAGCATGCGTGCACAAACAAACACACACGTGTGTGTGTGTGAACCCATCCACTGACATTATAGTTCATCACGACTTACATCCTGGGCTTAACAATATCTTCCCGCATATGTTTGAGGGTTCTTGTGGAAGGGAGACAATAACCTGGCAAGTGGAATTTGCATCTGCCAGGCGTGGCCCTCCCTCTGACTTCCTGCCCTCTTGGCTCCCTCCAGGATAAGCTTCTTCCAATACTTGTCAGGCCACTCTGATGTCCAAGGAACACATTAAACTTATTAAACATTAAACACGTTAAACAAGATGGACTGATTCTGGCTGAGCATTATGTGCGGACTCACCCCCACCGTGGGATTCCAAAACACAATTTCTTTCTTGAGATCACTCAACTCTAGGCTTGGAAAGGTCTATCAGTCCCCTCCTCAATCAACACCAGAATACAGCATCCCCAACAGAAGGGTGTGAAGGAAAGCCACTGTCCGCCTGCTCTTATACCAAGGAAGTTCTTCTTAACGACTAACTGGAATCTGTCTTCTTATAAAGACATTATTCTGTGCCTGCCCTCTGGGGTAATATGGAACTGGCCTTGACCTTCTTCTGGGTGATGCCCATTCAGGTACTTGGAGACTGCTATCATCTCTCCTCTCCTCCCCTCCCCTCCCCTCCCATCAGCGCTTCCGCCGCCACCGCCACCAGTGTGTGTCACCAACATGAAAAGTTTGGAAAGCTCTGTGTTAGATTCTATCCTGTCCTCTTCCAAAGTGTCATCTGCCAATCAGATCATCACCGATCTCTTTACCTCTTCATCCGGGTTATTAAGCAAAATGACTTACTGGGGGGTGGGGGAGGGAGCACAGGACAGCTTCCCTCCAACCTGATGTGGAGCCATTTCGGGGGACTCTCTGGATGGCCCCCTTTAGCAAGTTATGAATCCCCCTAACAGTTGTATCATGTCGCCTATATATTATTATTTTATTAATAAGGGGGTAATGACAAAAAAGGGCGTGGTGGCTCAGCAGGTAAGACGCCAGGCTTGTTGATCGGAAGATCGCAAGTTCGGAGGTTTGAATCCCTAGCCCTGCGTGCGGAGTGAGCTCCCGCACTCGCCCCAGCTCTTGCCAACCTAGCAATTCGAAAGCATGCAAATGCAAGTAGATTAATAGGTACCACTTCGGTGGGAAGGTAACAGCGTTCCGCGCGCGTCATGCCAGCCACATGACCGCGGAAGCGTCTTCAGACAACGCTGGCTCTTTGGCTAACAAACGGAGATGAGCACCGGCCCTTAGAGTCGGACACGACTGCACAAATGTGCAGGGGGAACCTTTACCTTTTTTTTTTATAGTAAATAACATGTTCCAAGACCAATCTAGCATAATTTTGGAATTGGTATATTCACAGTTCCTACCTGAAGAACGTTCCGCGCGCGTCATGCCAGCCACATGACCGCAGAAGCGTCTTCAGACAATGCTGGCTCATCGGCTAACAAACGGAGATGAGCACCGGCCCCTAGAGTCGGACACGACTGCACAAATGTGCGGGGGGAACCTTTACCTTAATGACAAACTTTGTTGAATGCTTTGGTGAATTCCCTGTGACTCCTTATAAGACTCAATATCCAATCCCCTGATCACCCTCACTACCTTCCTCTGTGACTTATTTATTTTAAAAGACTTACATAACTGCCACTACTATAACAACAACCCTGGGCACCATACAAAACAATAAATACACCCCCCAAACAATCCGAACACAAATTCAACATATTTTATTATATTTTCCAATCAGTACTTCTTAATATGTGATGCCCAAAACTGGATCCAGTATTCAGTGTGGGGTCTGAGCAATGCAGAACAATTACTTCCCATGATTTGAAAAGTAACCTTCTCTTGATGCATTTACAATTTTTGTACTGTAGCCCCATCACTCTGTTGATTCATTTTCACTTTGCAGTCATCTGCTACTCCAATACTTTTTCATAAGCCTAGTATCCCCCATCCTATATTTGTGCATTTGACTGTTGTTCCAAGTGAAGAACACTGCATTTGTCTCTGCTCAGTTCCTCCTGTTACTTTCTGTCCACCTCCTGATTTGACAGGCGCCTCCTCACCCAAGCCATTAATGATCTTCTGCACCACACTGAGCCAAAAAAGCAAGCCATGGTGTGGCTTAATGTGATGTGCGGACCTAGGGAATGAAAGCACTTTACGTAAAGCCTAAGCCCCACTAACCACATTCCACAAAAAAGGCAGAGTGCTTCTCAGCTAAGACACTCACAGCTCGGCCAAGACTCGGTGGGCAAGGAAGCACAGTACGCTCCTTCCATAAAGGTCTTTGAAGAGGTTTTGCAGGGAAGACCAAGTCTACTCGCAATGCACCAAGAGCAACCTGACAAACCCGTAATTCTGGAGAGGTTAGCCCCTCAGGTTAGTGGGCTACCAATTGTGCTGTTTCCAGATTTCAGGGCCCCATTTCTGAGACAAAGCAGCCCTGAAACCATTCTAGGAACTACAATCCAAACACAGATCGAAAAGATGCTGAGCTGGAGAAGAGTGCCTTATAGATGCCCTTTCTTTGTTTTACACATAATTCATACGGATACAGGAACGGATCCCTGAAGCCCAGGACTGAGATGGGCATTTCTCCCCAGAAAGAACTCATACTGTGCTTCTAGGTAAGAATACCACCAGGCCGGGGTGGGGGGGGAGCTAGGTATTGAAAAGAAACGAGTCATTGTTTAAGATACTGGCAGAGGAGACAAACTAGGCCAGAGCTTTCCAAACTTTTCATGTTGGTGACACACTTTTTAGACATGCAGCATTTCGCGACACACTCTTACAGCAGGGCACAAGGCAGGCACTAGGACCTGCGCAGAATCCTGGCAGGACTCGGAGGCAGAAGCAGCTGGGACACACCCAGACACTGCAGCCTCGACACACAGTTTGGAAAGCTCTGAACTAGAGGATAGTTTGGGACTTGCTAAAAAAAGGTCCAAGCTTTGTGTCATTTTTTTCCAAGTAAAATTGGCAAGAATGGCATTGTGGGATCAAATACTCAACTCTCCTCCCTTCCTTTCCCACTCTGGGGATTTGGCATTCCCTCTTGCCAAATAAACAGTAAAACTATTGCCTTCATCATCTAGAATTTAAGGAGGGAGAGAGTTACACCAGCCGTAGGGAGAGGGCTATATTTGTCTCAGGGAACATTACAGAGGAGAACACCCACAAGCATTCTGTTCAGTCGAAAGAGACCACAAATGCAACCCCCAGCTAGCAAGACCAATCCAGCTTCCCAAAGATAATGAAGAGTTGTCCACATGGAGATTCGGCACCTGGCCAGGATTCTTCTGGACCCAGGGCATGAAGCATAACAAAAGTTCTCCAGAGCATCTGTAAAGGGCTTACTGTATTTATTACCGGCTAAAGCCAGTCAAGACCTAGGTGCACCTAGAACAATGCTCCTAGCTCACTGGGCTTTGGTTTGGCTGCAGAACTAGCTTCGATACAGCCTCCAAATCTTGTGAAGCAATGGCTCTCTGAGTATGTGCAGAGGGCCTTTCCCTGAACTGCCAGTTCCATGGGACTAAGGAGCAAGAACTAGGCTCAGTTGTTTCTATAAGAAAATCAAACTGCCTTTGGAGGCTGGGAAAGAGCACACGTCCTTGAGAAAAGGGCCACGTGTTCAAAAGGCAATCAAAACAATACTTTGCTAAGCTACTCTTTGAGGATTGTCTGGTCTCTTTGTTTGCCTCTCCCCGTTGCTGGTGCTTCCATTAATCCAGAACTCTTAGAGTTCTCTGTCCCAGTCGCAATCCCTGGCACAATGTGCAACACAAAGAAATATTCACTTTACTCTCATCTTCCCCAACTAGGTCCCCTCCAGCTGTGATTGGAATGATGGGAATTGAAATTCATCACCTTAGGTTAGGGAAGGATGTCCTTCTCTCTCCTGTTTCTTCCCTTCTTCTTGCCAAGAGAATAGAACAGAGGGGTTTTGAAACTTAAAGAGTTGCATCCGGTTCACCCAGCCTGCACCACCTCTTCACCAAAAAAGGTTTAAGCCAGAGCTTTCCAAACTGTGTGTCGGGACACATTAGTGTGTTGGCTGCAGTGTCTGGGTGTGTTGCGGCTGCGGCTGCCTCCGAGCCCTGCCAGGATTCCGCGCAGGTCCTAGTGCCTGCCTTGTGCCCTGCTGTAAGAGTGTCGCGAAATGATGCATGACTAAAAAGTGTGTCACCAACATGAAAAGTTTGGAAAGCTCTGGTTTAAGCAGTTATTGCATTACTGACATATGCAAAAGATGTCACACAGATTAATGCTGTAATATTCAAATTGTCATCTCCTTCTTTGTACCCGTTTTCTAGTGTGGGAGGAAAACTCGAATGCTGTGTTTCATTGCAGCAAGGATGCTCAATGTGTCTCCTCTAGAACAGCCACATCACTCCTATCCAAGAGTTTTAGAAACTACAATTCTAATTTTAAAGGACTGTCCTTTGCTTTACTAATTGCAAATGCCCCAAATGGACTGTCTCATGGGGGGAGGGGGACGTTGGGTTAGGGTTAGGGTACCTTCTACCCTTATTTTAGCAAAGGTGAGCTACTAGAAGATCCCGTTCTGCCTGCCTCCCTGCCTATTCCCTAATTATTTAGCTCTTCTCTTCACTTTCCCCCCGCCCCCATCAGCCAAGGAGCAGAGGGTGCTGCTTCCCTGATTTTCTTTGTGTCTTTTTAAAATTATAATTTGCTTCCTGCTTAAGTGGAAGCCGGCCAAGCAAGCAATTAATCCCAAATAGTATTAATATTGCCTTAAATTTAAACAGCCCCTGCTATCTTCCATGAAATACATCTCAACCCCAAGATATTCCTCCGCCATGTCACCAGGCCTTTCTTTGCCACAATGGCTCCTTGGCCTCCATTTCAGGAGTCGTAAGTGCACGTCTGTTAATGGGGTAACATACCTAAGAAGCAGAAGAGGACGGAAGACAGTTTAATCTGACACTTACACTTGGTTCTAAAATCTATTTTCAATGCCAGCAAACAGTTGCTAAAATCATGTGAAATGATTCTAAAAGAGAAAGCGCCACTAGCACTCTACATGCTAGGAGCACTGTTTCCACACTAAGCCAGCTGTGCCTTTAGAGGCCAAGAAACAGAAATGGGAGGAAAATTCCAACTAGCTCATTGAGTGATGGACATGAAATTCTGAAAGCCCGCAAACCCAAAGACATCAGGAAACTTACACTGAAAACAAACATTATTCTAACCCATAGCTTGTTTCACAACGATTCAGTGAATAAAACACAGCAACTGGGGCACACAACAACATGGTAAGCCATATTGGGAGGGGGGCACACACGGTGGCTTAGTGTGATGTTCAAACCAGTTCTGTCCTTAAAACCACCAAGATAAATAATAGATACTGTAAAGTGCAGGGGAAGCTTAGAGAATGCCTGAAGGTTGGAGGGTGGGGGGCCAAGTACACATAGCTCCTTCCACAAAGGTCTTTCTATTCTGACCCTGGATGAAGACTTTTGCCAGATTTGAAAGCCTCTTCTGAAAATGCAACCTTCCCACCCACCCCGGATCCTATCCCAAGCTGTGTTGTGTCCACACCGGTAAAAGAAGGTACCAAATAAAGACAGAAGTTCCTATTGGCACAAAACCTTGCTATGGCACCAGGATGGAGCCAGGACCGGATTCTATGGAAAGTGCTCATTAATTGGAGGTGTGGGGGGAAAACAAAGGGAATGGGAAGAGGCATTTCACTTCCTGCACAAATCTGAAGCCATATCCCATAATATATAACTTGGAAGAGATGTGCAAACTATGAAATACTAATTTCTTTCACCTACACGTGGAGCATAACTCTCAAGAGCAGGATACACAAGGCTGAATGTTTCTCCGGCCATTTGTCCATACAGAAAAAGCCTGAAAACAGCGACAATTTCTACTGATCGAGTGCCTGAAATATAAAATATGAAGAGCAGCAGTAATGCTACCAAAAGCTAATGGAGAACTATTAGCCACTTTCCATGTATAGCTTCTATTAAAAAAGGAAAAAACCTTATTTTATTATTGTATTATTATTATATTATTATTTGGGGGAGATGGGCGGTCATATAAATTTAAATAATAAATAAATAATAAATAGAAAGGGTTAAGAACCTATCTGTGACTAGGAGAGAGTAAAAAAAAAAACCTTCAGAAGGAAAAAAAATATTGTAGGCCTGAAAAATATTTGATAAACATATACTGAAATAGCAACCAAGATATTCCACATACAATACATTTGCTCCCACCAAGAGCTAGATACGGTATGAAAAGGAAGGAAACTGCAACACAAGGCGAAAAGGAAGATAGTGTAAACAAGGTGGGGGAGCGTACACTGGGGTGGCAAATGGCGGGGGGGGGGGGGGAGAGGAGGTGAGAGAGCAAAGTGCTTCCCAGCAAGGGGGGCTCAGTATCTAGAAAAAGTTACTTGCTGTTGCAACAAAACCCAGAAGAGAAACCGTGAGTTCATGCTCATACTAAGCCACGATTGTTCATTGTGCTTTGTTATCTAAACCACCAATGGGCTAGATTCACACCTCATACTAAAACCACTAAACACAAGAGGAGAACCTGCAGCTCACGTGTTGCCCCCAGACCCATGTGGCAAAACAAAGATTTTCAGGTGCCCCATTTTTTGCCTCTTAAAGAACAATTTAAGTGTTAAAATATAAACATTATGTCACTGGGATGCTTTTTAGAGAGTCCTCCCCATAAAAGGTGTTTTGTGAAATTGTCCACAAGAGATTCCTGATTCCAGATGTGCTTCCTACCCCAGAAAGTTGTTAACTCTGTTTTCATGACACAGATTCACTCGTAGGTTGGTTTCACACAACACACTAAGCCCAGGTTAACAAAACACAATGGCTCTATTTACATCCCATGCTCTTCCCAAACGAATGAACCATGCCATGGCTCCATGGGACAGCCTAGTTCCCACAACATGTTGAACTACAAATGACACAGTCCTAACCTTGTGTGCTGAGTGAAGTGAATGTTAAGTCCCATGAGTTCAAATCAAACATGCTGCCAAGCCAAAGATGCATCCAAAAATTTCTACGCAGTTCTCTTTCCAAGCACATCAGACAGGCTTGTCTGAGCAGAATTATCCACATTTAAGTCCGGCTGCTGCTCCCACTGAGGCATGGAAACCCTAACTCATCCCAGGCCTTTTCAGACCTTGAAAAGGGGGCCCTTCCAAGCACCGGATCATAGCCATCCATCCCTCCCTTCCTGATCCTGGCACCCCTCCAGATACGCCGGGTTTACTATTCCATCATTCGCCATCCTTACCCCTCTGGGAGGCTCTAGGTTGGGAAAGGAAATGTCTCTTCTGGGCTTGGGGGGAACTCGGGCCCCTTCTGCCCACCTGTTATTCCTGGCGCTGCCAAGGAGCAATCTGCTCCCTTGAGCTCACAGAACAGGTGTTTTCCAGCAGCAGCAGCAGCAACTGGAAAGGAGATTTTCCCCCTGCTGCTTGGCTGCAGCATTAGTGGTGGGAAAATATTTTTTTTTCTTCCACAACATGGATCCCTATTCTTCTGCCAGGTAAGTTCCTGTAGCCATGGCCAGTTTGCTTTTGTAATGCCAGGTTAAATCCACCTCACGGTGTTTTATTTTTTCCAGTGTCTCAACAAAAAGCATTCAGGAGAGGTCCTGGCAGCCTCAAGGACTGGAAAGCAAAATGGGAGTTGAGCTGCCAATCATTCTCGCACAATCTTAAAAGAAGCTGAGTAAAGTTATAGAGCAGAGCTTTCCAAACTTTTCATGTTGGTGACACGCTTTTTAGACATGCATCATTTCGCGACACACTCTTACAGCAGGGCACAAGGCAGGCACTAGGACCTGTGCGGAATCCTGGCAGGGCTGGGAGGCAGCAGCAGCCACGACACACCCAGACACTGCAGCCAACACACTAACGTGTCCCGACACACAGTTTGGAAAGCTCTGTTACAGAGGTTCGTCTCATATCACATTCTAAGCTATGATTGCCCACTGTCTACAGCATAAATCACCATTGGCTAGGCTTGTATAACACTCTGAAACCAAACTGTATAGTGGTTGAGTACAGGGGTGGGCAACATGCTCTTCAGTAATGTCAGGAGAGGACATCTCGTCTGCAGCAGAACACAGAAGGAAGAGGGGTGGTTAACACTGCAAG
Source organism: Charina bottae (assembly GCA_023362775.1). NCBI lineage: Eukaryota > Metazoa > Chordata > Lepidosauria > Squamata > Charinaidae > Charina > Charina bottae. Next base: position 2,967,970 of record JALMGJ010000026.1, read on the forward strand.
ACAAAGGGAAGACGCAAAAGATCTAGACAGGCCTGAACAGGGAGAAATGCAATTTCCCTGCATCCAGGGAGAAAAAAATGAAAAGCACAGTAAAAGATGGGGGAGACCCGTTTGGCAGCAGAGCGTATGAAAAAGACCCAGGTGTTCCAGTAGATCGCAAATTAAACGTGACCCTCAAAGTCATATGGCATTTGGTGACGTACTGCGGGGAACATAACGGTCCAGATCATGGGCAATAATTTGGAGTCCTGTTCCAGTTCTGCCCCCACTCCCAACCCCAGTTCAAACAGGACAGTAATAAATCGAAGCAAGTTCAAAGGAAGGCTACTAAGATGGTGAAGGGTTTGGAAACCAAGCCCCAGGAGAACAGTTAAAGGATCTGGATATGTTTAGCCTAGCAGAAAAAAACGACTGAGAAGATAGGATAGTATTCCTTGGATATCTAAAGGGTTGCCCACAGAGGAGGGAATGGACTTGTTCTCTGTTACCCCAGAGGGCAAGACCAGGACCAGTGGCATGAAACTACTGTACAGGGAAGTTGATTCAAGTTTGCTATGAGGAGGGATTTCTTGATGGCATGAACGGGCATCCAGTGGAAGAGCTGCCTCATGAGGCGGCCCGTTCCTCTTCACTGGAGGGCTTCAAACAGAGCACCAACGGTCAGAAATACCTGAGCAGATTTTGAACTGAACAAGGGGTTAGACTAGATGACCTCTGGGTGCTTTCCAACTCTATGATTCTGTATTTGTGGCAATGGGTCACATTTTACCTTTTCGAAGGAGTCATCATCAGAGGAGGCTTGTAAAAAGGAGGCGTCCATCTTTAGTTTAAAATAATGTGCAAAGCCAGCAGAGGAGCCATTCTGATTCTGTCCACTTTGGCAGTCAGAAAATTCATGCGTAGCTATTACTCAAAAGGAGACTGTTTCTGAATGGGGACGACTCTATTTAGGCCTGCCAATAGCACTTCGGTCTCGCCCAGAGATGGAAACCTGGTATCCTCCCTGTGATGCTGAGGCTCTCCTGGGATCCCAAGGCAACTTGCCAGGAGCCAAGGATAATGGGAGTTGTAGTTCAGCCCATTTGAAGGACCACTGGTTTCCAACTGGACTTGCTCACGGATCAACTACTCTCCTCTGGGCCCCCTTCCCACACATCCCTTCTACTACGTCAGCGAGGTCCCCCTCCTTTCTGCCACCACAAAGGAAGGTGCGACTGACTGTCGTCAGTGCTATTTATAACAAGCAATGCCAAAGCAACTGGAAACTCATCCCAATCAGTCTCCCCAAGCTTCCCCTCTAGCCCATCGGGGACTTTTCTGCAGGCTGGGATTTCCTCCTGTCTCTGCGACTGGGAGCAAAGCTTGTCTCTCGTGGACAGTAACCTTATCAGGCTTCTGCCTTGCTTGGACTCTTCCTGAACTGGATCTGTTTGGAACAACAAACAGAGAGCAGGAGGGGTTTTTATCCCTGACAGGCAGGGTGGAAGCCGGAAGGGGCTGGGGGTTGCCAGCGGGGTGCTGTCTCTGGAGTCAACTCCTTCCCCTTCTCTGAAGTCCATCTGATGCGGGACTCAGCACTACCACAAGGGTTACAAGGGCTGGCCCAGGAGCAGAAAGGTGCAAGACAAAGGATGGAAGCCCCTCTGCATTTCAAAATAAAAAGCTGATCTAGGGGCAAAGCCTTCTGTGGACAGCCCCAACAGCATGCTGGGGTTCTCAAGAACGCACCCTTACATTCATTGGCGATCACTCGTAGCCGAGTAAGATTGTCTTCCAAAGGTAAAATTTTAACGGTGGATCCGTAAGTGGCTATAAAGGCCAATTCTGGATCCGCACAACCTCCCACAATGAGGGCACAGGTTTCTGGGTGGGAGACGGTCACGATGAGGGTTTGCCTGACGTTCCTTCCTTTTAGCTCTTTTCTCCTTTTCGCCCTGTACTCGTGCTTCTTCAAAGTCCATAGCGCCATTAATAAAGGATGACCTCCAATTGAAACGCTCATGAGTTAGGGCTTCCCAGTTCTCAATGCTGATATTACATTTTTTTAAATTAGCTTTGAGAGTATCTTTGAATCTCTTTTGCTGTCCACCAATATTCCGTTTTCCATTCTTAAGTTGGGAGTAAAGTAGCTGCTTTGGAAGACGATGGTCAGGCATTCGAACAACATGACCGGTCCAGCGAAGTTGATGTTGGATGATCATTGTTTCAATGCTGGTGGTTTTCGCTTCTTCTAATACGCTAACATTAGTCCGCCTATCTTCCCAAGTAATTTGCAGAATTTTTCGGAGGCAGCGTTGATGGAATCTTTCAAGATGTTGGAGGTGGCGTTTGTAGAGGGTCCATGTTTCACAGGCGTACAGAAGGGTTGGTAGTACAATGGCTTTGTAAACAAGCATTTTGGTCTCCCTGCGAATGTCCCGATCCTCAAACACTCTACGCTTCATTTGGGAGAAAACGCACCCTTACACACACACCCCAAAAGAGCCATGAACTTGATGTGGACAGCTCACGTTTCAGCAACCACATTCAAAATAGCAGAAGGAAAGAAGAACGAACGGGAATTAGTAAATAATCATGTTTGAGCACCTGCACTAAGGACCACAATGGATATAGGATTCCTGGCAAATGACATGCCCAACCAAGCTATTGATTCTAGTCCCATCATAGGCACAAAGCCAGCTGGGTGACCCTGGGCCAGTCCCTCACTCTAAGCCCTAGGAAGAAGGCAATGGTAAACCACTTCTGAAAACCCTGCCAAGAAAATTGCCAGGTAATTCCTCTGAGTCCTCTGAGTCAAGACTGACTCAAGGCAAAAGAAAATTTAAAAACCCCAAATAACATGTTTTGATTCCTGTAGGTATCATGTTCAATTGTTCCTGGATTACTCTATTTCACTCCTTAAGGCCTTTATGCAGCTGGCATGGCACCCTGTTCCTCGCAAACTAGGTGTCTCTCGACATTTAATGTAGAGCCCTATACTCCTTTGCCCACTGATGCAAAAAAGTACAAGAATGGAGCTATCACTGTGCAAGTTTATATGCTTTCATTTAAGAAGTTTATGTGTTTTCATTTTCATGTTAATATAGGCAACATGGCTATTTGAACAGAATTTAAGCATTAGTAATTTCTCTTTGAAAGAATATCAGGTAATATCAGACAGAGAAAGAAAAAGGTATCTTGTCTTGTGCAGGAAACACGGTGTTGTGATGGCTGAAGGAAAAAAGTCCTGGAAAAGAAAAAAACAAATTGCATTGCACAACATCCCAGGACACATCCCTAGTTTAAGCAGCCTTGCCAACCCAAAAAAAGGAAGCATGTTTTCATCTGGGCATAACTTCAGGCAGGCAGGCAGACAACCCCTCTTTCTGGGTTACATCTGAGCACCACAAACTGCACTTACCCAAGGCTTAAACTAACAAGAAAAGGGTCTTTTCTTGAGTGAGAAGATTTAAACTATGTTTGTCACTAAGTGAACCATGGTTACTGAATTGAGCCCAGTCTAAGTTCATACAACACAAACTAGCCAGCTACAAGATCAAGAGAGGTTACTATTCCTCTCTATTCTGCATTGTCAGACCTCATCGCCTTTTACGAAGGACATTAACAAAGAGGAGCATGTCCAGAGGAAAGCCAGCCAAGTGATAAAGGGGTCTAGCAAGAAAAATGTGTGAGGAATGGCTGGAGGCTTTTGGGATGTTTAACCTGGAAAGAGGAGGAGACTGCAGAGAAACATGATGACCATCTTCAAGTACCTCAAGGGCTGTCATGTAGAAAAGAGGCAGAATTGTTCAGAGTGGTCCCAGAAGAAATACAAGAAAAAAGAGGTTTAAATTACAAGGAAGGAGTCTTCAATTGGACATCAGGAAGAATTTCTTAATGGAAGAGCTGTTCCATAATGGAAAAAACTGCCCCTGGGTGCAGGGAGTGGGTGGCGGGGGGCCCTCACCTTCACTGGAGGCATTTAAAGTTTTGGTAGATCGCAAGTTCGGAGATTCGAATCCCTAGCTCTGCGTGCGGAGTGAGCACCGGCCCCTAGAGTCGGACACGACTGCACAAATGTGCGGGGGAACCTTTACCTTTTTTAGGCAACTCTCAGGGATGCTATAGTGGTGAATTCCTGTCCTGAGCAGGAGGTTGAATTAGATGATCTCCAAGGTCCCTTCCAGTCCTGACATTCTATATCTTAATCTAGCATCTTCTAGGAGGAGTACACCACTTCAGAAATGTTTATCAAATAGCGAAGGCCATTTCTGCAACTTTACATCTCTCTCCATTGCTGGCTGAGTGTTGAGGCTGCCGGTCAGAAAAGGGCCAGTGATAATCTACTGCTACTTCACCTAATGGATGCCCACATGACCAACACTCACTTTGGAATAAAAGCAGCTCCCAACACTATGCAGGAAGAGCCATGGAGTCACTAGCACTTGAGCCCAACATGAGGGAATCTTTATCATTTTTATATGTCAGGCCTGTAGCAAGGATCTTTTGCTTCTCTTCAACTGTGGTAACAATGCAGGATTCAATCCCTACCCCACTTAGTTTGCACATGGCACTAAGCCATGTGTTGCTTAAATATATTTTGAATAAAACACAGTTGTTCAGGTAAAAAAAACACTCTGAATTGCTTCCAGCCCATCAGCCCAGAATGCATTGGACATCCTTTGCTGCCTTTTTGATGGTTCTGATCTGCTCTTTAAGATGGGTGATATCAGATCAATTACATTTTTTGCTTCTTTTCCCACATCTCTGCAAAAGAAATAAGTAAAACACAATGAAACTGGCACTTTGCAGCAATCCAGTTTGGAGAGAACTACCAGGCATTCACCTGGAAAATCCTGAAGGGCAAAAAAATGAGGATCCCCCTCTCCCTAGAACTACAGTCCCTTTTTTGAGAGGGAGGGAGAAGATATCCTTGCACTGACTACAACAACGCTAGTCATTCCCCATTTCTCTCAGCCAGCCCCCCAAATTCTTTCATTTTTAAAGGAAAGAACAGCTCCAATCCCTGCTGTAGCAGGCAGATAGAGAATCAGCAGAGCTCCAGGAAGTGGCAGGATGGAATGAGTAAGGCCTGATGAATTTCTGAAGATCTGAGTCAAGAATGTCTCCATCAGCGCTGGGGGAGGGCCACGATGGCAGAGCAGAAACATGGAAAAAAGCACAGCCCACAGATAACATGCAGCACTTTTCTGACATTAAAGATTTGTTTAAAGCAGGAGGAAAAAGGGATGCTCTGGGTGGGCTGAACTGAGGTGGCCACAGTTCCACAAGGAAGAGTCGGGTTCAGGCCAGGAAGGCTGGGGGGCAGTGTCTTTGTTTGCATTCAGCTTTGCCCCTGGCAAATGGGAGATAGATAGAATTTATTGTGGTCACAGACCAGTTAAAAATAAAGTAAGAATAAAAAATAATTAAAGCTATGGTTTTCCCAGTAGTAATGTATGGCTGTGAGAGTTGGACCATAAGGAAGGCTGAGCGCCGAAGAATTGATGCTTTCGAGCTGTGGTGCTGGAGAAGACTCTTGAGAGTCCCTTGGACTGCAAGGAGGTCAAATCAGTCAATCCTAAAGGAAATCAACCCTGACTGCTCATTGGAAGGACAGATGCTGAAGCTGAAGCTGAAATACTTTGGCCACCTAATGCGAAGAAAGGACTCGCTGGAAAAGACCCTGATGCTGGGAAAGACTGAAGGCAAAAGGAGAAGGGGATGGCAGAGGATGAGATGGTTAGATAGCATCACCGATGTAATGAACATGAACTTGAGCAAACTCCGGGAGACAGTGGAGGACAGGAAGGCCTGGCGTGCTATGGTCCATGAGGTCACAAAGAGTCGGACACGACTAAACGACTGAACAACCACAACCAACAACAAAGAATAAAAACACAAAGCAGGATAAGTGTCACAATTGGTGGCGGATGCACTGGTGTGCAGTGAGTGTGTGTTTAATTTTACGGGCAGTATAACAGAATTTGGCTACATTCAAGGAAACTAAAACATACTGATCTGATAACAATAACTGTACATAAAATGATAAGAATTTATCAGGAGGGTTCATGACAGAACATGAGCTGTATTTCAATAGCCACTTGTCTGTAGGGCCACAGACTTAACTCATAGGGAACTTTTTTATATCAGCCCTCCAAACTGCTGTGAGGAGAGCATTAAAGTTAATGCTCTTCGGAATTTGGAGATGGTTATGTGATGTAAATATCTCGCTGGTTTGAAAAAGGGGGTTTCAGTGCTCAGAAAAACATTATTGGGTAAAGCAGGCTGGTACCGTTAGGCTTCTAGATTTTAACACATTCTTTAAATGCACTAGGGCCTAGGCAAAAGGGGAAATTGCCCCTTGAAAGGAAGAAGAACAGGAACTGCAAATGATTTGTACAAAGGGGAAGTGTAACAAGGAGGATATATAAACCACTTTTAAACCCTGGTTTCTTAAACACATGACGCTTTAGTTGGAATGAAGTTTCTGTCTTGCTAAAATTTCAAGTAATTTTAGATGCCCCAACTCTATAGGACAGGAAAGACAGAACTGTTGGACTACAGGTTTGAGCATATTATGAATGAAGGCTAAGGTCAGGACAAATTCTGGTTTAGCATTTAGCATTGCTCTGGAATAAGCTAAGCCTAAATTAGTCATCTCGCTTCAGCTTGCAGTACTGGGCTCCTACATATAAGCAAAGAAATACCTCCTTTGTCTGGCTGGAACTTATTAAAGGTAAAGGTAAAGGTTCCCCCCGCACATTTGTGCAGTCGTGTCCGACTCTAGGGGCCGGTGCTCATCTCCGTTTCTTAGCCGAAGAGCCAGCGTTGTCCGAAGACGCTTCCACGGTCATGTGGCCGGCATGACGCGCGCGGAACGCTGTTACCTTCCCACCGAAGTGGTACCTATTCATCTACTTGCATTTGCGTGCTTTCGAATTGCTTACCCACTGAGCCACCATCATCTTATGAGACAGAATAGAACTGAGGATAAGAGCAACTTCGTTTTTTTTCTGGGCAACTACTTTGCCTGGTTCATTTACAGAATCTTAAGATGATAGAGGGAGTCCAGACAAAATCTTCTTCCCATGTTCTCTTGCTGCATCTTTGTACTTATTGCAATAATAATAATAATAATCTGTTAGTGAGGAAACGACCAAACAGCTGCACAAGGACTTGTAACACACCCAGAGCTTCTGCCTGGAAACACCACCTTGTCATTCAACTGTTCGTATTCTATAAACGCCTAAAAATAGATTTCACAATTCAGTGCAGGGGGAAACTTGCTGGTTTCCTTACTGAAGCAAGTCAGTGTCAAAGTGCTTGAAAACTGGCAAAAGCAAATTTCAGAACTTTTCTGTCGCCTTTTTGTTCCCGTTATCACAGCTCCAATTTGTGGGAACAATTTACGACTTGAAATAGGAACATTTTGGAGCCGTTTATTTTTAATAAGTCACAAGCAGAATCTTCCTGCAAGCAGAGCAGACAAATTTATATACATAAAAAGAAAGAGAAAAAACACAGCAGCAGCAAAAGAATCACGTGAGCCTTTGAGAAATTTGACGGGCTATGGGAAGAGGCTGGCAACAATCTTAAAAGGGAAATCATTCCCTTTGCCCGTGCTGACTAATTCTGCAGGACTGACCAAGAGTTTTGGTTCTGAGAGCACCACGAGGGCTTCCTCTTTCCAAAAATCTGCAGCCAGTATAACTGACAGGCAGCGTTCTTCTGCAAAAGCTTCACTGGAAAAGACACTGCTACGCCACTCTTAAGGGTGGTCAGATCTGTCTCTAGAGTGCCACGTGTCTCATGGGGAGGGCTGCTGCTATATATTCATTCTAGGAAGCAGCAAAGTGGCTGTGCTGTCAGACCAAACCTTTCTGAGGTTCTGGTCAAAGCAAACACAACATGCAATAAATTAGCTTCACAACTTCAAGTCAGTTTGAGTTCGGCCATCTAGTCTTTCTCTTCCTGTAAGCTAGAGAGAGAAGACAGAGAACCACAGCACCAAAAAGCTGTTCCCACCAACCCGGAAATGTTTGCTTCATCCAAGAAATTTCAGTGGTTTGGGGGAGCTCAAATTAACTCAGGAATCTGATGTTGTGTGAACCAACCAGGAAGTCCTGTGAGTGACCTCTCAGTTCTGGGATTCAACCAGGCATGGCCTTCCTCCTCTCAGACTTCTCTTTAGCCCCATAAGGAGTCAAAACTTGTTGGGTTGGGGAAGGGGGGAGCTGTTTTCCTGGATTTTATGGCAGCCACTAAATTCTCTGAGATGCTGCTCTCGCAATCCATACAGCTCTGTCCAATTGTGGCCAGAGGAATCTGGACTCGGTTGAGGAAGGACCACTATGCCCGAGAGATTATCCGCTCTATTGTTCCCTAACCTGGTGCCATCTGATGTGTTGGGACTGCAGCTCCCTGGAGCACAGTTAAAACAAGGGCTAGGGTAGCACATACATTAAAGCCTCAATCCAGATTCACCTACAGCCTGTTGAGGCCTAAAGAAACCAAATTCTGGCTTAATGGAACAGCCTGATTCACACAACATGCTAAGACCAAGGCAGGTGTCCTACAACATGCTGAGCTATAAATGACCCAACCCCATTTGGGCCAAGACTAGCATGTCATGCAGAGACAGCAATACCATCATGAATGAATGAATGAACTCTGAATTGCAAATGTTTATGAAGGGTCTATGTTTGAATGTTTTCTGCATTTCAAAAAAGAAGTAAAAAACAAAGCATTCCCTGCATAGTATAAGCTAATACCTTAGGAAGTAAACAAGCACATCAAAATGTGGCATGACCTAAAACACTATCTTTTTCTTTTTCAGGAAACCCACCGGGGATACTGTATGAAGGTTTTTATTCAGTAAAAAATTTGTTTGCCTCTATAGCACAGGTCAGAACATAAAGACGTAAGATTAGAACAGGTAAAGACAGGTTGGAATATAAAGACATAAGCAGTGCCTCAGCGGGTAAGACGCCAGGCTTGTCGATCGCAAGTTCCGAGGTTCAAATCCCTAGCCCCGCGTGACGGAGTGAGCTCGCCCCAGCTCTTGCCAACCTAACAATTCGAAAGCATGCAAATGCAAGTAGATGAATAGGTGCCACTTCGGTGGGCAGGTAACAGCGTTCCGCATGCGTCAGGCCGGCCACATGACCGTGGAAGCGTCTTCGGACAACGCTGGCTCTTCGGCTAACAAACAGAGATGAGCACTGGCCCCTAGAGTCGGACACGACTGCACAAAGGTGCGGGGGGAACCTTTACCTTTTACCTTAGTGCCTTGCTGGCTCTAGAATTCTGCCACCGCCAAAGCCAAAATTGTCAAAAACCAGGATTTGGACTAGGAAAGTGCCAATGTCTGCTGTTTATTAGCAAAAACAAGAGAGAGACGAGCATCATCAATAATAACACCAGTTATTACACCAGTGGGGTTAAAATGTTCCCCAGACCAGCTGTGCTTCCTTCCAGATGTGCAACATGGGGTTCTCAAGATACACCCAGCCAGGCAGCAGCATCTGGCCAACCCAAAAAGCTAAGGAGGGTCAGTCCTGATTAGGACTTGGACAGAGACCGCGGACTTGGGCGGAGGAAAACCTAGGGCCGGGAAGTAGATGGGAAAGTTGAAAAAAATATCCCAGAAGCAAGCTCTGATGAGCAACTTCCACACTGCTGCCAAGAAAACCACATGGCCATGGCCATGGCCTAATCAGAAGCTAAGCTTCCCTAGCATTGGGGACACCCAGGTTCAAATCTATCTTCAATCATGACAGCTTCCTAGCTGACTTTGGGTCAATCATTCCCTCTTGGCCCAACCTATCTTACACGGTTGCTGTTATGGGGAAAAATAGGAGGAGGGAGCACTATGTATGCAGTACTGCTCTGAGCTTCAGAATGAAGAGTCAAGATAAAAACAAATAACAAATTAATAAATGTTTATATACTACTTTTCCTCTAAGCCAAGCTAAGTGTTGATCTCAGATGATCTTGAAAAAGCTAAGCAACCTAGGACCTGTTTAGTATTTGGGAGGGAGACCATCGGGAAATCTCCAGGATGAAAGCCAGACTGGGAAGTAAAAGAACTTTTTTCTTTTTTCTTCCTTTTTTATCTCTTTTAACATTCATAAATAACAATAAATACAGTGGAGACTTTAGTATTATGTATTAAACTCAAAGATTGAAAAATTTTTCATATTATAAAATAATTCAATGCATTTTGCAACTTCTTATCAATATCATAAGGTAAAGGTAAAGGTTCCCCCCGCACATTTGTGCAGTCTTGTCCGACTCTAGGGGCCGCTGCTCATCTCAGTTTGTTAGCCGAAGAGCCAGCATTGTCCGAAGACGTTTCCGCGGTCATGTGGCCGCATGACGCACGCGGAACGCTGTTACCTACCCACCGAAGTGGTACCTATTCATCTACTTGCATTATTGCATATTCACTTGCATATTCATCTACTTGCATTTGCATGCTTTCGAATTGCTAGGTTGGCAAGAGCTGGGGCGAGTGCGGGAGCTCACTCCGTCACACGGGGCTAGGGATTCGAACCTCCGAACTTGTGATCTTCCGATCGACAAGCCCGGCGTCTTACCCGCTGAGCCACCACGCCCCATTTTTGGAAAGCAAACTACATAGTTTGAAGGAGAATAGTTTCCCTTTTTCATCTAATCCCTACGAAACCAACGGGAGTGCCCTCACCTGCCTGCTTAAAGGAAGCGCTACCTGTGGGTCACCATCTTGCGTTCTGCTCTCGGACTGAACTTGCTGGGATGGCCTGGCCTGGGCCAGTTGGCTGCTGTTTGAAATCTTCTCCACTTCTAGATGATCTTCTGGACAGTGGAATGGTTGACGTCCAATTGTTTGGCGATCTTTTTCAATCCCTTCCCAGACTCATAGGCATCTATAACCTTCTTTCTGAAGGCCTCAGAGAGCTCTTTCAATCTAGGCGTGGTGATACCACATGCCTCAATAACAAAGAGCAAATCCAACTAAATGTCTGAGGATTCAATAAGGTGGGTTTCTCCCAGATCCTCTTTAACGATGTCCTAATTCAGGGTTTCTCAACCAGGGTTCCACAAGAGGCCACTAGGTGTTCCCTGGGAGATCACAATTTATTTAAAATATGATTTCAAATTTGGGCAACTTCACATTAAAGAGGTAAGTTTCATTCTTTATTTTCAGTTTAAGAACACTGTTAATGCATACATACAGGCCTAACCATGAAGGGTTAGTAGGTTTTCCCCTGCACAGTCGTGTCCGACTCTAGGGGCCTGTGCTCATCTCCGTTTGTTAGCCGAAGAGCCAGCATTGTCCGAAGACGCTTCCGTGGTCATGTGGCCGCATGACGCAGAACGCTGTTACCATCCCACCAAAGTGGTACCTATTCATCTACTTGCATTTGTATGCTTTCGAATTGCTAGGTTGGCAAGAGCTGGGGCAAGTGCGGGAGCTCAATCTGCACGCAGGGCTAGGGATTCGAACCTCCGAATTTGCGATCTTCCGATCGAAAAGCCTGGCGTCTTACCCGCTGAGCCACCACGCCCCCTTTTATCAATATCACCATCACTTCCTGGCAAATAGAAGGAGAAGAAATGGAAGCAGTGACAGATTTTATTTTCTTGGGCTCCAAGATCACCGCAGACGGTGACTGCAGCCATGAAATTAAAAGACGCTTGCTCCTTGGGAGGAAAGCTATGGCAAACCTAGACAGCATATTAAAAAGCAGAGACATCACCTTGCCAACAAAGGTCCGTGTAGTTAAAGCTACAGTTTTCCCAGTAGTAATGTATGGCTGTGAGAGTTGGACCATAAGGAAGGCTGAGCGCCGAAGAATTGATGCTTTCGAGCTGTGGTGCTGGAGAAGACTCTTGAGAGTCCCTTGGACTGCAAGGAGGTCAAATCAGTCAATCCTAAAGGAAATCAACCCTGACTGCTCATTGGAAGGACATATACTGAAGCTGAAGCTCACATACTTTGGCCACCTAATGAGAAGAGAGGACTCACTTGAAAAGACCCTGATGCTGGGAAAGACTGAAGGCAAAAGGAGAAGGGGACGGCAGAGGATGAGATGGTTAGATAACATCACCGATGTAATGAACATGAACTTGAGCAAACTCCGGGAGACTGTGGAGGACAGGAAGGCCTGGCGTGCTATGGTCCATGAGGTCACGAAGAGTCGGACACGACTAAACGACTGAACAACAACAACAATTACATTTAAAATTGATATAATTTTTTCCCCTCATCTTTAAAGGTTTAATTTATCTAAATCAGGGCTTTCCAAAGTTTTCCCGCGGCGACACACCAACCGCTGTTGGTGTGTCGCCGCGGGAAAACCCGGAAGTGCCGCCCTTGCGGCAGTGCACAAAAACCCGGAACATAATACTCTGGTTCTGATCTAAATCATCACAACATTGTATTATATTAACTGTTAACATAATACTAACAATATAATGTAACAGTATAAATACAACAAACCGCTGTTGGTGTGTCGCCGCGGGAAAACCCGGAAGTGCCGCCCTTGCGGCAGTGCACAAAAACCCGGAAGTGCTGCTGCCGCTTTCAATTTTTGTGCGCCGCGGTTGGTGTGTTGCCGCGGGAAAACCCGGAAGCGCTGATGATGATCAGCGCTTCCGGGTTGTGTGGCGACACACCAGACTGTGTGTGGCGACACACTTTTGTGTCACGACACACAGTTTGGAAAGCTCTGATCTAAATCATCACAACATTGTATTATATTAACTGTTAACATAATACTAACATAATACTAACAATATAATGTAACAGTATAAATACAACAAACCGCCCAGAGTCATTTTGAGATGGGCGATGGAAAAATATGATAAATAATAATAATAATAATAATAATAAATAACTGTATTCAGTTGTTAACTGTATTTTATAATGTATTAATCATATTTTATAATGCAATAAAACAATTAACTTGAAAAAAGCTTTCTGGAGGAAAAGCAATAGCAAAAATTTTCTATATTGTTTTCAATACAACTGTGTAGATGAGATCACACCTGTCAGTAGCATCTAGCTGACCAGGCTGATCCCAAGAAAGCTAAGAGATGGCAAACAACATAAAGGAATCTTCACTTTTTTCCAGACATGAGAATTAGTAGCATTATAGAGAGTTGTTGGATCTTAAGCATGACCTGAAAATGGCATCAGAACTTTTGTTTAACTATCACATGCCTTTGCTGCTTTTCTGCCAACAGTTCAATGCAATGTTGATGCTCCCATTAGTCTGTTCTCACAACTCCTTTATGAATTTGGTTGCACAAAATAAGAGATTAACTAATCCCATATTAAGCAGTGAACTCTGCTGGGGCTTAAACTGGGTCTCCCAATACCTTAAACACAGAACCCTGCAGCTGGAAGAGTCCCTTAAGGCCATCTAGTTCAGCCTGTTCAATTCAGGAATAATCCAAAGGAAAGCACCCCAGAGAGATGGCTGTCCAGCCTCTGCTTGAGGGAACTCATCACCTCTCTGGCTAATTGGTCCCACTGTGGAACTGCTCTTCCTGTTAGAATAAACTTCCCAACGTTAAGTTAGAATCTGCCTCCCTGTATCTTAAATCCATTATTTTGTGTCCTCGCTGTGGAACAAGAAAGAACAGACCCTGACCTCCTCTGTGTGATCTCCTTTCAGATATCTGAATAGGGCTGACGGATCGTCTTCTTAAGACTAAAGGTACCCAACTCCTTTAGTCTATCTTCATTAAGTCCCCAGTTCTCTGATCATCTTTGCTGCTCTATGAAACCTGTCCTGTTTTTCTGAATCCATCTTCAAATGCCCAGAACTGGACACAAGACTTGAGGTGACATCTGACCAAAGTAGAATAAAGCAGAACAATCACATCCCATTCCTGCACAGACAATGATGTCATTTGACATGCTGATTGCTTCCTCTGGAAGGTAGAAACAGTGGAAGTGACTGCTTTGAGAAGTGACAGACTTTCCTTTGTTGGAGGTGTTTAATTAGAAGCAAGTCAGCATCTTGCGGATGAGGTGGTGGATCCAGTACACTGGGGAATCTGTTCCACTGTTTCTACCTTTTCAAAGGAAATGATGAGCATGTCAAATGATTTCAGTGTCTGAACAGGAACTGGGGTAGAATCAAGGGTTAAGATTTTTGTTTAATTGAAAATTTTCCTAGATTCACTCAACAGCCTAAATTAAATCAAAACAAATGACATTTCAGTGAGTACCCAGCCTATAAGTAATGAACTTTTATTTAATTTACAGCCATTCAAAATGGAGATCTGAGCACTTCCTTAGGCTCCACTGAAGTGGGCTCTATTCTTCATGAGGCTATGGACAAACTCCTGCCATTCTGACCTGCCTTTAGTAATGACTTACCGTTTTTCCAGATTCTATCCCTCCACCTTAGCTGTTTTCTTCCCCTTTTTTCAACCTTGCCAATCACAGCCATTTTTTCTAGCCCACCATTCATGCCCATCCATTACACATGCCCAAACTATATGAGATTCTGCTTGCTGCCAGCCTTTATTTGGCTCAGGCTTGACTAACTGACTCTTCTTGCAGTCCATGGTATTCTTAGTAACCATCTTATCTCCAAATCAAAATCTGAGCAGGACAGTCATAAAAGAGAAGAGGAAAAGTCTAGTCAGAATTGTAACATCTGTTCTCGAGAATAGCCAAAGCTCCAAAATGTAGCCAACCAGCTTTTCTCTATCACTTGCCTCCAAAAACAAGCATCTGGGCTCACTTAGCAGCTAAGCTGAATTCACTAACAGTGCCACCATTCAAAAACAATCTCAACCTGCAGACAGAGCGGGAAGCACATATGTTGCCAAAGGCACAACTGAAACCAGACACACTAAAGAAAACCGCTACCCTGTCAGCAAGCAGCTAAGCTGAGGCTGTGCTAGAGTGGAACCAAACTTATTCTTCCAAGAACAACAGGTGATAAAGGGATCTGGATAGAGAAATGCAGTAACAGGGAGGTCACAGAGCAATGGTTGGCCCATCCTTGAGTACCCTGGGCCTGTTCTAGGAATGCCATGAGGAAACCAAGTGCTGGGTCAGCCTGCAAACTGCCGGCAGGAATGCTTCCTCCTGGCGACAACCGAACCCAGCAGGTGTCGTGTGCCTGAACTGCACAAAACCACGCAGTCTGCCCCAATTTAAGCATCATGCGAACAGTCTCTGTTCCAGCTTTCCCTTTTTATCAAGGGACCTTTCCACAACTGAGACTCCAACCCCCGGAATTCCCCAGCCAGCAATCCAGGAGTTGTAGTACCATTCCTTGAGGGCACCCAAGAAGGGTGTGGAAGGAGGGGAACCACTTGCACGCTGACTCTACTTCTTTGGCCTGTGTGCAGACAGGTGAGGGCCAGAGCCTCTCCTTGCACAAAGCACCACCACATGTTCTAGTCTGCCCTTTGAACCTAAATCAGCTGGAAACTGCTTTCAAGATGGAAAGGGAGAAACAGGTGATAATCCTGTGACAAGACCCTCTGGCTTCTTGGACTGGAGAAGAGAGTCACCAGGGATTTGCCCTTCATTCTCCCTCTTGAGACGCCCAACATTTCGGTACCAAGTTTGATGGGGGACACGTGTTAAAGCCAAAACAGGGCACGAGGGGTGTGGTAGCTGCATGCACACCCACTTCCAGCTTCCTCTGTAGCGCTGCCTGCTTTCTAGAGGGGTCCTTCTCTCCCACCAAGGACCTCAAGAAGCAGCAAACCCAGCAGGGAAAAGTACACAAACAGGGAGAGAGACTGGGAAGGGAGAGTCCCACACACCCCTTTTACTTTGATCACCTAACTTTATTATTGAACTGCACTTACTTAAGATATACATTTTAATGGATAAAGCTTATAGGAATTACTTTTAAAGTATCAAAACAACTATCCATTAAATAGTCATCCTTTTCACGGACAATTAAGAATTATTTTAAAAATATTACTATTTTCAGCAACCACAGGCCATGGGGGCTGGGGCAATGATATGCTGAGGAAAATTTTAGCCCACTCTCCCCACTTGGGGGACAGGCCTCGGAGCTGAATCGGGTAATCCTCGAGTTGGAAAGGTCCCCTCAGGTCACTCAATCCAGCCCTCGCTGAGTGCAGAAACCCAGATGAAAGCAGGCCTCTTTGGCCTTTGCTTTAGTTCATCCAGTGAAGGGAGCCAGACCATCGCCTCTTCGGGAATTAATTTCACTGCTGAACTGCTCTGCTAGGAGGTTTTCCAAACATTCAATCAAAATGTAATTTCCTGAAATGTAATCCAATTATTTCATTCCCATCATTGCTCTCTGGAATGATGGGAAACATATCATGGCCTTTCTTTGTGTGGCCTCCTTCCAGATACCTAAAGAGGACTACCATACCTCCCTCGGTTTTCTCTCTTCTCAAAGCTAAGTGTGCTCAGATCCTTCACCATTTTTGCTCTCCTGCCCTTCCTCACTGCCTTTCTCTGAACCCATTCCGGTCTCTCTGAAACCTTCCCAGAGCAGGTGCCCAGAACTGGACAAAGGACTCAAAGTGGAGTCTGGCCAAGGCAGAATTGTATGGAAATATTACTACTCATGATTTTTAAAATAACATCTGTTGATACAGCCTAAAATTGCATTCTTTTTTTCTTTTCTTTTTTGGAACTGTGACACTGCAGGATCCTATTTAAGCTCAACTTCAATTCCAAAATGCTTGTGATATGCTCTGTTGCTAAACCAGTATTTCCCATCTTGAACCTGCAATTTTGATTTCTTAGGGGAAAAAAGCAAACACACGTTTCCATTTAATTTCATTTTGCTATCTTCAGCACACTTCTCTAACCTATCAAGATAATTCTGAACTTTTTTTCCATCTTCTGTCCCATCAGCCAATCCAAGAAGCATCCCTCATACCTCTTCATCTAAGTTATTAGTGAAAATGTGACAAATATTGGTTGCAGAACTGAAACACCCTCTCCAATTTGATAACTAACACTTATTTAACAGACTCATCAGAGGCTTAATGACTTGGTTTTTACTTTCCAAAAATCAGTAGGAAGCTGTGTCACTGTTTGCGGGTATTTTGCTACCAAATGTTGGCAGCACAATCTTGGGGAGCTTTGGCCCGTTTTTTGTGGGCCCCAAGGATTAATGCAGAGCACTACTGAAGAGATCAGGACATCTGTTTCAAGGGAAAATCTGCAAACAGATGCTCTTGCACAGGAGGCCTGGTATATTCTGGCAGGGAATTCTAGGAGTTGTCATCTCAGAGCAGCAAGCAGTTGGAAGAGAATTCAGCCAACCCACCAATTTGATTTATCTGTATGCATTTAAGTATTCCTTTCTCTTGAAGTAAAGAAAATAATAAAAAAACTGCCTTTTTAAGACTTTCCAGCTCTTTCCAGCCATGAGAAGGAGGAAAGGGTGAACACTTTATATCAAAGACATTCCAAGCAGTGTTTCTGGAGCTAAAAGCCAACTGTTAATCCTGAATCCCCCTCCCCACATTTCTTAAGAAACTGGGAAGGGCAGGAGGGAAGGGAAGGGAAGGGAAGGGGAGAGCATGGAACAGAGATCAAAGCTTGGAATCCTGAGCTGAACTACTTCTGTCTTCCAAGATAACAACCTCCGGGATTCCTTCTGTGTTCTGAGAAAAAAAGCATCCCAAAGCCAAGCTTTTAGCTGTATAGCTGCAAGAAAAACTCCATAATCCACACAGTAGGAAATCCAGGAGACAGCAATCAAAATAGATGGAGGATAGACTGGGAGAGACCAAAAAAATTGGCTGTCCATGAATCTGCAGTTAGTTATAGACTGGTGTGATATAGGAGAAAATAGCAGACATGCAAACTGGTTTACATCAGCTACCATCTGGCATACAGAATGTTTGAGAACTTCAAAGCCTGTGTGCTGTTTTGTAATTGCTGCTTTTAAAATATTACCTACAGTAGTTAGTTTCTTGACAACTGAGGAGAAAGGTGGAAGGGTGTGGTCATACAAAAGCATTTTGAAATTACTGCCCCCTCCTTCTTAGTAAGGACTTTAACCTTGGCTTGTGGCATTTGCTTCAGTCTCTTTCCAGAAACAGGCATTTCAGTGGGTCTGGAAAGAAGACACCAAACCAGAGAAAAGCAGGGGAGATGGGCAGAAAGTCTTGATAACGGCTGGGAGGAGTTAAAACTCATGGCGTCCACCCGTTAGCGAAAGAGAACCCCCCCTCCGCCGCTCAGAAGCAATCCATCATTCGGGACCCAATGCTGGGAGGAGCATGCAGTGAGGAGGGGGCATTTGTATCCGAAGGTCTGCTGGCCATCAGGGACAACGACTGCAAGGGATTCTCCATCTCCTTCCGCTTCATCCTATGACTTGCCTGATTTTTCCTCTGCAACCCACCAAAAAGACAGTCTTTCTCCACCTGCAGCCTCACCGTGGCAGACTCCCTCCTGCCCTGCAGGCTCTTCGCTTGGCAGCCCAAGGGTGAAGAAAGCCCCTGCTTTTCCTGGCTCTTTGCTTTAGGAAACGGTGGCAGGAAACAGATTCCAAACTGGGATCAAGGAAGGCCGCAGTGGGGCTCCGAAACAAAGCCCGGTCTGCTCCCTCTGACCTCAGCACCTCTGGGACTGTTGCACAAGAGAGACTGCCAGGCTTGGGGATTCAGAAAGGGAGCCTCCTGCTTCGACCGTGGCTGCTCTTGGGAACTCTTGGCGAGAGAAGGAATAACTGGCAGAGACAGCTGCAGAGCTCAGGTCTAACAGCTGCGCTCCGAGGGACTGGACTACACCTGCTGTCTAGCTTGATGCATCATACCAAGCTATCTTGCTAACCATGATTTATTCAGATAAACATGGTTAGCTGGCTTTCTGCCACCTGCTAAGCCAAAGTCAAACAAACCTCCTGGTGGCAGAGTTCCATGAGGGAATGCATTCTCCCTCTTCTCAGCATGAAATCCTGCCAACTCACAACCCAGCAACCAAAGAGATGGACACGGGTGCCACGGAACCGGGTGATTCTGCCACGGGAACGCTGAGTGGCCTTGTAAGCCCAGTCATCAATGCTTAAAATCCTCAAGCCCAGGGCTCTCTGAATCTTTCCTAGAATTTTGTTTTTCTAGAACTGAAAGCCACTTCCGCAAATCAGGAATTCCACTGCAGAAAAGGCAAGTGGGGAGGAATGTTAATCTATCTGCCAGTTTTATGGAGAGACCCTCCAGTTTCTTTCCATCTGGTGGAAGAAAAAGAAGGGTATCAGTATGTTTTAACTCATGGGGAGAGAAGTACTATGAGAAAAGGCAAATTTGGGAGACATAACAAAACAAACAAACAGCTCCTGCTACAGGGAGGGAGGGAAGCTCCAAGGCAAAAACGCCAGGCTCGGCTCCCACTGTCTTCAGGTAACGGAAAAGATCCTTGTCATGCCAGACCTCAAACACTTCTGTCAGTCAAAACGGACAGAATCCAGGAAGATGGTTCACATTTTAAACAAACAATAGTTTAGCACAACCAGAGTTTACTTAATAAGCTTCAAACGGCCAGTTTCAAAACCTCAAGCACAACTTTTTCTACCCGGAGACAGATAACTGGCTGAAGACACACTCCAAAAAGCAGAGCCAGGATAAAAGCTAAATTACATTTTGTTTCATTTACATTTAGATTTGGTTTGAACGCAGGCTTCATCAGCTCAAAGCCGTAGTGGCTTCATTTATATAACATGCTAAACATGGTTAGATTTAATCTGGGATAAGGGTTTTTTGTATATGTGTATCTGTGTGTATGGTGTCAACATAGTCCATTTGCTTGATTTATGGTTCAGTGTATTGGGTGAAGCCAGAAAGTGAGTTAATTTCAATATATTGCAGATGATTATTCTCCAGATAATCCCTTTGGCCACATTAAAGACAGCAATTTAGAAATAACTTTTTGAGGCCTCTGAGGGCTCATCCAAGATTTTGGGGGATGCATCAGATCCTGAAACCCCAGTTAAGCTTTTTACCCTAGACTGCAGGTTACAATGGCCAGGCTCAGCCAGGATTATAAGCCAGAAGCAAGCTCAACACATTGTTGATCAGCCTTGTGTGTGACCTCCATCGCAGTCTAATTTAATGAAAAGCAGCTGCCGTAGAATCCGCAGTTTGGGATGCAGCTTCCATCTGAAAAGAGCACAGAGGAACACAGAAGATAAACACTGTGTCTTCTGGCCATGGCTGACGCACAGTGTTCATGCAGAAAGCCCTGTCAAGTTCTTAAAGCTTTTTGCCCACAGGAAAAGGTTTCATGAAACAGCCAAAAGTTCATTTTTAGTTTTGAGGAAACAGCTCCCTCTCCTGAACCAAGAGAGGGACATTTTCTCCACACTAGTCTCTTAGCTGAAATAGCCAAGGGGGGGGGGGGAAAGATGAGCTGCTATTTGGGCCCCTGCAAAAAAAAGAGGCCAAAGAGTCGGAACAAGAACAGTCATTTCTTTTAGAAGCCCTCACGTTCCATCCAAAACTATAAACACAGCAACGAAGTTCTGGTAACTCTTTACTGGAAACGGATCTACTGTTACAATTTCAGGAAGCAAATGGTCAAAGCGAAGATTCCCTTGGGCCAAGCTCAACACCTGCAGACTTCACAGGCATAGCTGTCCAGTATGCTTGGCAGCCCCACATGAAGCAGCTTGCCATGGCTTTCTTCCAGGATGTGGTGTGTCTTTTTTTAACTTTTTTTTACAAAAGTCTAGACTCTGGGATTTCCTGGAGGATTCCCAAGTACTAACCTAAATTGACCTAGTTTGGCTTTCTGGATTCAGCCAAAGGCAGCTTCGTGTTTCCAGGAAGATTTTTCAAACACTATCAAACACGCAAAGCCATTCTGGGCCCCTTTAGTTATGCTGAGACTACAACTCCCAGAATCCCCAGCCACCCTGCCATGCTGCTGGAGAAGGTCACCACACAGCATCAAATGGAGTGCTGCCAGGTGGGCACCAGGTGAAGGCTCGAGGTACCCCTTCCCATTTTCTTCAATCGAAACAGGCAGAATGGAGCGCACAAGACTGAAACGGGAGCCCAGGCAAAGGATGATGTGCCTCTCAGTAGGCACAGAGCGCGGCATTCACTGCCATGAAATCAACCTAGCTCAGCTCACAGACGGCTGTGACTATAGCTACACTAGTGTTTTAGACCAAGGTGAACTGCATACTCTATTTAATCCCTGAATCTCTCATACTGAAAATTAGCAAAAAGTCAGGAGCAGGATAGATGGATGGATGGACAGATCTATCTTTGGATAAAATGGGATGAAAATATGGCATATGATTTTCTCATATTATATGTGTGTGTGGTGGGGTATATATACACACATTTTCATATATGTGTTTGGATAAAGTAGAGTGAAAATATAGAAGATAAATGTATACATAAGCCACTAGGCTAATTACATTGTCACCGGGATTTTCTATCTCCCATTATTACGGGTGGTCCTCAACCTATGACCATTTGGTCAGCAACCATTTCAAGTTACGACGGCATTGGTTATGGCCAGTCCTTGGAGTTCTGGCCGTCCCACGGTCACATGATCACGTTCTGGGCACTTGGCAACCAGTTCGCACTAACGACCAGCCGTAGTGTCCCATGATCACGTCATCGCCATTTGCAACCTTCCCTGACGGCTTCCCCAGAAAGTCAATGGGGAAGCCGGCAGGGAAGGTCGCAAGTTGCCGGGGTAGTCCCCCCACCCACGCACCCCCCCATGGCCCCTCTGCACTGGCATTGCACCGGCCACTCATGCACCCCCACGCACCCTCCCCAACCCGTGCCACCCCGTGCACTCCCTCAGACCCGCCCCTACCTGTGCTGCACCCCCGCGCACCCTCCCGTGCAGCGCCCTCGAGCATCCTCCCCAACCCTCGCCACACCTCTCAGGCACCCCTCGCACCCCCTCCCTGACCCACGCCGCGCCCTCGCACCCCATCCCCGACTCGCACCACACTCTTGCACACCCTTCCCGACCCTAAGCACACCGCTCGTGCACAAATGGCTTATCATGTATGCACCAAGATCATAATTCATTTATTCAATAAACTCTGGCTTAGCACCAAGTGCGAACCCATGCACAATATGCATGCAGACAATAGCAGTTGCATTTTGCCAGTGCTTTCAAAGCAGAATTTCATACAGCACAGAAAGATTACATCTACCCACTCACCTTGCAGCACCATGATCCTGCTCTCATTCTTATTGACTGATTCTATAAAATCCTTTTTGCATATATTAAGTGGCCTGTCTAACAGTGAAACAAGAAGCTGACTATGGATGCTGAACCAACCAATACAAACAGGTTAGAAAAAGAAAGCAGCTTGCTGGTTAACAGGGGATGCCATATAGAAGTAGTCCTGGGCTAACAATGGTAATTGGGACCGGAATTTCCATCACTAAGCGATACGGTTGTAAAGCAAGGCAACATGTGACCGCATCACTTAGTGACGGCAATCCTGGCACTCCCCATTGCTGCTGTTAGGTGAGCATCGCAGGTCATTAAGCGAGTCCCAGGTAGCTTGCAAGCAGGCAGTCAGGTAGTTAAGAGGCTGCTGCCAGGCGGGGAAGGGTGCGTGGGTGGCCTGCGAGGCACAGTGTGAGTGTGGCAGGGTGGGGGTGGCTGCTGCTGCGTGGGGGAAGGTGCGAGCGACTTACCAGAGCAACCTGCGACCTTCCCTGCCAGCTTCCCCACTGACTTTGCTGGTGGGAAGCTGGCAGGGAAGGCCACAAATGGCAATCACGTGACTGCAGGCTGCTGCAAGTGTGAGCCGGCTGCCAAGTGTCTGGATCACAATCACGTGACCACAGGGGTGCTTGGACAGCTGGAACTTCGAGGACCAAGTATCACTTGTTCAGCACCGTCGTAACTTCAAACAGTCACTGAACGAGTGGTTGTTAAACAAAGACTATCTGTATTAGAAAACTATTTTCTTACTTTGGGAAGCTTGTACCAAAAAACTGAGGAAGGGAATTCACGTTTGGTGCCATAGGCAATCAGAGAGAGTGGGCAGCACACCAGCTGTTGCTAAGGGACCAAATCCCCAAACGTGTGGATAATTAGACTTACATCATCATTATTTTCCATTCTAATAGAAAACTAGCCCAGCAGAGCATCAGACCCCCAACCCCATTTCTGCCTGTGCAAAGCCCCTACGACCAACCTTTGACTTCCCAGTCATCTTCTTTAGGAAACTGAGGGTGCGCCCCAGAGTGGTCCCTTCCTTCTGCAAGTGGACCTGGTCCTCGGCCTCCACTGTGCTGGTGTCCAGCTGCCCGCAGCTCCCACTGCTGAAGCTGAAAGCATGGGGAAAAGAGCAAAATGAGGAAGGAGAAGGGTGGAAGAAGCGAGCAAGCAGATACACACAACGCCAAACAAAACCTCTTTTTGTTGTTATTGTTCCCCAGGCCAGGAAACAGGGAGGGAAGAACTCCGCTGGCAGCCCCCCCCCCCCCCGTGACCTCAGAGGATGGCTGCTCCTATTCCCAGCTGGAGAGATGTCACATAGAAGCATCTCTGTTTGCTGAGTTTCTCTAAGAAATTAGCAGAAAGGGGGCAGAAAGCCAGCAGAGAGATGAAAAGGAGATTAGGATTCAGGAACATTCTCATCCCATTTATTCCATCCAGCCTCTCTCAGAAGATCAAGAATGAAATCATAATTTATTATCTTTTAGGATTGATATAGCACCACAAGCATTCAAGCCACCTCTTAAGTTATTATCATACTATCACCCCACTGCCATCACCCCACCCCATCCTAAAAATAAAAATGTCACAGCAGGAGGCCAACTGTGGCTGACCTGAAAATGGTCATCAGTATCAGACTTGGTTAGTCTGGGGGGCTACTCGGAAACCCCAAGGCTAGACTGAAAAGTTGGAAAAGCCCACCCAGGAAGAAGGCAAACCACCATCAACTTTCACCGAGAAAACCATGTGGATGTTGTCTCCATGGAGTCAGGAGGAGTTGAGCTCAACTCAAGGGAGACTTGAGAGAACTGGGTGGAGTCTTTCTTGGATGTTTTTGCCCCCAGGTTCCAAAAATGTGGAAAATGACTGTCCAGTTCACCAATGTAGTGAAAGAAAAGGCATTAGTTACTGTTTTTCCCTTTAATATCTTTCAGATTTAGGTTTGATGCCACAAAAGTCTTGCAGAATTCAACACAGGCAAATCCTGACTCAAACTGAGCTCAGGTTCGTGTGTCCTAGGTAAAGTATTGCTGATTTAGGGCACCCCTAAATTAAAGCTCCAACTTGTCGTCACTTTACCACAGGTCTCTGTCAGAGTCACTGAAATGCTGCCAGCAGCAGCCTTCCTAAAAAAGCCAGACCATGAAAGACCAAATTCCACTCCAGCCCCTAGCAGCCCCACCCCCACCCCGCCCCAATAAAGATGGTAATTAGAACTGTCAAGTCAGCAATGATAAGAGGAATAAACATGGGTGTCTTCTGAAGAATTTAGGTGGTCTCAGTCACCCAGCCTTTTCAAGAAGAGTGCCCGCTTTTGTTTTGTTTTTGCAAGAAAAGAGGTCATACAAAGCCAGACCACAAAAGGAAACCAGAGCAACTTTCCAGAATTGATGGCTGTTGTGGGTCTTCCGGGCTGTGTGGCCGTGTGGCCGTGTTCTGGAAGTTGTGGTTCCTAACGTTTCGCCAGCATCTGTGGCCGGCATCTTCAGAGGGCAGGAGCACAGACAGAAGACCCACAACAGCCATCGAACTCCGGCCGTGAAAGCCTTCGACAATACATTTTCCAGAAGTGCTTGGCCAAGTGAAGAGAGAGGCGATTGTCCAACACTGTCCTTTTCCAGAAAGCGCGACAGAGAGCCCTTCCGACCTCCACAGGACAACTGGATCATCAGCAGAAGAAAACATGGTAGAAGGCTCTGGACACCCCAACATCTTTGTTTCAAAAAGGATTGACTCTAAATTTTTGAGTGGGAAACTTTTAATTGAAATAATTACTCTTGAACAATGGGGGACCTATAGCATCCATGTCCTACTGTTGTATGTATCAAATTTAACTGTGGTTCCCTAGGTGCTGGATTGCAAATTCCATCATCCGTGACCATTGACTATCTGGGGATCACAGACCTCTAAATTGCCAGGTTAGGGAAAAGTAGTATTAGGCATCAACTAAGTTTTAGAAAAAAATAGAGTAACCTAAACAGGTAAAGTGCTTTCTTATTAGTTTATTATTCAAAGTATTATGCGAATTTTAAAAAATGAGTTAATTTGACAGCTATATTGTGTGAGCCCAGCCACCTAATTAAAAATGAAACATACAGAGGACAGTGCTTGTGATCAAACGCTACACCTGCAAAAGTGTGGCACTCAGCTAAATAGCAGCACCTAGATGACCTTGGCTGATCTCAAGGAGCGAAGCACGGTCAGGTTTGGTTACTGTTCTGATGGGAAACCAAGAAATTCAAGGGCTGGAAAGCTGGAAAACCAGCCAAGAAGAAGGCAGCAAGGGCAAACCAGTTCCATCTCATGCCAAGAAATCTGCAGAAAGATGTCCCTGGAAGGCACCAGGGGAGGAACTCAACTCGAAGGGGACTTTGCTCTTTCTTGAGAATTTCAGTTTCTAGTCACTGCCTAGTACAGTCATACAGCCACAGTCTTCAGTTTGATGGCCTGCCAATTGCAGAGGCCATCCCAGAAGATACGCTTAGAGTACAACTCTCTAACGCGTGACGGTTTCTTCTCATAATAATAAGAGTCTTAAAAGTTAAAAGTTGACATGATTCAAGCTACAGACAAGAGCCTTAAAAGTTATCAAAAGAGGGGTTAAATGCCTACTGGCCCAGCTTTCCAAAAGAGGCAAGCTTCCAGCTCCCTACATCCAAACAACACAAGGAAAAAGAGAAATATTATTCTGCTGTAAGTTGCTATATATAGGTATCTCATTTGAAAGCAGGGTACTTGCTGGAATTCTTGCACTGTAACTTTAACTTTTCTTCTAATAAATACTATTAATTAGATTTCATGGATTCTCGTTCCTTGAATGAACTGTTTCCAATCTCAGCTTCACGAAGGTAAGCCTGGCAAAGCGTACATTTTTGGTGCCCTACAAATGCATGGGGACTACAATGCCCAGATACACAGGAATTTACAGTTTATAGGGTTTCCAGTTTCAAAACATCTGCAAGTCTCCAGATATGGGGACTGCAGCATGAATCTTCTCAAGTTAACAGCTTTACAGATATAGATCTCTCCCAAACAGCAAGACAACCACGACTTACCCATTGGCCAGGCTGACTTCGTCACCATAAAGAGAAAATTCTGCCAAGGGAAAAAACGAAAGTCTTCGTTAAATAATACTGATCTCCAGTGGCTTCAAGACAGGTAGCACTTTGCAATTTAAAGTAACGACAGTAGAATACTGTTAAACTAATGACAACCTTCAATGAAAAGGTTATCACCTTTAAAGCCCTACATGGCACGGGGCCAGGTTACCTGAGGGAAGGTCTCATCCCCATTACATCCTCCCGTCCCACCCGATCTTGCAGAGAGGGCATGCTGCGGACCCCGTCTATGAAAGAATTCCACCTAATGGGGTCCCGGAGACGAGCCTTCTCTGCAGCGGCGCCTGCCCTGTGGAACATCCTTCCACCAGGGATAAGACAGGCCCCCTCGCTCCTGGATTTTAGAAAAAAATTAAAAACCTGGCTCTGCGACCTCGCCTGGGGCAAAAAGGAAAGCAGTCAAACCTGGGGATGGCTGATTCCTTAGAGCCACCTTAGTTATTTAATTTTAACCATAGTCAACGTCACTTTAGAACTATCTGCCTCTTGGATTTTATTTTATTTTATTGTATTTTATTGTAATTTATTCTAATTCTATTTTTATCATAGTTTTTATTATATTTTGTGGATATTGTGCTGTGAACCGCCCAGAGTCCCTCCTTGAGGGGGAGGTGGGCGGTTATAGAAATTAAATCAATCAATCAATCAATCAATGGGATGTTTCAACCTGAAATTGATAACTACAGAGGTGCCATCTGGGTGGGGAAGAAAATTTCAGAGATAGGCACCACTTCAGAAGAAAATTCTTTCCAATCACCTGCCTTTTCCATTTTAAGCATCTGGAGAAAAAAATTTGAAGATAGGAAGGTTTGCTGGATAGCAGGTGGTCCTCCAAATATCCTGGTCCCAAGCTGTTCGGGCATTAGAGGCTGGTAACAAGGCACCCACGGGTGCTGGACCATCTGTGACATCTCCAGGGGGTGTCCATGGACTTCCAAAAATAATTTTGAATATGTATGTATGTATGTATGTTTGTAAACCGCCCAGAGTCCCCTTTGGGGGAGATGGTGCGGTGATAAAAGTCGAATAAATAAAATAAATAAATAAATAAATAAATAAATATGATATGATATTTATGACTCTTATTGAATTTTAAAGTGTTTTATTGTGAACCGCCCAGGGTCCCTCCTTGTGAGGGAGATGGGCGGTTATATAAATAAATAAATTTTAAAAATTCTATTTTAAATAAATAAATAAATAAATAAATATTAAAATTCTAAAAGTCTGCTGGCCCCTGGATTAGAATTGCAAGAAGCTTTAAACATTTAAGAGGGTACCAAAAGAAGAATGTCTCCAGTGGACATTCTCTTCCAACTACAGATGGGAGAGCCCCTGTAATCCAGACACTGACTCACCATCTGCATCTGGGTAACTGTCGATGCCACTCATGGATACAGACTTGGCCAGAGGACTGCAGGGGGAACTCGGGGACAAGCAATAGACCTGCTTCCTCTTGCGATGTTCCTGAGGACAAGACCAGATGGGGGGATTCAAAATCTCAGCAGCGGAACGTTTGGCGTTTGTGTCCCACCCCCTCTGCTTCGCCACAAGCCCAAACTTACTGACTGGGTTCACACATTGTGAGACACCATAATGTGGCCTGTTCGCTTTTTGCCTTAGAGCAATGAGGAAACTCACGCACCATAGCTTATAAAGCTGGCTTTGAAGTTTAGCACGTTGGGCAAAGCTGCTTACAGTACTGTAACCCACCAAGTCTTTTGACTGCAGCAGGTAGAGAATGAATGAATGAATGAATGAATGAATGAACAAACAAACAAACAAACGTTGACTGAATCCTGCCTTCACTGGCTGTGTGAATCCAGGTACAGTGGCATTTCTGGAGAAGCGGGGCATTCCAAAGCCAGATCTCACTAATCGAGATAATAATCCCATTACAACACTCAGGGAATTCCTAGAAATGGGAGAGGTTCACTGTCCACTCTGCCATGGAAGGCTGCATGGTTAGACCTCAGAGGTGGGCTGACTGTGGATCTTACCGGTAGCCCTTCAGGTTAGGCTGGGTCAGGAGACGGATGCCGCAAGGACCACTAGGTACAACAACGGACTCTTGTGAGCCTGCCAGAGCTTCCCTCTAACCCCTCATATATGAAAGAGAATCAAGGAAGGGCAATCTTGAGTTTCTTCCTCCTACCTTTTAGGGCTAAGCTGGTATTTACCTAAAGGCTGTTCCTCAAGAACATTTTCATACTCCTCTGCATTTATTCAGCAGAATGGCACTCTGCACCCTCAGGAGTTCTCCTCCCCTCCCCCAAATAATAACTGTATTGAGATTTTCTTCTTTTTTAAGTGCTCAAGTAAGTTATTATAATAACACCATGCACTGATCTTACACAAGCAGCTTGGGGCCCGCAGGTAGTCTCCAGTCTTTGATTTATTTATTTGTTTGTTTATTTATTTATTTATTGGACTTCTATGTTGCTAAACTTTAAGTGCATCAGAAAATCTGCTTTTAAATTACTTGTTTTAACGGAAAAAGATATGAGAAAATAGGAAAAGAATGACAATGGAAAAGTCTGCATTACATAAAATGATGAGTTTTGTGTTAGTTTAACTGTCACAGCTTACTCTAAGGTTCTGCTCACATGATAACTTAACCAGGTGAGCTGAGGATCTAGCAAATTAATTCTACAACTTGCTAAGTTTGGTTAGAATTAACCTTGGTTTGCTTGTTCATGGTTTACTACGGTGTATGCCTATGGAATTTACTCTCTGCATGTTCTCCCTAATTTGTCTGGGACTCTGGCAATCTTACCTGAGACATCACCCGGCCATCCTCCTCCTCTTCATCCTGAGAAAGCAGGGATCCCATTTCATCATTGGTATGGATAATAGGGGCTCGTCGGGGGTCTCTTCTGCCCAAGGAATGCCCATCCAGTTGCTCTGTGGAGTTCATTTCATCAGGTGCTAGTCCTTTCAAACTCAGGCTGAAACAGATGAAAATAGTTCAAACATCAAGAAATTTCCTTTCAGTTACTAGCCACTGGGACCCATGTTGATGCTTCCACCAGCAGCCTCGGTTCTGAGCAATCTCAAAAAGCCCTGCAAGGGAGAAGTTTGCAAACCATTTCAACAGTGACCATCCCAGATTTGTCGCTTGTAGACCTATTAATCTATCATGTGACTGGTTTGGGTTTACTGTAATGTGCAAACACAACCACTGTGTTTTATTCAACAGAGTTGGCTCAGCACAATATTTGTCCCAATGGCAGCACTATGCCTCCAATCTACCTCCCAATTAATTGACTAACTACTTAGGCAACCCTCCACTATTGCTATCTTTAAGGGGGGGGGAAACACAAAATACCATAAATATATCTTATTGCTGTCCCTCATTTATTTTTAAATAAACCTCACAGGGTTTTTGGTGACATCACAAGATATAACTAATGATTGTTGCATACAACCTGCTTTTCCCCATTCTGAAAAGCTATAGAACAGGTTTTTCCCGCACCTGGAAGGGGCATGTGTAGGTGGGCATTTGGATAGAACATCACTAAGTGTCCTGCAATCCACCCCTGCTGTTGAAATATTGTATTTATCTTGGCTGGCTTTTGGGACTCAAGACAATTTCTGTTTTTAATCTGAGGAATTTTTGTTTCATCATTCTAAAAGTATGGAGGAATTCTGTTCCTCCTTGGGAATGAGGGGAGGGGGCAGAAATGCTTGGATTTGCAGGACATGCTCCAGTTAACTAAACCCTAAGTTACCAAATTAAGCCTTTTCAAGGGTTTGCATGACACTCTGAAGTATAAGCTAACCTCAAAGGCTGGGTTCATACAACATTCTAGGCTCAAATGTGGTTGAATAATTTATGATTCAGTGTATTTTGTGAACAGAGGCAAAAATGGCATTAAAAATGAGTTTGGTTGACACCCAAGTTCAGATACAGGGTTGTGGCATTGCAACGCTGAGTTCTTTTCTGTCCCTCTAAGTAAAATTACCATTGACATAGAGACTGCAACTTCTTCCTTCCTAATGCTTACTCCCCTCTGTTCTGGGGAAGGCTGCTGAGAAGGTGGTCAGTCTGCAGCTGATGAGAACCCTGTAGGAAGCAGATTATCTAGACCCTTTTCAGTCAGGTTTCAGGCCAGAAGTTAGCACTCAGACAGCTTTGATTGTGCTTGTTGGCTAAGCTGGGATGGCAGTGGTGTACCCATCTTTCTGGTCCTTGATTTCTCAGTGGCTTTTGATACCTTTGACCATGGTATCCTTCTGAGACGGCTCCATGGGTTGGGGACTGGCAGCACTGTTTTAGGGTGATTCTCTTCTTTTCTCTGGGGCTGGTTCCAGTCAGTGTTGGTTGGCAGGGAGAGATTGTCCCCCTTGTGGGGTGCTGCAGGGTTCTCTTTTCTCTCCCCTCCTTTTCAACATCTACATGAAACTGCTAGGTGAGATCATCTGCTGGTTTCAGGTTCAGTATCATCAGTATAATCAACACTGATTATACTCAATTTTATATTTTAACTCTGGGCCGGCCAAGTGAGGCTGTCGAGGTTGTGTCCCAGTGCCTGGAAGCTGTGTGGGTTTGGATGGGAAGAACCACCTCTGACTCAATCCTACCAAGACCGAATGGCTGTGGGTGTTTGGACCACCCAGATCTGGGGATATTTCATCTTTGACCTTGGATGGGGTAGCACTCTACCATTCAAGGGCGGTGCACAATTTGGGGGTCTCCCTGGACTCATGCTTGCCCCATATCTTTGTTCATGTAAACACCATTCATGGTACTCAGCAGCAAAAGATTCACACAAAAAGCCAGTTCACCACAAAGCATTAAGATATTTGCAATTTCACACCCATAGCAAGCACCCGCACCCAAGATTAGCAACAAAATTTAAGACAAAATTAAGATACATTTATAAAACAACCTAACTAACATCTTTGAGTGAGGTCCAGGATGCAGTCTATATTTAAATTATAAAATAAACACTAAAATTATATAATAACATCTAAAAAGAGGTGATAATATCTAAATTTTAAATGAATTACAATTACATAGAATGCATTTGGCTAGTGGAAAATTGGCCCAGCAGGGTCCGGCGGATCTTCTGTGCTGCTGCACAAAACCTAGCCATATGTGCTGTGACAAAAGGCAGTTCGTCTATGAGCAGCATCTGGACATAGGCTGAATCCTATGGCAAAGGAAAAGGCAAAATCCTATGAAAGGCAAAGCCTTTCAGCCAATGGTACTTTTTTATATTTACCATCCAATACTGCAGAGGGGAGTACATGACATCGGGCAAGAGAGAAAGCTCTCTGACGGCTGGGTGTTTCTAGCTGTGTAAGGTAGCTGGCAGCAATGACAACGTATCTGTTGTGTACTGGTGACATCTGCTTGCCGCTCCGTATCCTTTATCCTTTGCTTCAGAGTTTGTTTCGCCTGATCATATTCCATCTTAAGAACCAAGGAAGGAGAGTAGCCTAAATTTGAAAGTTTAGATTCTACAGCCTTAATCCATGTGGATTAGAAATTGTCCTGGAGAATGAATGGTGCTTTAGCCAAAGGTTTATGGAAGCTAGACACACTCTTGACTCAACTTTTATCATACCTGTCTCCATTGTTTGTCATCAATATTACTCTAGATTATATTAAGGAGAAGAAATTTCCCTGGCAAAGGTTGATGAATATTCAAAGAAACAAAATTTACCGAAGATTACAGAAAAACAGAAACAATTAATGAATGGACCTATAACAATAAGGAAAGTTTGTAAAGCTATAAAAAAATTAAAATAGGGAAAGCGCCTGGACCAGATGGTTTATCAACCACTTATTATACACATTTTGAAGACGAACTACAACCATTGCCACACATGACGAACTCTATTTTATAGACTGGAAAGACACCGGACAGTTGGATAGAGGCCAATATAGCATTATTACCTATAGAAGGTAAAGATTTGACTTCACCAAAAATTACTGCCCAATATCATTACTGAATAATGATAAAGTTATTTATGATGATTTTAGCTGAGAGAATGAAGATGGTTTTTACCTAAAAGACAGCTGAGGGACAGTATTAGAAATGTATTGGATATTTTGGAATACCTGGAACAACGTAATGAAAAACAAGCAGCATTGATTTTTCTTGATGCAGAAAAAGCCTTTGACAATTTGGACTTTCTTGTTTAAAATTTTGGAGGATATGGACTTTGGTGAGAATTTTATCAAATGGGTAAAAACGATTTACACTTCACAAAAGGCACAGATAATTGTGAATGGGGAACTAACAAAACTGCCCAGAGTCTACTTTTGTAGAGATGGGCAGTGATAAATTTGACTAATAAATAAATAAAACCTTGTGAGATACAGAAAGGGACTAGACAAGATTGCCCCTTGTCACCATTGCTATTTATTCTAGCTTTGGAACTACTGAATAGAGATTAAGGCAAGATGAGATAATTGCTGATTCAAACTTAAATTGCTGATTCAAGATTAAAAGAGAAACTTATAAATTATGGGCATTTGCAGATAACCTGGTGATAATTTTGGAAGATCCTCTCAAAGGAATAGAAATATTAATGGAAAAACTAACACAGCCACACAGCCCGGAAGACCCACAACAGCCAAAGAATATGAACATCGAAAAACAAAGGGATTGATGGAAAAAACTGATTTTAAGATTGAGAAAAAAGTGAAATACTTGAGTATTACTATGACTAATATGAATTGTATGTTATGGGACGGCAGAGGATGAGATGGTTAGACAGCATCACCGATGCAATGAACATGAATTTGAGTAAACTCCGAGAGACAGTGGAGGACAGGAAGGCCTGGAGTGCTATGGTCCATGAGGTCACGAAGAGTCGGACACGACTAAACGACTGAATAACAACAACAACAAAAACCAGAATAATTATGTTAAGACATGGAATGAAATCAAGAAGGACATGTTAAGATGGGAGAAATTACAACTATCATGGTTGGGGAGAATTTCTGTGATAAAAATTAATGCTTTGCCAAGAATGATGTTTTTGTTTCAAACAATGCCTATTTTGACAACTGATGTACCTTTTAAAAAATGGCAGAAAGATATATCTAAGTTTGTATGGCAAGGGAAAAAACCAAGGGTTACATAAATATAAAATACTTGAACATGTAAAGGAACGAGGAGGATTGGGACTGCCTGATTTGAAATTGTACTTTGCAGCCTGCTGCTTGGTCTGGAGGAAAGAGTGGGCTCTGCTGAGAAATAAGAGGGTCTTAGAATTAGAAGGGCAGGATCTGGGGTCCGGATGGCATGGTTTTCTACGGTATGATAAAGTTAAGGTTAATGTACATTTTAAGAATCATTATATTAGAAGTGCCATGTTGAGAATATAGAACAGATATAAATCCAGGCTGTGCCTGAAAATACTTTTATGGGTCTCAGTACAAGAAGCATTTTACAGGAAACAAACAGTAGGTAAATGAAAATGGTTAACTTATCCAGAGTTGTTAGAACAGGAACATGCAGAATACAAGACGAAATCAAGAGATCAATTGACTGCAAAGGGATTTAGTTTTCAATGGTTTTCATATGAACAGTTAAGAGAAAGATTTAAGGTAGACTAGACAACCTGTGACCTGTTGGGTCATTGTTTCAGAGATATTTCCTAACCTAAATAGAATGACCACGGGGGGGGGGGCAAAAAAGCAGAGGGAGCGACTTCCTTCCTTCCTTCCTTCCTTCCTTCCTTCCTTCCTTCCTTCCTTCCTTCCTTCCTTCCTTCCCTCCCTCCCTCCATTCCTTCCTTCCCTCCCTCCCTCCCTCCCCTCCCCCTCCCCCTCCCTCCTTCCTCCCCTTCCTTCCTCCCTCCCTCCCCCTTCCTTCCGCACCTCTTGCACACACCTTCACTCCCTCCCCTATCCAGTAGCAGCCAATTACCTGCCTGCTGGCCTTGGACTTGCAACTTCCTGCTGGCTTTGATCTAGTTTAGACTTCCTGGCGGCTTCCCCATTGACTTGCGGGAAGCTGGCAGGGAGCGTTGGAAATGAGGATGTGACCACGGCTAACCGAGGCAGCACGGCAGTGATGAAGCAGCAGCAGTGCAGCAGCACTGAAGCAGCCACAACTTCCCCAAATTCCATTCCCATAGGTGTAATGGGTCCTGTAAGTTAGCCCATTTGAGGTTCAAAAAGTGTTGCACTATGATGCAGTTTCGCCCAATTGGACTGGTTTGATCTTCTTGCAGTCCAAGGCACTCTCAGAATTTTCCTCCAACACCACAGTTCAACGAATTTGGTAAGATAAAATTTACTTCTAACAACAGATTCCTCAGGAGGCAGACAAGATGACTTGGTATCCCCATACCAACAAGAACTTGCCACAATTTGTCATGATCCACACAGTCAAAGGCTTTAGAATAGTCAATAAAACAAAAATAGATGTTTTTCTGAAACTCCCTGGCTTTCTCCATTATCCAGCGGATATTGGCAATTTGGTCTCTAGTTCCTCTGCCTTTTCTAAACCCAGCTTGTACTTCTGGCAATTCTCGCTCCATGAATTGCTGGAGTCTACCTTGCAAGATCTTGAGCATTACCTTACTGGCATGTGAAATAAGTGCCACTGTTCGATAGTTTGAACATTCTTTAGTGTTTCCTTTTTTTGGTATGGGGATATAAGTTGATTTTTTCCAATCTGATGGCCATTCTTGTATTTTCCAAATTTGCTGGCATATGGCATGCATCACCTTGACAACATCATCTTGCAAGATTTTAAACAGTTCAGCTGGGATACCGTCGTCTCCTGCTGCCTTGTTATTAGCAATGCTTCTTAAGGCCCATTCAACCACACTCTTCAGGATGTCTGGCTCTAACTCACTGACCACACCGTCAAAGCTATCCCCGATATTATTATCTTTCCTGTACAGATCTTCCATATATTCTTGCCACCTTTTCTTGATCTCTTCTGCTTCTGTTAGGTCCTTGCCATCTTTGTTTTTGATCATACCCATTTTTGCCTGGAATTTACCTCCGATGTTTCTAATTTTCTGGAAGAGGTCTCTTGTCCTTCCTGTTCTATTATCTTCTTCCACTTCTGCGCATTGCTTGTTTAAAAATAATTCCTTATCTCTTCTGGCTAACCTCTGGAATTTTGCATTTAATTGGGCATATCTCCTCCTATCACTGTTGCCTTTTGCTTTCCTTCTTTCTTGGGCTACTTCCAGTGTCTCAGCAGACAGCCATCTTGCCTTCTTGGTTTTCTTTTTCTTTGGGATGTTTTTTGTTGCCACCTCCTGAACAATGTTGCGAACTTCTGTCCATAGTTCTTCCGGGACCCTATCTACTAAAGTCCCTTAAATCTATTCTTCACTTCCACTGCATATTCATTAGGAATGTTAGTGAGCTCATATCTAACTGATCTGTGGGTCTTCCCTATTCTCTTTAGTCTGAAATTTAGTCTAACATTGTTTTTATTCTTTTAAAATTTTCTTTGAGTGTGTGTGTGTTAGGTGGCATGCAAGTTTAATAAATTATTATTACCCTAAACAGCCTCTATAAGCTTTCAGTATGCTAATTTTTTGCCTTCAGCAATGAACATAAGCCTCATCATTTGATGAATGAAACAACAATTATAAACAATTATGTTTATTAAACCTTTCTTAGAACACTGCAAGCTTGCTGTGGCCCTGCTGAATTCCTACTCCCCAGCACTCCCCCCCCCCTCCAAGTTTTGAAGCCCAGACAGAATTGCCCTGGAATCAGCAAGGGATGAACTAAAACCTGGGCTGGATCCAGAGATACAGATCCATACAGATGCACTTTCCAGAAATCTCCAAAGGTAGTTTCCAAATTATAATTTTTCAAGGCTAAAAGCAGAGAAAATATCTACGTATCTATCTATTTATTATCTATCATATTAGCTACATTTAATTTTAATTAGATTCGATAAAATTTTAATTCCGTTTTTCACCTGGCCCCATCCATAACGTTTTGAAGTGCAGCCCTAGCACTCAAAATACCAAGTGGGGCCTCTACCCCATTCAAACTTTACCACCATGACCTTTGTGCTACAAAGCAATTTATATTGAGATACAGTACTGCAGCCTTTCTCAACCTTCTGACCCTGGAGGAACCCTTGAAATATTTTTCAGGCCTCAGGGAACTCCTGCACATTCAGGCTCAAATAGAGGCCAGATGGTTTCCACGTTATTCTATTCGTTTCATGGGTAGGCCTGTCTATATGCATGAACAGTGTTCTTAAACTGAAAATAAAGAATGAAACTTACCTCTTTGATGTCAAGTTGCCCGAATTTGAAATAATTTTTTTAATAAATCGTGATCTCCCAGGGAACCCGGGGTGACCTCTCGCGGAACCCGAGGGTGCCGCGGAACCCTGGTGGAGAAACCCTGCAGTATCTCCCTTCTACCAGCAGGTGTCACCTAAGATCTAGATGAAGCAAAAAAGACCTCTCCACTAACATCAAAGCCTCTACTGCAAATCAACACAGTGGATCACATATAAATCAGCATTACTAGGAGGTGTCTAGTAGCGCCTTTTCAGACTAACACATTCTACTAAAAGGTATAAATTTTTCATCAGCTGGATCTGAGGAAATGAGCTATCATTCGCAAAAGTGTATGCCTTTTAATAAAATGTGTCAGTCTGAAAAGGTGATTTCTGGTTCCTATGGAATAGCATGGGTCTCCTTCTACAAGAGAGAGAGAGAGAGAGAGAGAGAGAGAGAGAGAGAGAGAGAGAGAGAGAGAGAGAGAGAGAGAGCGCTTGCACACTTTTTGAGACTCTGGCAAAGACTCCCAATCGGCCCTTACATTGGGCTGTTTCTTGTTAGTCATCAGCAAAGAGAAAATTATATCTGTAGTAAAATTCGTGCCTTAGAGATACTTATGCTCTGAGATGTGATTTCCGCTTCTTTCGAAACAGAAGAAAGATGTGATGAGAACCCGAGTGAGTGAGATAGTGGTGAGAGCAAGGAACTGGCACAAGGGCGACCAGGGTCCAACTCCGCCCTCAGCCATGAAAACTTGCTGCCTGACTTCCGGCCTGTCCCACTCTCTCAGCCCAACCTACCTCACAGGACTGCTGTTGTGGGGATCATGTCTATTTATTTATTTTTCACATGGATCTGGAAAAGTAGATAGATTTCCAGGGAGAGCTGCTGGAGGAAAGGCAGGCTATAAGTCTAACAAGTGAATAATGCACATGTTTTTAAAAAGAATCAAACTCTGAGACCTAGAGGAATGGGACAAACTGGAATTGCTTGCTTGCACAATGCATCTCTCCCAAGGCAGCAGGCAGTCTGGAAACGAATGCAAGGGAGGAAATGCTGGGTGTGACAAAAAGCTGTTTTGCTCCTTAAAATATTTCTGCCCTTTGTTTCCCTCTTTAACAAGACCCATGAAGCAGCTTATATTTCCAATAGGCTATAAAAACATTCAAACAAGCCCTTCTTTTGCCAACAGCTTAAACCACTGAGTAACTTTTCTGTGTCTACTCTCATCCTACACTTTCCTGAGTCATTGGCTTAGAACTAGATCCTGAGCTCAGCCACTGACTAAAACCAGGGCTTAAAAATCCAGCCACTGAATTGTCTTCTAATACACACAAAGCCAAGCTACACTGACGAAAAAACCACCTTAGCTCCTCCGAGTCAGACCTGGTTAGCATTTGGATGGGAGATCATCAGGAAATCCCAGCAATGGAGGCTAGACTCGGAAGTAAAACGAACTGGGAAATAAACAAACAAACAGATCCCAAAAAGGCAAAGGCAAACCTCTTCCACACTGATCCCCAAATACACAATGGATTGTCCACAAAATAAGCTCTTTTATAGGGAGACTATCTTTCACTCTCTATGCACTATAACACTATTTATGTTTTTTCCTGTCCTAAGACAAAGATTAAGTGGCATGTTCAAAGAAGGCCCTGTCAACTGTCAAATGCAAGTCTGCTTCTAAATTAGCATTTATTGTGGATTTTTAAAATAGATTTATATATTGTGGATTTTTTTTCGAAAGATAAAACAGGAATGCAATCTCCATGGGGTAGGCAATATATTTATAATTTATTTATTAATGGTTTAAAATAAGTATCTGAAAATGGGTTAAAGCTCCTTTAGCTTTTGTTTTCATTTAAGACAATATCCTGAAATGAAAAAGTTGTAACAATAGGATAGGCTGGTGTCGGGCAACACACCAAGCTCAGGTTAATGAAATACAGTTGTGGGGTTTACAGAATTAACAGCCAATGTCATATAGTCATTAAAATGTTTGATTGGCACTGGAGAGACCCAAGTTCTCCCTCAGCCATGGAAGCTCCCTGGGGACTTTGGGACAATCTCTCCCTTTCAGCCCAACAAACCTCACATGCCTGTTACGGCGGGGAAAATGGAACAAAGGAGTGCTATGTACAGTACAATGCCTTGAGCTCCTGAGTGAAATCTAACAAATGAATAAACAGTGATGGCTATGCATGACTTTTACTTTCACTCCTGGGCACGTTCATCAAAACAGGAGATTCTCCAAGATTCTGAGGGCCTAGAGACCTGGGTGTGTGTGTATTTTTTTTTAGTTGAAAGCTGAGTTTCATCCACTTTTCATATTCCCATGAACAAACGCATAAATATGGAATAATACATTCAACCCCGCCTCACTCACTTTTTCCTGAGTGAGGTCATCCCTTGGCTTGGACTCACATCTGGCTCCACCCAGGGTCGGACCCAGCACCACCCTTTCATGAATTAAGCTTCCGCATCCCCTGCCAATCCAGTCAGATTCTGTTTAGTATTTGCAAAAATCAAAGGGCTCCAGCAGGAAGCAGATCCCTGACGGAACCTGGTCCTTAACGTATCCTAGCAAACATCCCTCCCAACTGCTGCAGATTTGCAAGGGGGTCAAAATGGGGTCCAGCCACTGTAAATCAGGAAGAGTTGTTTTTCCAGGCCAGGCTGCTGAAAAGTAGAGATAAAGATGGAACAAAAGCTACCAAAGAGAGTACAGGACATTATAATTTTGAATCGTTGTTAGCTGCCAGAATTAAAACAGTACACCAGCTTTCCCCAACCTGGCCCATCCAAAATTCCCAGCCTTTGGCCATGCTGGCTAGGTAACCTGGGAGCTGTTATCTCAACAAATTGAAAGGGCATCAATTATCAAGGCTGTTGCATACATGGCAACAGTGCAAAAAAAAAAACATATCAAAACACCAGTGGATTTTGCTCCTACAAAAGGCAGGGGTGAATTAAGACCATTTCCTTTGGAGGAGAAAAGACAGCCATAAACCAGGGTTCCTAAAACATAAGGGCTGGATTTCCACACAATGATATCAGAAAACCACATTATGACTTAAAGAAATTATACACTAAGTCATTTACATATAACAAGAACCCATACTGTTGTTAAGCAGTTAGCCCATTTACTATGGTTCAAAGAGCACAATATATGACTTAGTGCACTTTCAATCCAAATTGGGCTTATTCAGTAAACAATGACTTACTGTAACATGATTCCAAACCATCTACCAGCTACCCCATTAACCCATGTTGTTGATATTCTTGCATCATGCAGGACTTTTTCCAGGGCCACCTGGTGATTCTGGGGTTTGAAGTTCAACTTTCTGCAGCAAAGCACATACCCTGCCACTGTGCGATCCGTCTAACACTGTTAGCAATTCTTCAAACAGAGGACCTGTGGCTAAATTAATTGTTCGTGACACAGCAATGAACTCAACATTTAAAAAAGTAGAAGCGCCAACTAAGTCATATGTGCTGACTTCCTATGGCAAGGGTAGACAACCTCTGGGGGCCGGGGGCACCTTCTGAATATTGAAATGGCAGGTGCTCTCATAAAACAGCTGCCATGGTGTGCATGGCT
The DNA here is from genome assembly GCA_023362775.1 of Charina bottae. Classification (NCBI taxonomy): domain Eukaryota; kingdom Metazoa; phylum Chordata; class Lepidosauria; order Squamata; family Charinaidae; genus Charina; species Charina bottae. The sequence goes on from JALMGJ010000026.1 coordinate 3,008,072, forward strand.
AATCACAAAACTCCCATCTACCAGAAGCCTATTAGTCCCCAACGTTCTCTTCAATCTCAGGAAGACTGATGCTTTGCAGCAAGCTAGCTCCCCATTTCATTTATTTTTTTAATTACTCTTTTAAGGATCTGTCAGAAGCCTGCTGGGTGCTAAGAAAGAAGCCTGGAGGCACCCTGGTCCCCACAGTCACCAGGTAGCTTACCCGTCACCCTAGAGATCATAAAAGGCATAGAGAAGTGCACTTTTCTGTAGTTTACCTTCGCTGGTCAAAATCTGGGTCATCTTCCAGCACTTTCCCGGGCTCCCAGCTATGCCTTCGGAAGGAGTCATATGTGCGACCTGATCCTCTCAAGGTCCGTGACCGGCGCATGTGCACATTCAGGAACTGGCCACTCTCTTCCTCCTCCTCTTCCTCCTCGGTCGCTTCCCAGTCTCCTTCGGCCGAAGGCGGGCACGGCTCCATGGCCGAGAAGCAACGGCATTTCTGGTTGCATTCATATGGGTGCATCTCTGAGGCTGAAGGGTTCATGCCTTGGAAAGGGTGTGGATCCCAAAGACCAGAAGGCTTTGTGAAAGGAAAAGAGGAGAAAAAAGAGAAAGTCAAACTAAATAAGGCCAGCCAATTTCTCAATCATGCAAGTTTTTGAATTTGCAGTCTTGGGGCTAAGAGAAACTTAAAATTCAGCTACTGTGCTGAGCAGCAGGTTGTTCTTTTCAAACTAATTTACTTCTAAAGTAGGATGACAATCCTATATTCACAGGCTATGTTCACAAGACATGCCTAGCTATTATGTGAACCATGGTTTATTCCAGAAACCCAATTTTTTTACTTTGCACAACACACAATGCATAATGCTATGCCCAGTTCACATGACACATTAGGTTCCAATGTGGCTGGTTAGTTTGTGGTACAGGGTGTGATGCAAATGCTGCCACTAAGAAAAGAGCGAAGGAAGCAAGTTAGTTGCGCCCATTTGAGAGCCCAGCAACATCCTTGAAAAAAAATAAATCTGGGGATATAATTTACAACGTGCAAGCTCCCCCTTTTAACATCTAGAAATTAAACAACTATTATAAAATAAAGTAAAACAGACCTAATCATGTCTAAGCTGGCAAAGAGCTTTGCTCTATTTGTAGCCGAGTCCAAAAAAGGAAGAATGAAACTTGTGCCCTGCACAACAAATTCTGCAAGCAATTCTCCAAAATTTTCATCCAAACTGTCTATGAAGGTTCTCAGTCATCCAGGTGGAATCGTCTGTAGCTTGAATCATGTCAACTAGATTTCTATTTTCTCATCTCAATATAACCATGACCTAGCCCCAGGTGTAAGGTCACACAGCTACCTAGAAACATATTTAGGATTCCCTTACTAACTTTGCTCAGACTGAAGAAGCTCCATGGATAAGGAGCGAAACGTTTCCACTGAGAAAATAGAAATCCAGTTGACATGATTCAAGCTACAGTTTCATCCAAACTGTTGCCCTTTAGGGATTATACAAATGCAACTCCCAGACTTCCCCGACGGACAACCAGCACCTGATAGTTCAGGGAAACGGCAGTCCCACCACATTTGGAGAACACCCAACTGGCAGAAGACTATTTAGCAGAATGTTTCATGTTTCTAGACAAATTTATTTTGAGATCCCATCCTATAAACGACAAAACTGAAACAACAGCCTATTGCTAAGACAGATTGGCTATATTTGCACAAGAAGCTTAACCTGTTTTTATACATCATAAACTAACCAAGAAGTGTCAATTTGCACAAAACGCTATGCCACAAAAATGTGGCCAAGGTTAACCTTAACCAAGCTTTGCTTATGCTATGAATGCACTGCTAGCTTTTCACCCTAACTTGGTTAAGTTTGTTGTGCAAACAGTGTAAAAAAATCAAAAGACAAGCAACACTTTAAAATACAAACAAGCTTTTTAATGCATAGGCTGACCATACGTCCCGTTTTGAATGGGACAGTCCCGTTTTTTTAGCATTTTTCAACCATCCCGTCATTTTGATAAAAATCTCAATGTTGTCCCGTTTTTTAAACCCGGCGGGAATGGCGGAGGAGGAGGATCTGAGCCGGAGCTGCCGAATGGAGGAAGCCCTCCTGCCTATCAGCACGCGGCAAAGGAGGGACCGGGGGCGGGGTTTGCAGGTGGGAGCCAATCGCACGGACCAGGGGGCAGGGACCCCTGTCTTTTTCATGAATACAGAATATTACATAAGAGCCCGTCCTGTTTTTGTCTCAAGGAAATATGGTCAGCCTATTAATGCACCCTGACTGAAAGACTGCCTAGCTTAAAAGGCTGCCCCTTGCCATCCCTGTCCCACCACCACGTTTTCCCAGATGGGTCAATATTTGTAGAAACTGTGCTAAAATTAGGGACAACCCCCCTGCCACTTTGTCTTCTATGTGGGTTTACCAAGATCAGTATCTCTAGCTTCCTTTAAACCATGAGGTAGATATTTCTAATGTCAATAATACCCTATACATTTTGAGATTGTTCCTTTTGGTTGTTCTAACTAGTTAAATTCTCAAAATTGGTGTAAAGCTGAATTGCTGAAGCTCTAACATTCCTACTGCCCAAAAGAGATTTGATTTGGTACCAGCATGTGGTTTGGATATAAATACTGTCAATAAAATAAAACAAACTTCAATTAAAGCCCACACTAGATTGGAAAGAACCACTGCAGACTGGATAGGCCTCTACTCCCATAATTCCCAACCAGCATAGCAGGGAATCATGGGAATTGAGTCATCTGAAGGCCACTTAATTAGAAATCCTTCGCTCAAATCAAACTGAGGCGGCTAGTTGCCGGTCCTTAAAAAAAACTGCAAACCTGAGAAATAATAGTCACCATATGTACATTTTAAACATTGATTTATATAAACCTGCCTTGAACTTTTACACATCCTTATTTTTGAAGGTGTATGTATGTATGTATGTGTGTGTGTGTATATATATATATATACACACACACACATACATACACACACACACACACACACACACAAAACAGGAACCAGTTTTTTCTTTTAAGATCCCCTTTTCATTTAAGATCACAACAACTCTAAATTCATAGGTTTGCTGGAAATAATTTGCATTTCTTGCCAAGTCCGCCCTCAGTCGGTGGTCTGTGGGGGAGTAAGAAAAAGATGACTGGCCAAAATCCACCTAAACGCTGTGGAAAATGGCCATTAGTAAGAAATCCAACCGCCTCAGATAAAGCAGGAATCCATCCCCCACACATAAAAAAATCACATTTCTGGATTGCTGAAGTTTCAGAGTTTCATTAGCAATTACTTCCAAAAGCAAAACAATTCCTCCCAAATTCTAAAATCCCACATGGGAAACAAAATGGCCGCTCAGCTGCTGCCCCACAAGATGGCATCCCTGCGGCCAAGCACCGCCGCTGACCAAAACAGGAAGCGGGAAGGGTGCAAACCAAGGCCACCTTTTTTAAAACGGCCTTTAGCGATTACACAAGATGCACACCATCAGAGAGAGGAAGAAATTGTTTGGACTGAGTTTCTGTCAGAACCGAAACAGATCCCAGTCCTGAAAGCAGAAGCAAAGTGAAGTCATGGCCCCCCCAACACAAAAAAATCTAGCATCAAGCTGAGGAAATAGCTACAGCATACAAGGAAACGTCTGAGTGTGTGTGTGTGTGTGTGTGTGCGTGTGTGTGTGTGTGAGAGAGAGAGAGAGAGAGAGACAGACAGACACACACACACACACACACACACAATTCAAGAAACTGGCTAGGACTTGTAAGTGTGGTTGCTAGGCAACTGCCTGTTTCTAGCCCAAACCAGGATCCTTTTGAGGAAAGGGATCTACTTGCTCCACCACTTGAATCACAAAAAGTTGTCCACCTGCAAGAAGAACAACCTGGGCATGTGGCTAGACCTGTTGCACATGGTTCATCCTGCAAGACCTCAGAACGAGAAGCACGTTGGGGTGCACCCTCTTGAAGTGTCTGGCCTAGGACCATAATTAAACCACATTTAAATTTCAGCTTCAGGAAAAATCATCCCAAACAATTCAATGCAGACAATATGACAACCTCCCATGATTCTGAGCGACGCTTGCCAGCCATTCTTAAGCCTAATAACACAATTTATTTACAGCAGTCACGGCTTCGTGTATTACGTGGACCCAGCTCCAGCTTAATAGGATGCACGGATAAAGGCGCATACCTAATTCAACAGCCCTTTAGAGTGATCAAAGCATGACTAACAGATCTGATTCAATATCTCAATATATGCATGTATGAATGTGCAGATCCCAGCTGTCATACTCTGCTCTCCAACCATTCCTTCAGTCAGGCCCAGAGCTTGAAGAAAGGCAGTTCAGGCAAGAACACGTTGGAGCATGAAGAAAGGGCTCCCGCCAGGAACTTCCCCATGTCAAATGTGGGGCAGATGATCTCTTGATACCCCAACAAGCAAAGCAGAGCCCTTCAGGGGGTCTACATCTGGGTGGCAAAGGAAAGAAGAAAAAAAGAGAGAGGGGGAAAAAAAAGAAGGGTTTATTTAAAGGCCCCCTCATCACTTAGTTACTTATTAAACTTCGATGCATTTCAGCGGCAGGGCACACGCCACAAAGTCTAGGGTGCAAGCTGCAGTCACAAAATAGAGACCCTCACCCTAATTGTTTGCTTAATATTAATCCGGGAGGGGGCTTTAGAAGCAGAGAAACGCTGGGGTCTGCAAACCACCGTTTAAGGCTTAGGGTGTTCTACAAACCCAGGTATGGCTTATTCACTAAATCACAATTAAGTAAATCATGGCTTTATGTCTATGAAGGTTCTCAGTCATCCAGGTGGAATTGTCTGTAGCTTGAATCATGTCAACTGGATTTCTATTTTCTCAGTGGAAACGTTTCGCTCCTTATCCAAGGAGCTTCTTCAGTCTGAGCAAAGTTGGTAAGGGAATCCTAAATATGTTTCTAGGTAGCTGTGTGACCTTACACCTGGGGCTAGGTCAGGGGTCGGCAAACTTTTTTTGCCGGGAGCCATTTTGACATGCTCGTGCACATTTTGAAGTGCTCGAGAGCCAGGGGGCGGGGTTTGCGGGCGGGGGCCAATCGCGTGGAAGGGGGCGGGGTTTGCGGGCGGGAGCCAATCGCGTGGAAGGGGGCGGGGTTTGCAGGCGGGAGCCAATCGCGTGGAAGGGGGCGGGGGAGGTTTGGAAAAAGAAGGGAAAGAGAGGCTCGACTGCTCCAGTCACTTCTCTTCCGGAGCCGCTCATGCTCCCAGTCCAGGCAAAGTAAAGCTGGTGGGGAATCCAGCGCAAGAGCGGGGTTTGCGGGCGGGAGCCAATTGCGCACACTTAGGGCTGTGGGGTGGAAATGTGCTGCTTTTGCACGGAGAAAAAGAGTAAGCAGAGCAGCAACGAAGAGGTTAAGGCAGGGCTTTCCAAACTTTTGCCTTTGGCGACACACCAACGGCCAGCCCACAAAAACTGGAAGCACCGGCGGCGGTGCTTCCAGGTTGTCGCTGCGGCGGCAGCGGCTGCCCCTTCGAAAGGGCAGGCTCCGGGGACCCCGAAAATGCCCTCGGTTCTGGCAGGGAGGCAAAAACCTCCCTTCCCCTCCCCGCACGCACACGCTGCCCTGGAGTGGGGTGGAAGTTTTCCCCGCAGAACAGCTGAGCGCTGCTTGCGCACAGCCTCCCTGCCTAAACTGAGGTGCTGCCCCTTCAAAAGGGCAGGCTCCGGGGACCCCGAAAATGCCCTCGGTTCTGGCAGGGAGGCAAAAACCTCCCTTCCCCTCCCCGCACGCACACGCTGCCCTGGAGTGGGGTGGAAGTTTTCCCCGCAGAACAGCTGAGCGGAATCCTAGGACATTAATGTTCACATTTTAGACAGAGAAGATAGGTGGTTTGAGAGAGGGGTCAAGGAATCCATTTATGCCAACTTGGAAAATCCTTCCTTGAATAGAGGTGGGGGCCTCAGGCACAATCTTTCCCCCATCTTCCTCCCTGCTTTGTCTTCTGTGCCTAGGAAGATTAAGACCATTTCACAAGCTCAACAGCAGCATGGTGATCTTAACGATCCTCCTTTAGATGATAAAAGGACTTAAAATAACATCTCAATATAACCATGACCTAGCCCCAGGTGTAAGGTCACACAGCTACCTAGAAACATATTTAGGATTCCCTTACCAACTTTGCTCAGACTGAAGAAGCTCCGTGGATAAGGAGCGAAACGTTTCCACTGAGAAAATAGAAATCCAGTTGACATGATTCAAGCTACAGATAAATCATGGCTTAGCACTTCAATCTTTGTGTAGGCCAGCAAAAAGTTTGGCTAATGGTATTCCTCCAAGCTTCAGGATCCCCTTTAGTTCCCTGGCAGGGAGAAAGGATTCTGATCGGCTCACCAATGCAAGCATTTCTGCATCACCCACACAACTGGTTGGTGAATGGCCATCACTCTTGGCTAAGTTCTGCTTGAACCTCCAGCTTTCCAGTTTCCTCGACATTTCCATTTCCTATTTCCACCTCAGCCTCTCTGCTTGGAATAACACCGTGAGCCTCCAATGGCACATCCAGTATCCAAAAACACTTCAGCCGTAACAGCTGTCTTCACCTTTAAAGCACCACAAGATGGCAGGTGTTTGGTTGGGGAAGGTTGCCATTCATCCCGCATGTTCTCCCTGTTTTATTGACGATTGGTGTGTCTTGTATGAACCCAACCCATCCACTATGGGTTGTAAACCATGGCTTAGCATATTGTGCAACCCCAGCCAACTGGGGTTACATTTATTAAGCAAACTAGGGTTACATAAGCCAAGGCTTTGCAAAATGTCTGAATCCAACTTTCATGGTCTTTAGGAAGCATCTCTTGACCCATCAAGCAAAGCAGAAAGTGTTTTTCTCTCACATACTCGGAAGTTAGCAGGACTCAAGGAGAGCTCTCAGATCTAATGTAACAACCCCCAACCCTCTTTTGCTCAGCACCTTCAATATTTCTGAGGATTTAGAGGTTGGGTTCCTATAATGCAGTAAGCCACAATAAGCACTTATTGCTTAATTAAATTTTGACTATGCAAATTGGCTGGATTCACACAGTAGATAAGCCATAGATTGTATTTACAAAACACAAATCAATGATGGTTTTGCATATTGTGTGAATCGCTGGGCACACATTGCATTAAGCCATAGTTTGTTTTAACCACACTTTGTTGTTGATGCCAAACAGATGGGATTCACACCAAGCCACATAATGTGGTCTGTTTTGAACTTGCCACTGTGGTTAGTAAGCCATGATTTAGGGCATAGCCTGTTGTGTTAATCCAGAAAATCACAGTTAATTCAACAAACCATGGCTAAAACAAATAACAGCTTAGGGCAATCTATAAACCAGTGATATTTTTTTTCTCTTTTAAAGATCTTCATCGCAAGGCATCCAGAGTCTCACAATCAAATTATTTAGAGCTACCATATTTGGGCTGCAAAAATCTGGACAACAGCTAGATGGCAGCAAAGAGAGTTGGACTGCTTGGCCCAAAATTTTCACCCAAGAAGTTTAGTGAGCGAACGAAGCAAGCTCTTAACCGGGCCCCAGTATTTCAGAAGCTCAGCCAGGCAAGGTGCCAGGGCCGAAGAGGGTGAGGCAAGGACCAGTGGCGTCCAAGCGAGAGAGGACCATGCCCCCATGAACAGCCAAGGATTCATTAGCTCTGAAACGCGGGAGGACGTGGAGGACGCACAAATGCATAAAGGCCCCGCAACAGGGAATCCGCTGCCCGTCTCCCGTTGAGTTTCTAAGCTAGCGGAGTCTTCTGCCACGTTCAGCCGAGGGCTGAATTAAAGTTTAGGCACCTGGAGATCTCCGATTGACTGGCAAGCTGAAGCCTGGGTGTGGAGTCTGGCTCACGGGGAAGCGGGGTTGCCCATTAGACATCCCCATTCTTCTTCCTAGAAAGAAAGCTTTTCTTCTCCCAGCCAAGGGACAAAACCTGTCCCCCTTGGAGGACCCTCCATAAAAGTAGTGCAAACATTTCTTCTGCCTTTGATCTTGCACTTAAAGATCTCTCCACCTGGCAAGGGTCAGACTGGGATCATGGACTGGAGGAAAACTGTATCACCAGTAAACTAAACCCGGGTGTTCTGGAGGGTTGGGGAGGAGACACACCAATCGTCAATAAAGCAGGGAGAACATGCGGGAATGAATGAATGAATGGCAACTTTCACACCCCTCAGAAGGACTTCCCTAACTGATAAGGATAAAAAGAGATTGGGTCTGACATGATGCTTTCAAATTAAGTTCTCATGATTCGGTTACTAGATTCTACTACTACTACTACTACTACTAGAGCAGGAACAAACAATTCTGACATACTGGCTGAGTTCATGTGACACACTGAGCCATGATTGAGTGAGTGCCGCCAGGTCGTTTTCGACTCCTAGCGACCACATACAGTAGACAGACTTTCTCCATGACGGCCCATCCCTACCCTGGTCTTTCAGGTCTCTCAATGGTGCCCCCATCGCCACTGTAACTGAGTCCACCCCCCTTGCTGCTGGTGGTCCTCTTCTTCTCTTTCCTTCCACCTTTACCAGCATCAGAGCCTTCTCCAGAGAGCCGGGTCTTTGCATGATGTGTCTGAAGTAGGATAATTTGAGCCTGGTCATTTGTGCCTCGAGTGAGAACTCGGGGTTGATTTGTTCGATGATCCATCGGTTTGTATACAATTCAAATTGGCCATAGAATAGCCAACTTAGCCTTGCATATTGGATAACCAAGGTTAGTCAGGGAGTCACAGGAACCCATTAAGACATAACACGCCTATGATTAACTGAACTGTACTTTACTAAATTAATCCAAAATTCTGGGTTCACACAACACATTAAGCTAAATACAGTTTGCTACTTTGGGTTTCCACAGGTTGGCAAAGGTGAGCTCGTTCTTTCAGCTGAATGAATCCACCCATTGTGGCATGCAAACCCTACTTCAATTAGCATTATCTGTGAATCAGGCCAGTATGGCTCATCCAGCAAACCATGGTTAAAACAAACTCTGGCTTAGCACAACGTGTTGAACTCAGGGGCAGGGGTCTTTCCTCCAAGTGGGCTAGCTAAGCATGTGTTTCGAATTATGGCTCCTTCTGAAGATCAACAGAACTTTCACTGGCTTCATTTCAAGTTTGGGGGACAATCTGCTTTCTCCAACATGGCACCTCTAGCTGTGTGATTTGTAGCTGTCAGGCCTCTCTCCCAGGCAATGGAGGGGTTTCCCAATTTCCAACCAGGCATTCCATGTGACCTGTAACCGAAGAACATGCTGGAAAGGCAAAGGGGCATCACCAACCTACTGTAATTCTTGAGGAGTACTCACTCTTCACATTTCCCTAGCCCGCCCCCCCCCCCCCGACTTCATACCATCAAGCACATGTGTTGCATCAAACAGGAAAGTCCTTATGGCTAAGAATGTGATTAGTTTTAGAAAATGATCACTGGAAGGAATTAGTATATGCAGGAAATGTGCTTTCTGGCTGCATTCACACAATAAACAAATTCAGGGTTTTCTTGACCTGGGTTTACTGAATTGGCTATATTTGCACAACATAAAAAGCCACATTGGTTAGATTTACACAACACACTACCCAACAATCTGAGCCACGAATATTTCAGCCTAACATGTTGTGTGAACCCAGCCTCTTGATGACTTCATACAATACAGCAAGCCATGGTTTGTTTAATCATCATTCACTGAATAATCCCCAACCGGCTGACTTCTGAAATCAAGCCATAAACTTGGATATGCCATCCTTAATTGGCTAAATTTGGACAATGCACTAAGCCACAAACAAATTGTGTTACGGTTCTATGCAACGTGTGAACACTGCTGTATGAATTTAATCCAAGCATTTTTCTTTAAAAAATATGCACCCATGGAAGGTGCCACGTAAAACTGATCAAGGAACTTCTCAAGATTGTCTTTCCTCCTGTCTAGTTTTTCTTTTAAAGTCCCACCCTGAAATGAGCCACTTCCTCAAAGCCATGCCTTCCAGCTCTCTGCATGAACAGAAGCAATTCTCCATTTTTTCACAGCCTTTTTTCTCCACATCAGACCATCAGTCTTGGTTCCCCAGCACGGTTCAGCAGTCCAGCTGAAAACCAAGCAGCTGTTCTGGGTCAATTTGGTAAGCCTGGGGGTGCCACAGGCCCTGCTGCTTCCTTCCCAGGATTAACCTCTGTTCACCTGCTCCGATTCCAGCACGTTTTACAGAGGACAAGGCTCTATTGCTTGCACAATTTGTGCTTCCCAGGGATAGAAAATGAAACCACTTCCTTTCCCATTTTCTGTCTTTTCTCTCCCCCTCCCCTCCTCCAGCACTGTCAGCTTGTAGGGACTTTCCTCCCTGAAATATCAGCATTAAACTGTCCAGAAGTCAAGAACCAAGTTTCCAGGGGACAGAGAAGAAATGTGGCTTCCCAGGCCGGGGGTGGGGGTGGGGGACTACTAGTCGTGCTTTGAGGTCTCCATTGGAGGACAGTGCAGCCCAAGAGTTAAAGAACTCGGGAGGATGGCCATTAGAAATTGGTCCTCAATCACTTGCCAGTTCCTTTCCAATCCTGCTTCTCAACCAACCACCATCATTCTGAGAGTTAAAGGAAGCTTGAGACAAAGAACAAAGGGGTTTTCCCCATTTCTAGAAAAGGCATCCTGTAAGATTTATTCAGCCCCTTAAAAGAATCCAGAATTTATCACAATCCACTTGCAAACAAAGAATTAGGCAGGTCCAAGAAGAGCAGTACCAGCGCCTGGATAAATGATACCCAAAGTTTCCCTGGGTCTCTTAATACATGCAAAGACACTTGTCTCAACAGATATGATACCAAGAAGTGGATTTAAATTCTGGGAGCAACATTGAGTGAGAAAGACCACCCTTGGAATCACCGCATCACCAAACAAAGCTTCACAAAACAGTGGGAAACATCGGAATGGATTATGCTAAATTAAACAGGAACGTAGTTTGCAAGTGTGAGGTTTAGTGTGTTGCATGAACCCAAGCTACTGTGGTTTGTAAATCATGGTTTATGCACAACCCCAAATCTCATCTAAGGTTTGGTGAACTCACAAAGTTGATACCATTTTTAATGGTATAGATTAATTTCTATTTAATTGGGGAGGATCTGTGAATGGGAGGAAGCCTAAGCATGTTTTAGAAAAGCAGACACTTGTAAACAACCTGTGACCATGCATGTGAACCCAGACAACTCTGGCAAATTCAGCAAAACCTGGTTTCCTAGGTCGGCAGGTAGTTGGACTAAATGGCTTTTAAGCTTCCTTTCAGCCCAGCGATTCTAGTAAATAGACTGATATATTTTGCACCACCTCCCTGCTCGGAATTGTATCAGAACAGAACCTCCCTTAAAAGGAACGTTGCAATGGTTACGCCACAATGCTTAGCGATCCTTTTTAGACTTGCTAAGTGCTAAAGAGCTTTATGAAAGATATGACGGAAAAACTATTTTCACAGGGCAGGAATTAACTAATGGTGAAATCTGATAGGCCAGCCGCTATTCAGGTGCACATTGAAGGCAGTCCAGGAGCTTTTCTCAAACATCTTGGCTTCAAACGGGGGCACAGGGAAATCGTGACGAAGGGGCTCTCGGTGAAGCAGCAGCCAGCGAATTCGATTTGGGCCACGGAGACACAAGTTCGAGTCATTGCAGATTTGGGTATGGCCCAAACTAGGGCGTGCTTCGGTGGCAGGGCTTGAGTAAGGCACAGATGGCTGAGCTCACTCATTACATTAAAACCTGACTCGTGGCTTCGCAAACCATAAGGGCGAGATTCCACCAACCTTCTGTCCAGGTTCAAAGTTTGGACCACACACTCAACTAGGCTAAAGTAGGTAGTTTATGGCTTGCGGTGTTGTGGGAACCTGGCACTGTGTGAATCAGGGGATCCCACTATATCAGCGTTTGGTTTCTTTCTCTAGGCATCACAGAGATGCAGTACGTGAAGCCGTAAACAAAGCAGCAAATTAAGCATGTTGGGTGAATGAAGCAGTCGGTTCTTTCACTAACTTGGTTGGGTTACTTTGCCCTCCTCTCCTCCAGGTAACAGACTGAGTTCACACTGCTGACTTTTGGGGGAAACACAGCTGCTGGATCCACTCTGTTGCATATCCTGTGATGCCCAGAGAAAGAAGTCAAACACCGATATAATGGGATGCCCTGATTCACACAGCCCCCGTTTCCCACAATGTGGGTTAGGTTAATTAAATAGGTTAACTTGGGAACCAAATTACAAGTGTTCGTCAATCCAGCCCATCAAGATTTATACTATTTTTACAAGGGGTGGTTCAGAAAACACACTAACTCATAATGCCATTTGTTTGGTTTTGGATTGGCATGCACAAAACCAGGCATTGCAGTTTTCAAACTATGGTTTATGGTTCAGACTGTTGTGCCATCACTGCTGGTTGTGGCTTATTTAATAACCCAAGTTTAGAAACCATGGTTTAGCAAATGAGCGAAGCTAGCCAGGGTCCCTGTGTGGTGACAAGTATATTTAAAAATGGAGTTAGGGGACAATCTGCAAAGCCTAAGAAAGCATTTTGCATTCCGGTGTCATTCTTCCAAAATAATCAGTGCACGATCACAGGACGTGGGTGATCTCCGGGTGGGGCGGAGAAAAAGGATGCTGTCTAAAATCTTTCAGAGGAAACGTTTCCATGGGAACTTTGGAAAAGTATTCACAACACCACTCATAGAAAAGCAGTCATGCCCAACTGGGCAGATGGAAAAGGAAAGATGGGCCAAGTAAGCCCCCCCACCTGTTCCCCCTCCTCTTCCTCCTCCTCCTCCTCCTCTTCCAATAAAATGTCATTTGGGGATGACGAACACCCACACAGCAAGACCAGGGTCACTCATCGTGGTTCCTCGAGTCACAGAGTTTCATAAGCCGTGATTCAGAGCGCCTGTGAACACGGACAACTGCTCTTTATCCCACAAGGGCCTAGTGGCCTTGCCTGATGTGTGAAGGCAAGCGACAGCCGGCTGGCTTTCTTAGGACTTCACTGCTGAGGCGGACATTCCCAGGTTTTTCTCCTTTCCACCCGAGCGCGCTCTCAGCCACGTTTGCAAAGCGCGCTTAAACCAGAGACAGTGACTACCTTTGCATTATCTGCAAACCTTGGTGGGTATTAAACTAGGTTTGTTTTTCCTGGCATAGAGTGCTTTATGCTGTGAACCCAGCCTGCTGGGTTAGGTTATGGGGAAATGCGTGCACAAAATACGAAAGGGAATTAACCCAGTTAAGCATTTTATGAGAGGGGAGCCATGATGACAGTCTAAAGCAGTGCTTTCCAAAGTCCTGCCATTGGCGACACACCAATGGTGGCGGCGGCGGCGTGCATGGTGGCGGCGGCCTCGTGTGTCGCGCTAAAACCTGGAAGCACTGATGGCGCGGTGGCAACGTGCCATCAGCACTTCCAGGTTTTGTCGCGACACACTAATGTGTTGCAACACACAGTTTGGAAAGCTATGGTCCAAAGGGTTGTCACTCAAAAGGAGGGAACTTATTTGTATTTCCCCAGAGGGCAGGACCAGAGTTGAAGTTACGAAGAAGGGTTCAGAAGGAATCCTTCATCCCGGCTCTACTGCCACATGACGGGGTGATTTGCTGGAGATTTTCAAACGGAGACTGGATGGCCATCTTGCAGAGATGCTCTTATCGGTCCTGCCCTGGGAAGGGGGTTGGGCTAGATGACTCCTACGGTCCCAACTCTCTATAACAGAGCTTTCCAAACTGTGTGTCGCGACACGTTAGTGTGTCAGCTGCAGTGTCTGGGTGTGTTGGGGCTGCTGCTGCTGCCTCTGAGCCCTGCCAGGATTCCACGCAGGTCCTAGTGCCTGCCTTGTGCCCGGCTGCCTCCCAACCTGCTGTGATTCCGCGCAGGTCCTAGTGCCTGCCTTGTGCCCTGCTGTAAGAGTGTGTCACAAAATGATGCATGTCTAAAAAGTGTGTCACCAACATGAAAGGTTTGGAAAGCCTTTATGAAAGCCTCTATGAATCCAGCCCTGGTTTCAGGCCAAGCCTTAACACAAAGGGGGCAAGATGAAAATGTAGATTCACCTATTCTATTTGGCCATCGTGCACTATGAAATATGATCCCAACAAATTGTGGCTTGTTAAACAAACCCTGGCTTTGAACAATGTGTGAACACTGCATATCTAATCCTTAAAAAAAAGTGAGGCCTTTCTTGAATCATGGTGACTCCATGGACACAACCTGCACTGATCTCAGGTACAGGGTGGATAATAGTTTCCAATGTCTTCTTCAGGGGTAATTTTTCAGCTTCCCAGTCTAGTCTCCTGGTGGTCTCCCATCCAAGTCGTAATCACCTCCAACCCTGCAGTTTAACCTCTCTGCCTTTGCCCTGAAACCTTCAGATAAAATGCACAACAAAAGAGAATTTGAGAAACACCACAACTGACTATAGGAAAATATCTGGGTAAGTAGTCAGGAGGAGAAATTTTACATCTGTTTCATTAACCTTTATGATTTCAAACACATCAGAGGATTAAGGGGGATTTTCTTCATCCCAAGAAGCATTTTCTACGTGAACATGAAGAACTGGTATGAAGGCTATTGACCCCAAAGTGCAAATTATATACTAAGAAAAAGGGTTTTTCCTGAGCACGTACAGAATGAAGCACTGCTTGCTCCCATCTGTTAAGAATCTTAATTGGGTTAATTGAAAAAAAAAAGAATCTTAATTGGGGGAGGGGGGTACTTCCAATAACTTGTACATATGTGCTTATTTTTTCCACCCACCATAAATCCCAGAATTTCTAGCCAGCATGGGTTGTGGGAGTTGCAGTCCGAACATGCTTCCTGGGGGGAGGAAATCTATTTCACAGCATTTTTATTCTGCTCTTCAGCCAAACAGGCTCCCGCAGCAGTTTACACATAATCAGCAGCACTGTAGTAGTTGTAGAGCCTTACAATCTAGAAAATATAACCTAAAAGGGCAAAGAAGTGAAAAAGCTTTGGAGCTAAATAGTAGCCTGAAATAAAAGCCGGGGTTTCACAACCGCAAGATGGCTTTGCCCGGCGATCGCGGCCAGCCTGTCCAAGAGGGGAGGGTGGGATCCTTTGCAGCTCCACCCAGAAAGTGTTGAACAAACAAAATAAAACTATCAGGAGCAGTTAACAAAGTCTGCCACTCACTAAAAAGCACTGCTGGAAAAAGTAATAAAGATGACCCAGCAGGCAGAGAAAGTCAAGTCTGTGCATGCTCAAAGGCCACAATGTCCTTTTCTTGCCTCTTGGACTTCACACGGCTGCATTCCATTGGTCACTCAGGCAAAATCTCAGTGGCTCTTGAGCATATTCACTCCCCAAACCCTCCATGTTCCACAGCAATCTATCAGAATGCAGATTACCATGGGACAAAGCACGAGCAAGGCCAGTGGCTGGCCGCTGACGGAGGGGGACTCTGGATCTCCGGCGTCTCTTTCTCTGGTCCAGAGGGAGCTGATTCTTCAGTCAGGAATCCTTCACGTAAGCTTTGGCGGCTTAAGCAAAATCGGAGCCTTTCTCCTGACAAGTCCATAAACAGATCAGGAGTTTAACAAAAAACAGCGGAAAAGGGAGTGGGGGAGAGAGGCAGCAAAATGCAAGTAGAGCGTCCAAATCACTCCAAGGCAAACTCATGATTCTTGGTCACTCCTTTTACATTTCTGTAACTGCTTTGTAACGGCAGCCGTGTAAACGGCAAGGCTGGTTTCCTCTTTGCTCCACGGCAAGGACGTGAGCTGGCTTCCCGTATCGTGGTTCTTCACACAAGCCACATTGGCTGGGTCTGCACAACACACGAAGCCATAAACCACTGGCCGGGTTCCCACAAGATGGGGAATCAAAGCTCTAACACTTTTGGCCCAAAGCTTGAGGCTCCGCGCTGCCTGGGCCCGCTCTCGAAGTCCTTCAGACCAGCTCAGCGATCACACTAAGTCACAATGTGGGTGGCAGTGTTTGTGGTGAAAGCCACTGTGCTTTCCAAATCATGGTTTATCACCACATTTTGTGAAGCCAAGTCACTGTAAAACACACGAAGCCATAAACCACTGGCCGGGTTCCCACAAGATGGGGAATCAAAGCTCTAACACTTTTGGCCCAAAGCTTGAGGCTCCGCGCTGCCTGGGCCCGCTCTCGAAGTCCTTCAGACCAGCTCAGCGATCACACTAAGTCACAATGTGGGTGGCAGTGTTTGTGGTGAAAGCCACTGTGCTTTCCAAATCATGGTTTATCACCACATTTTGTGAAGCCAAGTCACTGTAAAACATTGCTCGTGTTTAGTCTGATGCATGAGCTCAGCCAAAATTAACATTTATTCAATGAAACATGATTAATGAAACCACACAAGGGTATTTCAGATCTCCAAGTTGATGCACTTTGAAGGAGGATTTCTTTAAAATAGTACGGTCATGGAAGGAAAATTTGATTCAAAATATGATTTCAAGAAGCACTCCAACCTTCCAGTTTCACCTGAGCCCATCAGGTTGTGCCAAACTCCCCAAAGGGTCTTTGCTCAGCTTAGCTGGAATCTGATTGTGGGGCTCGGGGAGGGCAGAACAAGGATCTTGCCAGGGAGCCAAGGCTGGCCACACACCTTCATCAGGAATTGGCAACGTGGTACTCATAGCATCCACGTGCCCATCAATGCCATGCCGTTTGACTTTTAAATTTTGAAAAAGCAAATTCTGTTGAATAACCAATGAGAAATGGGACACTGAGAACCAAGGCACAGCTTTTAGCATCACTGTGCTGGCAGGAAGGCTTCTGGGCCTCGTCTGGACTCTGGAGGCCTCCGTGGCAAATAAAAGTGGGCAGAGCCTTCGGATTAGTGCCCCTTGCTCAGGAAAAACACAGAAAGATCAGCCGTGGTGGGAGAGAGATTCGGGGGCGGGGGCTAGAAGGGAAGGGGGAGAGCAGCCGGATAAACGAAGGGGGGGGCGCCATGCCCCTGAGGCAGCCATTTTGTGGCCGCCCTCAACACGTGCCCAAAAATTCCCGGTGCGTCCGCTGGTTCAGAAAGGTCGCCATGAAGAGTAGCTGGACAGCAGAAAATTGCCGTTAATCCTACCAAGGTACACCAAGCAGACTCCCTGAAAATGAACACGGGGGACATCCAGGCACCTGATTTTTTATTAATCCGGTTTAAATTTATAGTTATAGAGGATACTTCTTCAATCTTTTTTTTTTTTTTGAACACCTCCCTAAATCATTTTCATTGCACTGGGGAGGGTTTAACGGGATATCCAACTACAGAAACCCACCAGGCATCTGAGCAGCTACAAATCCGTCAGGTTCAACCTAATCCAAGTTACTTCATCCCCACCTGGCTTCAATCACGCCTGGACTTTCACCAGCCTGACAAACCTTCCAACTGCACCCAACACCCAATCCCAAAATTAAACTTCGCCATTTTAATCAAACCAGCTCACCCTCTCCCCCAAGACTTAGGGGGTGGCCAAGATATGTTGCAATGCAAAAAAAAAAGTGAAAAGAAAAAGCACAAGTTTATGTCAGGAAAAAAGAATGTAACAAAAGTCTCACTTCAGCAAGAATGTAAATACTCTTGAATTCCAAGTGGGTGGGAGGGAAAAGAAAGGAAAGTGGAATCAGGGAGGACAGAGGCCCAAGATAAGCGGGAAGAGCTTCCCGGGAGATGCCAACTTTGCCCCTAATAACCCTGGATCCTCGGCTCCTTCCCTGGAGCTACCTGGCCACATCATGCCCTTCAGCTCCCCAGCCTGACACAAGGCGGAATCCCCCAATTTGGCCTAATTTATTCTGCTAAAAAAAGGTAAAGGTTCCCCCCGCACAGTTGTGCAGTCGACTCCGACTCTAGGGGCCGGTGCTCATCTCCGTTTGTTAGCCGAAGAGCCAGCGTTGTCCGAAGACGCTTCCATGGTCATGTGGCCGCATGACGCGTGCGGAACGCTATTACCTTCCCACCGAAGTGGTACCTATTCATCTACTTGCATTTGCATGCTTTCAAATTGCTAGGTTGGCAAGAGCTGGGGCGAGTGCGGGAGCTCACTCCGTCACGCGGGACTAGGGATTCGAACCTCCGAACTTGCGATCTTCCCATCGACAAGCCTGGCGTCTTACCCGCTGAGCCACCACACCCCCATAATTTATTCTGCTACATGTGACTAAACAGATATTTTTGAAACTGCTCAGGGTAACTTTTGAGAAGTGCTTCTGGTTTACTACAGAGGTAACACGAATCCAGGCAAGAATGGACCACAAAAGACTTGGGTGCAGGCCATGCATCTCCAAAGGTTGCCAACAGAACTCTAGCCAAAAATCAGGAGGAGTCTGGGAGCACTAACCAAATGTATTAAAAAGCAGGAGCTTTCACGAGCGGCAATTTTAATAAAATTGGTTAGTCGGAAACGGGGCTCCCAGACTCCTCCTGATTTTTGCTGCCGTAGACTTTGGGCTACCACCGACTAACACAGGTACAGTGCAACTTGTGCTGCGGTTGCGTCCATTCCAAGATGGGGAGGCGCTGGTCCTGGCCACTCATGCCTTGGCCACCTCCTGACTGGACTGTTGCAATGCGCTCTACATCGGGTTGCTCTTGAACAGCATTTGGAAACTTCAGCTGGTCCAGACTGCAGCGGCGCATGCGGTGTTGGGCGCATCACATGACACCGCTGCTACATGAGCTGCACTGGCTCCCCGTCTGCTTCTGAGGACAATTCAAGGTGCTGGTTGCCACCTTTAAAGCCCTGCATGGCGTGGGGCCAGTTGACTTGTGGGCCTTTGTTGTTCAGTCGTTCAGTCGTGTCCGACTCTTCGTGACCTCATGGACCATAGCACGCCAGGCCTTCCTGTCCTCCACTGTCTCTCGGAGTTTACTCAAATTCATGTTCATTACATCGGTGATGCTATCTAACCATCTCATCCTCTGCCGTCCCCTTCTCCTTTTGCCCTCAGTCTTTCCCAGCATCAGGGTCTTTTCCAGTGAGTCCTCTCTTCTCATTAGGTGGCCAAAGTATTTGAGCTTCAGCTTCAGCATCTGTCCTTCCAATGAGCAGTCAGGGTTGATTTCCTTTAGGATTGACTGGTTTGACCTCCTTGCAGTCCAAGGGACTCTCAAGAGTCTTCTCCAGCACCACAGCTCGAAAGCATCAATTCTTCGGCGCTCAGCCTTCCTTATGGTCCAACTCTCACAGCCATACATTGCTACTGGAAAAACCATAGCTTTAACTATACGGACCTTTGTTGGCAAGGTGATGTCTCTGCTTTTTAATATGCTGTCTAGGTTTGCCATAGCTTTCCTTCCAAGGAGCAAGCGTCTTTTAATTTCATGGCTGCAGTCACCGTCTGCGGTGATCTTGGAGCCCAAGAAAATAAAATCTGTCACTGCTTCCATTTCTTCCCCTTCTATTTGCCAGGAAGTGATGGGACCAGATGCCATGATCTGGGTTTTTTTAATGTTGAGTTTCAAGCCAGCTTTTGCACTCTCCTCTTTCACCCTCATCAAGAGGCTCTTTAGTTCCTCTTCACTTTCTGCCATTAGGGTGGTATCGTCTGCATATCTGAGGTTGTTGATATTTCTCCCGGCAATCTTAACTCCGGCTTGTGATTCATCCAGCCCGGCATTTCTCATGATGTACTCTGCATATAAGTTAAATAAGCAGGGTGATAATATACAGCCTTGTCGTACTCCTTTCCCAATTTTGAACCAGTCGGTTGTTCCATGTCCGGTTCTAACTGTTGCTTCTTGACCCACATACAGGTTTCTCAGGAGACAGGTAAGGTGGTCTGGTACTCCCATCTCTTTAAGAATTTGCCACAGTTTGTTGTGATCCACACAATCAAAGGCTTTAGCGTAGTCAATGAAGCAGAAGTAGATGTTTTTCTGGAACTCTCTTGCTTTTTCCATGATCCAGCGAATGTTGGCAATCTGATCTCTAGTTCCTCTGCCTCTTCGAAACCCAGCTTGCACTTCTGGTAGTTCTCGGTTCACATGCTGCTGAAGCCTAGCTTGTAGGATTTTGAGCATAACCTTGCTGGCATGTGAAATGAGCGCAATTGTACGGTAGTTTGAACATTCTTTGGCATTGCCTTTCTTTGGAATTGGAACGTAAACTGACCTTTTCCAATCCTGTGGCCACTGTTGAGTTTTCCAAATTTGTTGGCATATTGAGTGCAGCACTTTAACAGCATCATCTTTTAGGATTTTAAATAGCTCAGCTGGGATACTGTCTTCTCCGCTAGCTTTGTTGTTAGTAATGCTTCCTAAGGCCCACTTGACTTCACTCTCTAGGATGTCCGGCTCAAGGTCAGTGACCACACCATCGTATTTATCAGGGATATTAAGATCTTTCTTGTATAGTTCTTCTGTGTATTCTTGCCACCTCTTCTTAATCTCTTCTGCTTCTGTTAGGTCCCTGCCTTTTTTGTCCTTTATCATGCCCATCTTTGCACAAAACGTTCCCTTGATATCTCCGATTTTCTTGAAGAGATCTCTAGTCTTCCCCATTCTATTGTTTTCCTCGATTTCTTTGCATTGTTCATTTAAGAAGGCCTTCTTATCTCTCCTTGCTATTCTCTGGAATTCTGCATTCAGTTGTTTATATCTTTCCCTTTCTCCCTTGCCTTTTGCTTCCCTTCTTTCCTCAGCTATTTGTAAAGCCTCATCAGTCAGCCACTTTGCTTTCTTGCATTTCTTTTTCTTTGGGATGGTTTTAGTTGCTGCCTCCTGTACAATGTTACGAACCTCCATCCATAGTTCTTCAGGCACTCTGTCTACCAGATCTAATCCTTTAAATCTATTCCTCACTTCCACTGTATATTCATAAGGGATATGATTTAGGTCATACCTGATTGGTCTAGTGGTTTTCTCTACATTCTTCAATTTAAGCCTAAATTTTGCGATAAGAAGCTCATGATCTGAGCCACAGTCAGCTCCAGGTCTTGTTTTTGCTGATTGTATAGAGCTTCTCCATCTTTGGCTGCAAAGTATATAATCAATCTGATTTCGGTATTGACCATCTGGTGATGTCCATGTGTAGAGTCGTCTCTTGTGTTGTTGGAAAAGAGTGTTTGCTATGACCAGCGTGTTCTCTTGACAAAACTCTATTAGCCTTTGCCCTGCTTCATTTTGTACTCCGAGGCCGAACTTGCCTGTTATTCCGGTTATTTTTTGACTTCCTACCTTAGCATTCCAGTCCCCTATGATGAAAAGGACATCTTTTTTTGGTGTTAGTTCTAGAAGGTGTTGTAGGTCTTCATAGAACCGGTCAACTTCAGCTTCTTCGGCATCAGTGGTTGGGGCATAGACTTGGATTACTGTGATGTTGAATGGTTTGCCTTGGATTCGAACTGAGATCATTCTGTCGTTTTTGAGGTTGTACCCCAGTACTGCCTTTCCCACTCTTTTATTGACTATGAGAGCTACTCCATTTCTTCTAAGGGATTCTTGCCCACAGTAGTATATATAATGGTCTCCTGAATTAAATTCGCCCATTCCTGTCCATTTTAGTTCGCTGATTCCCAAGATGTCGATGTTCAATCTTGTCATCTCATGTTTGACCACATCCAGCTTACCTTGATTCATAGTTCTTACATTCCAGGTTCCTATGCAATATTGTTCTTTACAGCATCGGACTTTCCTTCCACTTCCAGACACATCCACAACTGAGCGTCCTTTCGGCTTTGTCCCAGCCGCTTCACACTTTCTGGAGCTACTCGGAATTGCCCTCCGCTCTTCCCCAGTAGCATTTTGGACACCTTCCGACCTGAGGGGCTCATCTTCCGGCGTCATATCTTTTAGCCTTTTGATACTGTCCATGGGTTTTCTTGGCAAGGATACTGGAGTGGTTTGCCATTTCCTCCTCCAGTGGACCACGTTTTGTCAGAACTCTCCATCATGACCTGTTCTTCTTGACCTGACTTCATTGAGTTACGCAAGCCCCTTCGCCACGACAAGGCAGTGATCCATGAAGGGGACTTGTGGGCCTACTTCTCCCCAATGTGGCTTCTGCCCATCCCACCAGACCCAGCAGAGTGGCACGCTCTGGGTCCCCTTGGTGAAGCAGCATCACCTGGTAGGGTCTTGGAAGCAGGCCTTCCCTGCCATGGTGCCTGCCCTATGGAAAGCCTCCCCACAGAGATAGGGACAACCCAACCGTACTGGCCCTTCGGGAAGCCGTGAAGGCCTGGCTCTTTGCCCAGGCATCGCGGCCGGGCTGCTAGTCTGGGAGCTCCAGCGTGGATGTCCGGCGTAGGTGGCCTCTGTTTTTACCGAGAGGGCTTCAGCCCAGCTTTTCGTTGTTAGCTGATGTTTTATATTGGATGTTCCCCACCTAGAGTTTTGTCAGATAGATGGGCGTCCTTACAAATTTTATAAATAAATAAATGAATAACTACAAATTTGATGAATAAAAACTTGATAAACAAATAATCGATAAACAACTGCAAATTTGATAAATAATTAATTGATAAACACAAATTTGATTAATAAATACTATAAATACAAATTGGGTAAATAAATCAATGCACGTTTGATAAATAAATAATAAATAAATTCACGTTGGTTAATTAAATAAACAAACAGAGCCATGCTCCTACAATGTCACCAAAGTATAATCCTGAATGTGACAGAAGGAAGAAAATTATTAAATCAATGAGCGGTAAATTGTATTTAATTGTAAATAATAAAAAAATAAAGCAGTAAATTGCATTTAATTAATTCTAGTTTAATGAAATTCAATCCTGCTTGTCCTGGGCCTGCTGGCTGGGGTCCTTGGCCCCCAAAAGGGCTGCCCACTCCTCTCTCATACACGTGGCAGGTCTCTGCTTTGGTCTGCCAGTTTGCAGGGCGTGTTGCTGGCCTGAAGCCGAAGGGCCCAATTTTGGGTTCCATGCGACCCCTCCTGCCCCCCCCCCCAAGCTTTAGCTGTAGAACCCTGATATTTATCATGGAGTAGGAATCAGATTAACTGCATCGAATACATCTATTTTTAAGTCAGAATTTAAATTAAATTGATGTGACCCCCCGTGTCAGAATTCCCAACCAAGAAATCCCTCAGGCAGTTACTCCAAAGGATTCATTTATTCAGGATTAGTACACTTCAGGCCCTACGAAGCCTCGAATAACGGTTTTCGCGCCTAAGCAGCCTCATCAAAAGAAGCGGCTATGACACCCATGAGAGCCCAGCCATAACAAGCCAATTCCCACTCCAACAATTCCTCCCCCTACAGAATGTCCGTTAGGGAGCAGGTGCTAATCAGTTCTCTCAAAGCGATGCAGAAATGCGAAGCCTCTGAAGCCAGGTGTTGCAAACCAGCAAAATGCACGTGTATAAAAGTCAGAAGCATGGCAGACGAGTATGTGAGGCTGACAACAGAACTCTGCTTGTTGTTTTTCCTGTCCTCGGCTACCTAGGAAGCACAGTCCCTGGCACCACACCCAGAAACAAATGCAACTTTAAGCCAAGCAAGGGTGAGCAACCCAGCCTAAAAGGAGGGGGGAAAGCCTCTGTTTTTGAAGGCTGTGCAATCGAGAGAGAAACCTAAAGTCACTGGGGAAAAGGTGAGAGCAGGTTAAACTGAGAGGTCTTAAGAATGAAGGCATTTTCATCCCTTTTCCATCTGGCAAAGCTCTGCACCGTGCAAATTCTTGCTTGGCACAGGCTGATCCAGCTCTTGTTGCGTGCTGTTCATCACCTTCGAAAAATGCAACGTGCACAGGGGAAGATAAACGGAAGCCAACAAGAAACCAGGCACAGCCCTGCAGTCTCCACTGCTCTGCCCACCTTCCTCTTCCCAGACACCTGCTGCCGCCGTCTTCCGCTCATCTGGTCCCTGCCCGCTTCTCCAGGACTGCCACAAGGAGCTGGCAGCTCTCACATTTCCACCATATTACAAAGTCCTCCTACTTCAGGTGCAAAAAGGAGACTCGGAAGAGGGATTTCTCCAGAACCCAGAGCAACACCTGAAGACTATCGTTCCTCTCAGCTTCACAAAAGGCAAATGCTGTGTTATGGGACATCTGTTGCCCTGGCAAATATACTGGTCTGGCTTTAGTAATGGCCAGGTTCACACAACACGATAAAACAAGGGCTGGGTTTCCCATCACACACTTTGCCACTGACAGCCCAATCACCCCATTTTGGTGTCTTTTCCCAGCTGGTTGGGGAATTTGGGGAGTTGAAATCCACACATCTTAAAGTTGCTAAAGACTAGCGTGTTCCATGGCTGTAGTCACGGAGCCGCGAAGAAGCGTGAGATTACAATGTGGTGGGTTACACTGCGGTTCCTATTGTGTGAATTCTGCCTGTGACAAACTGAGAGAGATGGAGCAGAGTTAACATTTCTGCAAAGTATTTGCACAATGCCCTGCCACGGGGTCCACAAAGAGAAATGGAAGTAGTGTCCCTGAAAAACAAGCCACATCGATCTTCTTAGGTGCAGAGAAGGCCTTTGACAATTTGAACGGTGCTTTCTTGTTCAAGGTTTTGGAAGGTATGAATTTTGGAGAGAACTTTATAAAATGGGTAAGATTGATCTACACTTCACAGAAAGCACAAATAATGGTTAATGGAGATCTAAGAAAACCCTGTGAGATACAAAAAGGAACAAGACAGGGATGCTGGCTGTCTCCTCTCTCATTTATTTTGGTTCTTGAAATACTGAATAGAGATATAAGACAAGATGAGAGGATTGTGGGAGTAAAGACTAAAAAAGAGACTTATAAATTAAGGGCTTTTGCTTTTAACCAACTTGGTGTTGGTTCTGGAAGATCCTTTAAAGGGAACTGAAATATTAATGGGCAAATTAAAAGGATTTGGTGGGTTAGCAGGTTTCAAGATGTTAACAAAAAATTTGAAAATATGAGCTCAAACAGAATTGATGAATAAAACAGGTTTTAAGATTGAGGGGAAGGTAAAATATCTGAGTATCACTATGACAAATATGAATTGTATGTTATTTCAAAATAACTGTTAAGACATGGAATGAAGTCAAAAAAGATATGTTAAGATGGGAGAAATTACAACTGTCATTGCTGAAAAGATAAAAATAAATGCCTAGCATTATGTTTTTGTTTCAGACAATACCTGTTTTGACAACTGATGCACCATTTGAACAGTGGCAGAAGGATATATCTAAACTTGTGTGGCAGGGGAAAAAACCACGAGTTAAGTATAAGGTGTCACAAGATAAAAAAATCAAAAATCAAAAAATCGAAAATTGAAAACGAAGGGATAAGGGAGACATATGGATATATATACTGTATATATGGCTATATATATATATATATATATATATATATATATGGATATGGATATGGATATGGATATGGATATGGATATATATATGGATATATATATATATGGATATATATATATAAGGGAGATGGGCAGTAATATACTGTAAATATGATAGATAAATAAATAAATAAGTTTGTATTAGTTTTCTTCCTTTTTAAAAAATATTTAACAAAAATTGTATTAAAAAAAGAAATTGAAGTAGTGCCCCCTGGGAATTTAATAAGGCTTTTTTCTCTGGCAGAAGAGGAAACCGCTGGGCGAGATCATCCGTCACCACGGGCTGAGGTATCATCAATATGCCGATGATACCCAATTATACATCTCTAGCCCGGGTGAAGTAAGTGATGCAGTGACCACCCTGTCCAAGTGCCTGGGGGCTGTAGGGGTCTGGATGGGGAAAAACAGGCTTCAGCTGAACCCTGGTAAGACGGAGTGGCTGTGGATTAATGGCCCCTCGGTTTCTGGGAATTTGTCATCTTTAGTTCTGGATGGGGTTGCACTACCCCAGACAGATCCGGTGCGTAACTTGGGGGTCCTCCTGGACTCACGACTCCTGCTCAAAGAGCAGGTGGCAGTCGTGGCCAGGAGGGCCTTTGCTCAACTTCGTGTTGTGCGCCAGTTACGCCCTTTCCTTGACCGAGAGGCCCTTCGAATGGTCACTCATGCCCTGGTTGTCTCTCATAGATTACTGCAATGCACTCTACATGGGGCTACCCTTGAAGAATATCCGGAAGCTACAGCTGGTGCAGAATGCGGCGGCACGGGCACTTTTAGGTGCATCAAGATCGGTACACTTAATACCTCTGCTCCGTGAGCTGCATTGGGTGCCAGTTTGCTTCCGGGTCCAATTCAAGGTGTTGGTCATCACCTTTAAAGCCCTATATGGCACGGGACCAGGTTATCTGGGGGACCGCCTCATCCCCATTACATCCTCCCGTCCCACCCGATCTTGCAGAGAGGGCATGCTGCGGACCCCTTCTATGAAAGAATTCCACCTAATGGGGTCCCGGAGGTGAGCCTTCTCTGCAGCAGCACCTGCCCTATGGAACATCCTCCCACCAGGGATAAGACAGGCCCCCTCGCTCCTGGATTTTAGAAAAAAATTAAAAACCTGGCTCTGTGATCTCGCCTGGGGCAAAAAGGAAAGCAGTCAAGCCTGGGGATGGCTGATCCCCTAGAGCCACCTTAGATATCTAAAATATTTTAATCATACTCAACGTCACTTTAGAACTATCTGCCTCTTGGATTTTATTGTATTTTTATTGTAATTTATTGTATTTGTATTTTTATCACGGTTTTTATTGTACTTTGTTGATATTGTGCTGTGAACCGCCCAGAGTCCCTCCTTGAGGGAGAGATGGGTGGTTATAGAAATTCAACAAATAAATAAATAAATAAATCCTGCTTTCCGTGATTCTCTGGTATTTATAGCAACGCCAGAATACTTAATGCAAGAGACACTCGTGTCCGAGCCCACGGCCCTCAGCTTCACTTGGCAAGGATGAACAAATTCATGCAGAATCAGCAATTGTTAATCCTGAGAGGGAAGTGGAACCTTCAAGCGCAGGGGCACTCTATCTCCAAGTCACAACTGCTAGCAGGCAATACTGGGAGAAGACTTTGGTCTGAAACAAGGCACCGTGCTTCACAGCTCCGCCACAATCTGACCTTGGAGAAATCATTCTGATTTTGTCAATTTACTTATTCTTCTATTTCTGTCCCCACTTCCTGGTTATTCCAACACTCAAGGCAGCTTACCACAAAATGCAAAGAATAAAACAAAATACAATTCAAATCAAAACTAAGACAAGCCATCAAAAGAATTAACAATTAAAATGTACAATTAAACGCTTGGCAAAAGAAGGAAGAGGGGAAGAGAGAGATTCTCTAGTCTGGGGGCTACCCAGGAGTAGGCCCCAATCTGCATGCCTGAAAGCTGAACTTCTGGCTGAAAGGGGGTCTTCAAAACGGCCAAGGAACCAGGCAGATCCATGGTGGGCAAGGTAATCCTGCAGGCCCTTTCATGGTCAACACCAATACATGTTTGCACAGCACTCTTAGCCTGCTAACTTATTTAACCAATTTGTGGAATTTGCACAATTCACTGAATCACCATAGTAAAGGTAATGGTTCCCCCCGCACATTTGTGCAGTCGTGTCCGACTCTAGGGGCCGGTGCTCATCTCCGTTTGTTAGCCGAAGACGCTTCCACGGTCATATGGCCAGCATGACACACGCAGAACGCTGTTACCTACCCACCGAAATGGGACCTATTCATCTACTCGCATTTGCATGCTTTCGAATTGCTAGGTTGGCAAGAGCTGGGGAGAGTGCAGGAGCTCACTCTGCACGCGGGGCTAGGGATTCGAACCTCCAAACTTGCAATCGACAAGCCTGGCGTCTTACCCACTGAGCCACCACGCCCCATATCACCATAACTTAGTACTAAATCACAAGACAGACAGAGAGAGAGACAGAAAGATTGACATTCTCTCAGCTTAGCATGTTGAGCCAATGCAGCCACTTGCTCTTGACCCAACTTGATGAAGTGGATTGTGCGAACACAGCCTTTCACGGGTTCAGAACTAACATTCCTTCCTCTCAATTTTGCAGTGATGCTTCCCATGCCTCATAGGATGCCTCTCCAGCACCCTTCTCCAACCTGGTGCTCTCTATGTGAGGCCGCTGTCCCCCTCCTCTCCAGTCAACCCACGCGGTTCTGTTGGCTGAGGACAAGGGGCACCATGGTTTAACTATCTAAATTTCACACAGGTAAAGCAAATCTGATGTCAGAAATTCAACCGAGGGCTGTCTACGAAAAGAAGCTGATTAGCCCCCAACTGCTGGAAGTTCATTTCCATCCCTGGCCTCCACACACCTCCTATAATCTCAAGGCTTGGGATAAGCAATTACCAGAAGGAAAAAAAAAATAGAGAAAATCCAGATACCACAACACTCCAGATCCAGGAAGTTCTCACAGGGTGGCAGAAAACTTCCCTTAAAAGCACCACCTTTGGTTTAATCTCCTAATTCCAGCTGCTTGGGCACAACTACTCAGGGTCAAGGGGGGAAGCACTCTGTGCATGCTCAGGGGGCCTTGCGCAAAGGCAATCACGAAAGGTACCAGTTTTCTTAATATTACGGTGTATTTCCGGGCCCGCTACTCAGAGGCGTGGGGAAAACTCTGTCCATGCTCAGAGAGGCGACGCCGCGGGCTCCCCATCCCCCACTCTGGCACTGGAAGCCAGCGTCGCAACGGACGAAACTCCGGCTGGTTTTCTCCGCCAAGCGCACCAGCCACTGACCAGAGCGTGCCTCTGCGCGCACACAGACTGCCTCGGCTGCGGCTCCGGACCTTATTGAGGAAGCCTTCGGGGCAGAGGCCGGCCGGGCTCCCGGCCTCCCTCGCCCAGGTTACGAACCAGCCCCCCCCCCCCCCCCGCTCCGAAAGCACGAAATCCAACCGGGAAAACGCAGCCCAGCCTCACCTCTGGACGCCAAGGCGAGCCGCCGCTCATCCGCTTTCAGTTCCTCCGTTTCCCCAAAGCGCCTTCCTTCCCGGGGAGGCGCGTGAAAGCGCAGGAATCCTCCCCGCCGCTTGGCCAGCCGCTGCTCCCTTCCTCTCCTCCGCCCCAGCCTCCCGGCCGGCCACTAAGTAAACCAGGAGCAGCGACGCGTCTTCGACTTCTGCGCGCGGTTAACCCCTCGGGCTTGGCCGTCCCAGCCGCTGCGCTGGAAAGTTGCAGCCGTGGGAGGGCGACGTGTTCACACCACGCGCGCAAAGCCGTGGTTTGCTGAATCGTGGTTTGTTCGACAGTTTCATTGGCCGGCTTCACATGACACTCAGCCTTGGTTTGCAAAGGGCGCCGTCTGAGGCTCACACAGCTCGCCAGACAAGCAAAAACAAACTGGTTTCTAGTTCAAGGTGTCCTGCAAACCCAAGCAGGCACCGCTTTAGTTTGTTGGGTGGGAACCAGATCATCCCGTGAAGCATTCAGAGGATTTGGGAATACTGAGTGTGTCATGTGAATGCAGTGAGTATCTGAATAGCGTGTCATGTGAACACAGGCACTGTGTTTCCTTCCAGAGTTCAGGGGTAGCCATCTTCTGAACTCCCATGCTGAGCCACCTTTAGCCTAGGGTTGTGCATCACACACCCCGTGTATTTGGGGTGAAGCCAGTCCCGGCGCTTGAAGGTGTGGCTGGGCCCCCGTGGCACCCCATTTCCCACCAGATCAGAAGCGGCCATTTTTCAGGCTGTGAGGGAGCCGCGGCCCGGCTCGTGCCCTGCCACAGAAGGCCATGGGGTGATTTTAGGCCATTGCTGGGGGGTCACACAGCATGGTTACCGAATTAACCCACATTCTGGAACAAGACTGGATCTGAAAACATGCCAAGCCACAAAAAGCTAACCAAGGTTAAAATTAACGAAGCTTAGCATGTTGGGAGAATGCAATGCCTACATTTTTAACTGACCTGGAGGTTGCCTGAGGACGGCCTACCTCACAGAAGGGTTGTGGAGATAACCTGGGGAGGTGATACCATATATCTTAGGTGCCCAACAGAAAGATGCAATCCCAAATCAGCCTTTTTATTCCTACAAACTGTTCCAAGGAACTTTGGTTCAATTTCTGTCTGCATCCAGTTTCAATTTGGGCTGCAAATCCGTACAGATATGGGGTAAGGTAAAGGTAAAGGTTCCCCCCGCACATTTGTGCAGTCGACTCCGACTCTAGGGGCCGGTGCTCATCTCCGTTTGTTAGCCGAAGAACCAGCGCTGTCCAAAGACGCTTCCGCGGTCATGTGGCCGCATGATGCGCGTGGAACTCGGAACCTACCCACCGAAGTGGCACCTATTCATCTACTTGCATTTGCATGCTTTCGAATTGCTAGGTTGGCAAGAGCTGGGGCGATCGCAGGAGCTCACTCCGTCACGCGGGACTAGGGATTCGAACCTCCGAACTTGCGACCTTCCGATCGACAAGCCTGGCGTCTTACCTGCTGAGCCACCACGCCCCATCTAATAATAATAAAATAAATAATAAAATTCTAATAAAATAATAGCTGCTGTTAATCATCACCATTCATAATTCCCTCGCTGCCTCTTTTAGCCAAATGTTCCATTTTGTCTCATTTGTGAACAGAACCAGCTTTCCCTGCAGAAAAATGGACATAGGAGCAAAGTGCTCCTGAGCACGTGCAGATTGCCGTTCCTAACTGATTACCCTTCGATACAGATCTAAGTATATAACCCCTCTCTTTGTTGATCCCTGGCCAGAAGAGAGAAAGGAGTTCTTTGGCTGTGGAAATTCTCAGAAAATTAAGCTCACTTATTCTTACAGCATTCCGCGTGCGTCATGCCGGCCACATGACCGCGGAAGCGTCTTTGGACAACGCTGGCTCTTCGGCTAACAGAGATGAGCACCGGCCCCAAGAGTCGGACACGACTGCACAAATGTGCGGGGGGAACCTTTACCTTTTTATTCCTTCATATACTGTATTCCGGGAGTGGGTAAAAAGGGGATTCCTGCCCTGGTGGCTTTGGCCTTGCAAATTTGGAACCACCACCATGTCCAAACCGCCAGGAAGTTTGCCTGCAAGAGGTTAAGTCAGAGCACAAAGCTGGAGTGATAAGAGAGGTGAGGCAGGGAGCACGCCCAGATCAGGGCTATAAACATCATCCTGTGCACACCGACACACACCAGATTTCATGCCAACTCACACGCCTGTGCGTGGTGACCAGGCGGAGGCTGGGCGAATGTGGGGTAAGGAGGATGATGCAAACAATTCTTCTACCCTTTCCCAAATGCAAAAATCTTGGGTTTGGCTTCACAAAACACAGTAAGCCACTGCTGCCTTAAGCAAGTTTTGTTTAATGGGGTTCTTTTATGTTTTTATTCCTTTATGTTTTTATTTTTGTTGATATTTATGTCTGATGTTTTTTATATTGTGATATGGTTTTAATTGTTATTCTGCTTGTAAGCTCCCCGGAGTCACTTTTTGTGAGACGGGCAGCTGTATAAATTTGCTAAACAAATAAACCAACCAACATCGGCTTCGATTCCAACAACACACTAAATCCCACACCATATTTAGCAAACCCCAGTGTTCAGTGTGCATAACGTGGGGCCTGTCAAAGGCCTCCTTACTTGAACAAAATCAAGCATACTTTTTAAGAACTATTCTGGGGACCGACAGGAATACACCTGCAGCAGCAGTAAGAGCTGAAACAGGCACCATTTCCATTTACAGTCTAGCAATAATCAAAGTCTTCAACTACTGGTGGAGGATTCTCCCAATGGAACCTCATAGACTACCAAAAATGTGCCTAGAAGAACAGATGGGCACACTCCAACCCACCACATGGACCAACCTACTTTTCCAAACCATCTCACTCTCGGCTTCTCAACACAGTATCTGCTTTCAGCCGGACATCAGGCCAAGGCAATATTTAAACAAAGAGTCTTGGATGTTAACGCCCAAACCGACATTGAGGCACTTGCAAACATGGCTGGCCAAGAATAAAATGTCCTTTCAAACAGAAAAATACCTGACAATGGGTTTGACTCAATACCATAGGATGGCTCTTACCAGAGCGAGAATTGAGCAGCTAGATTCTATGGTCAAATATGGACGATTCCACCATATTTTGAGAGAACATGTGTTTGTGGAGCGTCTGAAATAGAAGACATTGCGCATGTCCTATTTAAATGCCATTTATATGCCTCAGCGAGGGCTCAGTACTTACAGACTCCACTTGCCAGAACCATACACTGGGACTGTAATAAACAAGTATGTTGCTTCCTTCAGGGTACAAACACATATGTAGTCTCTAGAACTGTTAAGTGTATAGTCAGGGCTGTCCAATTGAGAACACATTTTATAGAACTTATTGGGGTAGCATGCAAAGGCGATGAATTCACCTAAATATATTTTGTATTTGTATTTTTGTAATGACTCCAACTTCAATGCCCCAATAAACACTTCTCGATGCACTTCATTGAAATGCAGAATAAGCTTTATTTATACTATTCATCTTACTATAAGCCTCTGCATTATTTTATACTCTTTTATCTTACTCTTTTATCTTTATTTTACCTCACTGTATTTTATCTCATTTTATCTCTCTGTAGTCTATTTTACCGTATCATATTGTATTTTACCTGTCTTATTTTACTATATTTTATTGTGGCTGATGCCCATTTTTTGATATGGTCATTTGACTAATCAATAAAGCTATACTACTACTACAGTGCACATAACAAAAACACTTGAGATCAAGGACTCAACTGAACCCCAACTAACGGACCAGGCAACACTTGAGTTCTTCTGACTGCGACACATTATTAACCTGTGGAATTCTCTGCCACAAGATGCAATTATGGGCACATGTTTTAAAACAGGGTGGGATTCATGGAGAAGGAAAGATTTATTGACAGTTGCTGGCATGTTAACTAAATGGAGCTTCCATGTTCAGAAGCAGTCAACCTTCGAATAGCAGACTGGCTAATTAAGCAGGAGAGATCTTGTTTGCAAAATCTTGCTTATCAGCTTCTTAGGAAGCAAGGGAATGGCGAGTGGGGGTCGGGGTGATATCTAAACAAAAAACAAGACATATATAGTATATACCCCAGACAGATAGTATCTCCATTCCCATTATTAGGCAGCTTTTAGATCTTGCATCAGTCCAGGCAAAGTTTCAGTCATTTGCCTTCCTGGCAAGGCTCCTGAGCTTTTAAGGGCTGATTGACAGGTGAAAGGTCAACAGGTAAATCTGAGTGCTGAGCTGGGAAAGGCATCGTCGGCTGAATTTTAGCCTGCAAACCAGCAACTAAAGGATGGAAACTCAGCTACCAAGATAAAGTTGGCAATCCTATATCAAAATAGTATTACTGTTTATTGGTTTAATTATAGTGCCCTAATTGACTATAGAAAGCCAGTTTGGTGTAGTGATTAAAGGCACTGGCTAGAAAGCAGGAGGCTGCAAGTTCAAGTCCTGCCTTAGGCACAAAGGCAGCTGGATGACCTTGGGCCAGTCCCTCTCAGCCCCCAGAAGGAGGAGGCCAGGGCAAACCCCTTCTGAACATCTGCCCGGAGTCAAGACTGACTCCAAGGCATCCAAAACAAATTGCGTACTGACAGAGTGAGTTAATATGAAATTGGGCAGGCTCCAAAACTTAGTTCAGTCTCCAGGATCATGGGATGTAGTAGTAGTAAAAGAAGCATAGCTTCTGAGCAAGTGCAAAATGCCCTGATAGAAAACTTGCAGTAACAAGAAAAGAAAGGCTACAGCAAGAGAAATGCCCGGACGAGCAATATCCCTTTTGACAAAATAGACAGAGTTCCTCACTCCAAATTCATAACAGAAAGTGTGTGTGTGTGGGGGGGGGGGGGGGCTGTGTTTGCAAGAGCTACAGGTAGTCCTCGCTTAACAACCATTCATTTAGTGACAGTTCAGACTTACAACGGTGCTGGAAAAACCGACTTACGACCGGTCCTCACACTTACGACTGTTGCAGTGTTCCCCGTGGTCACGTGATCACGATTTGGGCACTTGGCAACCAGTTCGCGTTTATGACCGTTGCAGCGTCCCATGGTCACATGATTGCCATTTTCGACCTTCCCAGCCAGCTTCTGGCAAGCAAAATCAATGGGGAACCACATGATTTGCTTAATGACCACGTGGTTCACAACGCCTGCATTGATTCGCTTAATGACCACGCAAAAAGTAAAATCGGGTCAGATTCGCTTAATGACTGCTTCGCTTAGCAACCAAAATTCCAGTCCCAATTGTGGTCTTTAAGTGAGGACTACCTGTATTCCAATTTCATACCTCCGTACTTCTTAATGCCAGAAGTTGCTGACCATGCAGTGCCAATTAAGACGGGGGGCAACCCAGGGAGAGGCACGCTTTCTGAGCACCTGAAATATTGAGGACACGTGGCAGGCACGTGGTTGCTGCAAGGGGCAAGCATCGCCCATAAGAACCATGGTGCCACTAGGTGCAGTGAACCCATTTAACAGAAGGCAAAACCAGAAAGGTGGTTTCCCCATTCTTCTCTTCTTCTCTCTGGGGAGGGGTGACAGGCTTCCAACCCACCCCTTGGCTGCCATTTTGCATTTTCTAAGAATTCGGGAGCTTGTTTCTGAAAATTAAGGGGTTCTTGGAGGGAGAGTGTTGCAATATATCACTTCCCACATAGTTTCTAAAGAATCTTTTTTTTTTTTAAATCAAGGGAGTGGAAAGACCACAGTCCTTGGGTGCTGCCCTGCTGCCCCTCCCACTGGCATGATCCCCTGCAGCTTGGCCACCAAGACCTGGCTAAGTTGGCTCCAAGGGGAGGCCAGCCACAAATGTTTCCCCAAATATTTCCTGCAGCTTCATTCGGTCTCCTGCTTCCGCCCCAGCTTTCATTCATAGGATACTATGAATTTTAATTGCTGGTTTCACTGTAAACCGCCCAGAGTCCCCCTTTCGGGGGAGATGGGCGGTGATAGAAACTGGACAATCAATCAATCAATCAATCATAAACTCCAGTTAAGAGGGATTAAATTATTGCCTGTCTATTAACAGAAATAGCTCCCCCTCTTCTGTGTCTCAGGGGTCTCCCCCCTTTGTGATGAGGCTGGACCAGGAGTGGGGAGACCTGGGCTAAAGCCCCCCTCAGCCGCAGGAGCTCCCTGGGGGACGTGGGGCAGCCCCTCCATCTCAGACCAGAGCCAGCCTGGGCCAGCCATTCGCTCTCAGCCCAGCCCCCTCACAGGGTTGCTTTCCTGGGGGAAATAAGGGGAGGGAGCTTAGAGTTACACCTGCAGCCCCTGAAGGAAAGGCAACCAGACTTTTATTATTATTTAGAGTCATGGGTGAACCCAGCCACCCTCGGGTTGGAGAAAGGGACACTACCAAATTACACAGGGTGGTGTAAGCTGGGGTTCCAAACCAGGTATGATTTCCCAGCCTCATTCTCTCTCAGCCTTCCCTGGCTGTGATCTGGGAATAAGAGTGTTGGCCTGTTTGGTCAGTTTGTTGTATGAATTAGTGACAGCAGCTTGGAAGAAACCTTGATGGGATGAACTTCACGCCTCTCCCAGGTGGGAAACAACTTCCTGTCCAGTCAGAACAGGGAGAGGGCGCCTCGTTTGCTCTACAAGCACGCCAGCTCTTCATACACCCTTCAGCTGCGTTCACACAACACACGTTCTAGGTTCACAGAGGTCATAGAACCCCTACATAAAACTCTAAGTAAAGGTAAAGGTAAAGGTAAAGGTTTTCCCCTGCACAGTCGTGTCCGACTCTAGGGGCCGGTGCTCATCTCTGTTTCTTAGCCGAAGAGCCAGCGCTGTCCGAAGACGCTTCCGCGGTCACGTGGCCGGCATGATGTGCATGGAATGCTGTTACATCCCACCGAAGTGGTCCCTATTCATCTACTTGCATTTGCATGCTTTCGAATTGCTAGGTTGGCAAGAGCTGGAGCGAGTGCGGGAGCTCACTCCGTCACGCGGCGCTCGGGTCTCGAACTTCCGAACTTCCGATCGACAAGCCTGGCGTCTTAACCACTGAGCCATCGCGCCCTACACATAAAACTCTACATTTTCCAAATAACCCAGGTTCACAGAAAATGCAATGCCAGTAAAACAAAGGTAAAACTCACCATGCTTATTAGCACATTGTGTGAATGTAGCTGCCAGATTTTTAACTGACCTGTTAAATATTGTCGGAGAACTTACCCAATCGCTCTATTTCCTCCTCCTGAACTTTGAGATTCCTCTCTAGGAAATGGGCACGAAGTGCACCGGGCCGGGCGGCGAGCCAGGCGGGTCTTACCTTTCGGGTTTCTACAAAGCCCTCTCCCGGGAGATCCCACCAGGGTGCTGGGAGGCTGGCCACGTCCTCCTGGAAGAGGGGGTTTCTCATTTCAAAGTATGAAAACATTGAGGGAGCCTGCGGATGCCCCCCGAAAGAGCACCGAGAGCCTTCCCGGAAAGGCAGAAAGGCAGGCCGGGTGCTGGGCAGCCTCCAGACACCGTTCTGGGTCCTCTCTGACCAGCAGTAAAAAGTAGGCCGGGCTGAGGGGGTGAGGAATCCTGAAAAAAATCTGCGGTGGGAACAAAAGCCACAGTGTGTCCCCATTAGACGTCCTACGAGGCCTTTTTCTGCCTGCCCCGCAGAATTCCCAGGGAGTCAGCCTTGCCTTCGGTGGGCAGCAGCTTTGAACCCCAGGCTGCCTCGCTGCCATCGGCCAAATTTAGAAAGCGGAACAACTTGCTGGGAAGACAGGCCTGCAGGTATAGTGGGCAGGTGCAGAGACGAGACACAGAAGGCAGGGCCCTTTTCTCCAGAATGTGCCTTCCTTGGATGTTGGCTTTTGCT
Organism: Charina bottae; assembly: GCA_023362775.1. Lineage (NCBI taxonomy): Eukaryota > Metazoa > Chordata > Lepidosauria > Squamata > Charinaidae > Charina > Charina bottae. Next base: position 3,044,764 of record JALMGJ010000026.1, read on the forward strand.
TTAAAAGAGAATGAGCAAGTTCCTAGTCCTTAGGATCACAGAAATCTGCTTGCAAGTATAGAACTCCTCCAACATACGTATCTCAGAGGAAGAAAAGAATAAAAACAAGCCCTCCTGCAAACTGAGTTTGATTCCTGCTGATTTCATGGTTACACTCATGTTGTTTTCTTGGCAACAATTATAGAAACAGTTTGCTATTGCATAGTTTTTTCAGATCAGCTAAGGTCACTGTGACCACATTCATGTAGTTTTCTTGGTAACAATAAAGAAATAGCTTGCCTTGGCATTCTTCCAGGCTTTTACAACATCCCAGTCTGGCCCCTACACTAGGATTTCCTGGTGGCCTCTTGTCCAAGTCCTAACCAGGTCTGACCCTGCTTAGTTTTTTTCAAGGTCAGCCAGGATTAGAGGAGGAAAAGGGGCTCCGGGGCCCGTCTAAAGGACCACGAAGGGCATTCGTAGTGCACAAATGATTCAGTTCTTGGTCTTCCATAGAGCAGTGGAGACAACACGCTTCCGTGCATTCAGCCTTAATTAGTTGGGGGGTGGGTTGATGTGCCTTGTTTCAATTCTACGTTGACCTCACCTCTTCATGCCTTACTTTGTTGTATGCCACCCTGTCTTTTGCATGGGGTGGCTTGCAAATATTGTAAAACAAAAATAAATCATTAAAGCTCTGCTGTCCCTTTCATATCAAAATGCCACCTTTGTCAGGTGAGGGTGCATTCTGCGCTCTCCGTTTAGCCCCCCCCCCACCTCTAATCTTTGCCTTGTTTGCTGGGTGCACGGGGCAGTCATTTGCCCCCTTCCCTTCCCTTCCCTTCCCTTCCCTTCCCTTCCCTTCCCTTCTCGCCTTTGGGAGCTAAGCAGGACGCAGAGAAATCCTAGGACATAGAACTGATGCGTTACATCAAACCAACTTCCGGGGTAGTTTGTGCGGAGCACGGCTGACACCATGGACAGAGAAGAACACGAAGGAGGGTGGATGAAAGAGGGAGGAACAAAACGGACCCCGTTTGGGTTTCCTGCCAGAACAGATCTCTGAACATGGGCGGTGTTCTGCGCCTGGACTGATGGCTGTGCAAAATGAGCCCTCGGCACCCTCATTTTCCACCCAACGGCCACAAAACCAGCCGGTGGGGTCCATGCTGGGTGCTACTCCACACCCAGCTTACAGAATCCTTGGTGGTATTTGTCCAATGTCGCACTCCCAGGACAGATGCTCATTAAGGGTGCCGGCCCCGAGATCAAACGTTCCTTCTAGAGGCAGCCCAGGAATTTCTTCTTCCATTTCATCCCGCTGACACTTTCCCACAATTTCTTAGGCAAGAGTTCCCTCTGCTGTCTGCCTGGACACATCTCTCCCCTAGTCTCCACAGGGAAGCAGTGGTGCCAACTGAGCATGGAAAGCAACAGGCCAGGAAGTGTGGGGATGGTCTCACAGGAGGAAGAAGGAAGAAGAAGGGAAATAACTGGACCAGTATTTCTGAATTAGAAATGGTGGGGAATGGGGGAGTCAGGTATTTGTAGAGAAACTTGAATTTATATATCCCCCTCCCTCCAGTTCAGGTTCTTGAGCTTGGCAGAAAAACAGCTTGGTGTGAAACAGGTTTCTGTGCACTTATAATTACAAAATTACAAACACTAAGCTTGGAAGCTGACTGCAACTAGAGAATGGCTCAGGATGCTGCCTGTCAGATACTGTACATAGTTTGAAGAGGTTTTGGAACTTGTACAGAGTATAAAGGTAAAGGTTCCCCCCGCACATTTGTGCAGTCGTGTCCGACTCTTGGGGCCGGTGCTCATCTCCGTTTGTTAGACGAAGAGCCAGCGTTGGCCGGCATGACGCACGCGGAACGCTGTTACCTACCCACCGAGGTGGTACCTATTCATCTACTTGCATTTGCATGCTTTCGAATTGCTAGGTTGGCAAGAGCTGGGGCGAGTGTGGGAGCTCACTCCGCATGCAGGGCTAGGGATTCGAACCTCCGAACTTGCGATCTTCCAATCGACAAGCCTGGCGTCTTACCCGCTGAGCCACTGATCACATTAATATAATAAATAGTTAAGTCAAGGATCACAGTTATATAGCATGCCTGCTTTACGTGCTATTCTTCAAATATTTGTTCTTCCTAAAACTATCAAATAAAAAATTTGTCCTATTTTATTAGTATATTGTACAAGTATTCAACTTCCTAACTGTTTTATTTTAGTAACAATTATATATGGTAAAGTAATTAATAGGAAAAGCATTGTTGATCAAAGCTGGACTGTGAGTTCCAGAAAGAAAGAAGCACTTATGGGGGGCTGCGGGCACCTTCCTTCAGCTGCCCCTCTCCTGGAGGCTGAGTTGGCCCAGTAAATTTCCCAGGATGTGCAGAAAGATGTGGCCATTTCCTAGTGTGGCTCTTTTCCTTGAGAAAGACAGCCCCCCCCCCCCCCAGACAACAAAGTGTTCCTCTTTCTCAAGTAATATCAAAGGAAACAGCCAAGGAAGCAGCAAACTTTGGAGGGCTGGAGATAATACAAAAAGAGGGATTTACACCCCAATTTCAGGTGCAAGAAAGGATGCAGCAAAATGTTCATTTTGTACTTCCAAAGGGGAAAAAAGCTTTTTCTATGGGGAGGGGGCAGGAAGATTGTAGGCTAAAAATCAAAAAAGAAAAAGAAAAGAAAAGAAAAGAAAAGAAAAGAAAAGAAAAGAAAAGAAAAGAAAAGAAAAGAAAAGAAAAAAGGAAAAAAGGAAAAAAGGAAAAAAGGAAAGGAAAGGAAAGGAAAGGAAAGGAAAGGAAAGGAAAGGAAAGGAAAGGAAAGGAAAGGAAAGGAAAAACACCCAACCAACCATGGCCAGAAACCAGCTGGACTCTCCGACCATTTCTGCCATAAGGAGAGACCTTTAACTCTTCCGTCTCTCTGATAAGCAGCATCTTCACGCATCTGGCCTCGTAGGAGCACATCTAAATGTTTTCCTCACTAGATCTTACATGCTAACATGTGTTGCCAATAAAATGTTGAACCGTATCCAATGTACAGATAATTTACCAAGGGGAGTTGGGTGCAAACTTTCAAGAGGGAGTTGGCTGAAAATTATTTTGGGGAAAGATGATGGAGAATTAAAATTCTCCCCCATTTCTGGTATATAAATAAGAATTGATATCTTGTATTTCCTTTTGGAGCTCAAGGTAGCATTCATAGGGAACTCCTTTCTCCTCACTTTACGCCCATCGTGGTAAAACAACACCCTGGGCAAGACAGAGTGCCTGGCCCAAAGTCACTCAGTCAGCTCCTGGATTATGCAGGACTTGGACCCGGATCTCCTTGATCCAGGGATGGCATGAAACTGCAGCACCCAGACTGAGCCAAGGTTCTCTGTTTTCCCGACAAGGCTTCTCAAGTGCCAAGGACTGTTTCCTCACGAAGAAGGACCCTTTGCAAGGAGGAAACACCACAGCTTTTCTCGGTGTGAATCTCAGCATATTGCCAGCTGCACTCCAGCTGTTTGGGCACTTGGTAGAAAAGAAGGGAGAGAAAGGGCAAAAGAGAGAAAGAGGAAATGTGCAAAAGTCAGAAGAGAGGCTGGTTCGCCTCATAGGCCAGGATAGGTCAAACACGCTTCGTTCAGTAGTGGTTCAACAGCTCCCCTTCCCCTTCCTTCCTTCCTTCCTTCCTTCCTTCCTTCCTTCCTTCCTTCCTTCCTTCCTTCCTTCCTTCCCTGCTTGTTCTCTCTCACCCTTTGGTATCACTGGTTCCAATCTAGACAACCTTTGAAATACCCAGGTATCAGTTGTTAAGTAAAAATACCTCAATCTCCTCTTCATGAGTGGAGTCTATCAGGCTCAAGAGGGTGTATATTAGCTCTGATTGCCAATGAGAGTACAGCAGGTACTTTAGAAGGATTTTTGAAACAGACTCGACCTCTATCTTTGACCAAATACATTCTCGATCTTCATACGGACGTCTGGCATATCGATCAGCTGTCACCCTAGCAGGGAAAGTATCTACAGTATACGAGCGACGGAGAAGACCCTCTGTGCAGGGCATACCGAATCTTATAGAGGTAACTGCGGGGAGAGCAATCCATTTGTAAGGGAGATGGGAAAGCTTGGCTCTGCCACCTGAATGTCTAAATCCCATCCCCTCTGCTTAAGTTCTACCAAGGTTTTTTTCTAGGCCCAAAGCAAGTAGAGCTGGCATTGACAGTCCACACTGTCTCAGATCTTGGTCAATTTGCTTTCTCAGACTAGACTGACATACATCATATGGAATGAGGTGTACCAATAAGGTTCTCCAAATAATTTGTTTCACCCAGAATCTTAGATGACATCATTGCCCGGGCCTCAAATGAGATGCAGCCTAGCTCTAATCTGGTGATGGCATTAGAAGGCGAGTAAGGAATATGTGCTATTGATTTTAAGAATTTTGTCTGTATTTGTTCAAGGATCAAGAAGTATACGCGCCTGAGATCCTAACAGCATCATGCCAAGGACTTTGGCCTTGAATAATTCAATTGCTGCAGGGACAAAGTGGTTCCCCGCCAGTTAGCAAATGTGTTGATCACTGAGGTACTTTTTGAGTTTTCATAGCTGACTCTCGTTTGAAGACCCCAGGAGGACTGGAAGTGAACACCTAGGTATTTAAATGATTTCACCTTGTTGGAAGGAAATCTTACCAGGTCCGTTCTGAGCCGGGAATGAAAGTTCTTAGGCGATTGCTTGAACAGAGATGATTTTATTTTCCAAGAGCATGTACAGAGTGATCCTAAAGGATCAGGACCATCACAAAAGATTCCCTTCAGATTTAATCAGAGACCTTCTAAGACAAAAGGTTGCCCCTTCTTAGCAGAGACTATCAAGGTGAACATTCTTCCCCAGCCAAACAGATCTCCATAATCGAATAACAAAAGATCCCTTCCAAGGTGAACAGTCCAGGCCAGTAGACAAAGCCACAGCCAGGCAGGGAACCTGGACTATCAGAACAGGAGACACAAGCAGCAGGGGGCCTGACCACAGAGCGCCCCCTCTCGGAACTCCGGTAAACTGCACTTTCCTAGAATTCCTAGAGAGCACCCCCTGCCAAGAAACCTGCTGGTTGGAGGCGGCCACCCTTGTATTCTCCCCACGAGCTCTTTATATAGGAGAGCTTGGCTGTTGCTCTTCAAAGGTGTTCCCGCCCTCTAGGACATAGCTTTCCAAACTGTGTGTCGCGACACTTTAGTGTGTCACGACACTTTAGTGTGTCGCAGCACACAGCTTAGTGTGTCGCGAAGCGGCGGCGGGGGCGTGCATGGCGGTGGTGCGATGGCGCATGGCGGCGGTGTGTACGGCGGCAGTGGCAGCGGCGCGCCATCAGCGCTTCCGCGTTTTAGCGAGGCTGCCGCCGCTGCCACCACCGCCATACACGCCGCCACCGCTGTGTGCCCCCCGCGCCGCCGCCGTGTATGCCCCCGCCACCGCGCACCCCCCCCGCACCCCTGCCGCTGCCACCGTTGGTGTGTTGCCAACGGTGGCAGTTTGGAAAGCACTGCTCTAGGAACTTCTGGGAGGGCGCACTTGGCCGGTTTCTTGGCAGGGGGTGCTCTCTAGGAATTCTAGGAAAGTGCAGTTTACCGGAGTTCCGAGAGGGGGCGCTCTGTGGTCAGGCCCCCTGCTGCTTGTGTCTCCTGTTCTGATAGTCCAGGTTCCCTGCCGGGCTGTGGCTTTGTCTACTGGCCTGGACTGTTCACCTTGGAAGGGATCTTTTGTTATTCGATTATGGAGATCTGTTTGGCTGGGGAAGAATGTTCACCTTGATAGTCTCTGCTAAGAAGGGGCAACCTTTTGTCTTACAAGGTCTCTGATTAAATCTGAAGGGAATCTTTTGTGATGGTCCTGATCCTTTAGGATCACTCTGTACATGCTCTTGGAAAATAAAATCATCTCTGTTCAAGCAATCGCCTAAGAACTTTCATTCCCGGCTCAGAACGGACCTGGTAAGATTTCCTTCCAACAAGGTGAAATCATTTAAATACCTAGGTGTTCACTAATTCAAAGGACTCTTACCACAAGGCATCAAAGGATATGAAAGAGTTCTTTATTAAAGCAAGCGATCCTTTCCAATGCAAAGACTAGACCGAGGAAAAGCCCGTGCAAATCTTCCACCTTCCTGCCAGCCCCCCCATTGGGGGATTCACTTTGTGACCGCCCCTCCCTACACTCTCACAGTTTCCATACCTTCCAGTCACAAATCCTTCACTAACAAGCTGATAGCGCCATTCAGGCTGGCCTTGGTGTCAGCTCGTTAGATTAGACAGCCTAATCAACATTCCTAAGGACCCTGCAGGCATGCCAGACTCTCACTACACCCCCATACTAGGCTGGCAGGATGCTCCATCCTGACATCTTTTGTCTAAACAGGCTTCCCGACACATTTTGCATCCTCTTTGTAAGAACCCATTCTATTTTGTAACTTTTCACCTTTTACCTTGGTCAAGGAGGAGTGCTGTGGCAGGAAGGCAGCATTCTGGGGTGGGGGGAGACAGTGTAGTAGGGAGCAAGAGGTCTTAATTTCTTCCCACAACCTGCTCAGTGGGTCTGCCATTAACTGTCCAGCTTGATGGATTATCAGAGCGTCTTCTGGAAAAGAAGCTTTTGTTTTTTGGTAGTTTATTTCAAGGCATTCTTTAGCATAGTACCTTGAAAGTTCCTTAAGACCTCCACGTAACCTAATTTTTGAAACCGAAAGACTAGCTGCATCATCCGCATACAGAAGAACTGGGATTGGACGATGAGAGAGAGATGGAGAATGGAGGTCCGAATTGGCAAAAGCTGCCACCGTATCATTAACGTAAAGGTTAAACAATAGTCTACAGCGGCTGTTGTGGGTCTTCCGGGCTGTGTGGCCGTGTTCTGGAAGTTGTGGTTCCTAACGTTTCGCCAGCATCTGTGGCCAGCATCTTCAGAGGGCAGGAGCACAGATAGAAGCAAAATCTCTGTCTATCTATCTCTATCTGTGCTCCTGCCCTCTGAAGATGCTGGCCACAGATGCTGGCGAAACGTTAGGAACCACAACTTCCAGAACACGGCCACACAGCCCGGAAGACCCACAACAGCCATTGAACTCCGGCCGTGAAAGCCTTCGACAATACAATAGTCTACAGCCTTGCTTAACCCCTTGATGAGTGGGGCTCCGTTAGATAGATGATAGATAGATAGATAGATAGATAGATAGATAGATAGATAGGTAGGTAGGTAGGTAGGTAGGTAGGTAGGTAGATTCATTCATTCATTCATTCATTCATTCATTCATTCATTCATTCATTCATTCAGATTTATCACTGCCCATCTCTACAGCAGTAGACTCTGAGCGGTTTACAATAATACTATAAAAATTAAAACCTATACATCTAAAATACAATATAATAATAAATAGAAAAATCCAGAGGATGGTGAGATCTTAAAAGGAGGATAGTACTAAGCTAACCACCCCCAGGAGGAACTATTCCTTCCTTCCTTCCAAGCAAGGTGGCAGAACCAGATCTTTAAAGACTTCCTGAAGGCCAGGAGCGAGGGTGCCCGCCTCACCTCCAGGGGCAAGATATTCCACAGGGCGGGTGCTATCGCAGAGAAGGCACGCCTCCTGGACCCCGCTAGATGGAACTCTTTTAAAGAAGGGATCCGAAGCATGCCCTCCCTGCATGATCGGGTGGGGCGGGTAGATGTGGTCGGGAGAAGACGGTCCCTCAGGTACCCAGGTCCCATGCCATGTAGGGCTTTAAAGGTGATAACCAACACCTTGAATTGGACCCGGAAGCAAACTGGTACCCAATGCAGCTCGCGCAGCAGTGGTGTTACATGTGCTGATCTTATAACACCCATAACTGCGCGAGCAGCCGCATTCTGGACCAGCTGAAGCTTCCGGATACTCTTCAAGGGTAGCCCCATGTAGAGCGCGTTGCAATAATCTATATGGGAGATGACAAGGGCATGAGTGACTGTTTGGAGGGCCTCTTGATCCAGGAAGGGGCACAACTGGCGCACAACCCGAAACTGTGCAAAGGCCCTCCTGGCCACGACTGCCACCTGCTCTTCAAGGAGGAGCCGTGAGTCCAGGAGGACCCCCAAGTTTCGCACTGAATCTGAACGGAATTACCGGAATTAGTGCCTTTAACTGAATAATCAAATTAAGCAGACGACGATCAATCAATGAATTAGCTACTTTCCTCCAAAGTGTTTCTCGGGGAATGGAGTCAAAAGCCCCCTTTAAGTCAATAAAGGCAGCAAAACGAGCTCCATTTGAAAGTTTATAGTATTTTTCTGCCAAAGGATGTAATGTTAGGCACCGATTTATTGTTGAATGTCCGTCCCTAAAACCTGCCTGTTCTGGCACTATAATGTTCTCAGAAAACATCCAGTCCTGTAATTTGTGGCAGAGAAATCTAGCGTAGAGTTTACTAGTTGCAGAAAGAAGACTAATCGGACAGTAGTTGGCAGGATCTTGTCTCTCTCCTTTCTTATATATTGGGAGAGTAGTCGAATTGAGCCAGTTTTTAGGGATTATCATGGAGGAGTTTATAGCAGTGAAGAACGGGGCTAACGCTGAAGCCCACCATGATGGATTTATCTTTAGGAATTCTGGAGGAATTACAGTAAATCCGCCCCAGGAGCTTTATTATTATTTTCGTTGCGCAATTAGGTTTTGTATTTCTGCATGAGTTATTGGTAGCCATTCTGGAATAAGGTCCTCTAATACCGGAATGTCTGAGATACAATTTGTATTTATAGCCTTAGCTTATAGAAACGATTTGGTGCCTCCAATGAATTGCTAATTTTATAGGGATTCTTCCTCTTATATATATTATATTATTACGTATGTATTAATGGTGTGCAGTATTTTCAGTTCTGTGACTTGGTCTTGGACTGCAAATAAATAAATCTATTTGCTGAGGAAGGTGTGACTCTGAACTTTTTCTGTTGAGCAGGGACCAGTCCTCCTCCCTGCTTCTCATGGCTCAAAGGAACAAATAGGAATAAATTGATGAAATCAGAGGGACTATCATGTACTGTAAATGAGTGACTGATTTCAGATCTGCTTCAAGACTGGTTGTTTTGGTGCCTGAACTGCAGGGGGCAGAACTGGTGAATAGAATCTAACTCTTGGGAAAGTTTCTTAGCAGCCTGGCTCTGCAACTTCCTGGTTCTCGCTGCCAAAGGAACCTTTCCAGCCAACCGGAGGAGTGGTTTTAAAACAATCTTTCTGCCTTTGAGAGAGCGAGATCTGTGCTTTTTTGCAGACTAAGGAGAAAAGCAGGTGTGGGCCTACCACTCTGGGAAAGCCTTTAACCCAGTTCTGCTGTGTGCCCGATTCCCCTTTTTCTGGAGAAGCGAGGGTCTTTGGGGAACATGCAAAGGCTTCTTCGGGGAAAGGCCAAATGGAGCCAAGAGGAAAAAGGACTTTAAAGAGAACAGGGTAAGTAAAAATAGCCCAGGCCAAGACGTGCTTGCTTGCTTGCTTGTATGTCAGGAAGCGGTGCAGAGCCCACAGATTTGGCAGGGGTGGCCTGCTATCAGCCCCGGGTCTCTGGAAAAGTGACTGATGTCCCCACAGCTTTGCAGGACTCTTCAGGGCTGGGGTCATCCCATAATGCTAATTGGGTTTTTTTGGAGGGGTGCCTTCAAGTCAGTCCTGGTGACTGCACGAACCCTGCAGTTTTCTTGGCAGCGTTTCCGGAAGTGGTTTGCCCCGGCCGCCTCCTTCCTGAGGCTGAGCCCAGAGCCCCCCAGTGGGCTTCGTGCCTCAGGTGGGACTAAACTTTAACCACTACACTAACTGGCTCTCAGTGCTTGCATCATCTGCATTTAAATGGTGGGTCTCGGAAGCTGCACTTCCAGGTCTTACATCCCTGGAGAAGGAGGAGCTGAGGACGGGTGGGATGGCCAGGATGCTGCCGCTAAGAAATGCGTCGCCAATTCCACTGCCACAGAAGGGCCCCCCCAGAGCGCCCTTACCTGCTCTGCGGAGCGATATTGGTCCACGTTGCTCTTTGCTTCACCCACTTAACCCAAAGGCATCCTCTTCCTGGCTTCACACCCAGTGCTGCGCCCCGGCAAACCGACTGGACTTTGTCTGTGCCACGTGCTCAGCCACGGAAGACCTAAAACTAGCCATATGGAGCCTGTTGTACAAGCACAGCCTCTTGGACTATGCCTGACCTGGGAAAGTGTGGTGTGTGGTGTTGCATGAGAAACTGTTGTAAAAGCTAACAGCTGCTGAGCTGGCAAAGCATTCTGGAGAGCAGAAGGATCAGGGAGCTGGGGGCTTATGACTGTCTGTAGGTGGGTTGAAAATATCAGTCTTCCATTTCTTGGCTCTAAGTGGCAAAAGCATGATATAGAGCCAGTTTGGTCTAGTGCATAGCTTTCCAAACTGTGTGTCGCGACACTTTAGTGTGTCGGCCGCCTCCACCGCCGTTGGTGTATCGCCAACAGCAGCACTTTGGAAAGCACTGGTCTAGTGGTTAAGGTGCTGAAAGAAACCAGGAGGCTGTGAGTTCTAGTCCCGCCTGAGGCATGAAAGCCAGCTGGGTGACCTTGGGCCAGTCCCCCTCTCTCAGCCCTAGGAAGGAGCCAATGGCAAACCAGGAGCCTGAGAGTTCTAGTCCCGCCTTAGGCACGAAAGCTGGCTGGGTGACTTTGGGCCAGTCACTCTCTCGCAGCCCAACCCACCTCACAGGGTTGTTGTTGTGGGGAAAATAGGAGGAGGAAGGTGTATCAGGTATGTTCGCCGCCTTGAGTTATTTATAAAAATAATAAAGGCGGGATAGAAAACAAACAAGCAAAACTAAATAAATAAATAAATGTGACAGTTTCTGTACCGACAAAATGCATCTCTTAGCTGCCCGTTGAGATATTTTTCTAAGACCCTTTGCAGCCATTTTCATCCAATTGTCTTGGGCCCCTCTCAGCCTCAGCCATCAGCACCCAGGGGCTCCTTGCACAGAATCCGAATCACAGAAAGTAATTGCCCCTCTGCGCTGGGCGCTGGTCAGGCCCCTGTGGACTCTTTTGTCCAATTCTGGGCACCGCCGTTCAAAAAGGGCAGTGGCAAACTGGAGTGAGTTCAGAGGAAGGCTATTGCGATGTTGAAAGGCCTATTGACCAAGCTCTAGGACAGTGTTTTTCAAAGTTGGCAACTTTAAGACGTGTGAACTTCAACTCCCAGAATTCATGCTGGCTGGAGAATTCTGGGAGTTGAAGTCCACACGTCTTAAAGTTGCTGAGGTTGAGAAACAGTGGACTAGATGACCTTTAGGGTAATTTCCGACTCTGATTCTATGATTTAGTATAAAACTTGACATTAAACACCAGAAATCTGCTCTGAACTACAGTAAACCTTGCACTGAAAGATGAACAAGGTGAAAGGTGAAAGGTGAACAAGCTTTTGGTGGCCAGGATAGGACTGCCAGAGGGGGTTGCAAAAATCTGAACAGATGGCCCCAAAGAAATACAGAAAACTCTTAATTCATTGCTGCCTCTAAAGACTTTTTTGCAGCTCAGCTTTCATTGCCCTAATTCTGTCCCATGTCATGAGTAATTGGTAGACTGCTAGTTATATAGAATAGAATAATAACTTTATTGTCATCCCACTATACACCAAGTGCAGAATAGAATGAAATTTCGTTGCAGTTGGCTCACAATTTCAATCAAACACTAAAATACTAATTAAAAAAATCCATAGTTACTATAAAATATACATTCTTTACACATCCAACATTTCACCTAAAAGAACTTATTGAAGCATTCAAGAATCCAATAGCCTGGGGGACAAAGCTGTTTCCCAATCTGGCTGTTCTACATCGGATACAGCGGAACCTCTTCCCAGAGGGTAACAAAGAAAACAAACCATGATGAGGATGGGTAATATGGTACTGTAATTCAAAGGAATGGGAATTAAAAAAAAATCCATTCAATCATGTCTGATTCTCGGAGGCTGCCTGGACAAGTCCCTGCAGTTTTCTTGGCAAGGTTTTCGGAAGTGGTTTGCCCTTGCCTCCTTCCTAGGGCTGAGAGAAAGTGACTGGCCCTAAGTCACCCAGCTGGCTTTGTGCCTAAGGCGGGACTCGAACTCACGGCCTCCTGGTTTCTAGCCTGGTGCCTCAACTACTACACCAAACTGGCTCTCGCAGGAAAATTTTAATCTATTATAATTTGGCCAAGAAGGGCAGGATGACAATTGGTGAAACATCACTGTTTTGTTCATGGCGTTGGGGAGCCCTAATTTAAGGGTACGTTTTTTTCTTTGGATCTGTTTCAGTCCTAAGAATGTGATTGCAATAAAGAAGGAGAAACACACTTTTAACGCTGACTTTTCCTTTTAAGAACAATTGTTTTGGTTGGCCAGGTTCAGATCTGCAGCATTTCCTACCTTACTTCAAAAAGACACACTTACTTGCCAGGGAGTACTCAGTCCGCTAGCTGTATTAAATTGTTCCCGAGTAGGCACACACGGGGGCGTGGTGGCTCAGCGGGTAAGACGCCAGGCTTGTTGATCGTAAGATTGCAAGTTCGGAGGTTCGAATCCCTAGCCCTGCGTGCAGAGTGAGCTCCTGCACTAGCTCCAGCTCTTGCCAACCTAGCAATTCGAAAGCATGCAAATGCAAGTAGATTAATAGGTACCACTTCGGTGGGTAGGTAACAGCGTTCCGCGCGTGTCATGCGGCCACATGACCGTGGAAGCGTCTTCGGACAACGCTGGCTCTTTGGCTAACAAACGGAGATGAGCACCGGCCCCTAGAGTCGGACACGACTGCACAAATGTGCGGGGGGTACCTTTACCTTTACCTTAGGCACACACGGGGGGGTTATCAGCCGATAGTAAATTTAGCAGCACAATTTGTAGATATGAATATTTGTCAGCTATTCTGGAAAAGTAAAGCAGTTTCAGATCTGGTTTATACAATCCATGAATCCTGGCTTTAGCATTGCTCCATCTGCCAGCCCCTTGTTCTTGTTTTCCATTCAGAGCTTACTTTCAGCGGAATCACATTGTGGGTTTTGATTCATTGCCTGTCGCGGGCCAAGGGCCACTGAATGAACAGGGCATGGAACTGGGCCTGCTGGTGGAGGTGGATTATGCACAAGTATGGCATCGCCAGTGCAAAAGGAGTGTGCCGCCCAGGAAAAAAGATGTGGCCTGACATGTTTATCAGGAAGCTAACCCGGCTGAGAGAAGGGCACCTCCTTCTAAGTAAACATGGCCAAGCTCACGGTATGTGGAACTACTGGCCACCCAATCCTATTTGAGTCAGTGTGTTGTGCAAACGGAGCCCACGTGGTTGGTTAGTTAGTTAGTTTATTTATTTATTGTTCATATTTCTATCACCGCCCATCTCCTCACACATCATAGTTCCTGATGTGTGTTGCACAAACATGATTTGAACAGGCTGTAGGCATCCATGGTGGGGCAGAAAAGTCCTTTGGGCCAGCCCGGCCCCGTGAACGACGGGACCAGTCTGCAGAGGTGCCGTTGGGGTCAGACATCAGGGCCAAACTCCACCGCTTGGCCAGTGAGGCAGCAGCATCGACTGGGCACAGCTGAAAACAGGCCTGGCATGGATTCTGGCTTGAAGGGGAGCTATTGTTATTTACCCTCTGAATTCCTGGGCTGACAGAGGAATTTGCTCTGCAGGAAGTGTAAACTGTGGTTTTGAGTATGTTAATCTGCTGTCTCTGCCTGCTGGTATGAGGTCATGGTTTTTCAGACTCAGTGTAAATGGTTTTAATTTTTTTATTTTAATAACGTATGTATTATTATTATTATTATTATTATTATTATTATTTTTATTTATTTATTTATTTATTTATTTATTTATTTATTTATTTATTTATTTATTTATTTATTTTATATGACCGCCCATCTCCCCCAACGGGGAACTCTGGGCGGTTTACAATAAAATAGATTAAAATAAAATAAAATATAAAATATAAAACACCAGTTTATACAATCAATATAATAGTTATAAAATCCAGATGGGAGATAGCATTGATAAAAGGAAGGACATTATAGAATTAAGGGATTAACCACCCCCATGAGGAACTATCATTTCCTCCTTCCCATGCCAGGTGGCAGAACCAGGTCTTCAGTTCTTTCCTAAAGGTCGGTAAGGTAATGTATGCATTAGAAGAGTGGAATATATAAATTATACTGTATCGATATAAAAATTCACTAATAATGATTATGGTTGCAGATGCTAATTTATATTATTTTATTCATTATAAGAGGGTTGAGGATGTTCTGTGAACCCAGTCATCAAATTTTGATTTGTTTAACCACAGTTTACTCACTAACCACAGCTAATTTAGGTTGGGGCTAACATAGCTTGTCTACATAAATCCTGACGATTGGTTTTGGGTGCTTAGAAGTTTCCTATCTGGCTTTTTGCTATTTGGATTGTCATGCTAAACCATGATGTGTCATGCTAAAACCATGATGTGCTTCGTTTTGTTTGGTGGAGACAAGACAAGCTGTTGTCTTGGCATGTTATGAGACCCATAAGGCCATTGCGTTAAGCCAGATGTTTACTGATTGAGCATCGCATGTTAAGTGAACACAACCAGGTTTAACGTGTCGTTTGAATTCGGCAACCAGTTCTCTAGCAATGCATCCATGCTCCGATCCTGCATCCCTCCCGCCCGCAGGAGGGCGCGCTCCGTACGCCTGGGCGCGCGGGTGGCACTTTCGCGACGCTCCCTAGCCACGGCCTGCGGTTCCCTACGGCGATTCCGGCCCAGCCCCTCCTCCCCCGCCTTCTGGGGGTGTGGCCTGGCCGCCGTCGCTATTGTTTGCCAACCGCCGGGCGTCGTGCGCCTCATTCGCGGTGGGAGAGTTGCTCCCCGGCCCCTGGCGAGGCGGCGACGATGCCTCAAGATGGCGGAGGCGGCTGAGCTGAAGGTAGGCGGGGGGGTGCGACCCCCGCCCCAAAGAGGGGGATAAGAGGGGCGGGACTACAAGGCCTATCATCCTCATCGTCCCACTCCTGGGGGAGTGGGGGCTGGGGAAGGTAGGGTTAACTGGAGGAAGGGAAAACGAGGAGGGCAGGAGAGGGGAGTGGGCGAAAGTCGGCCTGTCGTCTCATCCCTCCCAGGAGGGGCAGGTGGGGGATAATGGCGAACGGGGGCGTTTTAAGGGGGCGGAGAGGGGCCCCGGGTTGGGGCTGAGGGCGCGGCACGGGGGATGCAGGGCTGCGGGCCAGGGCTCGTGCGTCTCGGGAACGGCGCCGGTGAGGCGGCGGCGGTCCGGGGAGGGGCAGGATTTGGGGGAGGCGCTGGTTGGGTGAGGGGCCCAGGAAAGATGGGGCTGTGCAGAGGCTGGCGAAGGGGGTGGGGAGGGGTGGCGGGCGCCCCGGAAGGAGGGAGCTGGGCTGCAGGCGTGTCGCTGCCGTCGGGACCCCCGGGTCTTTCGCGGGGGTGGGAACGGGGGAGGGATCCGGGTGGCCCCCGAACGGAGGGGGTAGCGGGCGAAGGGACCGGGAAGGGGGCGATGGGGTGCCAGCCAGGGATGGATGGGTTTTGCCATGGGACGGAACTGCTTGGGGTGAATTGTTGCGCGGGTTTCTGGGCAGATGGCAGAGCTGAGGGTGCAAAATGGGCGGAAACAGACCGCCCGCCTCCCAAGGGTCGTGCTCCAGAGATTCACTTGGGGTGAATTGGGATGGCGGGGCCGTCAGGTGATGCGTATAAAGCAAGCCTTGGTGGCATTAGAGGGCCGGATTTGAAATCTTTCTTAAGTGCCCCCCCCCCCCCCCCCAATACAACGCATGTTTGTGGCATTTTCACAGCAATGGCATTTCCAGGCATACGTATGCCCCGCCACTTTAGACCTGTGGCTCTCCAGATGTTTTGGATTTCAACTCAGAATCCGTAGATAACCCCATGGGGATTCTGGGAATTGAAGTCTGGCACATCTAAAGAGCAGTCAGTCAGGTAGAAACAGCAGCTTGGCCCCATGCATGCATTTCCCTGGGGGCTGGACATCACCCTCAGGAGTTGGGGATTATTTGGAGCAATATGGAAATGTGCTCTTTTGACTGGGCGGAAAGTGGGATCCCTTCTACATCTTCCACTAAGTCACAAATCATTCCTGCTGTGGCTGGAGGAATTCAAAGAAGGTTGATGTGTTCCCACCTTTAGGAGCCAACATAAACCACCCTTGCCTGCCACCAGTCCCGAGATTATGACTTTGTGACTAATGACTTCTGAAGCCAATTTCATTCATCCTCCCATGTTAATATTTCCTTTCTCCCTGCCCCCATCAACACCCCATTGCTGGGTGTTGCTTTGTTTCGTTTTTTTGCCAGGGAGGTGCCAGTTGAGGTGTTGCGCATCAGCATCCAAAGGTATTTTTAGTGTGGGCAGAATTGTCAGGATCTTGTCAAAGAATGCTTCTTTCCCCTCTCCTTCCTCCCTTCTAAATAAACAACATCAGGGTTTTTTTGTCAGTCTAGTTCCTCTTTTTCAGCCTGAGGCCCCCAGATGTGTTTGGTCTGTGACTTCCAGAATTCCCAGACTGTGCAGCCGGTGGGGTTGTAGTTCCAACATACCTAAAGGATGCCAGATTGGAGATTGTTTAAGTAATCCCAGTATCAGATAATTAGGATTTTTTTTAATTTAAACTTTTTAAAATATGAAGTCCTCAGAGATACATATGAATATGTTTATTTGAGGTGGTAAAGGTAAAGGTTCCCCCCGCACATTTGTGCAATCGTGTCTGACTCTAGGGGCCGGTGCTCATCTCCGTTTGTTAGCCGAAGAGCCAGCATTGTCCAAAGACGCTTCCGCGGTCATGCGGCTGGCATGATGTGCGCGGAACGCTGTTACCATCCCACCGAAGTGGTACCTATTCATCTACTTGCATTTGCATGCTTTCGAATTGCTAGGTTGGCAAGAGCTGGAGCGAGTGCGGGAGCTCACTCAGCACGCAGGGCTAGGGATTCGAACCTCCGAACTTGCGATCTTCCGATCAAGATCAAGAAGCCTGGCGTCTTACCCGCTGAGCCACCACGCCCCCTATTTGAGGTAGTAGTTAAAGTTTAATAATCCAGAGTTGCTTTTGGAGCAGTTAGCCTAGCAGCAAAAGGACCGTGGGAAGAAATAAAAAGACTGGAACAACATTAAAATAAAGATTCATAAACCAAACTAACAAGATACCTATGATGGTGCCCACAATCAATTCCAGCCAAAAGTGTGCTGGAAACAGGTTTTTACAACCTCGTGAAAAGCAGGAAGGGGTAGCCTGGGGCCATAACTTAGAAGACCTGCCTCCTAGCCCAGGGGTCCCCAAGCTGTGGGCCACGGCCCACTAGTGGGCCGCGGCCTGTTAGGACGTGGGCCGCGGGGCTCCTGCCTGCAAACCCCGCCCCCGGTGCGTGTGATTGGCTCCCGCCTGCAAACCCCCCCCCCCCCGTCCGTGGAAAAATTTTCTTCCACGACCGGTCCCTGGTGCCAAAAAGGTTGGGGACCGCTGTCTAGACTGCTGTCTAGCCCATCCCTGAGTTTTGGACCGGACAGGCAGATTCAGTTTTGGAGAAAGTGGTATCTGATTTTGTTTCTTTCCTTGTGTCTTGTCTTGCCTGCGGCTGGCTGATGAATTGCAGTATGGAAGAATGGCCGGTGTCAGACCAACCATCCTTGCACGGATGGTTCAATCCAGCTGCACGGATTTTGCAAAAGCAAAGGCAAGCTCAGGAAAGGTTTATGTGGGGGTGATTAGTTGTATGGTCTGGCATGTGTGGAAAGCATCGGGTTGAAGTGAGGGGAGCTGATATAACTCAAACCTTTTTTGAGTTCCTGGGCCTCTTTTGACAATATTGAGAGCATGTTGTGGGCTCTCTTACAAAATGGCTGCTTGGTATGGGAGCTGGCCCATTCGCAAAATGGCAAACATACAGACATGAGCCGCCTGTTTGTCTTTGCCCTTTGCCAGTGGCAACACATCTCTTTTATTTATAAGACGACTTGTAGTGCACACTGGGAACTAAAGATGATGCTGAAACTGGAGGGCTTTTTTTTTCAGGATATTATTTTTTAATGTGGTCAGGTGGCAGAAGGACAAGGCAAGTGCTGTGTTGGGGATCCCAGCAATAGATGGTTGCCGTTGCCTGTCCTTGATCCGGCTGACTTTGATACAGCAATGAACTCTGGCTCTTCAGGGTTAAGTCAGGGCTCAGGGTTGTACTAGAGGCCCCATAGAAAAATATTGCTTGGCTGTAAGGTGAATTTGCATTTGCATTTTTAATAGCCAGTGTACACTACCTCTTTTTTCCTTTTTGTAACATTAAAGCGGTCTCCTAATGGCCAAATTCAACAGGGAACTTCTGTGGCAGAGGGGAAGTTATGTCTGTGTCTCCCTGTCCATGTTAGACATCCTAAAACTGAGATCAGGAGGGACCTCAGATGGCATATGATTTTGCTGATATTGTAGCCACTCTAAAAATAATTTAACATTAAAAATGGTGAAAACCTTGTAATAAATATCTGTGATATTAGTGATGTTCCACTAGCTCCCAAGGTTTTGGCCAGTTTAATTTTAAAAAGTATGTTACTTTTCCATTAATTTTGGAAGTGTTCAGTGAGCATCATTTAGAAGGTGCTGTGGGCGCTGCATGGCTAATCCCTGCTCCAAACACCAGGCCCTGTGCTGGGAGTTTCAGCTGCTTTGCTTTATTTTGGCGCACCGGCCCCTAGAGTTGGACATGACTGCACAACTGTGCGGGGGGAACCTTTACCTTTTTTACCGATGGGGGAAAGCTGATCTTTATCCTGCACAAGATTATTTCTGAATTACTTTTGCGTAATGAAAGAATTCACTTATAACATTAAGTCAGAATGCAGTTTGTTTATTTGTGGCTTAAATAGTCACTTAAATAGCCTGAACCCAGCTTTGGGAAGCCACAGTTTATCGTTCTCTGTGTTGTGACTTGGTCAACCAGCTGTGGTTAATCCAGCTGTGGCTTAAGAAGATGCATGAACCAGGCCAGTACCTGAAAGTGTACATCGAAGCTTAGATTTATTTTGGTGGGTGTAAATGGGCAGCCTTGTAATGCCGTGGAAAAGAAAAGGGCTGAGAATCTGACATGCCAGGTGGACGGGGGCTGTGGCTTTTGGTTTCCCACCCCTCTTTTAAAGAGTGGAATTTTCCAGGCTGGGTTCCCTGCCAGCCCCTTCCCCCTTTTCTGCAAACATTGATGGAGAAATCCTGCTCCAGAGGAGAGTCGGTTTGGAGCAGGCAGTGGGGATCTTGTTTTTCCAAGGCTTGAGCGAGCCCACCCGCAAGCTGAGGCGCTGGGATGGCTTCTCAGTTTTTTACCCTTTACTTTTCTCTCTTTGAGATTGGAAGGCTTCCTCGCAGCAGGCAGGATTAGTCCCTGCTGGCCCCTTCCCCCTCCCTCCCTCCCTCTCTCTGTTTCTTGCTTGTCCATATTTCATTAGCTGAGGTTTGCTGCCTGTTGGGAGGACCATGATGGGGGGCAGAATGGGGTGCTGCCTTGGAAACAAATAGAGAAATTGATTATCATGGACTGATATTTGTTTGCCTTTCTGGCAGGCTTACAGACTTAGAACAGCCCTGGAGAATGTTGTATCTTGGGCTGTCAGAAACGAAAAAGACAGGATTTGCCCTACCCGGACAACACGGAGGCTTGTTGAGGTAGATCCAGCAAATCAGAAGGTTTTAGCAAATCGTGTTTGTATGTGAGGTGTGTGTGTGTGTTAGTAGGTTAGTCTGTAACTTAGCACTCAAGGTTCAGGATTCCCAAGAATTGAGAATGTTTTCTCAAGGACAAGCCAGAAAAGGAAGGGGATTGTGAAAGTCCAAAGCAGTGGCTTTGTATTTCCCTGATTTCCCTAGCTTCTGAATTTTGATTGCATGCGTTCAGTGAGATCTTCCCAGCAATAGGGACTAGAAAACTGTTGGGGTTTTGTAATGAATGAAACATTTTCGGAACAAATTCTTTGCTGGGTATAACCATTCTATACAAGATATACAGTATTTGATATATAGTAAGAATTGGCTTTGGCTTGAAATTTAGACGTGAGCTCTCTCTGCTTAAGTTGGAGCACAGCTGGGCTCACACTGAGGCGGTTTGTGGTTTGTTCCTTTTTGGATTAGTGTGATGTAGAAATCTGTTTGTGAAGCCTGGGTCATAGCTGAGAGTAGTCTATGAGGCCAGTCAGGTAGGGTTTGTCCAGAAAATTATGATTAATGCAGAAATTTGTTTTTTAGACTGGGGACTTTTGAACTGAAGTGGGCAGGACTATGCCTAAAATTAGGTTTGATTTACTTTGTTTTAATTTTAATTTATTTCAATACATGGAATATGATGAGCATATTCTCCTCACCAAAAGATTTATTACCAAATTACCCTCCCATTAAAAAAAAAGAATTACGTCTGTTCAGGTAAGCACAGCCTCCCCCCTAAAACTAATTAGACTGTTGCTATTATAACTGCTCCCACAAGAGCTGCCTTTCCCCCTTCTGCTATGTGAAGCCACAGAGTTAGGTGACCAGGAGGAGGTGGGCCTCCTGCTTAGTGAGCCCAGCCTGCAAGTCCAGTAGCCCACTGCCTGACGGGGAACTTTCCGGGCCTAACTGGAAATGTTGGAGGTTAAACTGGGCCCGAAAGTTGAAAGGCTTGTCAATTATATAAGAATGGCGACTTCTCTGGTGGCCTTAATCAAGAGGGTGCCATTTTGACCCTACACGAGAAGAAAGGAAATTGGAAAGGGTTTGCCTCTTCAGAAAAACAGCATCAGCCGCAGCGCACCAGGTGGCCTTCAGGACGGGTGGCTGTTGCCAAGAAGGGCTGGCAAAAGCTCCCAGGCTCCTGCCAGAGTTGCCTTGCGCCTTCTGCTCAGAAGGAGATAAGAATATCAGCCAACTCTTGTGTTACTCTGCAATTATTTGGAGGAGAGAGAAACCCTCCCTTCCTTTTGCAAGGGGGAGGAGCAGGGAGGGAAAAAAGCATCTCCAGGGAGGCCATTTGAGAAATACAAAAGAGGTGCAAGCACCCAGGAAATAGCTGCCTCTCCAAAACTAGGGAGAATTAAAAAGAACCATTTGGGGCGATTCCCTGTTAGGTGTCATGTTGGGATTGTTCTGAAACTCTTAGAGCTGCTTTGGGGAAACATAACTTTTATGGAAAAATGGCTGAGTTTGCTTACCATGCAAAGCTATGGTTTGATTTAACCATTCTTTCTTTCATAAGCCGCAGGTGACTGATGCCAGTCAAACCCACTAAACCAGGGGTTCCCAGCATTTCCCCTTAATGTGGAGTGCTCCATCTCACCCAAAGGTTTTGAGAACCAGCTGCCACATGAGCTGGGAGTTGGCAGCATGGCTCCAGTGTGCATGAAGAGGCGTGTGATCGCCACCCCTAGCATCTGCAGGGCCCTCAAATTAAGATTGATTTTTTAAAACATTAAACGGTCAAAATCGTGTGGTATTAGGAACCACATATAGAACCTTCCAAAGTACATCCTGCTCTGAAAGGGTTACTTCCAGGAACTGACTGGGCCACTCCTGGAATGGCTGGATTGACGTGATCCAGAGGGAAAATGGAGCATGAATGTCTCTGGAATGGTGAATTATGCACATCACTTGAGTCCACCATGCTGTAGCTGAATGAGCCTTCCTCAAAGTTAAAGTCTCCCTCAAAGTGAGGCTCAACCTGATAATTCCGTAGAGATGTTGATGGAGTTCTTTTGGCAAAAGGCCTGACATTGCCTTTTCTGGATGTTTTTTCAACTTCACAGTCCAGCCTATTTTTATTATTTATTTATTTATTTATTTATTTATTTATTTATTTATTTATTTATTTATTTATTTATTTATTTATTTATTTATTTTCTATCCCGCCTTTATTATTTTTATAAATAACTCAAGGCGGCGAACATACCTAATACTCCTTCCTCCTCCTGTTTTCCCCACAACAACAACCCTGTGAGGTGAGTTGGGCTGAGAGGGAGGGACTGGCCCAAGGTCACCCAGCCGGCTTTCGTGCCTAAGGCGGGACTAGAACTCTCAGTCTCCTGGTTTGCCATTGGCTCCTTCCTAGGGCTGAGAGAGAGGGACTGGCCCAAGGTCACCCAGCCGGCTTTCGTGCCTAAGGCGGGACTAGAACTCACAGCCTCCTGGTTTTCCATTGGCTCCTTCCTAGGGCTGAGAGAGAGTGACTGGCCCAAGGTCACCCAGCCGGCTTTCGTGCCTAAGGCGGGACTAGAACTCTCAGTCTCCCGGTTTGCCATTGGCTCCTTCCTAGGGCTGAGAGAGAGTGACTGGCCCAAGGTCAGCCAGCCGGCTTTCATGCCTGAGGCAGGACTAGAACTCACAGCCTCCTGGTTTCTAGCCCAGCACCTTAACCACTAGACCAAACTGGCTCTGTTGTTATTATTATTATTATTATTTTATTTATTTCCTGGTGGTTTCTCATCCAAGTACAGTCCAAGTTATTATTTTAGTAACCCTCTTGGTTATTGGATAGTTCTGGTGAGATACTCCAAATTTTAAAAGCCGCATTGACCATGAGGAAAAAAAAGTCCAAAATCTATGTTGAGTCAGGGGGTAGATGCAACATTTCACTCAGCCATAATGGATTTCCTTGGTTTTTGCTCAGGGTGACGTGTCATCTGAGCCATAATGGCTTCTTCAACAAGTCATGATAAAAATGTTGCCTTAAGATTATATGTCAGTATAGCCAATGACTGCTAGGACAAAATATTGCAGTACTGTATGGTTGAATGCACATTTACCTTCTTCTTATGTGAGAGGGAACATTTTCCAGTGTTTCAGTTTTCCGTGGAAAAAATTCTGCATTATGCAAATTTTCCTATGAAAATTGGATTAATCCGCAATGCGTAATTTGTATTAGTTTTCCAAAAGTGAAAATCAGCCTATGCAAATTATTTTTATGCTAATTTGCATAAGATTTTTTTCCCTGTTCAGTGTTCCCTATAAGATTTGCTACCTTGCGCATCCCTCTGTTCTCTTCCCACTGAAAACCCAAGCGGCCATGTTTAAAACATGCCTTGGAACAACGCGTGAACCAGGCATGGGTGTCTTTAACTACCAACAAAGCTGTGACGTTTTATTTAGAAGCTCGCCATTTAAAAATACTCCATTTCACCGCTTAGCTGGACATCATAGCATTGTTTTTGGCTTCTCCGCATGTTTTCTAAATCTCCGATAGCTGAGCTCCGTTCCCCCCTCGCTCAGAGCTGATGGCACAGCCCAAAGGTAGCTTTTTCTGTGTAGGAGAGGGGGGGTTGCCTGCCTTCAGAAGGGCTGTCATGACTATAATCGCTGGAAATAATTTCCAGGGGTCTATCAGGGCGATGGGGCTTCATGGAGGACCAAAAGCAGCCCCCTGCCCTGAGGATCTTACACTTTCAAACTGATGCACTTGGGTACATTAATTGTTTTCAAGGGTGGTTCTGGAATTCCCTCAAAGAGGACAGGGGAACTAGGAGGCCGCTGAAGGATTTGCAGAAATGTGGGCACTGGATGAAAGAAGAACCAGTGTTGCTTTAGCCATAGTTGCAAACAGGCCAGGGATTGGGTTGGTGTGGTTTGGCCTAGCAGGCCGTGGTTTCCGACACAGGGTTTAGCCTCGCCTTCGGTGCAGGGCCTTCGCGTAATTTTACGTGATGGCAGAAGTGGAACTTTTTTGGAATCAGCTTGTTTTGGCCCCTAGCGGGGAATGGTCCAGCATTTCCCTGACAGACCAATTTTGTAGCTGCTGTGGGTTTATTTCATTAGTATTAAGGAGTGCTCCATCCAGTGATTGTAGGTTACCTAGAATGATTCTGCCTGCTCTCTAGGAGCATCGAGAGAGGGCTTCCTCAAGTTAAGGTCCCATCACTGTGAGAAATGGACATGGGCCAGGCCTCTGGCAGCTCCAGCATGCTGTTGATAGCCTGGAAAGGCCCAAAGGCAAACTGGCATTTGATCCAAATGGCTAGTGAGAGGGCAGCCATTTTTAGCTATTTTACATTGATCTGAGGATGCTGAGTTTTACTATAGGTCCTCAAAATCCCTGCATCTAGAACACCAGCATGTCACTGGAAGTGTTCGTTTTCTGTATGCAGGGAAAGGCGTATCCGCTCATGAGTTAAGAAGAGTTGGGCCTGGCTAACCCTTGGGTGGGAGACAACCAGGAGCTTCCAGAGCTGTGGGCTTGACTGGGAAGTCAATAAACCTCCTGGAAGCAAATAACTGCCAAAATGTTTCCAAGAAAACTGCATGGAGTTGCATGTCAAGGACTCAAGCGCAACTCAAGCTTGGTGCTGTTCGTGAGGTAGAATTACAACTCCCAGAATTCCAAGCTAGTATTCTTGTGAGCTGATGCGCCTCTAGCCTAAAATTGGCTATTCTGACCATGCACACCCAGCAAGCTACTGGCCTAAATGTTTAATCTTTCCCTGCATACAGAAAATGAACACTTCCAGTGACATGCTGGTTTTCTAGATGCAGGGATTTTAATTTTTATTCATATAAAGGAGCCCTCATTCTGCTGACGATGCACAGAAAGGTCTTTTCCATTGTTTGCCACTTGTAAGCCTTCAGACACGTTAAAGTCTGAACCTCTTTTCCCCATTACCAAGTTCTGGTGTCCACCTTGACAAAACAGATCTTGAAGGCGTTAAAACTGACCCAACCAAGCCCCGAGGGTGGGAGACTAGAGGCATAAGGCAATGGAGAGAACCTGAGCGTGCTGTGTGTCTGTGCAGTGGGAAAAGGAATGAAAATATTGGGAATAATTGAAGGGGCATGCAGTGTTTTTGGATTACACAGACAAATGATGCTCCTAATCTGCCCCATAAGCCAAAATTCTTACCGCGCTATCTTAAGAATGTAAAGTCAACAATGTATCAGCTGTTCCATTTAAGGTTTTGGAAATGATAACTCTGTTAGGATTCTGGGAATGATGATGACAGATATAATTGCTTGGCACCCTTTGGTGTCAAGGACCGGACTGGGAATGGTGATAGTGCAGTGGAAATTTTGCCTTTTTTACACCTGGGTTTTTCAGGGAAGTTAGGGTATTTCTCCCCTTGTTTTTAAAATTACAGTATGTTGCAGGAACATGTTGAGTCTTACTGGTCCAAGAGTTTAATGGCTCAGTGGAGTGAAGGTGCCCATCCTATAGAAGAGAAACGGAGGGCTTATTTTCTCGGCTTTCAGTTTTAAGCAAAATAGTCTCGGGTTATCCAAAGCAGGATAATCTTTATCCTGGGGGGAAATCACAAAATAAACCTCTTGTAATATATATGTGAAGATTGATATATACTTTATGGGTGTCCCATAAATTTGGTATTATTTCATCAACCTCTGTTGTAAAAACATCTTTGCCCACTTACTTTAGAGTTCTGTTGAATTTTTTGTTGTTCAGTCATTTAGTCGTGTCCGACTCTTTGTGACCCCATGGACCATAGCACGCCAGGCCTTCCTGTCCTCCACTGTCTCTCGGAGTTTACTCAAATTCATGTTCGTTACATCGGTGATGCTATCTAACCATGCTATCTAACCCTTCTCCTTTTGCCTTCAGTCTTTCCCAGCATCAGGGTCTTTTCCAGGGAGTCCTCTCTTCGCATTAGGTGGCCAAAGTATTTGAGCTTCAGCTTCAGCATCTGTCCTTCCAATGAGCAGTCAGGGTTGATTTCCTTTAGGATTGACTGATTTGACCTCCTTGCAGTCCAAGGGACTCTCAAGAGTCTTCTCCAGCACCACAGTTCGAAAGCATCAATTCTTCGGCGCTCAGCCTTCCTTATGGTCCAACTCTCACAGCCATACATTACTACTGGGAAAACCATAGCTTTAACTATACGTACCTTTGTCGGCAAGGTGATGTCTCTGCTTTTTAATATGCTGTCTAGGTTTACCATAGCTTTCCTCCCAAGGAGCAAGCGTCTTTTAATTTCATGGCTGCAGTCACCGTCTGCGGTGATCTTGGAGCCCAAGAAAATAAAATCTGTCACTGCTTCCATTTCTTCCCCTTCTATTTGCCAGGAAGTGATGGGACCAGATGCCATGATCTGGGTTTTTTTAATGTTGAGTTTCAAGCCAGCTTTTGCACTCTCCTCTTTCACCCTCATCAAGAGGCTCTTTAGTTCCTCTTCACTTTCTGCCATTAGGGTGGTATAGTCTGCATATCTGAGGTTATCATGCCCATCTTGGCACAAAAGGTTCCCTTGATATCTCCGATTTTCTTGAAGAGATCTCTAGTCTTCCCCATTCCATTGTTTTCCTCGATTTCTTTGCATTGTTCATTTAAGAAGGCCTTCTTATCTCTCCTTGCTATTCTCTGGAAATCTGCATTCAGTTGGTTATATCTTTCCCTTTCTCCCTTGCCTTTTGCTTCCCTTCTTTCCTCAGCTATTTGTAAAGCTTCATCAGTCAGCCACTTTGCTTTCTTGCATTTCTTTTTCTTTGGGATGGTTTTAGTTGCTGCCTCCTGTACAATGTTACGAACCTCCATCCATAGTTCTTCAGGCACTGTCTACCAGATCTAATCCTTTAAATCTATTCCTCACCTCCACTGTATATTCATAAGGGATATGATTTAGGTCATACCTGAGTGGTCTAGTGGTTTTCCCTACGTTCTTCAATTTAAGCCTAAATTTTGCGATAAGAAGCTCATGATCTGAGCCACAGTCAGCTCCAGGTCTTGTTTTTGCTGATTGTATAGAGCTTCTCCATCTTTGGCTGCAAAGTATATAATCAATCTGATTTCGGTATTGACCATCTGGTGATGTCCATGTGTAGAGTCGTCTCTTGTGTTGTTGGAAAAGAGTGTTTGCTATGACCAGCTTGTTCTCTTGACAAAACTCTATTAGCCTTTGCCCTGCTTCATTTTGTACTCTGAGGCCGAACTTGCCTGTTATTCCGGTTATTTTTTGACTTCCTACTTTAGCATTCCAGTCCCCTATGATGAAAAGGACATCTTTTTTTGGTGTTAGTTCTAGAAGGTGTTGTAGGTCTTCATAGAACTGGTCAACTTCAGCTTCTTCGGCATCAGTGGTTGGGGCATAGACTTGGATTACTGTGATGTTAAATGGTTTGCCTTGGATTTGAACTGAAAGCATTCTGTCGTTTTTGAGCTTGTACCCCAGTACTGCCTTTCCCACTCTTTTATTGACTATGAGAGCTACTCCATTTCTTCTAAGGGATTCTTGCCCACGGTAGTATATATAATGGTCTCCTGAATTAAATTCGCCCATTCCTGTCCATTTTAGTTCGCTGATTCCCAAGATGTCGATGTTCAATCTTGTCATCTCATGTTTGACCACATCCAGCTTACTTTGATTCATTGATCTTACATTCCAGGTTCCTATGCAATATTGTTCTTTACAGCATCGGACTTTCCTTCCACTTCCAGACACATCCACAACTGAGCGTCCTTTCGGCTTTGGCCCAGCCGCTTCACTCTTTCTGGAATGAAGTTTTCTACTCGGAATTGCCCTCCGCTCTTCCCCAGTAGCATTTTGGACACCTTCCGACCTGAGGGGCTCATCTTCCGGCGTCATATCTTTTAGCCTTTTGATACTGTCCATGGGTTTTCTTGGCAAGGATACTGGAGTGGTTTGCCATTCCCTCCTCCAGTGGACCACGTTTTGTCAGAACTCTCCGTCATGACCTGTCCGTCTTGACCTGACTTCATTGAGTTACGCAAGCCCCTTCGCCACGACAAGGCAGTGATCCATGAAGGGGTCTGTTGAATTAAGTGGGAGTAAAAATGCCTGGTTTTGGGGCTGCAAGCAATTGAAGTAAGATGCAGCTATATTCAGTTATATGATTTACTGGATTTATATTCAATTTTATGCCAAGGGATAATAACTTGATTCCATTTACATCCCTTCTTCTCTCCCCGGAGCTCATGCTGGCATGCATAATTTTCTCTCCCTGGCATTTTCTTCTCGCATAACCCTGTGCAGCAAAGATTGGGCTGGGTGAGTGTGGCCCCAGTTCCGGGGCAGGAGCTTTACAATGGCCTCAGGTCAGACAGACCCTGTAGCCCCGGCACCTGCCGCCCTCTGGAGGGACTGGACTCCACCGTGTCTAATTCCCAGCCAGTGCAGCCAGCCTCCCCAGAGAATGCTACATTGGGAGGCTCTTATCACACCACGAACTTACATAACCCGGGTTTGGATTACACAGGACACAAGGCGAGGCTGAAATGGAGATGGGTGATTTGGGTTTTAACATGTTGCAGGAACCTGAAACATCTTTTCCGAATCAGACCTGGAGCGCTGGAAGCCTTGTGCCCGCATAACCCTCACAGGCTGATTTGATCAAAGCTGCTTTTAAGAAAAGATGCAGCTCCTCTTCTGTGAGCAACAGTACGCCAGACTCCTAGATTGTCCTCCTTTATTTGTAGCTATACTGTACAGCAGGGGTCTCCAACCCCCGGGTCGTGGACCAGTACCGGGCCGTGGCCTGTTAGGAACCGGGCCGCACAGTCCGCCCATGGCCCACCCATCCCCCCCGGTCCGTGGAAAAATTGTCTTCCACGAAACCGGTCCCTGGTGCCAAAAAGGTTGGGGACCGATGCGGTACAGCAGGGGTCCCCAACCTGTGGAACCTGTTAGGAAGTGGGCCGCACAGCAGGTGAGCGGTGGTGGTCCGCACGATTGGCTCCCGCCTGCAAATCCCGTCCCCCCGTTCCGTGGAAAAGTTGTCTTCCACGACCCGTCCCTGGTGCCAAAAAGGTTGAGTACCCCTGCTGTACAGTACTCAAAATAATTTCTCCATGGATGAAGTTCTTTAGCAGTCCACTCAAATTTCACAGGGCTGCAGTCCTTAATATCAAATGTCATTTTGTTCTAACACCAATTACTTAAAACCTGCTTTAAAATGTAAATGTCTTTCCAGTAGAAAAGCAAAAATGTTTCATTAATGATGTTTTAAAAACTATCCCAAACATTTCCATTCCTGACCTAGGTTGGGGAGGAAAGGGGAGAAGTCTTGCCGCCACAATTTCTTTTTCTCCTCTTATCGCCCTGCCTTTGCTTTTCTTGTTGATCCTCTGCTGTTACCATGCCTTCTGTCTCACCGTCATTCTACAGCTGTGAGTTCTGTCTCTGAAAAATAGTTTCCTTAATTCATTTGTCGCAACGTGTTCCAGCCTTCCACCCGCTAGATGCATTCTGTCTACAACTCCTGTAATTCTTGTCAAGGCCCTTTGTCTGGAAAATTCTTGGAATTGCATATCCAGGATGTAAGGTGCTGATAGGCTGTACTCTGGTTTGATTTTGGCATAGCATGATTTCTGAACCCACTCGCTGAGACTTATGAACCTGATTTGTGGCTTTGCCCAGAATGCTGATGGCAGTCCTCTAAAATGAAATCAGAATCACGGTACAAATTTAAAAGGCTGGAGATTCGATGTTGAAAGGAGGGAGTGAAAAGGTTGCGGACATTTGGCTTACTGTTTTGCACACTCAACCAGCGGATGTAATTAACACCCTGTGTGTGAGTCTTACCCTATTCAAGCCCCACAATAATACCTTGAGGTTACAGACTCTTGGTTCCTTGTGTTGTAAAAAGGCACAAGTTAATACGTTTGACCCAGATGCGTGTGGTGAAATATTTTCCTTGCAGAAGCTCCTTTTAAAAAATTAAACTAAAGACAGAGACAGTACGGGCATTGTAGGGGTTGGGGACACGTTGGCCACCTCTGTCCTCGGCCCAGGAGATGCTTAGTCTGGGGTGACCGTCCGGCTGCTGCTCCCCTGTGGGTGGCTCCATCCTTTTTTCATGACAGAGGTGTTAGGTAGCCATGGTGGCTGCTCCAGCGCATCTAACTCTTTTTTTTTAATTTAATTTACTTTTGTCTTCCAGCACATGGTTATGAGCTTTCGCGTCTCGGAGCTGCAGGTGCTTCTGGGGTTTGCCGGCCGGAACAAGAGTGGGAGGAAGCATGAGCTGCTCACCAAGGCGCTGCAGTTGCTGAAGTCAGGCTGCAGCTCCGCTGTTCAGATGAAGATCAAGGAGCTCTACCGGCGGCGCTTCCCCCGCAAGATCCTTACCCCTTCGGACTTATCCATGCTCCACCTCCAGGCAGGGCAGCTGCCCTCGGCCACGGCACTGACGCAGGGCGCCCTGTGCCACCTGCCTTACGACAACGGGGCGGTGGCGTCCGGAGTGCCGGCCGGCATGCTGCCTCCTGTGCCGGTGCTGGGGCCCAAACATGAGGCTGACGTGCCCCACTTGTCACCCCCCATCCACCCTGTCCATCCGGACGTGAAGATGCGGCGCCTGCCCTTCTATGACGTCTACGACGAACTCATCAAGCCCACCACCTTGGGTGAGTGTCCGCGTGGGCCGTGTGGCGGCCTGAGCTGAGCTTAACGTTTCAGGGCAGGGCTGCTGAGGGCCACAAGATGGGGGTGTCACATATGGGTTTCGGTTTTAAAGTTTGCCTTTGCTTCCCATCTCAGAATTGGGGTCATTAGTTTTTATTTTATTTTTTATTTATTTTCTATCCCGCCTTTATTATTTTTATAAATAACTCAAGGTGGAGAACATACCAAATACTCCTTCCTCCTCCTATTTTCCCCACAACAACAACCCTGTGAGGTGAGTTGGGCTGAAAGAGAATGATTGGCCCGAGGTTACCCAGCCGGCTTTCATGCCTAAGGCGGGACTAGAACTCTCGGTCTCCTGGTTTGCCATTGGCTCCTTCCTAGGGATGAGAGAGAGGGACTGGCCCAAGGTCACCCAGCCGGCTTTCGTGCCTAAGGCGGGACTAGAACTCTCAGTCTCCTGGTTTCTACCCTGTTGCCTTAACCACTAGACCAAACTAGTGTAGATATATCTACATCCAGGTACATCAAGGGAAACTAAAGGGAAGATGGGCAAGAACTGTGTTCCACAGCCACAAAAACTAGGACCAGAAATAACGGATGATGGCAAGCTAGAAACACAAGTCTACCGGAAATCAACCCACACTAACCAAGTGCCCCACTACCAAAGCAATAAGCCAACCTCCCACAAGAGGAGCTGTGTAACACTTTTCAGACGAGCACAAATGCACTGTAGCAACCCAGAACACCAGAAAAAGGAAACAGACCACTTATATAGCATCTTCCAGCAAAATGGATACCCACACAACTTTATCAAAAAATGCCTGACCACTCAACCCACCACAGCAAAACGAACAGAAGCTATGAAAAGGATAACACTGCCATACATCAGAAACATCTCGGAAACTACCAACAGACTGTTACAACCACACGGCATCACTGTAGCACATAAACCAACCAAAGCCCTTCAGAACATCTTAAGTAACCCAAAAGACCCAGTAGCCCAAGAAGAAAAAACGGGAGTCATCTACAACATACAGTGTAAGGACTGTAGAAGCCACTATGTAGGACAGACAGAAGACTAGCAGAGCGTGTCCACGAACACCAACTAGAAGTCAGAAGACACGATGAAAACTCCTTAATCTCACAACACATGGACAGACTCAACCATACGTTCAATTGGGAGACTGTAAGCATCCTAGACCAAGCCAAATCGAAGAATGCTAGGGAATTCCTGGAAGCTTGGTACTCAGCCATCAACAGGCACATAGAGATAAACAACATTTACATACCATTCATAAGAGACAATAGAAAAGCCAAAAGACCAGAACACTGCCTCACCAGCAATCCATCACCCAGACATGCAAAGATTAACACCAGGATTAACACCAGATGAACAATCAAACAGTACACTAGACCTTAATCAAGGAACTATTAACTCAGTCAATCAACCAAGCAGTAAACAACAGCCCAATCAAGGAACTCCCAAGGAGAGAACAACACCCCCACCAACACAAGCAGGGCAAACCACTGTATATAAACTGAGAGCAAACACCACTCCCTTTTCCCACTGAGGATGTTGCCTAGTCGGGCAACGAAACATCTGCAAGAAAACAACAAGGCTCAGAGAGCACCAAGGACTCCACAATTCAACCCTGAGCTACAAATATTCTCTTAGATTGTACATGGCTGGGTCTCTTGCAAGTAAAATCGAACCTTGGGGGTTAGCTGGCTGGATCATTTGCCCTCTTCTGCTTGTGAGCTTCCAGTTTGCATTCCCTCCCAAAAGACGGCCACTTAACACCCACGAGGAAGATCATGGAGATCTCTGTTTTAAGTAAACATTGTTCTATAATTGTTTGCCTTGTTTGTGAGCCCATTTAGGAGGATTGTATCCTGAAAGGCAGGATAAGAGTAAGTGTAATAAATCGATAAAATCTTGTTGGCGACTGTGAGACAACATGGGTCTTTAGCTTGATCTTGTTAGAAACCAGAGCTAAGCTTAGTTCGTTTCAATCTTGAATAGGTTGACATTTTCTTTTTGTGGCTTAGCGTATTGTGGGAACCCAGGCCAGTTTATTGGTTTATGATTCAGTATATTGGGCAAACCCAGAATGGATCATTCAGAAACCATCTTAAGCATGATGTGTGAAAACAGTCATGGCCTTTGCGTGCTTAGTTACTAAACTAACTTCCTCTCTGGGTTTGTATAATACCTTGAATCAAAAATTGCCTAAATGGGCTGAGTTTACAACTGATCAAATTAGCAGGTTGTGTGAATGTAGCTGCCAAGTCTTTCTGTGACCTTGTTAAGCACTTTGGTGCGAACCCAGCCCGAAGATTGGATACAAATTAAGCTAATTTTTAAAAACAGTTATACTTGACTGTGATAATTAAGGTCAGCACTAGGTACCTGGTGACTTCCAGATGTTTGGCATTAGAACTCCACAATAGTTCCTTCCCCACAGACACTCTTCAGGGGTGGTGTTTCAAAACATCTGGGGAGTGGCAGGCTGTCCCTCTCCCAAAAACAAACTGTCCTAGACTATGATCTGGGAGATGCAGATTCAAGTCTATCCTCAGACATGGAAACAGTCTGAATCACTTTTGGACAGTCGCTCTTTCTCAGCCCAACCTATCAAAGGTGTAAGGAGAGAATTGGGGGGACCATACTGGGTGGCAGTAGATACAAAAAGGATCTGGGTGGATCACAAGCTGAACATGAGCCAATAAGGTGATGCCCAAAAGGCAAACAGAATTCTGCTGCTTCAGCAAAAGTAGAGTGTCACGTTCAAGAGATGTCCGTATTCCTCTCCATTCTGCACATGTTGTGTCCAGTTCTGGACATCACGTTTTAAGGAGGATACTGAGAAAACAGACTGTGTCTGGGGACAGCAACCACGATTATGGGGATCTGGAAATAAAAACCTGCGAGGTATGCTTAGAAGTATGTTTAGACTAGAGAAGAAAATACTGCAGGGAGACAGCATAGACCATAGACCTTCATGGACCTGAAGGCCCGTCCTGTAGAAGACAGGCAGAGTTGCCCAGAGTCTTTCCGGGAGATGGGCCAAGAAACCAGGAGAAGGAAGGATTTCCTAGCCATAGGGGGTGTTCTGGAATGGAGCCAGCTTTCAGGGATGAGTGAACCTCCTCCCACTGAAGGCTGGATGGCCGTCCATCGCGGATGCTGTCATAAGGATTCCTGCCTTGGGCTGGGAGTTGATCGCCAAGATCCCTTACATTCTGTCGTCATCACGAGCGACCATTTTCATCCTAGCCGCAAAGGGAATGTCTAAGGTATAATTCTGGCTTGGTGTAATTCCGGGCATCCCTCAGACTCCAGCATTAATGTTCTGTGTTTACCTTCTTGCAGCTTCAGTGAACAGCCAGAGGTTTGAGGAAGCACATTTCACTTTTGCCCTCACTCCTCAGCAGGTGCAACAGATTCTCACTTCTAGGTAAGGAGGTATTTTTTTTCTGCTGAAGTAAGTCTTTTATTCTTTATTTTAAAATATTTATATACCCCTGGTTGAAAAAAATCTCAAGGCAGTTTGCAATAAAATTCAGTAAGTAAATAATTTACAACACTTCAAGCATGCATTAAGACATGTGGAATAAAATAAGAAATAAAATAACAGAAAAAGCAGTGGCTGAAGTTTAAAAATCACAGCAACAGTGGTCGTCCCCCCCCCCCCCCGGTGAGGCATGGCCAGCACTGTCTTCCATGTCTTCATGGCTCCAGCCAAGGATATTTTTATTCCCTCCCGCCCTTCTTTGGCACTGGACACGCTTCTCCAGGGGAGGCAACCACTGAAAAGGCCTGCCCTCTGCAGCAAATTTATTTATTTATTTAAATTTATTATGGCTGCCCACTCCAGTAGACTCTGGGTGGCTTTCAGTATCCAATATTGAATATTTTAACTGTTTTAGTTAAAAACATGAAACAAAATGTGACAGCCGGACTAAGAACAGCCATGCAGCCGGAAACCATGACGGGGGCTGCACAGGCGCACTAATTGCAGGCCTGGGAACAGACCCAGGTCTTAAGGGCCTCCCGCAGCCTCAGGTGAGTGGGTGCCATGCATGTCTTTGGGGGATGCCGTTCCTCAAGATGAGGGGGAGCAAAAGCAGCCGCCCCCAATCTGCAGAGAGAGCAACTTCTGACAGCCTGATGCCAGACCAGTCCATTACTAGAAAAGAAGCAGGTGGAAATTTCTGCCCGAAAGGGAGCACGGCTAGCCTTTGTGTCACGATGTGGATTGCGAACCCAGTAGATAACTGGGTTCGAACCCATCATGCTGTTTAGTGAAGGGGAGACACGTGTAGGCGTTAGCAGATCGATTTAGAGTCGACACAGGAAGAAGGGGGTGGACCGGGCACGTTCCAGCGTTGCTGCTGGAGAATCAGAACTGAAGCAGACTGTCAAGGCCAGCACCATCCTTATCGTCTAAGCATGTCTGCGAACTGAACAGGAGGGGGAAAGCAGGTGGAATCAGAGACGGAAAAGTACTGATGATGCTGGAATGGGATGGAACGTTAGAGGGTGGGGATGATTTAACTGGATTTTTGGCGGGCTTTTCTCCATTCGTGACTTCGACTTGGATTTATGCATACTTGTTCTAATAAACAGCTTTTATCTTTGGCTTAATTGGCTTCTGGTGAAAGTTACTGATATTAGGACTTAAGGCTATGATCCTCACACTTTGCTTCATGCGAGCTGGAGTCTCTGAGAAATAAAATAAAAAATGTATTTCTTGTAAGTTCTTGTATGCCTGTTTATTTGCTTCTAGTTCTGCTTGCTGAAAGGAGCCTGATGTCTGGTCCCCTAGAGATATTGGAGCTAAAATCCAAGAATGGCTGGTGGCTGTGGATTCTGGGATTTGTAGCTCCAGCCCCCTGGAGGGCATCATATTGAGGAAAATTATTCTGAAAGCCATGTGGGAACACTGCGGATTTGTTACAAAATCTCAGAGAAAGAGTCGTAATTGTTTTAGGATTAGCTTCTAGAATCCGATATCTCGAAAGGTTTGAAAAATTTAGGCCATTCTTTTATTTTTATTTATTTATTAAATTTCTATGACCGCACATCTCCCCCTCAAGGAGGGACTCTTATTATTCCTGTTTTTATCTTTAAAAATACTAAAGGGTGTGTGGTTAGTCTGCCTGGGCAGCCCTCGGGCTCAGTGCTGCCAGTGCTGGCCAGAATAAGGATTCCTTGCTGCTCCTGCTTGCTCGCTGCAAAATCCTGAGTGTCTCTCTCTGCTGTTGCTACTAGAAGAAATGGCCTGCTGTTTCATTGCCACAACTGCCCTTTAAGGAATGCCTTCTATGGGCTCCTTCAATTTGGTTCTTATTTCATTTATTTTTTTCAAGCTAAATTTTGGCCCTGGGATTTCAAAACTAAGAATTCTTCCCCACCCCTCTGAAAGTCAACACACCTGCTCTTCCTTTACAGCAGTGCTGGTTAGCTTTATTCTGTGGCTGCTCCTGCCTGTTGGTTGTCAGAATGTCCACAAGCGTTCTGTGATGCCACAGAAGTCCATCCAGTGGGGCTAGAGGACTAATTTTTATCTCTGCAAAGGCGTGGAATTCTAAGATTTGCTTTGTTCTTTTCCAGACAAATTTAAGCCTTTTTGTTCTCCTTTTTCCCTCCAGGGATATCTTACCTGGTGCCAAATGTGATTATACTGTACAGGTACAATTGAGGTAAGGAGAGCTTAACTTAAAAGAATGTTGTCTTTGAAGAGCAGCAAAATACTTACTGTATCTATGGAGGCAGGAGAGATCCTGACTCCTCTTTCACCAAGTCTTTCTGCACTGGCAGAGGGCTCAGTGTCAGCTCTGAATTAGCCACATAAAGCAGAGCAAGCGGCCACTTCGGTAACTACAGTAGCAATTCTCCAGCTGCTGACAAAGCCAATCCGTTTCTGGTTTCAGTCTCAGTTTCTGCCAAAGAACTCTGTGTTTGAGTCTGCCTTTCCCCAACTCTCCCCAACACCCCCAGATGTGTTAGGTTTCAACTCGCATTATCCTTGCTGGGTAGAGACGGAATTGTAGTTTTGCACATCTGGTGGGCTTAAGGTTGGGAAAGCTGGCCCGGGGGAAGCAGGTGAACAAGATGTGGCCTTAAAACTGTGATAACCACCTTGTTCTCCCAACATTTAGTTTTAGGAAAGGCAACCAAATTTTTAGTCCCTGCAAAGATGGTCCATGGCTCAGGACAGCATCTCCACTGATTTCTACATGCATAGGGCAACATTATTTTACAAACAATAGCAAACATGCAAAGTTAAGTGTGGTTGAGAAGATGTAGTCAATTTGCTTCTTTCTTTCTCCCCAGTCCAGAATTATTACCATCCCGGTTTCAACAGAGGGTCCCTGCAAAGGAACCTGACTGAGAAAATCTCAAACTGGGGACAATCTTTTTGTGGTAGGGAGGATGCTGAAACCAGTTACCTGTTGACAACAGGGAGCAGGGCAGCGGTAGGACGGTGCTGACAGTCCAGAATTCCCTCTGCTTTCCTATTGGAATGGGGGGAGGGTGTCCCTTCCAATTGTTACCAGTACATTAACTATATTGGACATCTAACAGGCACTTCATTTCCCATCACTCTTACTGGGTTTTTTTACACCTATGTATGTATTATTGAAATATTAAAATACAAAGAATATAGGAAATTTGTATTGGAATACAAAGAAAGTAAAAAAGAAAAAAGCAAGATAATACAAAAAAGACAACTTTGTTTAAGTTAAAAAAAGAAAACCATGGTTAAAAAAGGAAAAAGTAAATTGCATTCT
This sequence comes from Charina bottae, assembly GCA_023362775.1. Lineage (NCBI taxonomy): Eukaryota > Metazoa > Chordata > Lepidosauria > Squamata > Charinaidae > Charina > Charina bottae. The sequence goes on from JALMGJ010000026.1 coordinate 3,081,894, forward strand.
CCCCTTTATACCCTCAGCCACAGGCTACAGTTTAAATATTTGAACTTTGCATCTAACAGTAGTAATTGTTGCTAGTTTCTATCTGAGTCCAAAAGCCGTATTTCAGATACCTAAATCTGCCTTGCTCTGTGATAGATTGTATGTAAGGGAGCCATTCTTGCTTAAACTTAGTTGGGCTTCTATTGTGGATTTATACTGTCAATTTTGCCATTTCCGCATATTGTCCGATTTTAGTCTCCCAGTCTGACATGGTAGGCAAAGCATGTCTTTTCTGAGGATGTGCTAGGTTTATTGTGCTGTTATCAATGCCTTCTTAATGGATTTCAGCTATAAAATCTTAAGCTATAAAATAAAATATAAAAATATTTTAAAAGGTATAAAATCTTAGGGGGCCCCAAACTGTCCTTCCCAGCTGCTTTTTTTTTTTGCTTATGGCATTTTCTCCCCCTTGCCTTTCTGGTCTTCTCTTTGTATCTTTGCAGGTTCTGTTTATGTGAAACCAGCTGCCCGCAAGAGGATTACTTCCCTCCCAATCTGTTTGTTAAAATCAATGGGAAGCTTTGTCCTTTGCCTGTGAGTAGACTTCCCCCCTCCCCTCCCTGTTTCCCATGCCTGAAAGTGAAGAGTGCCACTGGGATGGCCCAGACAGACGAGACCAACCCCAGCTCAGTGGATCACTGTTTTGGTTCAGCCTTCCCCAAGATGGCTGGGGACTGGAGGCATTGTGGGCAGGCTCACTCGGTTGTAGTTGGGGAAGAGAGGTAGTTTACAATAAAATTAAAATAATTACAGATTAAAATAGAATAAAAGCAAAATTCTTCATAAAAATTAATGTAAGGGTTGTCCAGGTAGCCCCTTGGTTAGGGGATTCCACAGGGGTTAGTCCTCTCCCCCTGCTTTTTAACCGGGTGGGGTCATCCAACAGTTCAGGGTGCGGTATTATCAGTATGCAGGAGATACCCAACTTTACATCACCTCCCCGGGCTGTAGGGGAGAGGCGGTTATCCGGGTGCCTGGAGGCCATCAGGGTCTGGATGGGTCAGAACAGGCTGGAGCTGAACCCCAGCGAGACGCAAGTCCTGTTTGTCCATTGAAGCTCTCCACTGGCATCTCTGGACGGGCAGGCCTTGCGCTGGAGGAGCAGGTTGGCAATCTGGGTCCTTTGGGCTCACGGCTCCTGCTGGTAAAGCAAGCAGAACCGTGACAAGAAGGACCTTTGCCTGGTGCACTAGATGCAGCCTCACCTGGTGCAGAAGGACCTGGCCACAGTAAGTCCCACTGCCTGTGCCCCCGTTTAGACACTTGCGGTGCACTTTCCATGGGGCTGCCTTGAAAGACCGCTTAGAAGCGGCAGGCAGTCCAGAATGCAGCAGCCTGTGTGCTGATGTGTTCCCATCTTTGGGAACAAGTCCTGCATTAGCTGCTACTCCTACTCCCCCCCCCATCGGAAAATAAAAAGAACTGGAGCAAGGAGGTGCTGCTTTTTGATGATAGCACCAATCCTCTGGAATGGTCTCCCTGTGGAGATTTATGTATTTATTGTTTTATTTATTACTTTGTTCTTATTTGACTGTAATGCTTTGCTTTATGTTCTTAAGCTTACTGTAGATGTTTTAAATTTGTTTCCTGCTCTGTAAGCCATGAGGGTCAAAAGGATTGAAGTGGGACACAAACCTTATAAAGAAAAGAGTGCCCTCTGATTGGATTGGGACTGCATCTCCCAGGAGCACTTCATCTGCATCTTGGAATTCTGGGAATTGCAGATCCAAACCATCTGGAGAGCAGAGATGGTTGGGTCTTTCTGGACTTGCCACCCCAACACGTTCATAGATGCCAGGTTGCAGGAGGTGGCCCTGACACAACCCACCTGCCCTAATTTAATCAGTCTCTCCTAACTGATCTGCCCTGATGTATTAAAAAAAAGAAGAAGGAGGAAATGCACATGCCTTGTTCTGAGCTCCAGGTCTTTCATGCTCTCCGCAGTTCAGTAGGGTCCGGTATTATTCGTGGGGGCTCATTTGGGTCTGTATACCCCAAACCCAAATAGTTTCTTGAGCAAGCCGTTATGGCTTGCTTGGCCCTTGTGCTAAATACAAGCCCTGTCAGGTTTAGTGCAGTGTAAATTAACCAGGCTTGTCGATCGGAAGATTGCAAGTTCGGAGGTTCGAATCCCTAGCCCCACGTGACGGAGTGAGCTCTCGCACTCGCCCCAGCTCTTGCCAACCTAGCAATTCGAAAGCATGCAAATGCAAGTAGATGAATAGGTACCGCTTCAGTGGGTAGGTAACAGCGTTCCGCGTGCGTCATGCCAGCCACATGACTGCGGAAGTGTCTTCGGACAACGCTGGCTCTTCGGCTAACAAACGGAGATGAGCACCGGCCCCTAGAGTCGGACACGACTGCACAAATGTGCGGGGGAAACCTTTACCTTTACTTTACTAAATTAACCCTGCCCTGGTCAAATTAGGCTTTGAAGTGTTTAAGGCATTTATAATACAGTATATTAAGGTGCTTTTTATAATCACGATGCTACTGAACCAAGTTGGTTAGTTATGACTAAATTTGTGTTTTTAAAAAAACGGTAATAAAATATGCTTTTAGCCAAGTTATCCGAAGTTTCTGTAAATATTACTTTCATCCAACTCATTTTTTATACTTAATCTGGAACATCCTAATTGCTTGTCTTCCTGCAAGTCCAGTGGCCGCCTTTAAAGTCACACTTTTGGCTTTATGGAATATTTGACCATAGCTGACGGTGATTTCACACATCACACCAAGTCCAAGTGTGGTGTGTTTGATTGTGACTTAATGTAGAACCCAGCCCATTGTAGTCTATCAAACAAACCATGGTGAAGCAAACAGAACCCTACCAGCCTGTGTAATTGCTTGTCAGTGTGCCAGCCCTGTTCTAGTCTTGGTGAAAGGCCTGTGGGCTTGACTGCAGATGTTCTCTTCTACCAATGCAGGGCTACCTTCCCCCCACGAAAAACGGCGCAGAGCCCAAGCGGCCGAGTCGACCAATCAACATCACTCCCTTGGTGCGCCTTTCGGCCACAGTCCCCAACACAATTGTTGTGAACTGGTCTTCTGAGTTTGGCAGGGTAAGAGTGGCTCTGGAGCTTCAGCGGGGATGGGCAGCCTTTTGGGACAGTGGCATGCCTGTCTGTGGAAGCGTGCAGTGGGGGCACTCACAAAATGGCTGTGATGGGAGTACAGAATGAATAGAGTTGGGTCATTTGGTTCAGCGTGTTGTGAGAAGCCAGCTTTGCCTTCAACGACTGTATGAATCAGGCTATTGTATGAAGCCAGAACCTGGGGTGTGCAAAGTGTTTATGAATTTGAATCATCTCAATTTCAAAACACTTTGTGAGCTTGAAATAATTGTTTTGAACAGGAACTGTTTTTCAACACTTGAAAGGGCTGTTTTAGTTTCACAAAGGGGCCTTCTGATTTCAAAATACAATACCATTTATATAAATTCAAAATCTACTACAGAATACCTTTGGTTTGATTAGGTGAATGTGTGAATGTGGCAGTGATGTTTTGTTAACCTGGGTTTAGGGATATCTGTGTTGGGTGAGCCCATCAAGTGCATATACAGCAAATTCCCCAATTGGATGTGAATGGAGGCCTGACTCTTGAAACATAATTTCCTCTAGGAGGAAGGGGGGAAAAGGAATAATAGCAACAATATTGAACATTACAAATGTACTGTAATTGTTTGGGCACAACACATTCTGTGTGTGAATATAGAACTTATACTTGGTTAGCTGAGACTTACTAGGTTGTGTGAACCCAACCAATATCTGAAAGTGAGTTCTCTGAAAGCGGAGCCTTAGCTGACCATCTTGGTGTCTTTGTATGGGAAAAAGCCCCCATTTCAAATCTCTTGTGTTGGATTTCTTTGGAAGGTTAAATCCAACTCTTTCAAGAGAGTCTAAGAACTAAATGGAAGCCACTGATTATTTTCATTATGTTTTGCAGTCTTAACTATTTAATAAGCATATGCAAATTGTTCTGTTTGTGGAACAGCCAATTTTGGGTGGTCTGTGCTGGGACTGAAACCTGTGTGTTTTGCCTAGGAACAAAGCAAAATGGGCATGTTTCAGGCACAGGTTTTCTGGGGTGGGAGATACCAGGAAGGGGACTAAGCCATCTACAGTGGCATAGGATATTGGGGAAGGGAAGGGGCTAGGACAGAGCTTTCCAAACTGTGTGTCGCGACACAAAAGTGTGTCGCCACACACAGTCTGGTGTGTCGCCACACAACCCAGAAGCGCTGATCATCATCAGCGCTTCCGGGTTTTCCCACGGCGACACACCAACGGCGGCGCGCAAAAACCCGAAAGCAGCAGCAGTGCTTCCGGGTTTTTGTGCGCTGCCGCAACGGCGGCACTTCCGGGTTTTCCCGTGGCGACACACCAACCGCGGTTGGTGTGTCGCCGCGGGAAAACTTTGGAAAGCCCTGGGTTAGGAAGATTGGCAGGCAGTCTAGTGCATATGGTGTGCAGAAGATGGGGGGAGAGAAGAGCCCCTCTGGATTTGGTCTGTTGAAAGCTGGAACAGCTAGGATGCTCCAGGTTTCGGTTCAGCCGAGCTGCAATCTGCCCAGAAAGTTCAACCAAACCTCCAAGCTGGACCGTGTTTGTGGCGCGATATTTTCTGTTATGTCCACGCCCTGCTACTTGCGAACTTCACAGCCGTATTCTGCAGTGAGACATTGTGCACTTGGGGAACATGCACCCTTTTCCATTTGAGGACCGGTTGACTTCTGGATGGTGTGCCCAGGAGGCCTTCCACCAAAGAGGAGCGGAAAGAAAAACCAAGCTTGATTATATTTCACTATAATATAAATTATATTTAATTAACATTTAATGTGAGAGTATTACTTATAATAGTAATAGTTATAATAGTTCCCCCCTCTGTCACATTTCACATTCCAACCTGGAGCTATTCCAGTGCCTCAGAGTGTGCATTTCTGATGAATACAGATGTTTTCTGAGCATGAGAATTAGGTTGTTGGATCAGACCAGAGGTGCCTCAATTGCCAACTATAGTTCCTTCAACGTAGCCAACACACTTCCCCTTCCCTTCGCCGTGTGCCTGATGTCACTCCTTTTCCATTTAATTGATGATCTGATGTATGTCTTTCCTAGCCGTGGTTACAGCAGTAATCAAAAAATCAACCAAAAAATGACTCACCATTCACATCTCCACAGCTTAAATGTTTACTAATGATCTGCAACAACACAATTACTCTGGCAGTAGCCGGAAGGGAGCAGGGAGTAGACAACTAGCCAATATGTGAGAGCCAGAGCCAGGCCTCATGAATGAATGAATGAATGAATGAATGAATGAATGAATGAATGAATGAATGAATGAATGAATGAATGTATGTATGTATGTATGTATGTATGTATGTATGTATGTATGTATGTATGTATTTCTCTCCATGACTGTGGCCTGATCCTGGTTTTGCTCTCTCCAGAATTACTCCCTGTCTGTTTACCTGGTGAAGCAGCTGACCTCGGTGACTCTGCTGCAGAAGCTGAGGGCGAAGGGCATCCGGAACCCCGACCATTCCCGAGCCCTGAGTGAGTCCCCGGTTCTTTGGGTCTTGGCACAGCAGGCCTGGGGCTCTGGCCGCCAGCCTCCCCCAACACGCCTCCTCGGGGTCTTGGGGATGATTTGTACCATTCCAGAAACGTGCTGAGGAGCCGCTGCCATTCCAAGCAGGGAGTGGCAGTTTCTACTCTCCCAGCTTGGAACAAACAGCCTGTGCTTTCCCCCCAGTCGGGCGTTTTGTTCCACGTTTCTTTTCAGTGCATTGAGGAGCAGTGGGTATCCAAAACAAGCCCTGCATCCTCATTTTTGTGTTTGGGACACAAAATTAAATTAGTGTGTGATGAATGCTAGAGCTCTAAAGCTACAAATACTTTACTGAGGAAACACTTTTAATTTTTTTTAAAAAAAATTCCATAGCAGAGAATGGGAGCAACAGTTGGACGGCAGCTAAGGTTACTTACTTGTGTAGCCCTGGGAGCAAAATAAGAGTATAGGAGGGCTTGTTCCAAGTTCTCTTTTTTCTCTCAAGGGGAACCACCAAAGTGTTTGTTCCATCAGAACATTCAGAATTTCCCACCTCTGGCTGTTTTATTCCAGGATTGGGACACCAGGTTTATTTTTGGCTTGTGCCCACCCTACGCCCAAGCCTCGGTATCTGTGCAAGGCAGTCTCCCGTGGTGTGCTCATCTATTTACTTCCGCAGTATATAGGAATCTGCCTGCATTTCTGCCTGTTCACACAGTCCATCTCATTCAGCAGTGCCATAGCAACATCGGATCTGGATCTGCCCGTGCAGATATATCGTGTGTGTTGGCCAAAGTTTTGCCATGCCTCGCACCTTCATTTTTGCTTGTGTTTCTCTTGCTTGTACAACAGAAGCAGAAGTGAACAGCTAAGCAATCTGTTTTCATCCTATTGCAATCAAAAAGACTTGGTGGCATACACAGAATAAATAATTAAAATATCCAGTACAAAAGTAAAAGCCCAACAATCATAAATCAGAACGATCAAAACATCATTAAAACAAAGGCAACAATAATAGCATAAAATTAAAGATGGAAAAATCAGCGTTGGGAATGCAGGTCTCAGAGCCCCTGCAATATCTTAGCCGGTGTCTCTGGACCCTCATGTTAAAAAAAGTAAAACAAAAGGCCTGACATTTAGGGCTGTGCACATTCAAAAAAAGATTCAGAAAGAGTGCCTCTCTGTTGCTCTTCAAGCATCCTGACTTTTGTTGGGACTTCTGTATGAAATGAAAAAAGATCCTCTGCTTTTAAGAATCCACTGAACTCAAGAACGTCAGTATTCTGTGGATGCTTTTTTCTCTTTCTGTGAATCCTGGAACGGGAGGGGGAATAGTCATGCCTGGGGATGGCTAGCGCCCTAGATTTGGCCTAGAACAGCCCTTATGCTTGCGATTTGATAAAGAACTCAGCCATCTGGATTTTATTCTATTTATATTTTATGGTATTTATTCTATGTGCAAGTTGTAATTGTGACTTTTCTGTGAACCGCCCAGAGTCCCCCTTTGGGGGGAGATGGGCAGTGATAAATTTGATTAATAAATAAATAAATAAATAAATAAATAAATAAATAAATAAGCGAGCTTTCTTGTCCCTGCAGTCAAAGAGAAGCTGACAGCTGATCCTGACAGTGAGATCGCCACCACGAGTTTACGAGTGTCGCTCATGTGTCCGGTAATGCCTGATAACAATGCTCCCTGTTAATCTTTTTAAGGTTTGGAAAAAAGACTTACTTGCTTAATACCAAGAGGACCCCCATAAAACGCATTTGCAATTGGATAGTTTTCCACCCCAGAAACCTACATATTGGGGAAGGGAGCCAGTGAGGCAAGACTTCTCTCTGAGCTTTACTCTGGCCAGGAAGGGAAGGCGGAAAGGGGAATCCTTCAAAAATTTCTGGGAAGTCGTGCAGGGTAAGCAGAAGCGTGTTAAGGACAAGGGCTCCTGATCACGCAAGGCCCGTCTCTCTGCCCAGCAGGAGCTATTTTTTCCCCAGCCTGTTTTGTTTTTCTCCCCCCCCCCCCCCACATTTTAAGGCTTTAGTGGCAAACCATGCTCATTTCTGCCCTTTAAAAAAAACCCAGACAGATAAAGTGGACCAAAATTGTGCCACTAAAATTCAGCAGCAAAACTGGGGAGGAATGGTTTCGGGCTATTTTGAAGAGGGTTGTTGAGGGGTTTAAAAGCGGAGATGCAAGTGTTTTGCCTCCCTGGTGCCTCCTGCTTTTAATTTCCCATTTATTTGGGGGTGGGGACCAGAAAGACATTTGGCCCATTTTGCTGCAAAATCTCTGAGGTGCTGGGGAATATGTAGCCAAAAGGGTCATGGGTCGGCCTTCTGACCATGTTTTGCTGGATGGATGGTGAAACCCAGCCATTAGTCACGTTTCACCAGCCCCAATGGTTGAGCCCAGTGTTGGGCTAAGCAATGATTTGTTTTGGTCATGGTTGAGCAATGGCTTGTTTGCAGGCCAGAATGGCTGAGTTTGCAGAGCATACTAAGCTAAAGAAACTGTATCGGGTCTTAGGTCTTGGTGTGGTTTGTAACTAGAGTGCTGGAGTTCCCAGCTCCGGTTTTGGGGATGGTGAGCACATACAGAACCTTGAAAATGGGTGTGGGTGATGATGCAATGTTGGGAGGGGGCTTGCCTGTTCCCACATGGGAAACAGACCGTTTCAAAGCCCCGGTGGTCCAGAGGACCACCTCCCTTCCGTGTTGCAGGATGTTCCCTGTGGCCCTGAGTGCTTTATGCTTTCTTGGGGCAGGTGGGTGTGCTTCCAGACAAGCTTCACGCTCTCTCTGAGAGCTGCTCTTGGAGACGGAGATGAGGGCGGAACTCTTGTGCACAGGCACACCTGCACTCCCAGGAAGCAGTTTGGGAACACCCGCTGCAGGGGTCTCTGTCCTTCCCAGGCAACTCACCCTGCCCATCCCTTTCCCCCTCCAGCTGGGCAAGATGAGGCTGATCGTTCCCTGTCGTGCCTTTACCTGCACCCACCTCCAGTGCTTCGACGCAGCCCTCTACCTTCAGATGAATGAGAAGAAGCCCACCTGGACCTGCCCCGTCTGCGACAAGAAGGCTCCGTACGAGGGCTTGATCATTGATGGGTAATGCTGGGGCGGCCTCCGGGGTCCCTCTTCTCGCGCTAGCGCTAGGCCCTTTCGCAAGATCCCTGGTGGGGACACCCCCCGGGGGTCGATGAGCTGCTGCTCTGCAATTTATGACTGAGCTGGGGCCGCTCTGCCTCCGTGCCATTGTGAGTTTTGGGGGAAGAGGAAGCTTGAACATCTACTGGGCACACGTTTTTTTTGGATATACTGTAATTTTGCCCAGTCTAGATTTTTGTAACTTTTCCCCAAATATATGCATTATTTTTATATTTTCTTCCCTAAATTGTGGAACTGCAGCAAAAAATTCAAGAATGGGGAAGTTTGAAGGGTAGTGCTTTTGATCTGCATATTGGATGGAAACGAAAAATGCCTGCATGAAATTGGAGCTGAACTGACAGGATTTGCTAATGTCCTGGTTGTCTGGGTTCTTCTTGCGGGCGGTCAGATTTGGGCAAGAAGAAACCTGGTTTGTGCGCTTGATTTCCAGGCAAAAATTCTCTGAAGAATGCATGTTTTTCATAACTCTACAGGCCAGGCACAGTTTTAGGCTGCTGTAGCTGGGAACGTGTCAGAACTCTTGGGTTGTCCCTTTTGTTTTCAACGGCATCCGGCCATACAGGCTGTCCGAGTTACTTTGGAGACAGCGAGTTTCTTTTGTCCCAGGCTGCTCCAGCAAGCTGATGGAGGGGGGCCAATGAATCAAGACGGCAAAACATCAGTTTAAATGTATTGAAATAATAGGCAAACTGATGACAGGCTATTGAAAAACAGAAAAAATGAGATTTAGAAGATCCATATACTTTGTTAATGATTCATTTATGGCTTAATTGTTACAATGTAATAAAAATGATTAATGAGATGAAGCTATTGCAGTGTAGCTGACTAAAAACATAATATATGGTAAATCAGAAACTAATCAAGACACAAAGGGTGGCAAAACCTTTATTCAGACTAGGGAAAATTATAACTAAAATTCAGTCCTTGCTAACTGCATTCTCACTGTAAGGAGACTTCAACACTGTAAATTTAAGGATAAAAGGGAATATATATTCCCAGGAAAGGCTCAGAATTCTTCAGTGATTTTCAGATTTAGTTGTTAGTACCAAGAGTGCAGAGGAAAGTTGAGGGGAAAAAGTTCTGAAGAGAAGATGTTTGTTGTCAGCCAAGAAAAATCAAAGGCTCGAATAGCCTGGGAAAGAGGCTGCTCGAAGGAATTCGGGGGATGCCTCCTGAATATCCAGGAAACCTGCTCCGGGAATCCCTCTTCTCTCTGCCGGGCTGGTCAGGGGCATAGGCATGCATCCCAGGATTTGGTTGGCTACTGAGATTTTGAGGGCACCCCCCCAAATCTCATTGGCTGTGAGATACATCCTAAAAACTGGCATTGTAGTGATGGATCATTAGAGCAAAACTATGAATTGTGTTGAACCCAGTTACTTCTTAACTGGCTTTCTGGTATTTCCTGTATATTTACCCACTCTAAATATCTGCACTTGGCGTCAAATCACACATTTGACTGGGTTCACACATACTGTGAAGCCTTAAACTGTGGTTTGCATATAACTCTGAAGCCAAACCCAAGGAACCACAAGGGAGCCTAGTCTGGGGATCAGCAACGTTTTCCGGTACGGACTCAAAAAAATAGAATTGGGGGAAGATGATACGGCTCACGTCTTGCAAGATGATGGGCGTCCCTTTAAGCCAGGGGTGGGGAACCTTTTTTCTGCCAAGGGCCATTTGGATATTTATAACCGGGGTGGGGGCGGGGTTTCTGGGATTTCCGGGGGCCGGAGTTTGCGGGTGAGAGCCAATCACAAGCACTGGGGGGTGGGGTTTGCGGGCGGGAGCCAATCGCGTGGAAGGGGCGGGGTTTGCGGGTGGGAGCCCTGCGGGCCTTATACGGCCTGCAGGCCTGACATTGCCCACCCCTGCTTTAAGCTCTCCTGAGAGACACCGGCCTGCTGTTGGGGACTTAAGTCTTGGCTTAAGTCCAGTGGGAATCCTGCCAAGGCGGTTTCTGGAAGGTAGGAAAGTTTCAAAGCTCAGTTCCTCCCATCAACTGTCCCTGCTTCTGAATTGCTCCTGGGCATGTTTCTTTCTCCCCCCATTGTCCCCCCACCCCACCCCACCCCCAGGCTGTTCATGGAGATCCTTAACTCTGTTACGGACTGTGATGAGATTCAGTTCATGGAAGATGGATCCTGGTGCCCCATGAAGCCCAAGAAGGAGAATCAGGAGGTTTGCCAGCCATCAGCTTACAATGGACTGGAAGGTAGGCGAAGGCTCGGCTCGGCTCTGCAGCATGGTATCGCCCGTGGTCATGAAGGGGGGCCCTGGCTGTGGGGAGCCCCTGGTGCCAGGGGCAGAAGGCGTTCCTCGCTGCGAGGCTCCAAACCAGCGCGCTCGTCTGCCGCAGGTGGCATGGAAGTTCCACTGAGCAACCGTGGTCGCAATTGTTGGTGGCCCCCTCCTCTTTCACTTCTCTTTTGTGCCAATAGCTGTGCCAAGGCCGCCTTGAGGCAGCGAACTTTGCGCCTTGTTTCAGAACTTTGTGCACGTGCAGCACGCTGGCATATGGGCATCAGGCAGAGCTTTCCTCAAGGCATTCTCCGTGTCTCGTGGCAGGAAAAGGCTTGCCACCGGCTGCCTCGACTTAAGAGAAGGCAGAGGAGGGGCTGCAACTCAGCCATGGAGCCTTTGCTTTGCCCGCAGGAGGTTTGGAGTTCACCTCCGCGTCGCGTTCTGTCCTGGAAAAACTCTGCCCTCACGGTCACCCAAAGCCCTGTTTTGTTTTAATAAGGGCCTGTTGACCAAACCACAATGGCTGAGTTCACAGGAAATGTGACCCATGGATTGCAATGGTGGTGGCTGGATTCTGTCATTGCATAGAGCCAGAGATGAACAACCCACACAGTGTTTTAGCATGATGGGTCAACCCAGCCATTGTGGCTTGGTCAACAAAACCCTGGTTAAAATAACTCATGGCTTATTGGAATGGTTAGCAACCATTTCAGACCATGGCTGTGTGTGCTGCTTCCTAAAAAAAACCCTAGTTTCTTGAGATTGCCAAGATGATGTTGGCCTCTCTCTCTTTATATATTTTACATTTGTGGGGTGACGGATGTCCTGGCCTGTGCAAGCCATGTTGCTGACCCAGCTTAAACCAGTGTGTATGTATCTCAGTTAGTGTAGACAATCCTTGACTCAACAGACCAGGGGTGGATTTGCCGTTCATGCTTGACCAGGTCAGTTTAAGACCTAACAAGTGCATTCATGCAACACGCTTGATGAGTTTCCTTGTGGTTTTACATGTTGCCCAGTCCCAACCTCCTGTGTTTGTTTACGATTCATTGCATTGTGTGAATCCTGAAAATGGGTTAATCCAGTAACCAAGTGCAGGATATTGTGCAACAGTATCTGAACCTCATGTGTCTTCTGAACATGCCATAAAGACCGGCTAAGTTGCACTGTGCCGTGGTTTGTTTTAATCATGGTGATAAATCTAAGCTTTAACGTGGGTTGTTTGATCTGAGGTTTAGGTGCTGTGCCTCTGTGGTTTCTAAGTGGCTTACAACTTAGCGTTACGGGGGAACCCAGTGATTGTGCCGTGTACAAAGCCAGCTGTCTGGAGTCAGTTTCTAAGCATTGTTGTTGTTACATTACAGCCTCCCTGTACACGGTGAGCTCGGAAGGAAAGCAACTGTCTGAAAACAAGAAGAAAGTGGAGGTGATTGACCTGACCCTGGACAGCTCTTCAGATGACGAGGAGCCCCCCAGCAAGAAAGCGTGCCCGGTGGCCATTGCAGCCGTCCCGCCAGGAGCAGGACCTAAGGGGTAGGGGCAGTTTGCTCGGGGGGGGGGGTTCCCTCCTGGCTTGGCTAGTTTGTCTAAGCCAGACTTCGTTGTGGGAAAGCTCTTGGCTTGCCTGGGGACCAGGGCTCTTTGGAGCTTTAGAATTACAAGCGTCTTGCAAGCCTATTCACATTGGTGATGGGATCGGTTCACGTTTGGCCATTTCCAAAGCAACCTTTATTTCCATCCCCACTCCTCTTGGTGGCCTTGATGGACACAAGGTTTTGTTGTTGTTGATTTTGCTGCATAGGACTGACGAGGACTTCACATTAGCAGGGTTGTCGTGCTGAAATGGCCAAATTTGGCACCTCATCTTTGACTTACCACTAAAGAAGGACAGAGCTGTTTTGTCCCAGTTTTTCCAGCACGCTCAGACTTCCAGCAGGTTGAGGGGCTAAATTGCAGCAGCCCCAACCCTTTAGAAATTGCCCACCCCTGCTTTGAATGACTGTACTTTATTCCTGTGACGCTGTTCTGCAGGGTGCTTAACCCACACCGGTCTCCTGGCTGGCGGTTCTGGCATCGCACGCTCACACTCACTGGGTCAAAAATCCCTCTTTGGGGAAGGTGAAACAGGTTGGGTGTGCCCATTACACCTGCTCATTGTGTATGCAAGTTCTTTTTAGCGGCTAAATTGAACTCTCTTGGGTTAATTCATCAGGTCAACGTATTCATTTTGGAAGACCTACTGATAAATTGCCTCCCAACCCCCCTGAACAGAGTCTTCTGATCCTCAGAACGATCTTGCCTACTTTCATTGCCCCGTCTTTCTTCTTCCTTTTTTCCCATCACTACATATGAAGTGGCTTTGATCCATAAATACTTAATATGAAATAGGTTAATTTTTAAAGCCTGGGTGTGCAGCCTGCAGCTGTGTGGCACAACTGAGCTCCTTTTTAGAGGCCTTTGGAATATTACCTGACCACAATTGCTGAAAACTGCCAGGACACCAAATAGCAATATTATAGTGAAACAAACTAAAAACAGTGGGGCTCCCCAGCTCCTCCCACAATCTTGTGACCCTCAATCCCCAGAATAATTAGATGTGGGCCTTGGCCCCCAAGGACTGTTGCAAATGTTCTTTTTCTCCCAGAAACCAGTGGCCCCTTCCAGCTCCGATAACCTTTGCGTTCCCTTTCAGGGTTTTAAACACGGACCACCAGCCCTCCTCGGTGCTGCGGAGTCCCCCGATGGCTGCAGTGGGCAGCGACTTCCTCTCCAGCCTCCCGCTGTCCGACTACCACCCTTCTTACCCGGTCCCTTCAGACATCCAAGGTAATTTGGACCAGGTGGCTCAGAGCCTGGGGGGTGCCGGGGGCCTTCCTTCATTCCCTCTGGAAGTGCAGGAACGTTGTCGGAGGGTCGGTGGTGGTGCCAAGGGTGGGTGTGAGGCCGGCAGAGGTGCTCACGGCTGGGTCAGGCCAGGGTCCCGCTTGGTGCTGCCCCCCGTATCCCACAGGGCTACCTGAAGGGGTCTGGGGATCCCAAGGGAGTGCGCAGGGAGCCCTCTCTCCCCCCAGCTGTATTCCTCTGATTCTAGAGGCGGATCTGCAACAGGCAGGAAGAGCAGCTGTTGCCAGCCCTGCGACCCTTTGAGAATTTGTCCCGCCATCTTCGCAAAGCGCCCAGCTCCTGTCCGTGAGCACATCTGACGAAAGACGCGGGGCAGTTTCCCCACTGCCACTTGCCCTGGGTGAGCCATGGACAGGATAAGCCTTGGCCCCAACAAATGACACTGGCTCTGTCTTGTTTCCCTCTGCTCTGTTCCCGCCTGTGGGGAGGCGGAGCAGGGAAGAGGAGCACAGAGAGAAAGCAGGGCAAGGGCTCCGGTGCAGCAGTGTGCGTGGTGGCAGCCATCAGTGCTTCCGGGTTTCAGCGCAAAACACGAGGCCGCTGCCGCCGCCATGCACACCACTGCCGCGCACACCCCCGCGCCGCCGCCATTGGTGTGTCGCCAATGGTGGGAGTTTGGAAAGCACTGAGGTAGACCATGGGTCACACAGTGTGTAAACCTCTTCTTTTTTTATGACATGTTTAAAAGAATATCATAGCTCAGCATAAAAGAGGAAACCTTTTTCTCAAAAGTCCACTCAAGTTACTGCCATGCCTTAAAAGGCACCACTTTTGCAATCGGCTGCAAAAAGTTCTCAGGCCGCTGAGTGGCTGGATGCTGGCAAACCCACATGGCTGTGCCAGGCATGTCCACAACAGAAGGGAAGTGGTGGATATGCCAGGTAAGTTACAGAAGAAACACGACCAGTTTGCCAAATCCAGCCTTGAGCTGCTTTCCCTCCCCTCAGTCTTGGGGGGCCAGAGGTCAGCTCCCCTCGGGCGCTGCCCCGTGCCTGCCAGGGCCTGGGGAACCGGGCTGCCGTTTGTGTGCTGGGGTGGCAGGGGGAGGCTGGTGCAGGGCGTCCCTGCCAGGGCGAAAGAGCACTGCGAGAGAGAGAACTGAGGCTTGCTGCTCACAGGTGGCAGGGGACCAATTCGCCCAGAGGAGGGCAACCGCAGCGGCAGAGCAGCCTCCAGAACTGTAGCTCGGAGGGGGTTGCTGTCGGGCCATGAGGCTTGCTCAGGATCGGAGTCTAGAGCAACCCCAACCCTTGTTGGGGGGGATTTTCTGGGACAAAAAGTCTCCCTTTTACATGAGAGAAATAGCGAAACAGCATTAACTGGTTCACCCCCCCAAAGGTAACCTGGCCCTCCAATAAAAAAGCCTTTCTGAGATGAGATTTGCCCTCCCTCCCCACGCACTGGGAATGTGGCGACTTATTTTCTGGGTTCACACAATTCATGGCATCCTCCACTAACCAGACGGGCTGGGCTTGTACAACATGCTGAACGAGAAGAAGAGGAAACAACCAGTCTTAGCCGTGCTGTGGCTTCTTGGCCTTTAACTGGCTTGCTTCAGCTTCTCGTGTGAACACAGCCATCAAAGGGGCCAGGGGCCTTGTCTGATCGGCACACCCAGATCCTGCACCTCTGTCCTGTGGGTGAAGAGCTGCTTGCGCCCTGACTCCAGAGAGCCTGGTCCAGTTGAAATTAAGGCCAGGGTCAGTTGGGAGGGGGCAGTTTTGGTGACCAAACCCTGTCCTCCTTGCAAGCCTCCTGTTGGGCCCTCCAGTTTCCCCCTCTGCCTTCAGAGATGAGCAAGGATTCTGAAGTCAAGGGGGAAAGTGCTACTCCTTGCGGGGCTGTTCTGACTCAGAGGGAAGGTGGAAGGGAAGAGAAGCCTTTAGCTCTGACCCAGGCAGCCAGAGGACATAGAGAAAGCAGACTCCCCCCTTCCCAGGGATGGGGACGGGGGGGGGGGGGTTGGCATCCCACCCAGAGGACTGAAGCTGGACAGTATGTTGGCATCCTACTGTGATTCCCATGTCTTCACTCACCCACCCACCACTTCCTGATTGGCTTGCTTGTTTTTAAAAAAAATATTTTCCTTTCCTCCAATATGTTCATTTTACCATTAAAGTTGCTTTCCCCCTTTTCATTTTTCTAGGTCTGGATTTGTTTTCTTTCCTTCAAAGTGAAAATCAGGTATGTTTTCTCTTTCTTCTCTTCCATCTCTCCCCCACCCATCCAATCTTTCATCAAATCCATAGAGCAGCCATTAAAATAGGAGGTTTCTTTTTCTCTGCGTAATCAGTCTCACCCATCTTTAGTTGCTTTGATAACCCAGCAAGCTTACTTTTGTAGGCCTTCAAGCTATTTCAAACTTGCAAGATTCAGAATTCAAAACAGCTGTTGCAAGTGTTCTCAGCTTGAAGAAAAACTCTGCTCAGGAATTTTGTCCCAAGCTCCAGATGGAATAGGATGCTTCATTGCACCACAGGGAGCAACTGAAACGCAGATCAGATCCTTGCTCTTCCATCTTTGGGCAGAGCGTTAGGTCAGATGATGCTCAGTGCTGCCTACCAACCAACTTAGGGCAAAAGCAGCCAGTCTGTTTTAAAGTACCTAGAAAAAACAGTGAGAGCCAGTTTGGTCTAGTGGTTAAGGCACTAGTTTAGAAACCAGGAGCCTGAGAGTTCTAGTCCCGCCTTAGGCAGGAAAGCCGGCTGGGTGGCCTTGGGCCAGTCCCTGTCTCTCAGCCCTAGGAAGGAGCCAATGGCAAACCAGGAGACTGAGAGTTGTAGTCCTGCCTTAGGCAGGAAAGCCGGCTGGGTGGCCTTGGGCCAGTCACTCCCTCTCAGCCCGAGGAAGGAGCCAATGGCAAACCAGGAGGCTGTGAATTCTAGTCCCGCCTCAGGCATGAAAGCCGGCTGGGTGGCCTTGGACCAGTCACTCCCTCTCAGCCCGAGGAAGGATGCAATGGCAAACCACTTCTGAAATCTTGCCAAGAAAACTGCAGGGACTAGTCCAGGCAGTTGCCAAGAGTCAACAATGACTTGAAGGAGGGGAAGGAGGAACAACAACAACTGAAGAAAGTTTTGGGGCAATGAGTCAGTGCATTGCTAGCCCTTCATGCAGATGTCAGTCTTGGCTGTAGCCTTAGCTTTGGTCTCCTTGTGGTTGAGTAGGAGAGGTTCCCCTCATGACACAGAGATTTGCAAGGTTAGGGCACTTCTTTTGAAATGGTTCCCAAGAGCTGAGCTGACTGCTGAAAACCCTGGATGGGAACCAAGCTGAGCAGGACAAAGACAGTCATCAGTGGGCGAGGGCGGCGTCTCTTTCTCCGCTGGGCTTTCATTTTGCTCCCTTTTCCTTGGATTGCTTCTCGCCTTTAGAAAGTGTGTTCTGCTCTGTGAGAAGCTAATGCCATTCAAAAATGGGGTGGTGTCCTGCATGGCTTCCCCTCAGATAAAGTTCATATGCTCCTAGATTCTGGAAGTCCTGGTGGTCCTGAGTAACATCTGCCAGCTGCATTTAAAGGGCTTTGGGGGTGGGGGGGATAAAGTTCCTGTTTGCCAGACGTCTTCCTGAACTGAGATCTGTGAGCAGTTAGACCTCAACAAGCGCAAGAGGAGGCAGGTGGTCATGGAAGATGGTGGATGTTTTTGTACATTTTATTTCTTTCGCATAATTTTGATACCGTATTTGATTTATTTTATTGGGGAGAGGGGTTACTTGGTGACCTTTTTGGTGGTTGGCGTCCCAGAACCTGCTGGAATGGATGGCATACAAACAAATAATTAAAAATAAATAAAGCAGTGGTCCTCCATTGCTAGCAAATGCTGGATGGAAACCTAGTTGCTGGAGGGAAAGTAGGATGGAAGGCTGTTTTGGTGCCCAGCCCGCTAAGTCCAGTGGCACGCTTGCCCTGCGATTTGCTTGGGAAGGGGGGCAGTGCCAGCATTCGGGCGATTGCAAAGCATCCCTCCCCAGTGGCTGAGAAGGGTTAACAGTTCCTTGATCCAGAGCCAGCTCCTTTGCAGTTATGTCTAGGAAAGAGAAAACCGAAAACCGGTGGGAAAGGGCAGGAGGGCTGAGAGCGCGCCTTGGGGGGTTCACGTATCAGACGTTTTGGTTGGTTGGTTTTTTTGGGGGTGGGGTGACTTCAAGCGAGTCTTGACCTGGCAACTGCCAGACAAGTCTCTGCGGTTTCTTGGCAAGACATTGCCCTTGCCTCCTTCCTGGGGCTGAGAGGGAGGGGCTGGCCCAAGGTCGCCCAGCTGGCTTTGTGCCTCAGGCAGGACTAGAACTCACAGCCTCCTGGTTTTTAGCCTGGTGCTTTTAACCACTACACCAAACTGGCTCTCGCATGGAGGGAAAGAAGGATGCATACCCTTGTCTTTCTCTTATCTACTAAACAAAAGCTACCCTAGATCAGAACTCTTCAGCTACTAATAGATAACTGGTTTTGTTTAACAGTAGAGAAGAAGAAAATTAAGCAGGCAACTAACTAGTCTGCCAGATGAGGCTTGTGCTTGAGTGCTCTTGGAAACAGGGCCTTGCTCAGCCTTTTGCTCTCCAGAAATGTTGGACCCCCAGAAATCCCCCAGCATGGCCAGAGTTGAAATCCCAGGCACCAGGCTGGGCCGTGATTAATTAGCCTCTCTTTCAGCCTAAGTGCTCGTGCATAGCAAGAGTACTGTTTTATAGTATTGTTACTATGTTGTTACTATTATTTTGCATCGGTGTGAGCCAAAACCCATGGCTCTCTCTTCCTCTCGCAGCATTACAGCCCCTCCGTGATCACCTCCCTCGATGAGCAGGACACCCTGAGCCACTTTTTCCAGTATCGTGGTCCCTCCCCGCATTTCATGACCTCCCTGGCTCCAATCATGGTGGGGTCCCACAGTGGGGTCGGTTCCCCCCCCGTCAGCCGCATGAACAGCGTGGTCTCTTCGCCCACAGCCAGCCTGCGGGAGAGCCACGGCCACAGCGGCGCCCTGGGGAGCAGCCCGGCTCTGCCCGGGTGCCGGCCGGATATCATCTCGCTGGACTAAAGGGGGCGGGCACCCTTTGGAACTCTGTGCCGAGCGAGGGGGCTCCGTGCCTCTCTGGAGGGAGGGAGGAAGGAAATTTCGGCAAGTGCGGATCTTGTTGGCAGCTCAGAAGACCTGGCAGAGCTCTTTTGCTGTCATTCTGTGGCGAGACCAGAAAAATTGTGATGTCGGCAGCTTTTAAAGCTGGAGACTCTCCTGGAAGCCAAGCTTTTGATCCCTTGCGGCTGCAGAGCGATCCATCCCAAACTCAGAAGAATCACAGCTAGATTTGGGTCATGGGATACTTGAATCAGCAGAGACTAAACGGGCACTCGTTGACATGCTGCAGTCTGTCCAAGTTACAGAACCCTGGACTTCTTCTTAACTAAGAAAACTAGGTTTGGATGTGCAGGATGGGATGTAAATGGAACCGATAACGCCAGACGTGAGCATGAGGGGCATTTGAAATTCAGAATGGCTTGAACTCAGAACAGGTTATCGTGACTGTACTAGAACTGGTTCAAGCTTGGAACTCATCCGCTGGATTGGAACGGGATTGGGACCCTTCTGGCGAAATCTGAAGGCTGTGTTAAGCTCCACATTTGAGGTTTGAAGCTGGAAATGTTTTGAATTGGAAACATTTCACAAGACACTAGAAATGGGCTCCTTCTAGTATTAAAACAAACATTCTTTTTAAGGATCCTGGGCAGGAATATCACACTAGACCAACTGAGGCCCATGTGAGTGTTTGCAAGTTCTTCGAC
This sequence comes from Charina bottae, assembly GCA_023362775.1. Lineage (NCBI taxonomy): Eukaryota > Metazoa > Chordata > Lepidosauria > Squamata > Charinaidae > Charina > Charina bottae. The sequence continues at coordinate 3,101,578 of JALMGJ010000026.1, forward strand.
GGGGGGGGGGGGAAGGAGCACCCGATGAGCCCCCCTGTGCACGTGGCAGCTCTGTGCAAACCTCCAACCAAAGTTCTTTCCCTACCACTTGTATATTTGCTGTCCTTATTTTATTACTCCTGCCCTGTACCAGCAGCCTACTTAGAGGTTCGAAGGTATAATAAGGGAATTCCGAATTTTACCCAGAAAAATTCACTGCTTTCCATTCCTCCCATTCTATATTTTTTACTATGATTTAGCCTTGACTGGCTTCACACATCGGGCTAAGCCGTGGTGTGGCCTTTTGATCCTCGGTGATGCAGGAACCTGGCTGTTGTGATGTGCATGGCATAAAGTTGGCAGCTAGGATTTGTTCAACAAACCGTGGTTACAACGAACATGGCTTAGCACGTGCTCCTCGCTAATAACTGGTGTCTTTATCAAGCATGTGAAGAGCGGGGCCAGGAGGCCCCTGGGCTGTCTAACCATGGTGCTGCTCAGGCTGCAGATAGTTGGGGTCCAGGTAGTCTTGGGGGCATGTGGGGCTCTGTTCCAAAATGTGGGTGTGCCCATAGCAAAAACTAATTTGAATTCATTGACCATTTTAATTCAAAAACTTAAATTTCTCCCTGCATATTCAAGCACTTCCCTTTCTGTCACCACCTGGGGTTAACTTTTGAGGGTGGAGGCTGCACTCTGTGTGGGTAGCATCAGTTCATCAGAGGAGAAGACCTTTGAGATGTCAATGTTACAAGGAACATCGGTGTCTGCTAAGGAATGGCATTACCTTCACAGGATATTTGGGGGAAACTCCCCGGTGGCCCTGCAGGACTGGTTCTTCTGTGTCCTTAGGAGGCAGGTTCGTCGGGAGGACACACGGGCAGCCCGGAAACACTTCCCCGTTTCTGCCTCTGCTCATCCTTGCCTCCTTCCAGTTGAGGCTCCTGCTTTGGAAACCTGTTCGAAGAGGTGGGCCTGCCCACGCGGTCCTGGTGCGAAAGCCGCGGAGAGTCTTGGGTGGCGAGCCCTAAGGCCTGAATCCCGACGGTGACCTCTGCGAGGCCTGGCCGCAGCCCCGGGCCAGGAGACGGCTCTTCTCGGACACTCCTGGGTTCGGGTTTTCTGAACCCCTTCCGAGCCCGTCCGAGGCCACGATCCAGCCAGCCGCTGCAGGGAGCCGCTGGGAACGCGCTGGGAGGCTGGTGAACTTTTAGGATCTCGGTTGGGGCACATCATGCTTCCTGCCCAACCGGTTTGGCTGTGCTGCACTGCACACACACACACCCCGACCGGACCTGCAGGGTGGCATCGTCACACGCCTGGGTTGGGCTCAGGTGCCAAGGGATCTGCCTACCAGCATGCCCTTAAAAACCCCACAATTTGGTTGCTATTCGTGGTTGCTACCAGTGACTGCCCGGTCTGTAGACTGTTGCAATGTATTTTTTTACACTTTAGTTCTAGAATTTCCACCCCTCTTAAAATATTTCCTATCAATCCTGTACAGAGAACAAAAGATCGATCTATCTATATATATCTATATATTATAATAATCTATATTTTCAGTTTTTGTACATAACGCAACTCCAAAGATCTTTCTCTGTATTTTTTTTCCTTTTCTGAGGACTAAATGAAGGTTGCATCATCCTTTGCACACGCGTGAGCGAGCAGAGGGCAGTGCATCATCCTTTGCACAGCTTATTTATATATTTATGTATGTGTGTTGGGTTGGGTGTGTTTTTCAGTTCTAAGCGGGCTTTGTGGGCCGAGCTGCCTCGGCCTGCTCTTCCGCCCCCTCAGCCAGCCAGGGCGGTCGGGCATCCCCCACGAAGGCCCTGCCTGCAGCCGGAGGCCGTGCCAGTGCCAGTGCCGTCGGATCTCTCCTAGGTGGAAGCGGTGGGAGCCAAGTCTGTTCTGAAACAGCACATAACTTCACAAAGCTTCCTGTGTTATTTTAATGCCTGGTTCCCAAAGCCTCGGACAGAATTCCTATTTTAAGAGGGCTATGGATTAATTTTAATGCTGCTTGCCATCCACGCTTCATCATTTTCTGACTTTTCTTTCAAGTCATTCTGTTTTAATAAAGAAAAGGGAATGTGTTTTTAGGACACCTACAATTTTCGTAGACGTTCCTGGGAGATAATTGCCCTCCGCAATAGTTGCAACCCCCTCCCCCGTTCACGGGGGGGGGGGGGGGCTTCTGGGTCCCAGCAGTGGGAAGACGGCTTCATAGCTTGAGCTTTGCAGACAGAAGTCTTTCAGGTCCATCTCTAGCTGAGGAGAATCGCCAGTCTGGTACCCCCCAAGAGTTGGGATCCCCCCACTTACTGTGGCAGGAAGGGGCTTGGGAATCTGAGAATTGTGTTCTCAACCCTTCTGGAGGGCACCACGGTGGAGGAGGAGGAATCAGTACTTGAGGCGAAGTCAGAAGAGGGACCAATTGCCCCTGCAATTAAGAGGTGAAGGTGGAACTAGATGGACAGGTTGGCCTGGCCTACCCAACGCCAAGATGTTTGTTTGATGTAGCGGGGGGCCCCGAGCCAGGTCAAGTAGGCCTTTGTCTTCCCACCTTCTCAGTGCTCCTTGGGGCTACTTACCTAAGCATGAAAAAAGGGGAGTCTGAAAAACTCAGCCTCCCTCCAATACTAAGATTAGAGGCTACTGTGAAACCCCCGTTGCTTTTTCTGGAGGCCTTTGAGCTGCCACCCAGCTGGAGGGCCCTGGGAACAGGAAGCACCTCCTCCCACTGCTTTTCTGCCGAAGACGGAGGAGGAGAGGTGGGGCGCGCTTGGCTTAACCCACCATTCTGCCTAGTTGGAGAGGGCACAGCTCCATGTATTTCCTCTGCACACTTTTCGCTTAATTGGTTATTTTAGTATTGCTAGGGTTACACATGGATATTTTTATCCCCAGTGGGAACAACTCATGTGGCTGTTTTGTTTCTTGAGGCAGATGATGGTTTACTTTTAAAAGGCAGGGCCCCTCTTTGGAAGAGGATAGCTAGCAGTGGGGACACCCTGAGTCAAAATCATGTTTCTAGTCCTTTGGGGGTAGGATGGAAATCTGAGCTTAATGTTTGGGCTGCCTTGGAAGCCAGGCAAAAAGGGCTCGGGAAGGACATTGGGGAGCATTTCCCCTTCCTCCAGCCCGATACCGAACCGCCCGCTAATCTGCCGGCTGTCACGTCCCTTGTGGGCATCATCAAAGCATTCCAGACACTTTGGAAGCATCTTGGAAAGGGGGGGCTTGTCTTGCCATCAGCTGATGCCCTGGCACTTCATCTCCCAGGGAAAGCCCGGCAAGGAGGGCCGGCAGCGGCCGAGGCACATTCTGTACACCCTAATGGCTGCGCTGGGCAGGTGGAGGAGAGGCTGATCTGGGGAGTATTCAAAAACGGACACCCCTTCCCCAATCCCCTCAGTGGGGCGTTTTTTCTGTCTCGGGAGGGTTGGCTGCTATGCCAACTCTCCTCTCCTGGGTTTGTTTGTTCTGTCATATCCCTTGTTTTTATCAACGTGGAGCCATGGTGTATATGCAAAGTACCTTTTTAGAGAAAATATAATAAAAAAGTTGCAAAGAGCTGTGGTCCCCCATCATTAACAGCAATGGTGCCAAGCAACAGCGAAGGGAATGAGGACTGCAAGCATCTCCTCAGGGCCGCTCTGGATGTGGCGGCCTCGGAGATTGGGCTTCAAGCAGGGATTCACGACCATGGTTCTCGCCCTCGAATGCTGTGTGTGCGTAGGGGGTGGTGTTCTATGGACTCTACCAATTATGGAAATCAAGGAAACCGGATTAAGCAAAGCTGTAACGAGTCCAGTCTTTTTGGTTGTCTTTCACAGAACTGCTGCATGTTCTGCATTTTACCCGGTTGAAAGGACGTGGTCAATGGTTGTACTAAGCTCTACATAATTGGTTTGATTTTGGCCTACAGCAGTATGTGAATTTGGTAGTTGTGCATGAAACCGAAAAAGCTTTGGTTCACGCCTGTAACATTTCAGACCTGCTGAACCATTCAGGAATATTTTTGTTATACCAAATTGTGAACAAAACTAAACCTGCAGGGGTCCTGGGGGCATTTTCCCGCTGACCCTCCTGCTCCTCCTCCCTGTAGGAAAGCACCTCTTTCTCTCCCTGCCCCCCCTCAGATGCCACCACTAATGTCCTTGGCTGCTCCCTGCTCTTACGAGCTTTTGCTCCCAGCTAAAACAAGCAGTTTTGGGTTAGGGTTAGGGTTACCCTAACCCTAACCCCTAGTGAGACCAAACATGAGGGTCCAGGCTCAAGTTACTCCAAAACAGCTGTTGCGTACATGGAATAGAACTCCGCTTTTGTGGCTTCTTAAAACCTGGTTGTGGTCTCCTTGGTCCTCTTGCAGACGTTTCATTGCCAGACTAGGCAACGTCTTCAGTGCACCAAGGACTCCACAGTTCAACCCTGAGCTACAAATACTCTCTTCGATGGGTAGCACAACGTTGAACCCATGGAAGGCTTCCTTGACTTGGAAGGGGTAACTATTGAGTTCAATCTCAAAATTAAAGTCAACCCATTATTCTGAATTTGCCCTGATGAAGAGCAAGTATAAAAGGAACCCTCCTGTGCATCTCTGGTCCCCATCCCGCCTCAGTCTCTGTTTTAGAATTTTTCACTCCCCCAACCCTCCTCTTAACCTCTTCTAGTGAAATCTAGTCTTTCATAGCAGGCTTTATTGGGGTCTGATCTTACTAGCCCGGAGCAGACCCGTCTTGCGGAATCATCATCATCAACTGAGTCCTTGACTGACTCTTGGCTGTGGGTCTTGCTTGCTGACCTGGCCCTCAGAAGAGAGAGAGAAGTGAACCCACAAGCACATCTTGGGATGCTTGAAGGAGTGGCCGTGCAGTCTAGGGACTCTCCAACAGCAACGTTCAAGACTGACTTCCCTGCCACTCATCATGCCGATGAGTGAAGTAAGAAAGGCAAAAACTAAGTAAGAACTGTTATCTCTTGGCAGCTGAACAATGACTGGAATACAGATCCCCAAAGTCCCAAAAACAAAAGCCAAGAAAAATTCAGGGAGTGTTGAGCGCCAAACATCTGCCACGTAACTTGAGATGCAGAGGTGAACTCTCGAGTCCCGCCAAATGGATCGTCCTGCTTTCCAGCCCTCTGAGCCTCCTCGGCTGCTGGGTCAGCTCAGGCGGCCCAAGACTTCAGCCACTGCCGGAGGGCGTACTTGGTCCCAGTGCTGACCCGCTCCACGTCCTCCCCTTGTGCCGGTGCAGTGGCCAGGAACGTGGTGGTGGGGATCTCGACCGTCTTGGCGGAGCCCTTCTCCAGTTCAGTGATGCTGCTCAGAAAGCAGAAGATGCTAGATGACCTTGAAGCATGGGGAAAGGAGGGAGACCTCCACCCGAGATTCCTCTCTCAGAAGGAGAGATTCGTAATGGTTTGACCCACCGCTAGCCCAAACATTGCAGCTCAAGGGCATGACGTAATACTTAGGAGTGCCAGCCACACAGCTCTTAACTGTGGGAGAATCGGCTGATGTCAAAAGGCTGTGTAGTTTTGGCAACCACCAACTGCAGTTACAAGAACCGTTAGTTCCCATTTTTTAGTTCCCATTTTTATCTCCAAATATGCATGTATCTTTCCTTTATAGGCCTTTTTGATTGGTTCAAAAGTAATCCTTTCCTATCCATAAACCAAGGGGGATGGTAGCCATTTCGTCCAGATCCCTGCAATGCCGTGCCCATTCCCTTGCTGATTTCACACCTCCCGCAGTCCCATTCCGAGCCTGTGCCCACAGCTGTCCAGTGATAGCATAGCTTGCCAAAAAGCAGGAAGCTATTAATTCAAAATGACTTCTCAGTTTGCATGGCAACAGACCAGTAATTTACTTACATACTTTCTAAATGTAAATTGAATAGTAAAGAAGTTTCAGAAAAGATGAGCTAAAGCAGAAAGAGGAGAGATTTTGGACCTTCTCTCCTTGAGGTGGCCAGACAAATCTTTAGTTCTTGCATGCCAGTATTATGGGGAAATTACTCGGAGTATTATTGATTGCAAAGTAAATAATAGCCCTCATACTAAAGGAAAAATGCTTGACTGTGTTTCCTGAGAACGCAGTTCTCAGAGAAAGATACAAAAGAGAAAGGTACCAAAGAGAAGGTACAAATAACGATGGAGCAAATTGTGTTTTCTTCAACCAACCTATGAGGACTAGAACCTTGGTTCTTGCTTTAAAAACTGGGGTTTTCATTGCTCGAGTAGGAAAGCTGGGAACACTCTTCCCTTCCACATACCTCACAGTCGCTGGAATGTCACCGCCCACCTCTGTGGCCTTGCCATCTGCCCCGTCCTCCGTAGCCGCAATTGATGCCAGGGTGGGGGGATCCAGCCAAGCGAAAGCTGCGACCTCGGCTTCATTGGGCCTAAACCTTGCCTGGCAAGAGACCTGGATCAATCCACAAGCCAAGTGAACACCCCCCCAGTGCTGCAGCATCAGATTGCGTTCCTCTTCTACACCCCTCCCTCCCCAAGAACAAAAAGCACCATTAATCCATTTGCTTCTGGCTGAGCAACTTGTGCCAGGCGCTTCGGCTCTGCACGGTCTCCTGCCAGCTGCAGTCCGACCGGGAGAGTGCATCACAATCTCACTTCGGTGTCATTAAAACGGCTTCTTATTAGCGCAGCTGCTCCCCAATCTCACATGCAATCATTCCTCCCTTCTGCCATATGGACTGACGCAAAATCACAAGCTGTAATTAAACGTTTCAATTGCGAAAGCAGCTCTGGAGTGGCGGGAGCCTTGGAGGACCACGTGCAGCCCGAGGCTTCAGGTCTCTGGCTTAGCCTGTTGTTAAACTGAGACAGCGGTGGCTTAGGCAGCAAACCATGATTAAAATAAGATGGCTTGAAGATTATTCTCAGGAGATGGGGCCATTTGCTCAGACTGCAGTCCTCTAATCATTGAGGCATCAGGCTGGCGTGACTTTGGGCCGCTCACGCTCAGCCCAACCTACCTCACAAGGCTGTGGTGGGATAAAATTAAGGGAGACCCCAGCACACGTCGTCTCGGGCTCTCTGAGAAAAGGCAGGATGCAAATTCAGTCAGTGGAATTAAGACAAACTAGACACGGCTGCAGACGCTGGACTCCGGCCGAGGTCCCCCCACTCACCTGGAGCTGCTGGTGGCTCTCGTGCAAAACCAAGCGGAGATAGACCACGATGTGATGGCGCCGGGGCAAGCCTTGGCCCAGCCTCGGGGGGTACACGGACTGCGGGGGGAACAAGACAAGGGGGAATGGGAGCGACGGGCCGGCCCCAAGCCTCAGCATTGCTCCATCCTGAGCTTCACTGACCGCTCAGCTCAAGAGTCTTTCTCAGGTCCCGTCTCTCCCTGCGTGGTGACCTTATCACCTTAAGCCGGGGTTAACAACCCGCCATCACTGCTTTTAACAAGCCAGCTTGGTCTTGCCCGAGGCTCTAAAGTACTTGGGGGGAAGAGCAGCACATCCTCACCCAACACACCACGCCAGGCTGGGGCTCCGTCACCAAGCGCTGCACGCATTCTGGCTGAGCTGCTTTGCCCAACAGGCTGAGCTCGCCACACAGCCTGTTGTGTGAACGCGCCGCCAGAGCTCTTGGCCTTCCTCCCACACCTCAGGTCCTCAAAGTCGCTTCCGAACGGGGTGGGACAGAGGGAGGCCCAGCCTGGCTTCCGCAGACTTCAGACTGCTTGGAAGTGGCACCTGAGGCAGCGCTGGGCACATCAAACGTTTCGTCCCAAGGGGACCCCTTGCCTGCTTTCAGGCCCGGCCGGCCACCACTCCTCACCAGGTTTCCAGCACCCGCACCCAGGCGGGATCCCGGAGACGTCTCAGCACCTCACCTCCCACAGGGCCAGCGGGTGCCACGTGAATTCCCCATCCTGCAGCCGCAAGCCGGTCTCTTCCCACAGCTCCCTCAACCCCGCGTCCAGCAACTGTGGGTAAGAAAGAAACAAGGGTGGGGAGACAAGGCAGGTCCTGAAATCGGTGGGCGCTGGGGCAGGTTGCAACTCGGAGTGCCTCTGAACATGGACAGAGTACTCCCCATCACACAGACCCTCTTTACTTAAGCTTAGATTCCCCCACCGCGGTGTTTTTTGTATATGCTAATGCAGACACACACACACCGCACAGAATAAAAGCTATTAATTCTTTTTTTTGCAATTTACCAAAAGGCAGAATTCCTTCCCTGAATCCTTCAGGCCTTCTCCTATCACGCTTTCAGAATTCCAAGTGGATTAGGAGCTTGTAAAATGCCAACCAGACTTTCCCCCAAGGCTTCCTACGTTCATTCCTGGTCTCTGAGTTCTCCCTTTTTTGTCTTGTTTTTAAAAAAGACCTTTACCTGTTCCTCCGGTTCAATGTGGCCTCCTGCAAGGAAAAAGAAAAATCCAGGTTTCTGCCCCACTAATTGCTTCTGAAAACTGGGATTCAGTAAATCCCTTTTTGTTCTACGCCTTGGTGCTACCAAAAAATGGGCTGAAATCACCCAGAATATCAGAATTGCCACAATGCAAATGCTGCTGCTGTCAGAGGAGGGCCCAAGAATTCCATCTTTGAACACCAAAGCCCCAGGTTCAAATCTCTAACAGGCTATAATCAACCCAGTTCTGAAAAGTTGGTTGCCCGTCACCCCACGTCCATAAGGGCAGCAAGAGCCCGTCTACCCAGCTGGCTGTAACAATGCCTGAGCCAGGCCCTTGGGAAGCCGAGAATCCTTCGCCCTCCTAGGAGGTGCCAGGGGCCTTTGCGGGGAGAAATTTAGAGCAAGATGGAACAGCAGTCCTCTGTAGCACTGAGGACTAGGAACTTCCTTTGTGAAAAACTGACCGACTAAAGCTGAGAGCATCAGGATAGTGGGATCTGGGCCCAGAAGGTTTTGCTCCAGCTGTCCCTGTTTCAGATTCATTATTGTCTATGAAGGTTCTCAGTCATCCAGGTGGAATTGTCTGTAGCTTGAATCATGTCAACTGGATTTCTATTTTCTTAGTGGAAACGTTTCGCTCCTTATCCAAGGAGCTTCTTCAGTCTGAGCAAAGTTGGTAAGGGAATCGTAAATATTTACGATTCCCTTACCAACTTTGCTCAGACTGAAGAAGCTCCTTGGATAAGGAGCGAAACGTTTCCACTAAGAAAATAGAAATCCAGTTGACATGATTCAAGCTACAGACAGATTCATTATTGTTTCTATTTTTATCTTTTTAAAGAAGCTCACTTAAAGTACTGTTAACATGAAGTACAGATTTTGCTTAGACAAAGAACAAAGACAGACAAAATCTGGCAAGCTGTTAATCATCAGATGATGTTAGTACTTAAATTATATTATTAATTTTAATTGTGTTCTTAGTCCATATTCAGTTTTAATTGTTAAATCTTGTTAGTTGGCTTGAGTGTTGCCTGAGGAGAAAGGCACGGTATTCAACCAAATACATTAATTCATACAGTTACTTTCCTGCCCCATCCAGGTCGACACTTATCCGGACAGCAAATATTGCTGAGTGAATCTTAACGCTGCTGGTATTCGATGTGACCTAACAAAACGGCTACTGAGAGATCGGCTCATCTCCCAGCACCAGAAATCTTTAGCCTTAGTTTAATCATCTCTCTCATCATCCTGGTGGACGATGGAGAACCGCTTTTTTTGCTGGGCACAGAGAAAGCAGCTTCGGGTTCCACATTATGTACACTTAACTTCTCAACTACCAACCTGTTCACTCGCCAGGGTGCAGGTTCTGCCTACTTGGAGATGCAAAGCTGCATTTTTAAAAAAATCTTAAGCTTCAAGAATCGGGCCACTGGCGGGCAACTTCGGGAGAGCTTTTCCAGGCCAAGGCTGCCCATCCTTGGAGCTGGAGCGGTCCAGCTCTGCAGGCCTCGCCACCCCCTCACCCCCAACTCCCCCCCCCGCCCTCGCCCCTCTTACCAGGAGGCACCCAAACGTTGGGGAAGATGCTGAGCGTCCTCGCCCGGCGCGTCAACAAAACCTTTTGGCCGGGAGACTCCAGGAGAACGGCCACCCCCACATCCACCCCTCGGTGCCGGGTCTCTGCAGGGAGGGAGGCCGTTTGCGCCACAGTCAATTGCTTGATGGGGCAGAAGGGGGGGCGCTGAAACAGAGAGAGAAGCCTGGATCCTGGAAATGGAAGACTTCACACTCATGACACCTCGGTTTGTAATTTTGCAATTTTCCACTTTTCAGTTATGCGAAGAATCTAGAAACATGGTTATTGACTGTTCATGTTCACTGACACAATAAGCTAGTTTGATGTAATCATGGCTTGTGGAATATGCCACAGTTCATGATGGTACACAGATACAGTGGGGCAAAAAAGTATTTAGTCAGCCACCAATTGTGCAAGTTCTCCCACTTAAAAAGATGAGAGAGGCCTGTAATTGACATCATAGGTAGACCTCAACTATGAGAGACAAAATGAGAAAACAAATCCAGACAATCACATTGTCTGATTCGGAAAGAATTTATTTGCAAATTATGGTGGAAAATAAGTATTTGGTCACCTACAAACAAGCAAGATTTCTGGCTCTCACAGACCTGTAACTTCTTCTTTAAGAGGCTCCTCTGTCCTCTACTCATTACCTGTAGTAATGGCACCTGTTTGAACTTGTTATCAGTATAAAAGACACCTGTCCACAACCTCAAACAGTCACACTCCAAACTCCACTATGGTGAAGACCAAAGAGCTGTCGAAGGACACCAGAAACAAAATTGTAGACCTGCACCAGGCTGGGAAGACTGAATCTGCAATAGGCAAGCAGCTTGGTGTGAAGAAATCAACTGTGGGAGCAATAATTAGAAAATGGAAGACATACAAGACCACTGATAATCTCCCTCGATCTGGGGCTCCACGCAAGATCTCACCCCGTGGGGTCAAAATGATCACAAGAACGGTGAGCAAAAATCCCAGAACCACACGGGGGGACCTAGTGAATGACCTGCAGAGAGCTGAGACCAACGTAACAAAGGCTACCATCAGTAACACACTACGCCGCCAAGGACTCAGATCCTGCAGTGCCAGACGTGTCCCCCTGCTTAAGCCAGTACATGTCCGGGCCCGTCTGAAGTTTGCTAGAGAGCATTTGGATGATCCAGGAGAGGATTGGGAGAATGTCATATGGTCAGATGAAACCAAAGTAGAACTGTTTGGTAGAAACACAACTCGTCGTGTTTGGAGGAGAGAGAGTGCTGAGTTGCATCCAAAGAACACCATATCTACTGTGAAGCATGGGGGTGGCAACATCATGCTTTGGGGCTGTTTCTCTGCAAAGGGACCAGGACGACTGTTCCGTGTACAGGAAAGAATGAATGGGGCCATGTATCGTGAGATTTTGAGTGCAAACCTCCTTCCATCAGCAAGGGCATTGAAGATGAAACGTGGCTGGGTCTTTCAGCATGACAATGATCCCAAACACACCGCCCGGGCAACGAAGGAGTGGCTTCGTAAGAAGCATTTCAAGGTCCTGGAGTGGCCTAGCCAGTCTCCAGATCTCAACCCCATAGAAAACCTTTGGAGGGAGTTGAAAGTCCGTGTTGCCCAGCGACAGCCCCAAAACATCACTGCTCTAGAGGAGATCTGCATGGAGGAATGGGCCAACATACCAGCAACAGTGTGTGCCAACCTTGTGAAGACTTACAGAAAACGTTTGACCTCTGTCATTGCCAACAAAGGATATATAACAAAGTATTGAGATGAACTTTTGATATTGACCAAATACTTATTTTCCACCATAATTTGCAAATAAATTCTTTCCGAATCAGACAATGTGATTGTCTGGATTTGTTTTCTCATTTTGTCTCTCATAGTTGAGGTCTACCTATGATGTCAATTACAGGCCTCTCTCATCTTTTTAAGTGGGAGAACTTGCACAATTGGTGGCTGACTAAATACTTTTTTGCCCCACTGTAAGCCATAAACAATGGTTTACAAACTGCAGTGCTGGAATTCAGTCATCATGTTGAATTAAAAACAAGCCAATTCAACTGGATTCACACATCAAACTTGGAAAAACTGATAATTTACAACTCTAAACCTAGAAGAGTTGCAAATTGAGGGTTTGAAAATATGGTTACTAACCTCAAACGTCTCTGCAGTGGCCCCCGCCCTGTGGAACACTCCTCCCCCAGAGGAGAGGCAAGCCCCCTCTCCCCTGACCTTCCGGAAAAAGTTGAAGACTTGGCTTTGCCATCTTGCTTGGGGCGGGAAGGGGAGTAGTCATTCTTGGGGATGGCTGGTGAACTTAGAACTTTTTACTCCCATCTTGACTCTATTTTATATTTATAGTTTGTATTTATATTTATATTTTATGTATTGTGGTTTTATTGTATTTTAATTTTTTATTTTATTTTATTTATTTATTTATTACATTTATATCCCGCCCATCTCCCCCACAAGGAGGGACCCTTGTGGGGTATTAATTGTATTGTAAACCACCCAAAGTCCCTCTTTCGGGGGGAGATGGGCAGTGACAAAATTTATTAGATAGATAGATAGATAGATAGATAGATAGATAGATAGATAGATAGATAGATAGGATGATAGATAGATAGGATGATAGATAGATAGATAGATACAAAAAAACAAACCATACTGGCTGGGTTCACACAACACTCTAAACCCAGGTCAACAAAACCTAATCCCTCTGTTCACCCAATATGTGATACCCAAACAAATTCTATTATAATTTAATGTAATTCACAGAACAAAGACAATGGGTCTGCTCTGCTGCGTCCTGTAAACCAGCCACCTTGCATGCAGTCATCTATCATGGGCAGGGGACACTTTTTCCAATTGTGGCCCTACCGTCCTAAATGCCGGCCCCCCAGGCATGGGCAGCCGCCATCCTCTGCTGCCTCACTCTGCCCACCGTAGGGCTCGACCACCAAGGTTTCAGTATAAAATTCTCAGTTTCACTAAAAACCAAGGGATGCCTCCGTCCTCTCCCGCCACGCACCCCCTTCGCACCTTCAGGAGCAGTCGGCTGGAGTCGGGAAACTCCCGGTCGGAAATGAGGAACTGGAGGGGTTTCAGGCCGCAGTGCACGACGCCGCTGTCTCCGTGGGGCGGGCAACACTGACCGACGATGCTCTGGAATGGAAGACGGAGGACAGGCTGTGGCTTTCCCAGCTCCGCTGCCTCTTTGACACGTGGCCCGGGGGTGTCTACAGAGGGGCAGCTCGTGTTTTGTTAGGTCACCTCTGGTCAGCTCAGGGCTCCAGTGCAGGGCCTGGGGGGCATCTATCTATTCTTATCTGCCCATGGGGATTCCAGGGGACAGGAGTTTCAGAAGGACTTTCCAAAATTACCCCGAGCTCCCTTTCATGGTTGCAAAATCCGGTTGTGTGATTTCTGCAGTGGTCAAAAGCAGAATTATACCCTGGTGGCCTCTGGTCAGGGTACTTTTTATTTTTTAATTAGGAAACTTTTTATCAAGTTAAACCGCTCATACGGAGATGAGCAAACACATGAAAAATACAGTGCAAATCAAAGCATTTAAAAATGCTGCAAAGCAACAAAGGGAAGGAAAAAGAAACATAGAAAAACACAGAAAAACACAAGACAACCAATACTAAATAAACTTCTTTGTGTTATTGTTACGGTTAGGGTTAGCCTAACCCTAGCCGCTCAGTTGGTTTACGCGTTGGGTCAAACTTAACACAGCCCTTGAATTTGATTTCTCAACCACCTCAGTTCATTCTCTCTCTTAAATACAAGATTCCTTCCTTCTTCACATTTGAGTCATTTTTTTGGCTCCTGGCGACTGCATGGACTAGTCCCTGCAGTTGGAAAGGCTTTTCGGAAGTGGTTTGCCATTGCCTCCTTCTCGGGGCTGAGAGAGTGACTGGCTCAAGGTCCCCCAGCTGGCTTCGTGCCCAAGGCAGGACTCGAACTCACGGCCTCCCGGTTTTTAGCCTGGTGCCTTCAGCACTACCCCAAACTGGCTCTCAAATACAGGAACCGCATGCTCTGAAAAACGTGGGAAATCTCAAAAGACAGACGAAAGCTCGAGAAAGGCGGCCCGGCTGGAAGGAGAGCAAAAGGCGCGAGCGGCGCTTCTTACCCCCGCCCGTTACAGTGGAGCCAGTCGGCGAAGACCCCTCCATCCTCGCCGGACTAGCCACGTCCACCCGGGATAAACTGCGCGTTGCCCGGGGTGCAAAACTCCCCCTTCTGTGGATACCGGCGTCAGCCTGCGCGGGCGCAGCGGGGGCAGCGAGGGGAGGGCCGGCTCGGGCCGCCGCCAGGCAACGCGCCCGCCCCGCGCCCCCCGGCGCTCCTACCTGCTCGAAGCGGGCGCGCTGCGGGCGGCCGCCCTCTCTGCAGACGTGCACCACCACCCGCCTCCCGGCCAGCATGGCTCGGGCCTTCGGGGCGCGGCCGGGGGAAGAGCTGCCGCGGCGGCTGCGCCTTTTCCCTGAAACCTGCACCCGGGATGGGAGGAATCGCCGCGCCGGCTTCAGGCCGCCCCGAAGCCCCTCGGCAGCCGGGAAGCGGCGGCGGCGGCGCCTTCGGCTCCCTTTGCCTCGCCTCGAGGACGCCCCCTCGTGGCCGCCGCGACCCCAGCGCCCGGACGCAGCTAGAGCGGAAAGGCGGGGCGTCGGGCGAGGCGGGGCCTGCGTTGGGCCGCGAGGCGAGCTGCGGGAAGTCTGTCCTCGTGGTTTACCCGGTCACTAGCCACATTAGTCGTCTTCCAGCAGAGCTGAACTGGTGAATGCACACTGTGTTGTTGTTTATTCGTTCAGTCGCTTCCGACTCTTCGTGACTTCATGGACCAGCCCGCGCCAGAGCTTCCAGTCGGCCGTCGCCACCCCCAGCTCCCCCACGGTCGAGTCCGTCACCTCCAGAATATCATCCATCCACCTTGCCCTTGGTCGGCCCCTCTTCCTTTTGCCTTCCACTTTCCCCAGCATCAGCATCTTCTCCAGGGTGTCCTGTCTTCTCATTACGAGGCCAAAGTACTTCAATTTTGCCTTTAATATCATCCCCTCAAGTGAGCAGTCTGGCTTTATTTCCTGGAGTATGGACTGGTTTGATCTTCTTGCAGTCCAAGGCACTCTCAGAATTTTCCTCCAACACCACAGTTCAAAAGCATCTATCTTCCTTCGCTCAGCCTTCCTTATGGTCCAGCTCTCGCAGCCATAGGTTACTACAGGGAATACCATTGCTTTAACTATGCGGACTTTTGTTGTCAGTGTGATGTCTCTGCTCTTAACTATTTTGCACACTGTACTTCTTGGCTAAATGTGAAACGGTTGCAACTGTCTTCTACTGGGGTGGGTTTGGGGCTTCTCAGACAAGCCTAACCCTGGATTCCCTGCAGGCTTCCCATCCAAGAACTGCTGTAATCGGGGATCTCTTATTCAGGTGCAGTTCGGACCAGACAAACACTATGTTTCAGTGCATTCCTAATGGACAGAAGCCTGTGTCAGGATAGTGGACCCAGCCATTTCAGGATTGGATGTGGAGTAATTAGAGTAACTAGCCTGCTTGCATTAGAAGTGAGGAATTAGGACTCCAGGCTTGGCTGCCAGCTCGACCAGTCGAATTTCTCAGAGTGCTGGGAACTGGCTGAATTTTCCTTGCTTGCAGTGGATTGCAGAAGTTGTGGACCACTGAAGTTTTTTTTCCCCTGAAGAAGGGGAGACCAGAAGATTACTCGGGGGGCCATTGGAATTGCCTATCCTTGTTTTTCCTCTGTAGTTTCCACCACGGAGAAAACAAGGTAAGTGCAAGGGAAATGGCCGAGAAGACATCTTGCTCTCGCAGGGAAAACAAGTCTCTTTGAAGAGACACAAGAGCGTACAGCCGCTTTTAGATCACTTTAGGAAATTATTTTTTTTAGATTAGGAACTTTTTTGATATCTAAGATCTATTTTTTGGACTTTGTTTTAAAATGTTGGCTGGTTTTGTGCTTTCTTTGTTTTGACTGATTCTGGTGGAAGCTTGATGGACTCTATATTTGCAACATAATGAAACGTCTGCATTTTTTTTTACTTTTCTTTTGTATTAGAGGGATTTAAGAGACTGTAATTCTTCGCTTGATAAACTAAATGACTATTCATTTTTTGAGAAACTCTTTGTTTGGATTAAGCAGCTTGCAGCTTGAAGAACAAAAACACAGGGTAACATGTTTTTTTCTTTTCTTCTTTTTCTACATTCTCCCTGGTTGGATTCTGTTTCACTTGGAATATATTTTTTATTTCTCCTTCTATAAACTGTTTAAAATATTATTCTCTCCTGTATTTTGGATTATTGGAACTCTCTTTTTTCTTTTAACTTTAAAAAAAAAAAAGAAAAACAACGTTTTGCTTAATAGATCCTGCTGGTAGTATTCCATGGATAGATTACATGACTATTGTTTTGATTAGAAGGGTTGTTATTTTAATTTGAAGGACACAGGAAAAATGGCTTTCCAATTAGTACCTCAGGAGCTCAGAAGAGAGATTACTGAGGCTCTTTCAAATATTCAAAGATCGTTGGAATTGCTGTTCGTAACTCTGCAAAACAGAGAGAAAGAGCAGAGAACGGAAATGGAAACACAAAAGAAAAATGTTTTTGAAGTGCAGGAGAAACAGAAGAAGGGAATTTTGAGTATATTAGTTCAGAAGAACATTCTGAAGGCTATACACTATAATCTTGGTATAGATATGTTGTGGCAGTGGAGACAGAGTGAAAATATGGGTGTACAGTTGGATGGATGTTGTGAAATACGTGGAAAGGGAGAGAAGGTTGCTCTGATATTCTATATGAGATATAGAAAAGAGCAGGCTGTATATTGCGAATTTGCCATAGTGTATTGTGATTTTGGTATAACCTAAACAGAAGATATGAGAAACTGTATGGATATAAAGGCTAATGAAAATATGGACTTGAATTGTTATGAGAAATTGTATGGATATATAAAAAGTGATATTCTAAATGTAAGACGCTAAATACAAATATAAGTTGATATTATAGAATATTGTTTTCCTTAGAGATATATTTATGAGAAGATAATGATATGATGAGATGAGATGGAATTAGAATGATGGTTACTACAGGATGATATATATCAATATGTATTGTATGAATATTATAAGAATTGATATATTAGGTATTAGGTTAAGTGATATGATAGATTATGCATTTAGTTTAAATGGACACTACTACAAGGAATGGAAATTATAGATGGATAATTGAGATATAAGAATTCCTTTTTTATGGAGATATATATATATTAGAATTAAATTATAGAAACATATATGTATGAACATTATAAGAATTGCTAAATTATGTATTAAGTTACATAATATGTTAGGTTATGAGTCATAATATGAATAGAATATATTGTAGTTTATTAGAAGTAAATAAGGCTTTTATTTGTTATACTAATTGGACTTTATTGAAGATATAAATATGTAGTAATGAACATTCAACATTTAACTACTACTTCAAGGAGTGGAAGCCAAAGATGGATTATTGGGAGACAGTAAGAAAGGTGAAACCTATATGAAGATTAGAAGATTGGATTAAAGAAATCAAAAGACATATGACAAAGAAAAATTCCTGTATACTGTATGAAGGACTAACATTTAAAATCAATTATTGTACTTTAAGTTCAAAGATAGATTGGAGGACATCTATTTTCTATATTTTCTTTGCTTATTATTTCTTGACTTCACTTTTTCTTTATCTTTTTTTTATTTTGTATTTCTGCTTCTATTTCTTTTTTCTATTCTAACTTTTATTATGTATTGTAAAACTTAATAAAATTCAATAAAAAAGAAGTGAGGAATTAGGAATTAAGTGAGTAAATTAGGACAGGGGTCCCCAAGTGGGCAGCGTCCTGTTAGGAGGTGGGCCGCGGGGCTCCCGCCTGCAAACCCCGCCCCCGGTGCGTGTGATTGGCTCCTGCCTGCAAAACCCGCCCCTGGTGTGTGCGATTGGCTCCTGCCTGCAAAACCCGCCTCCCGGCCTATGGAAAAATTGTCTTCCTGGACCGACCCTGGTGCCAGAAAGGGGACCGCTGGATTAGGAGATAGGACTGCTTGTGCTTCAAGGCCAACTTAACACACGTTATCAGTAACCGTTAGAACACCTATTTTATGGGGAAGGTACTAGAAGGGAGGGAGGAGCAAAGTAAACCATGCCACCCAAATCTTAATTCATGACCTTCAAGCTGTAATAATTTTTTATTCTCCAATCCTTCATCCAGAGAAAGCAGCAGGCATCAAAGTATAATTTAAAATCTGGCAGACCCAGACCTCCTCGTTCCTCGGCATCTTGTAACAGTTTATATTTGATTCTTGGTGTTTTACCTTACCACATAAACTTTGAAATATCTTTCTGCCATTGTTTTAATATTATATCTGTTGATATATCGGTATGTATGTATGTATGTATGTATAAATAAATAAATCGGTATCGTCTGGAAAAGAAACAGAATCCTGGGCAAAACATTCATCTTGATCACCAAAATTCTCCCCATAAGAGATAAATGTAATTCTTCCCATCTTGCCAAATCTTTTTTCACCTCGTTCCAAATTTTACTATAATTATTCTGAAACAACTCACTATTTTTAGTTGACAAAATCACCCCCAAATATCTAATCTTTTTTTCAATCTTAAAACCCGTCTTACCCATCAGCAGTTCTTGGTTTTTCAAAGTCATATTTTTAATTAACATTTTTGTTTTTTGTCTATTTACTTTAAGACCCCCTAACGACCCAAATTCCCTCAATTTTTTCATCAAGTTTTCAGCTGAGTCTAAAGGATCTCTTAACATCAAAACTAAGTCATCAGCAAATGCCCTTAACTTGAACGTCTCGTTTAATTTTTAAGCCTTTTATTTGTTCATCCCTTCTAATATCCCTATTAAAAACTTCCAGCACCAAAATAAACAACAAGGGTGATAAGGGACATCCTTGTTTTGTTCCTTTTTGTATCTGGCATGGCTTGGTCAACTCTTCATTTACAATATTAGCTCTTTGATGCGTGTAAATTGACTTAATTCCCTTTATTAATAATTCTCCAAATTCCACACTCTCCAACACTTTAAATATAAAGATCCAATTCAAATTATCAAAGGCTTTCTTTGCATCCAGAAAAATAAGGGCCATCTGGCATTCATTATGATACTGTAAATATTCTATAATATCTAATACAACTCTTACATTATCCTTTAGCTGTCTTTTAGGCAAAAATCCACACTGATCATGATGAATAAATTCCTGTAAAGTTTTTTTCATTCTTTCTGCTAACAGAGGCAAATATTTTATAATCATTATTTAGCAATGAAATTGGCCTGTAATTTCTAAGGATCCTGTCCTTCTTTTAGTTAAGAGTGCAATATTTGCTTCCCTCCATGTGTCTGGCATTGCTGAACCCAACAAAATGGAATTCATCAATCTTTTAAAGGGTAAAAGAATATGGTCCTCAAAACATTTATAATATATTGCAGATAATCCATCAGGTCCTGGTGCTTTTCCCAATTTAGTTCTCTTTATATGACCTCGACTATTTCAAAAGTGGTTATAGGGTTATTCAATATTAATCTCTGTGATTGTGAAAGTTTTGGTAAATTTTGTTTGTTCAGGTATTCATCAATCTTTTCCAGAGATTTCCTGTTTTTCATATAGATTAGAAAAAAATGTGAAATGCTTTTTTAATTTTTTTCTTCTCCAATAGTTCCCCATTGCCTTCCTGAATTCTAGTAATCATTTTCTTCTCTTTCTTTCCTTAATTTATATGCTAACCATCTCCCTGGTTTATTAGCAAATTCAAAATGTCTCCGTTTAGCATATTTTAACTTCATTTCAATTTCTTTCACCATCATTGAAACTTGCTGATGTAATAACTTAAGTTGATACATAATATTCTTATCTGAAGGTTTTCTCTGTAGATCTTTCTCTTTTAAATTAATCTGGTCCAAAACCATTTGTAATTTTTGTTGGAATTTTTTCTTGAGATTACAATTATGATAAAGTGCCCCCTCATGACCGCTTTGCTAGTATCCCATACAGTTTTTATATCTATTTCATTATCCAGGTTAATCTCAAAAATGTCCTTTAATTTCCTTTTACAATCCTCCACAACCTTTTCTTTCTGTAATATAGAGTCATTTAACCTCCATCTGAAAAACCTGGAAGTTTTTTTTAATTATCATACTTACAGGATTATGATCAGAGAAGGTCCTTGGTAAAATATCTACTCTAGCAATTTTATTCACTAAATCTGTTGAAATCCGTATCTATTCTTGAAAATGAACTATGCCTCTCTGAATAAAATGTATAAACTTTTGCCATTCCATTTTTATGTCTCCATGAATCTACTAATGCCAAATTATCCATTAAGTCAAAAAAAGATTTTGGTAGTTTCCCTTGCTTAAATTTTAATTTGTTTTTCAGATACTCTATCAATCAAAGGTGAAATAACTCCATTCCAGTCTCCCATCAAACACCAACTTTGATATGAAAAGACTGACAATTCATTCAAAAGTTTCATATAGAATTTACTCTTACATTCGGTGCATATATTCCCACTATAATAATTTTGAGACCATATAACTCTACTTCAATTACTACATATCTACCATGCTCATCTGCTAGTAACAAACGTGGTTTTAAATAAGGTTTAATATAAACTACAATTCCATTTATTTTCTTTGAATTAGCTGTAACAAATTCTTGTCCCAGATTATTTACTAGATATTTTTTATCTTTTTTCTTTATATGTGTCTCTTGTAAACAAAGCACATCGTATTTCAATTTACATAAGTAATGAAAAACTTTCCTTTTTTGCGGAGCATTTTCTCCATTTATGTTCCATGAAAGGCACTAGAACACCATTTTTATGTAAGTAATTCATCATAGTCTTTGGAAGTGGCAGCCGCATCTTGCATCTTCTCTGCTTGTTGCTTCCTCCCTTCGTTTAATTCTAAATGTGTCCTGCTCCAAGTCAGTTCTATATCTCACTAAAAAGTCTTTAGCTTTAGGGATCGAAGTTATTTTAAATCTTTTTTGTTGAAAGGAGAAACTTACTCCCTCTAATATTTCCCAGCGAAAAGAGACTTTTTTTCCCAAGACATCTGTCAGAAAGGCATATTCCTTTCTCTTTCTTAAGATCCTTACTGGTATTTCCTTAAGCACAATTATATCTTCTCCTCCGATATTAAGTTTTGAGTCAGTGTGTGCTTGCAGAACCAAATCTCTTGTCTTTTTTCTAGAAAATTCCACCAGTATATCTCTCTGTTTATTGTGTATAGTTGCATATTTAGAATTATTATCTGTCTTCTATCTTCTTCCCAATCAATCAAGGATGCCAAGGCTTCTATAATCCTTCCTTTTAAATTTTCTTCCTTAAATTCAGGTATTCCCCTGAACCTTAGACAATATTCCTTGTCTCTCAGTTCCAATTGTGCAATTCTATCAAGTTCATTCTCCCTTTCACTTTCCAACAAATCGACTCTTATCATTAACTTTTTAAAATCCTCCTTCCATTTTCTTTTCCATTTTCTTCAGTTTTTGATCCAGCCTTTTTTCAAAATCAGCAAATTTCAGCTCAAGTGATTGGTTAACATTTTGAATGATAGTTTGCGAGGTTTTAAGTGTATATTCTTCAAACATGCCTTTCTTCCAATCAGATTCTCCAGACCCACGCCTTACTTGCTTTCTAGTATTCATAATGTAATATAATACAGTATAATATCTATTTCTTCTAACAGTTATTTGTTCTGTGTTTTTTTGGTACTTTAGCTCCCTCTAATGGCTAAAGATTTTAAAATCTTTAATGAAAAAAATCTTTAATCTCCCTTTAATGGCTAAAGTTTTAAAAGAAAAACTAATATGGACAAAAAGAAAAAGGGGTGGGAATTGCGTTAAAGTATAATATATTCTGTTACAAAGCAAATTAAACCAAGTAGATCAATTTGTACCTTTGTTTAAAGAAAAAAACCCTTCAAATTGCTTGCTCAAATTGTTAATCCTTCAAATTCAGTAGAAATGTCCTAAATAAGCCTCAAAATAATGAGGAGCCGACCAAGAGGAAGGGTATTTCCGTAGTAGAGATAGCCTCTTTAAATTCGGACTGGCAGAAAGATGTTGTGTATAACAAAGTATAATAAAGTGATTTAGAAATGAGGTGGTCGGAAGTAATGTCCTTTAAAGGCTTCATCCACGGCTTCTACAAGATGGTTCTCCCGCTTCCCAGCTGATTCTCACCGTTCAGTTGCGGTTCCGCGTTCCCTCGGAAAGTTACAGCCATTCAGAAGACACAGGGAACATTTCACTAGCTTCTCCTTCCCCGGAGAAAGCTTCGTGTCACGGAATGAATCCTGAGACGCCCATTAATTACCGCATTGTAAGTCCTAGCGACGAAGCTAGCCTAGAGCTGACCTTCCGCCATTTCTCCTCACCGGAAGTCCTCTCGTGACTCAGAATTAATATCCAGGATCATAATCGTCACAGCCTCTACACGGTACAGAGTTATACACAACATCTTTCTGCCAGTCCGAACATCCACCAACTGCTTGCGTGCAGCTGTTTACAGATACAAAATAAGAAAACGGTGAAGGTGGCAGATGCATTTCTGTGGAAATGTTGAAATTACTTTGGGATTTTTCCCCATCCTTCCTTCCAGAACCATGATTTAGCAAACGTGCAAAGCCAGAACGTAGTCGACTGCCCTGGGTCCACAGCAAACACCGTAGGATAACTGAGGCTGCAGGGCTGGAGACATTATGGCTACTGAACCGCAAACTAGCCAGCCACCCTTATTTGTGGTGAGGATACTGCCGTTAAGAAGGAATAGCACAGGGTCCCATTGCCTGCTGAGCACAAGCAATGGTGCATTCACACAACACACTTAACCTAGTTACTTAATTAGCAAATTTTCTAGATTTGCACAATAGATTGAATTACAGTATAAACTAACATATCCACTGCCTTTTCACTAAACGCTAAGGCCCACCAAACTAACCCAGGTTAAAACTACTGCATGAGTGCAGCTGCTAAACTTGTACCTATCTTGGTTAAATATGTTACGTGGAAACAAATCAACATATTCTGGCTTAGCATGATGGGCTGGTGCATGCATGCCAAAAACCGGTTTCCACTGGTATGTCAACCCACAAATGACCCAACCTCACTCAGCCGAGCTGAGCCAAGCCCAGTCCAGCCGTTGAGCCAGCCAAACCATCTTACGCAGAGGCGGCTGGTGCTGAGCGCTGCCAGGCTGGTCTCGGATTCTCTGGAGGTGGTCTGCACTGCAGGGCTGTGGCCCTTCTGCTCCAAGAGCACGAAGGGCCCTGGGACTCTCGTTCTCCACCAGAAGAACTCTGCAGAGACACTTTATCCCCCACCCCGATTTGAGAAGGGTTTTCCTGAAGGGCAGCTTCTGAGGGTGTCGGAGACCAGTATTAACTCGATTCACACATTCCCTTCATCAAAAGCTACCACCACATCAAGGCAACAATTCTTTTTATGAAAACAAAACAAATCAGACTTTAAACATTAGAAGATGAAGATAGCATTTTCCGAGCTCCAGCAGGAGGGTCAGTGCCTGATGGTGCTGTTGATGTATGATTCCAAAATAAAGATGGTTTCATCCACTTGATTTTCACTAGCATCAATCCTTGAATAAAAAGAGAAAACACAAGTTTATATAAAGGTTGCACAAACCGTTTAACTAGTTTGATTGATCAACTGAGAGACTGCCATAGACAAATAGGATCCTGATTAAATCTTTGTTTAAATAGAAATACTTTTAACAATTGCAAATACCAAGCACTACTACGGAAGGTGCATTACTCTCTAGGTGAGAAAGAACTTGGAATGATTCAAGAACAGTGTTGCCTGCAGTAACACATCAAAAGTTATTTAAGGTTATCTAACTACCTCTGAGTTAAGGACAAAAAGATATGAACTTTGCTAGAAATCTGCTAATTAATCTACGCTGTTCAGTGGTATCAGTTTTAGGCACGATCTCTCTGCCTCAAAGAAACTTTCTGCCTCATCACCTGGAGACAATTATGATTCACCATAGGTGACCATGTCCTTTTGAAACGGCAAGAAAGCAAAGGGACAACCCTCTTTGAACTAGTTAATGCAGGGATGGGGAAATGGTGACCCATCAGGTGTGGCTGAACACAGTTTCCAGCACCCCCAGGCTTCTAGCTCTGGTTCATCAACAGAGATTTCCAACTTGGACTTGTTTATTTATTTATCCAATTTATATGGCTACCCATATCAAACAAGTGACTCTGGGCAGCTAACAACTATGAGAAACCAGCAAGCACCACCAAAAAAATACAAACTAAATAGACAATTGTCAGCCAAGATAAAAACAAAACAAACAAGCATCAATACAATAGTTCAATAAAACTAATTTACAGGCTCCAACAAATACTCCACCCTCCAAGCTTAGGAACAGAGCCATAATAAACAAAGAAACAAATAATAAACTACTACGATCAAGTAATTTAACAAAAGGGGCACGAACTAAACGTTACAGGGAAGCACAGAATTCTGACTTGTGCCTGGCCCACAAATACTACTACTACTAATTATATAACTTAATCCCACCTTTTTTTTATATAACTCAAGGCAGCAAACATACCTAATCCTCCTGCCTCCCATTTCCCCCACAACCACCCTGTGAGGTGGCTGGGCTGAGCGAGGGGGACTGGCCCAAAGTCACCCAGCCGGCTTTCGTGCCTAAGGCGGGACTAGAACTCACCGTCTCCTGGTTTTTAGCCTGCTGCCTTAACCACAACCCCCAACTGGCTCATCATGCAGCATCAGATGCCTCTATCAGAGGAAACAACTTGCACAACGTGCCCTGGAAAGTCCTCCTTTTGTAGTGTGACCCCAGGAAAGGGAGTCAGACAGGTACCTGTCAAGCAGGGTATTCCCACTGCCAGGATCCATCTCCTGATCCTCCAGGGATTTCCCCAGGCCTACACTCTTTGCTCAGGGGGACAAAGCAGGCTTGGTGCTGCTGTTTTAATAGATCGACTCATGGAATTTGTAATGCAGTACTGTGCAAATTACACTTTTTTGCTTTAATGTAAGCCACACTGAGAATAGTTAAGGCATGTTAAATTATTAAAAAGCAAACCCTCTAAAAGAAACCTAAGACGAGACAGATTAAGGTGACAAAATGAGCAATCCTGCAATGCTCCTGAAAGAGACACAGGCACAACCTTTTGCAAAAAGGAAGCTGCACATGGCTTTGCCTTGACACGATGCGGCTGGGTTCCAATTCTTACTTGCATTTTGGACATGGAAGAGCATTCAGAAACAGCATCTACTGTACATCTCTAAGTAGAAGCATTAAGGCCCATTCTGCTCCCTTCTTCTCAAGGTGAAGGGGCTTCAGTCCGTCTCATCCAGCCTGGCTCGGCTCCATTTACTCGTCCCCCCAGCCCACGTCTGCAGTCAGTCTTTTTCCCCACCTCAGGCCGAATTTGGAGGGATCCAGTCCCGGTGCCTCTGGCAACTTCAGCTTCAGAAAGGATGGGAGAACCACACGCCAGAGACGCTGGCGGGGAAGGGCTTCAACCGAGCCATACTCACTTGTTGACGTTGTGCTTGAGGGTCTCCAGCTGCTGCCGCTCGGGGGCCGTGATCATCTCCTCAATCTCCTGCAGCTGCGCCTCCTCGGCCCCCGTGGCCTGGACTGAGGCAAGGATGGCTTCCACCCGCTGGCTCTTCTCCAGCAGGCGCCTGCCGCGAGACAAAGGCCACGGTCAGATGGGCTCCTGGCGCTGCTCGAATCACAGGACTGCAAGGCCAGAGGCCAGGCAATCTCAGAAGATGCGCCAGAGACACGGGGCAGGAAGTTTCATGAGAGCCACACAGCTCTCCCAGACAGAATCACCAAGGAGAGCATGCCAGGCCCCTGCCCGTCTCCACCCCACTTCCAGACGGAGAACCCTTATGGTCTCCACCCATCATCACCCAGAGTTGGGTTCGGATGGTTGAACTGTCTCGCCTTACTCCCCGCCCCCCGGACTCCCGACCCACCGGTTCTCCTTGGTCTCGTGCAGTCGCCTTTCTATCAGGTTGGCCACGCACTGAAACAGAAACAGAGAAGTCCGGTCACCCCATTCCACTGGCAGGAGAGGCTTTCAAAAGGGGCAGCAGGATGCAAACCTTGTAACAGCGCTGGAGCAGCATCCGGGCAGACGAGAGAGTACTGACTGTGTACAAGTAGAAAGTCCGGGAAGGCGCATGGTCTGGCGTTTTGGGGATTTCCTGTTTCGAGGAGAAAGAGCCAGATAAAAGAGCAGCTTTGCTAATATTGATACAGCGCTGCCATACTCCTGTCTACAGCTGAGATGTTTCAGGGGAAGTGGTGGCCTGGATGCACTGCAGCCGAGGGGCTTCACCTGGGTCCCTCCAGGAAAGAAGAGTTTGGACCTAGTGGTGTCAGAGGTTCCTTCCTTCAACTCAGAATGAGAGGAAGGAAAGGATTTCTTGGTTGGTTACGCGGCAAATAAAACGGGGGTGTGCAGAGTCTCTCTCAGACACCCTCAGGAGGGGCCCTTCCTCCCAAGAAGAGGCCTGCTGTGAAAAGTGCAACTCACCGAAAAAACAAAGCAAAATATGCCCATTATATCAGATGGCTTGGCTTCACCTCCGACCAAGTCTGGTCTAAAATTCAATATTGGCTAGGGATTTGGGAGTTGCAATCCCCGTCTGTTGGGAGGGCACCCGGTTAGAGAAGGTGGTCAAAACCAAAGCAGGTGGACTTGGTAAGTTGCACAGACTCCACTGACGTTCCTTAGATTTTGGATCCAGCTTTTCTCTACAGCAGCATAAGTCTAATTCTACAACAACCTTGTGAGGCAGACTGGATGAGAAAGTCATTCACCTGGTGGGTTCCTAGGGCTGAGGGAGACCCAAATTAACTGAACAGTCTCCCCAGTCCTAATCCAACATTTTGCCTCATAGATGCTCCCCCTGATAAAAGCAGCATCAATTTGGCTCCTGCACAGAATAATCTCTACATAGGACTCAAAGGCAGCAGCTTGCTCTCTCCTTCCTGACAATGGGAACCGACTTCCACTCAAGAATCACCGCCCCCCCTGCAGCTTGCGAAGGCCTGCAAGGAGTCTCACTTCCCTCCCTGCATCCCTGGCTTGGAAGGTCTGCTGGGGTCCCCTCCACGCCCAGGCAGAGCCCTGCAAAGCGCCTGCGCCTTGCCCTCGCAGCTGGGCCTTGCGCTGGGGTTGCCACGGCAACACGAGGAGCCCGTACCTGCAGGGCTACGATGTTGGCCGACAGCATCTTATACATCATTTCTTTCGCTTCTTTGGCTGGAATCATGGCAAAGTCTTCTATCTGCTTCTGTTCCAGGTGCCTCTTTCTTAATAAAAGTCGGAAAATGCGGGCACAGCGGGACCCAAATCTGTATTCAGGAAGAGAGTGAAGAGCCTGTTCTGAGCAGGGCGGTTAAAAACCAACGACCCCATTTCCTCCCCTAGCAAGCAGGAAAACAGATGAAAACGTTCATGTGAGCTGTAAAACAGGTATAGTTCATGCACACATACACACAAAGACACACTTGCACCTGTCCCTTCAAACCCCAATAATCCCACCCCCAAAGACTAAGTGTGGCCACCAAAAAGCTGTATCACTGCTATAGCCACTGGCTATGATGGAAACACATCCAGTATTTGAAATGTGTGGTGGGAGAGGAAATATTAGGCAAACTGGCTTCTCCAAAAATAGTTTTACAGAATAGATTAGAACACATACACAAGCAAGTTGCATGTCATTTTTCCTACTTTGCACTAATAATGTACTCCTAAGATGAAATATTTAGCGGATTTTTTAAAATCAAAGAATATTTATTTTAAAGGCATGTGTTTTATCACTTACACAATTTGTGCCACCCTTTTCTTCAGAGGCACGCCTAGCGTTCCCTCCTCCCACTTTTTCTGCAACAGCAACCCTCGCGAGATAGAGCGACCAGCCCAGAGTCCCCAAGGGAGCTTCCATGGGGGGGGGGGGGATAGAACCTGGGTCTCCCCTCTCCAAGTCCAACCCCTGAGCCGCCTATACCACGTTTCCCTTTCTTGAAAAATACTTTTGTTGCCCAACTTGGACCTGCCCTCTGGAAAAGGAGGCTGGCCCTCTGTGCACGCCTTTGTCCGCACCCTACCCAAAAGGCTGACGCTCACGATTGACCAGGACGTTTTGCAGCCTAGCACTGCTTGGGTGGTTTGAAACCTACTGAACAAGAGACCAAAAGAAAACAAGGGGTGAGGACACAAGAGACAGGCTCCCTGGATATTAGGAAAACGCCTTTTCCAAGGAAATTGGGAAGTGAAACAAACAGAGCAAAAGGCAGGAAGAACCTTCAGGTGTGGAAAGAACAGCAAAACCAGTTTCACTTTACCTTTCCTGCACAATAGATTCCAGCGTTGCCGTGGCAAGAGAGGCCAGGACCTTATGAAGATCTGTTTGGCATAATGTCAGGGGAAAGATGTGGAAAGACTGACCCGCTTCCTCGGGACTGACTGAAGTTTGGAACAGCCTGGAGAAACTCAAGAAGGGCGAAACAGCCTCCCCCCCCCCCCGGAGGACCACATTCCCCGAGGGCTATTCCATTGGGGGCTGCCTGGTGTGAAGAGCTGAAGAGAGAAGCAGAGAGGGTCCAGAGCCAAATACGGAGAAGGGCCCCCGGTCTCCTTCCAACACTCTCTTCTCTCCCCCAGCAGCCCACCGCAGCCGGCTCTTTCCAACAGCCTGAACATGCCTCTTCTAGGCAGGTTCTGAAATGAAGCCATGGGCTGCCTGGGGCTCCCAGGCTGTGGGTTGCTCACCCCTGTACTGAAGAGGTGGCAGTCTACCTTCCCCGGCATCATTGCTTGCCAATGCTGCACCCAGAGGCTGCAGACGGGACCCCTCTCTCCGGACGGCTGCCACCCGCCTACCACGCCTTCCTTAGCCCTACCCTTTCTCTGCAGCAGGGCTGGGCATGCCAGCTGCTCCCTCTTCCTTCCGGGCATACCTGCCCCCTCCAGCTGGTCATGTTCCCTTCTAGCAGAGTGGAAGGGAGTTGGTGGCACTCAGCAGTGGGGGAAGACGCCTTTCTCTGTCCAGTAGGGAAAAAGGCTGCCTGCCCTCTTGCGCCGTCTCCCACAGGGCGTCCTTCCGATTCGGAGCAGCCCTCGTGACACAGAAGAGCCCCAAAGGATACTGATCACGTACATCCCTCCACCGCTGTCGCCCGATTTCCCAACAAACTCAAGCTGTGGAGAGAATAAAGGGCTGAATATAAAAGTCTCTCAGGTCTGAAAAAAGAAAACCAAAAGGACACGACATTCCTGAAGCATTTTTCAAAATACTAGTAAGGCAGAAAACAATTTTCTTACTGGGTCATCTGCCAGTAAGGTTAGGTACTGATCAAGAATCTGCTTGGAGATGTTGTAACCAGTCGGAAGTAATCGGAATATCTTTAAAAAAGAAAGAAAAGAAAACATGGGTTATAAATTTCATGACTATTGAGAGATATTTTAAATCATTACTAGAGCCAGTTTGATCTAGTGGTTAAGGCGCCAGGCTAGAAACCAGGAGACTGAGAGTTCTAGTCCCGCCTTAGGCACGAAAGCCGGCTGGGTGACCTTGGGCCAGTCCCTCCCTCTCAGCCCAACTCACCTCACAGGGTTGTTGTTGTGGGGAAAATAGGAGGAGGAAGGAGTATTAGATATGTTCGCTGCCTTGAGTTATTTGTAAAAATAATAAAGGCGGGCAGATAGATAGATAGATAGATAGATAGAGGCAGAGAGAGAGAGAGAGAGCGAGAGACAGCTTGCGACAGCTGAGAAAATTTCTGCAGAACAATGCTGGAAGTTTTTTTGAGTTTCTTCTCTTTCAGCAGGGTACTTTACATCACAAAGGACCCAACCTTACTTCAAAAGTGGTGTATCGCATGTTGTATGTAGAAATGAAAACACTGTGTATTCAAAGCTCTCTTTGTGCATCCAGAAGTAGAAGTGTGTTCCCATGGATCCTGGCCGCTGACATGGGGTGTTCAGATTTTAACAACCACCCCAGAGGTGTGTTTGCTAAAGCACAGAGCACGAGCCGTTCGAGAAGACCTCAGCTCAGGGACAGTTCAGCCGGTGACTCACCTCATTGGACGAGAGGGGCTGGGTGTAGGGGGCATTAGAAGAGGTGGTGACTTCGCTCATTCGCAGCATCGTCCGGACAATTTCGCTACTGGTCTGTGGGAGACAGAGGAAAAGTTAGGAATAGTAACAGAGGCCATTCCCTTGTTTCTGGCCTATTGCACATCACAGTGCAGGCAAAGGCACGTGGGATTGATTCTCCTCCCCCCGACCAAGAAAAAGAATCTTGCCAGGAAAGGCTGGGCCCTTTCTTGTAAGAAAAGCCAACAATTTGGCGGACAGTCGTGAAGTGCCACGGAAAAGCAACCAATCTTAAGCACCAATGACCACCAAGAGGTATCTGAGGGAGACGCTGCCCACCTGGTCCATTCTGTTGGCCACAGCACTGACAATCGCTTGATCCCGGAAGTGCTGGTGGAAACGGTCAATGTTGACTTGCCAGTAGATTCCGCTGTCTGGAGGAGGCTGAAACGGGCCAGAGCAGGGCTGGGAAAGCAGCGTCTCTTGGCCTGTGCATCTGCAGGCTGAGCATGAGAGCCTATTCCACCTCGCCCCAATCCAAACATTTTGATGCAAACTCTAATTTGACAATTTGCACATATTATTTGTAGTGAGCAAGTTTACAAGAAACTGGCTTTTTGAATGATATACTCTTTATTTATTTATTCTTTCAATTTCTATTACCGCTCCATCTCCCCCGAAGGGGACTCTGGGCAGTTTACAACAGTTAAAATAGATAAAAACAGTGCAAATACAAAAACATCATATACCATATAAATACTAATAAATTAAATATAAAATCCAAGGGGCGATAAGATTGTACTTAAAAGGGCTCTATGGTACCAGCCATCCCCAGGAGGAGCTGTTATGCAGGGGGTAGTTTTAGCTGTGCGTGTGCCTTTCCCACGTGGAGGGGAATATGAAAGCGGCCCTTTTGCTTTCACCAGGCCTACCTTGGTCTGCTACTCTCAAGATTTGATCAGGGAGCAGGTGATGGAACCCAAAACAAAAGAAACTAACTGCTCGAGGGCATTCTTATCTTCAAGTGATATAACCCCTCTGAATTAAGGCAACATTTGGCTTTTATAATATGATTGTAAACCGCCCAGAGTCTACCATGGTAGAGATGGGCGGTGATAAATCCAAATAATAAATAAATATAAATAAAAATAAATAAATAAACATTTGGCTTTATAGCAAGTCTCCCTCAGCCCACCTCCCAGTAGAATCTGATCTACCCAGCTCCTATTCTGGCGTCTAAGTTCTACCGTCCAGTTTTCTCTCATCTTAAAGTTATCCATGCTACCTCTTTGCTTTCTGCGTCTTG
Source organism: Charina bottae (assembly GCA_023362775.1). Classification (NCBI taxonomy): domain Eukaryota; kingdom Metazoa; phylum Chordata; class Lepidosauria; order Squamata; family Charinaidae; genus Charina; species Charina bottae. Next base: position 3,133,042 of record JALMGJ010000026.1, read on the forward strand.
CTTTGAGCGCTTTCCTGCTTGTTCACCGTCCTCCTTGGAGCTGTCTGAATGCTTCCGCTTTCCCTTTCCTGTTGGCCAAAAGAGAAAACACATTTCTTTCAGCAGCAGCAGCAGCAGCAGCAAACCCGTATTTGTGCCCCCCACCCCCTCCCCCAGGAATGCTGTAGGCTTGATCTGCCATTTGTTTCTCAAATTCCAACAAGCAGCTTTGACTGCTAAGATAAAGTCACGTCTTTATTTTAGAAAACGCAGGAACTGAGGACCAGATCAATTAGGTCAATACAGCCTCACAATATATTTGTGTGAGGGACATGGTACATATAAGATATATATATATATATAAAAGGACTTAGATGATATATCTCACCATATAAGGCAGAAAAGACACAATTTCGTTCTTCTCCTCAAACAAGTTGCAAACTGTTGGTTTTTTTCTACCCCCACTGCTTCTAAAATGCTTCTGAGACACGGCCAAATGCCAGCCATACCTTGCTAGTCCACTCATAGTTTCACTGGGTTTAATTCAAACACCACACGCCATCTCAGCTACTTAGCTCCTCACCTGTGAGGTTCAGCTTCGGAACAGCATACATGTCCTTCTCATTACAGACCAACGTGGGTGCGGGAGAAGGCAGAGTTTCCATCGACTCAGAACCTTCGGGAGGTAAAGGGCATCTCTGAACAAAATGTGTGTCTGCCAGGCATGTAAAGGTGGAGGAGACTTCACTGTAATCCATCGTTTTGCCATCTGTGGACAAAGACACGAGCACACTTTTCAGACTGGTCTTTGCAAGCAGCATCTTCCCAACGCAGAAGCCCAAGACCCACGCACCTTCCATTGTCTCTGTCAGCCGGTCAGCCACCTTCTTCACCACGGCGCTCATTGCCATTTTGCCATTGAGTAGCAACTCCTCCACAATCAGTTCGCCTGTGTCACTGTAGAGAGTCTTGGCTGTATAGATGTAGCGGGGATAGCGGAGGATCCGCAGCACTCGGCTGCGCTGGGCTTCATACTCTACCAGGCCGCGCTTCTGCTGCTGGAACGTCACCAAGTTGTGTTGGATGAGGACACAGAGTGCCTTCCGGACCTGCATAAAGGCAGCAGAAATGAAACTTATATATACTTCTTTCTGACTTGCAGACCAACTCTTTGCCAACGACAGCAAGACTTCGAAGACACCTTTCCCCTCAGAGCTGCAAATACCTTCATTTCCAAAACCTTACAATAGCCTTGTAAAGTAGAACACAGCTAATCCTATACTGAATGGCTGAGAAAAAGTGGCTTGCTGGAATCCGTGAACTGCCTGCATGGTTCTCCTAAACCAACTTCTAAAGCAACTTGGACATCCTTAATTCCACTCAGGATTGAATGTGAGTGAAAACATCAGTGGGAACCAGGGACACTTAGTTAATCTCTTAGTTTAGGTTAGCCCAAGGGTCGGAAATGGCGGCTCGCGAGCCAGATGCGGCTCTTTGGCCCCTTGAGTGTGGCTCTTCCGCAGCTGAACTCACCCCCGCCCCTTCCACGCGATTGGCCCCCGCCCGCAAACCCCGCCCCCTGGCTCTCGCACTGAGCAAGGCCCGGCGCGGCAGGGAGGCGCTGCTGGCCCGGGACGCGGCGCTGTCGGAGGCGGCGCAGGAGCGGCTGCAGGGGCTGCTGCGGCTGGAGATGGCGCTGCTCCGCGGCATCCAGGTGCTGGGCGAGGGCGCGGGCCCGGGACGTGAGCGGCAGGGCGGCGCAGGGCAAAGAGCCGCCTGCTCTCCCCTTGGCCGCCTCCGGTCCGAGCCTGGCTCGGCTCCCCCGGCCGCCGCAGGGCTCGGGTTAGCGGGGGGAGAGGACGCCGAACGGTGGGGTGGGGGGATTGATGGGGCGGGAGCGTGCACCCGGAGGGCCTCCCGCAGCCGCTTCTCCAAGGCGGGTTGCAGAGCGCGCGCTGCGCCCACGGGAACGCCTGGTCCCTCCGCTCCCTCCGGCTCCGCCAGCAGCGCCGCCCGCCCCGTTCTGCCGCCCGGCAAACCTCCGCCGGCTCCGTCCCCCCGCCGCCACCGTCCCGGCCAGGCGCCCTCCTGCCGCTCACGTCCCGGGCCCTCGCCCAGCACCTGGATGCCGCGGAGCAGCGCCATCTCCAGCCGCAGCAGCCGCTCCTGCGCCGCCTCCGACAGCGCCGCGTCCTGGGCCGCGTTTCAAAAAAAAAAAAAAAGCGTTTTGGCTTTGATCAGGCCCACATGCAAGGCCATTTGCAACCCAAAGGGGGGAAACACAGCCTCCCCCTCCCCGCAACCCCCGGAGCTGACTCTCACGCACACACGTTGCCCCTGCAGCCACTCCTGCGCCGCCTCCGACAGCGCCGCGTCCTGGGCCGCGTTTCAAAAAAAAAAAAAGCGTTTTGGCTTTGCCTGATCAAAGCCAAAACGCTTTTTTTTTTTTTTTGAAACTCGGCCCAGGACGCGGCGCGTGAGAGTCAGCTCCGGGGGTTGCGGGGAGGGGGAGGCTGTTTTTCCCCCCTTTGGGTTGCAAACGGCCTTGCATGTGGGCCTGATCAAAGCCAAAACGCTTTTTTTTTTTTGAAACGCGGCCCAGGACGCGGCGCTGTCGGAGGCGGCGCAGGAGCGGCTGCAGGGGCAACGTGTGTGTGTGAGAGTCAGCTCCGGCTGTGTTTCCCCCCTTTGGGTTACAAACGGCCTTGCATGTGGGATCAGGCCCACATGCAAGGCCGTTTGCAACCCAAAGGGGGGAAACACAGCCTCCCCCTCCCCGCAACCCCCGGAGCTGACTCTCACGCACACACGTTGCCCCTGCAGCCGCTCCTGCGCCGCCTCCGACAGCGCCGCATCCCGGGACACGAGCGGCAGGGCGGCGCAGGGTGAAGAGCCTGGGACGCCGAACGGCGGGGTGGGGGGATTGATGGGGCGGGAGGGTGCCACGCCGCACGCCGCCCTTGACGTCAGGCGCTGGCGAAGGCCTTTCCCCTTCTCGCCTTCTTGGCCGCGGCGGTGGCGGAGGATGTGCGGCCCGGGGATCCTGCCGCAGATGGGAAACCCAGCCTGCTCTCCCCACCCGCTTCCCACGCTCTCCGCAGCGGAGAGCGTGGGAAGCGGGTGGGGAGAGCAGGCTGGGTTTCCCATCTGCGGCAGGATCCCCGGGCCGCAGTCGCCTGGGACTTTCGCGATGGCAAGGGGAGGGCGCCGAAGCTGCGGGCCGGGCTGGGCTGGGGCCGGATCCTGTGCTCCTGATGACCCCTCCGGGCAGGTTTCCCTTTGCCCCACGATATTCTGGGGAGCGGAGGGTGGCAGCTGTTTCTCCGCCACTCCCGGTGTGGCGGCCGGGCCGGGTTCGCGGAGCCGCTGGCTGCGCAGAGCCGCTGGCTGCACCCCCTCCCTCCGTGAGCCCCCCGCCCCCTTCCACGCGATTGGCTCCCGCCTGCAAACCCCGCCCCCTTCCACGCGATTGGCTCCCGCCTGCAAACCCCGCCCCCTTCCACGCGATTGGCCCCCGCCCGCAAACCCCGCCCCCTTCCACGCGATTGGCCCCCACCTGCAAACCCCGCCCCCTGGCTCTCGAGCACTTCAAAATGTGCACGAGCATGTCAAAATGGCTCCCGGCAAAAAAAGTTTGCCGACCCCTGGGTTAGCCTGTTATGCAATATCTCTATATCTATACCTATCAATTTACCTGGTCAAGCGACATGCCAGTGTTGCGGGCAATCATCCATAATGTCTGTCCCCCCATACGGATGAGCTGCGTTCCAACCTTTTCCACAATTTCACCAAAATGTTCACATAGCAGAAGAGAAGAAAGCTTGATTTCGGCCTGGGTCATCCTGCTGGTCAATTATATGGGTATGTATAATTGTCTGCAATGAAATGTATGAGCCACCTCAATCAGCTTCAATCAGCAAATGGCTCCAGTGAGGATTTCAGTGCCAAAAAGAGAATTAAGACTCCACCGTTCAGTATAAGTCACCAGCTCTGCATCTGAAAAGAGAAAGGCTTTACACATTCAGAGTCTAGCTGAAAACTGGTGCAAACATTCAGTAGAATCCTGGGCTAATGCTTCCCCTGATTTTTGCTGGATCTCGGGGATGGAGAAGGAAGTTACCTGCTTCAGTACGCTCCCATAAAAGGCCAAATCTACCTCCCAGTGGGCTTTGGGCCAGGCCCTCTGAGGTCATGCCAAGCTTGCCTCTATATCTGTATGCTGAGATGGTGAGCTGGGCACTGGCTGCAATGTATGAAAACAACACAAGATATATGCCAATGGCATACAAAGACCCTGTATAACATGCCCCAAGAAGGAAAAATTTGAGAGAGGACAATGGGAATAAGGGAAAGAAGGGAGAATCTGCAGGCTGCTCAGTCACCCTCGCCAGGAAGGAAAGGGTGCAGTAAAAGGATCCCTCTATTCTATTTTACTGCAATCCATAATATAGCATTGATAACAGAACAATAGCGATAATGACATCCATGATTTTTCTGTTGTGTTTTATGGTTTGCATTTTGCTTCATTCTTGTAAGTTATCTTGAGTGTTTAGATAAGAGTGGGGGGTGGGGTGGATAGATTTATAACGAATGAACCAAGATAAAAAATACACATTGACCCAAAGGGGGAGAATGAACCCTCGATGGTGATTTATAATATAACAATATAATAGCAATAATTCAAGAATAATAGCGAGGAAAATAATGTTTTCTCCTCTGTCAGAAATGCGACCCAGGGGCCCCGACTCCCAGCCCTCCCACTGGAATGGGACCCAGGAGGCCTGCCCTTCCCCGCCCCTCTTCCAGCCCTACGCAGCCTTTCCTTGATTCACCTTGTCCTCAGGTTCTTCCTCTTCTCGGGCACAGGGCCCCAACTTGCACGTGCAAGAGACCCCCTTCTTTTTCGTTTCTTTTTAATTGCACGCTTCCGACGTAGGCCTCAAGCCCGCCCCTCGGCAACCATGGCAACGGCGCCCCGCCGGAAGTGTCTCCTGCCTTGAGGCCCATTTCTGGCCTCCGCTGCCCCCTCTCGAGTCGACAGGGGGCGGGCCCAAGCGAGTGGCGCGGAAGTGGCGCGGCTAGAGAGCGCACCCGGCTTGCCGCTCGCCGCTCTAGGCCTCGAGTCAGCCGCAGTCTGTGGCCGGCATCGGCCGAGCGGCGCCGTTTCGGTTTCCAGCCCGGCGAGGACCGGCGGGACGGAGGATGGCGGAGGCCTCTTCGGCAGCCGCGGCGGCCGCCGTCTCCCAACACCGCTTCTTTTGCCACAGCTGCAAGGGGGAGGTCAGCCCCAAGCTGCCGGTAAGAATGGGGGAGGCTCCGCGCCCCCGCTGGTCAGGGAAAGGCCTGGGGGCGGGGGGGCGGCCGGACCGCGGGGTCCGTTGGGGAGGGAGGCCCTTGTAGACGAGGGCGGTGGAGGGCGAGGCTCATCCAGCAGCGAAGTCCCGCGAAAGCCAGCTGAGCCCGCTCGCACGGAAGCCCCGCTGTGCCCCAGGCCGGGGCGGCGCGCACAAGCATCTTCCCCCCACCTGGTGCCCCGGTGGGCGAGGGAGGGCCGCGGTCCAGGGTGTCCGAAGGCGCCACCAGGCTGGCGAGCGCGGAGAAGGGTGTGAAATTTGTGGAGTTTTGTTTTTCCGAAGTCCCCGTTTTGTGACTGGTGGGCCTCAGCCTCCCACCCGCCCCTTCCTGGGGTGGGAATCTCGACTGCCACCCTCAGAGCAAATTGAGCTTTGGTCGGAGCTGGACTGGAAGCAACGTGCCCTGGGTTCAGCTTTGGCCCTGCGGGCCTCCATCCACACATCCAAGCCAGAAGGATATTCAGCCTGAGCCTCCTACGGAATTTCCAGGCAGACCTCAAGTGATTGTTTTGGAAAAGCGGGACTTTCCAAAGGTTTCAGACAATCTCAGAAGGTCTCAACAAACACAACAAACAAATGGATTTTTAACACATTAGAATGGTTAATTGATAAACTGATTGTGATCTGTCTCACATGTAACCTGTCTCACATCTGCATAACCAGCCTGTTTTCTCCTTTTTCCTGTTGGCTGACCTCACCCCCATTTAGTTTTGTACACCGCCCAGAGTCCACTGGAGTTGGGCGGCCAATAAATTTAAATAAATAAGTAAATATAAATCCTCCTTCAGTCGAGCCACTCTATACATCTGATGAAGGCAGTTAGTTGGAAAAGTGCTACCAGGCTCCTTTTGATCTTTTGTCCCTGCTGGAGGTGGAGAAAGACATGAGGTGGATTCTGGTTGTCCTAAATATTCTCTTCCCATTTTGTTTGGGGAGAGGAAGAAGAATATTAAAACATATTACAAGATCAGTTGGCTTTTCCAAAGATAATGGTAAGAGAAGACAGGCAGAGCTAGAATTGCTTCCTCCAAAAGGAATCTTATCTAAGTTATCTAAGAAATCCCAGATTTCTGCTTGCACAGGTTCCTAAAACGTGATTCTATCATTTAAGAAATGCACCTTTTCTTCTCCTTTTCAACAACAGCAGGTGCCATGCCAATATCAAGTATAGACTAAATGTCACATTTCATACCATTTAATTGCACTGGGGTAAAAATTGAGGCCTGATGAGGAGGCCTCAACAGTTTCCAATGTAATATAGTTAAATCTTGCTTTGGCAAGTTTTCAGGTATTTTCTACATTTTGCTTCCTTGCTTGCCTTTGGCTTCATGTGGGATTACCTCTAGTGGGGAGGATTTTGTGCAGATCATCTCTCTAGCTCTTCCTTCTGCTATAAAAGGCTGCTGGTGCTCCAAGATTTGACAGAAGGTAGGGAGAACTCAGTCTACAGCTCTGTTTAATCCAGAGCTGGAAGCATTTACGGTCACAGAATCAGAACTGGAAGTCGCTATAGAGGTCATCTCGTCTAACCCCTTGTTCAGTGCAGGATCCACTGTGGTGTCTCTGACAGATGCCCGTCCAATCTCTGAAGGCCTCCAGTGTCATGTGGCAGCTTGTACAGTCAGGAAGTTCTTTGTGGTATCTAGCTGGAACCTCCGCTGCCACCCTCTTTTTAGCAGCCGCATCGCACTTCTGTCTTGTGCTTGACTTGTGGTCAACAAAGACAGTCTGATCCCTTTCACAGGTACTACTGCCAAGCCAGGTCTCCCTCTTCCTAGACTTGCGCCTTATCTTTTTCCCACTCGGATGCAGAGCTTTACATTTCTCCCTGTTAAATTCCATCCTGTTCATTTCAACTCATTGCGGAAGCCTGCCTAGATCTCTCTTTCATTCAAGTATTAGCCATTCCTCCCAGTTTTGTGACATCTGTAAACTTGGTAAGTGTCCCCTCAACTCCCTCATCCAAGTCACTGATAAAAATGTTGAACAGCACAGGGCCCAGAACAGCACCCTCTGCCATTCCACTCAACGCCTCCCTTCCCTCCATCTAACAGTAGTGCTGTGAAACCCATATTTTGCCATTTTATGAAAGAGCGTGTAATAAACTGTTAAAGGTTTGTTGATATGGGCTCACTATGATCTAAGCTAGTAACTCTCTCAAAGAAGGAGATAAGGTTAGTCTGACATGACTACACCTCCTTTGATTTCCATTTTTTTAACATACCCCAAAAACCCTTGTTGTTGTTTCTGGTGTCTCTCAAGGTGAGGCTTTTTTGACAGAATTCCTAGGGTTTCCGGAGACGACCATGTAATGTTCTCCTCCTTCCATTTCCTATATACACATCCCTTTTTCTCTTCAGCGTTTTAGAGAGCTCTCCGCACATCCATGGTGGCCTCTTTACTTTTCTCCCATTTTTCCTTTTTTTGAGGATTGACTGTGCCTTCAGTTTCTCAGTTCATAGAATTTCTCATCCTTCCTAGACACTTTTCTTAAGGGTTAGAAGCCATTGGGTTTAATCTAACCTTCCCTCAGAATTCATCAAGACCTGCTCTTCTGTAAACTACTGTGAAGATCTGCATACAGTGCACACAACGGACCTGCGTTCCCTTAACCGTGTCACTGAAAAACCTGGCAACTGCATTTGCACGACACGCAAATTTGTTTGCCTTGATTAGTTTTTTGTTGGTTGGTTGGTTTAGTGGCTTAACATGGTGTCTGCGCCCAGCCTCATTGCTTAGCCTATGACAAGGTTAAGTGGATAATGTGAAGAAGTCATTAGATATTTCACTCTGTCCCAAGAAAAGGGCAAGCACTTGGCATGTGACATCTTCAGGATGCAGCCTGTTTGTGCCCAGCACGAGCCTGCCTACCTTTCAGCTTGGCATTTGCAGCCTGGAATGAAAAGGGAATCACTGCCCTTAAGCCCTGCGGAGATTGGCCATCCTGATCTTGAGAGCAGTGGAAGCAAGGGATGGCCCTTCTGTGGCTCTGTCTAACCCATTGCTTACAGCCTATTAACTAATAGGTGAGGTTGCTCTCTTGCTGAATGTATTTTGTGCAACACAGTGATGGGCAAGTCAATCTCTGGCACATTCTGAATGGCTTGGCAAGTCATGAGTTCCCGTTCCTGGAAGCTGATAAAAAGTGAGACTTTAGACCAGAGCTTTCCAAACTCTGTGTCGGGACACATTAGTGTGTCGGCTGAAGTGTCTGGGTGTGTCACGGCTGCTGCTGCCTCCGAACCCTGCCAGGATTCTGCACAGGTCCTAGTGCCTGCCTTGTGCCTGGCTGCCTCCAAACCTGCCCTGCCAGGATTCCGCGCAGGTCCTAGTGCCTGCCTTGTGCCCTGCTGTATGAGTGTGTCGCGAAATGATGCATGTCTAAAAAGTGTGTCACCAACATGAAAAGTTTGGAAAGCTCTGCTTTAGACTTTGGTGCTGATCAGTTTGTGGAAAGACTATAAGCAGGAGGGGTGAAGGGATAAAAAATGCACTTCCTGCCAGGCACCTTCTTTTGCTTTTATTTTGCTCCTGGCAAAATCCTCAGTTTGCTGTCTTTGCTGGTTCAGTACCAGTTGTACTGCCTGCAGAATGAGAACTGTGCCAGCGTGGTAGAAGTATCAGGGAAACTTTGATGCCAACCCACTTGCTGCTGGGTCCTTGGAAACTGTAGCATCTTTTCTTGCCTCCCAAGCACGACTGGCTTTTGGGAACTTGCCAGCACCTTCCAGAATTGGCTGTTGACTTGGGAAATGTCATGTCTCTTTCCTCCACCCTCCTCCTATCTCAGTTGCCATTTTAGAGCTTGCCTTGGAGGCTCACATCTAAATCTGTTGCTGAATGCATGCAAAAGAACTGGCCAGGCTTAACAAATCATTGGCTACTGGGACCGTTTTTACCTAAACCGATTGCTGGAATGCCCAACTTCAAATACTCGTGCTGGCTGCTGTCCTGAAAAATTAGTGCCGTGCTGGTAGGCTTAAAAACCCAAACCCAAACCCAAGCTGTTTGGCCATTTGGTGTCTGGGAAATGCCGCCTCTGTGACCCTAGAAGATTCTCAGCCTCCTTAATTTTCTGGGAGGCATTTGTGTTTGCTGAAATGATGCTGGCAAAGTGGGGACGGCTGTTTGTGCTGCTCCCTGGCTCTGTGTACAACTGAGGGACGTAGCTCACGTGCTTTTCTTCCACGCCACGTCTGCGTGAGGCCTCCCTGCTGCCGCCGCCGCCAGCGTTGGCGTTGAAGGTCCCTACCTGCCAGTGAAGAACTGGCTCTGCGCCAGACCTGCCTCCCCCAGCCGGTGCCGGCCAGGCAGGACTGTGCCCCCATCTCAGCAGGACACCGCCTGGGTTGATCTCTGGCCTTCTGGGTCTTTTGTGGTTTCATGCCTGTGTTTCTTCCCTTCCTTCCTTCCTCCTTCCCCACTCAGAAGCGCAGGCTCTTCCTGGCTTATGCTCCATTTTCAGCAATTATTCTCGCTGGGCCTGTAGCTTTCCTTCTGTTTGCCCAAGACTCCCCTCCTGTGCTTTGGCTTTGCAGAGCTGCACTCCAGGGTTTCCTGGTGTCATTGGTGGTTTTTTGTGGAGGCCCAGCGGTTCAGGTCCTCTGCTCTATAGCCGCACCACGCAGCGTTTGACACACACATTGAAATGCTCTGCGTCAATTCTTCGTTTTCTTAAAGTTACCTCTCGGATCTTTAAGATTGCAATGGTAAGCTGGAAAGCATGCAAGCAATGATTGGTTATCATGAAAATTGAAATTAGAGCTTCAGTACTCTACAAAAGTGTTTCTTTTATCCTTGTTAGAAACAAGCCTGTGTTTTCTATACAAGCCTCCTTTTGGAAGGCATCGAAGCCATGCAAGAATCCAAATTAAAGCATCCCAACAGATGACTGCCTAGTCTGTGTTTGGAAAGATACCCTTGGTCCTTACAATTCTCACCGTTAGGCAGGGTTTTTTTAACGTTTAACTGGAATCTGCCTGCCTGTAATACAAGGGAATTATTCCATGTCCCACATTCTGAGATGGCAGAGAACAGGTCACCCACAGGGCCCAAGCAGGTAAGGCATATGATGGTTTAATCCGATGACCTGCTAAAATATTGCTAAAACTTTAGCAATAAGAGTATTCTTATTATATTCTTATATATATTCTTGTAATACACCAAACCGCAAAGTACGTGTTTAACAATACTTTGCAAACCTGCCATTGGGGCAGTGAGCCTGCTGTAACTAGGCCTCATCCACATCGCCGCCTTGCCCCACCTGCATACTGCGTTTCGAGGAAGATTCCTCTCGGTGCCAGCCTGCCAGATCAAAGTGATCCCGCAGGAAAGCGCATCTTCCCCTGGGAAATGCCATCCCAGCTCTTGTGGGAATGTTCTGGTTGGCGAGGTCAGCAACTGGCAGGGCTCCAACTGACCACCCCTCCCTCCCTCCCTGCCGCAGGGCTCTGGGCCTCCATGGCGATACGGCTTTGGCTGCCCTCCAGCAAAGACCCGCCAATTCTTGAGAACAGAAAAAGCCTGGAAGGACAGATCTCTCCGGTCTCCCCTTCACCTCACCTGCTCCTGCCTCACCCTTCCGCACCGCAGCCCCAACAACCGTGCTTTGTGAGGGCAGCAGCTGGAGAACGCTGTGCTGGCAACTGAGGTGTGTGCTCTCCCTCCCAGCAGTGAGAACAGGGCAGGGTTCCAGGTGCGCGGCAAGGCCTAGTCCGACAGACCTGGGCCAGCGTTTTTCTCCCCCTTGGGAATCAATGGCTTCTCTGGGTTCTGGGTGGGAATTGGGTTTTGACTCCCCAGGCCATGGAAGTTGCCGATTCTGAGCCTTTGGAAGCAGGCTTGTAAACCAGTTGTTGAACCAACTTGTTCCTGTTGTTAGCTCTTAAGACCACAAATGTGGGCATGCTTGGATTTCTGAGAAGTCTTGAATTGAAAATTGTTCCAGTCAATTTTCAGACTGTTTCCTCACCTTTTTAGTAACTGTTCATTGCAAGACATGCGTGGAATTATCGTGCCATATAAATAGCTGGGATTTTTTTTCCAGTTAACCAAACTTGAGAATTTTATTCATTTATTCAATCTATATGCTGCCTTTCTTGACCGCTTTCTATGCCATAAGACGTTCAAATAAAATCTAAGCTTGATTTCAGATCATTTTGACATCATGTGTCTTAGAACTCAATAGTGCATTGCTAGGTCAAGGGAAAATTAAAGCACTGAAAATGGATAATGTTCAACTACACCATTTTGGTGGGTGGTTCGTGTGTTCAGCTGCACAAGTCTTGCTCTCCTTGGGTGCCTTTTTCGCTTGGGATGGTGGGCACTGCAGACAATTGAGAAAGTGGCTTTGTTCCTTAAAGCAGGGTTCCTCAACCTTGTCAACTTTAAGATGTGTGGACTACAACTCCCAGAATTCCCTAGCCAGCCATGAATTCTGGGAGTTGTAGTCCACACATCTTAAAGTTGACAAGGTTGAGGAACACTGCCTTAATGCATCTGAGTTTTGCTTTGCTCCAAGGACAGCCCTCTCTGGAGTCTCAGAGGTAGTTACTGTTGTAAGGACAGCTCCAAGAGAAAATGGGGAGACCTTCCTAACCTGCCTTCCCAAACCCCTGTTTTTAGGCAGATTTTTAAAAATTTATGTGGGAAAGTGAGATGATTGGCACAGGGGCTTTCCCTTCAAGAGAGCAAGTTGAATGACAAATTGTCACCTGGTTCTTGCTGGCCTTTGGTATCCAGCCTTCCCCAATGTGGTATCCTCCAGGTAAGTTGGAAATTATGTCAGCATTTTACCAGAATTGTAGTTCAGCACATATGTGAAGCATTGGAACGAGGAAGCTGGATCTAATACCTGCAGCTTTTCCCCCCGTGGTGGTGATTGGCTTAAATCTTATGGCCCCCATTTTTTCTTTCTTTCTTGGCAGGAATACACATGTCCCCGATGTGAGTCTGGCTTTATTGAAGAAGTGACAGATGATTCCAGGTATCTTTCATTTCCTGAAAAGCAACGGAGTGATGTCTCTTTGTATATCCCTCTTCTACTCTTTAGAATCCTATTCCATTCTGTGCAGTACGCCTCTGGCAGACACAGCTTCACCTTTCCAGGGGCTACCACATCTGTAGGATTTTGGTTTTCCCACAAAAAATGTGGATTCGCATGGCCATGAATGAAGTAGAAAGTGGTGAGAGAGAGCAGCTGGCTAGCAAGTGGGCCGATAATCTCAAGGCTTTGGTCCTCTGAGAACAAAAATGTATCAGGCAACTTCTCTGGACGTGCATCATTTCATGCAATCTGGAATCTTGTCTTTGCAAAATTGATGGACATAAATAAAAAAAAAACATTTCGTAGAGATAAATTCAGTTGCCCAACTTGAAAATGTGGAAATTTTAGGTCCCAAGTATGTTTCCTCAACATGGGGGAGAAAACTTTCAAGGAATGTTCTTAATCTTTCTGTTCAACTATTTTTTTTTCATTTAGTGTAAAACACTGTTCTTATGAACAAAATCTATATAAAAAGTTATTTATTCAATTCACTGTAATACTGTCTTTGTGATGTTGGAAGAAAGTTATACATAAGAGATGGAAAGTTTCTGTCAAGTCAATCTCAGCTCCTGTTGACTTTATGGATACATCAATTTAGTTTTCTTGGCAACAAGACAGAGGTGATGTGCTATTGTCTTCTTCCAAGATTTCCCCCCCATTAAAATAGTTATTTATCTTCAGAGGTTTTGCAGAAAGGAATAGAAAAGACTATAAAATACAAAAAGAAAAAGAAACATATGAAAAACTACAAAAAGTACAACTACCCAAGTTAACAAAAAAAAACCTGAAAACAAAAAATAGGCAGAAAAGGCAGAAACTATCTTTATACAGTATGTTACATATTAATCAAATTCCTGAGGAATCTGTATAATGACCAAGTAGCAACGGTAAGAACAGAGCACGGAACAACGGACTGGTTTAAGATTGGGAAAGGAGTACGGCAGGGCTGTATACTCTCACCCTACCTATTCAACCTGTACGCAGAACACATCATGCGACGTGCTGGGCTTGAGGAATCCAAGGCTGGAGTTAAAATCGCTGGAAGAAACATTAACAATCTAAGATATGCAGATGATACCACTTTGATGGCTGAAAGCGAGGAGGAGTTGAGGAGCCTTATGACGAAGGTGAAAGAAGAAAATACAAAAGCTGGGTTGCAGTTAAACCTCAAAAAAACCAAGGTTATGGCAACGAGCTTGATTGATAACTGGCAAATAGAGGGAGAAAAAGTGGAGGCAGTGACAGACTTTGTATTTCTAGGCGCAAAGATTACTGCAGATGCTGACTGCAGCCAGGAAATCAGAAGACGACTACTTCTTGGGAGGAGAGCAATGGCAAATCTTGATAAAATAGTTAAGAGCAGAAACATCACACTGACAACAAAGGTCCGCATAGTTAAAGCAATGGTTTTCCCCGTAGTAACCTATGGCTGTGAGAGCTGGACCATAAGGAAGGCTGAGCGAAGGAAGATAGATGCTTTTGAACTGTGGTGTTGGAGGAAAATTCTGAGAGTGCCTTGGACTGCAAGAAGATCAAACCAGTCCATACTCCAGGAAATAAAGCCAGACTGCTCACTTGAGGGAATGATATTAAAGGCAAAACTGAAGTACTTTGGCCACATAATGAGAAGACAGGATACCCTGGAGAAGAAGCTGATGCTAGGGAAAGTGGAAGGCAAAAGGAAGAGGGGCCGACCAAGGGCAAGATGGATGGATGATATTCTGGAGGTGACAGACTCAACCATGGGGGAGCTGGGGATGGTGACGGCCGACAGGAAGCTCTGGCGTGGGCTGGTCCATGAAGTCACGAAGAGTCGGAAGCGACTGAACGAATAAACAACAAATTAATCAAATATCAAACACTTCTGATTTCTAAATCAGAATAAAAATGATTATCTAACATTACAAGAGGTGATAAAATCTATGCCATAAAAAAACATGTTGACTTATTTTTTGATTAGTGGACAAAATAGCCTTTTCAAAAATTCAAAGATAAAGCGCACATCCCTGGAATCCAATCCTCCAGGCTAACTCTGTGTAGCTAGTATTGGGTCGTAGGGGCCCAGGGGTCTGATTTCTCTGGGTCGCTGCTTCGAAGAAGGGGAATGGGGGCTCGGGAACGGAAAACGCTGCCAGCAAATAGGGGCGCTCCCTTGTCCGGAGAGATGCTGCGCCTGATGGAGGCAAGTTCCTGGATGGTCTCCTGTGTTAGGGGAGGTATGTCTTGGCAAAGGAAGATAAAAATATACTTCATTAGTCAGGTTCACCAGAAACCTTGCCATGTTATAATTTGCACTTCTAACTATTCTGATTTATGTTGTTGTTGTTGTTCAGTTGTTTAGTCGTGTCCGCCTCTTCGTGACCTCATGGACCATAGCACGCCAGGCCTTCCTGTCCTCCACTGTCTCCCGGAGTTTGCTCAAGTTCATGTTCGTTACAGCGGTGATACTGTCTAACCATCTCATCCTCTGCCGTCCCCTTCTCCTTTTGCCTTCAGTCTTTCCCAGCATCAGGGTCTTTTCCAGTGAGTCCTCCCTTCGCATTAGGTGGCCAAAGTATCTGAGCTTCAGCTTCAGTATCTGTCCTTCCAATGAGCAGTCAGGGTTGATTTCCTTTAAGATTGACTGATTTGACCTCCTTGCAGTCCAAGGGACTCTCAAGAGTCTTCTCCAGCACCACAGTTTGAAAGCACCAATTCTTTGGCGCTCAGCCTTCCTTATGGTCCAATTCTCACAGCCATACATTACTACTGGAAAAACCATAGCTTTAACTACACGGACCTTTGTATGAGCCGCGGTTTATGTGTGAGTCTAGTTACTGTGGCTTATTCAACAAACCGTGGCTTAGTGCACCACATAATCCAGCCATTGTTGAGAACAACGTGATTAAGAGCCAGGATGCTGGACCTTAGCCGGCAGCTTGGACTCTGCACGTGATCTTGGTACGGTGACGCTCAGGTCTGTTTTGTTCATTTGAATGAACATAAAAATATATTCAGAAAAAAACAGGAGGGGAAAAGAATCCCTGCAAAAGCTTTCTGTTAAGTATGACCTTAAAAAAAAAGATTGTTCAGAAAGCTTTAGAGCAGTGCTTTCCAAAGTCCCGCCGTTGGCAACACACCAATGGCGGCGGCAGCCTGGTGTTTCGCACTAAAACCCGGAAGCGCTGATGGCGCACTGCTGCCGCCGCCGCCGCCGCATACACAGCAACGGCGACACGCCATCAGCATTTCCAGGTTTTGTCGCGACGCACAGTTTGGAAAGCTCTGCTTTAGAGAATCCTCCTGCCCAGGAGAAAGACCCGCTTGTGGCCACTTGCTCCCCCTTGCCTTGGCAAGTCGAGCCCTGAAAAGGCCCCTTTCTAGACTCTGCTTGGTGCTCCGGTCACTTTACGGCTGCCGCAAGTTTTGATACTGGGCGTTGGAGGAGAAAACATCCCGTTGGGTCTCCCTTAAAGAGAAAGACCCAAAGTGAGGCCCCCTGGTTCCTCTTGCCCCACACGGATCTGCCGGGAAGGCTTCCTTTCGGGTGCGAGGAGAGGCTCCCCGTTAGGCTGCCGCCTGGCAAGATGGCGGCCAGGAAGACAAGGGCGTTTCCTGCAGATGGCGTGGAAATGGAGGTCAAGTCCGGGCCAGGGCATTGAATCCGATTCAGCCTCTTTGCTTGCCCGGCCTAAGGTGCCCTTCTTGGGGTGCGATGCCTGGTGCACCCCTTTGGTACAAAACCATCTGGGTACCTCTGAAATAGTGCAATTGAGTTTGGATATAAATCTTTAGTTTCTGTTTGGCTCAGAAATGGCACCGCTTATTCCCCAAACGGAATTACAAATGAGCCTCCTTTGCTGCGTTGACACCTCAAGCTGCTTTGGAGAAAAATAGTTGCCCTTGGAAATTAATAGAATAAGAATAGGAATAGAATAATAACTTTATTGTCATCCCACTATACACCAAGTGCACAATAGAATGAAATTTTGTTGCAGTTCGCTCACAATTTTAATCAAACACTAAAATACTAATTTAAAAAAATCCATAGTTTAAAAGCTGATAGCTTACTTTGCTGTAGCTCCTTGAAGCCAAGGAGTTTAATAGTCTTGCCTTCACTTCACTTCTTCCACCTCCTGTTTCCTTATCCTGAGGGATCTTAAGCCACTTGTGGAGAAAGGCCTTAGCAGCTGTACTTTTAGGCGCCCTGGCCGCCTCCCTCAACCTCTTCTTTCTCCTCAGCTTTTTAGAAGGCAGCGGCAGCGGGACAGACGAGAGCCCTTCCACCCCATTTGCAGAGGTGAGTTTTCCTGCTCCTACCGTGGGCCGTGGTGGGTCTTTTCCTGCCCACTCCCACCCCGAACTACTTTGGGCGCCGGGTGCAGGAGGCGGGCAGGCCTGGCTGGAGGTGCGGCTCCTTTAGGCGAGGGAGGCCCATCGTCCAAAGACGACGAGGCGGCACGAAAACCAGCCGCCAGCCGTTCAAGGAGCCTTGTGTGTTCCCAAATACAGTGGTGCTTAAAACTCGGTAAGGCTTTGGGTCGCTTTCCTCAATGAATAAATGAGCAAGGATAATGTTTTTGACTCATTTGTTTAATCGGGTTCCCTTTCTCTAGTTTTAGGACTTGTGTGGAGAACCGATTACGTTTTAGGGCATATTTATGCAGAAATATTGAACATTCAAAAGGGTTCGCAAACTTTTACGCACCATTGTATATGTGGAAGAAATAACTTTGATATAAAAACATGGGCAATTTTTAGTAAAAGCAAGTCCATTGATAGCGTCTTCAAGCAAAGAGAGGCTGGCTCCTTGGTTTTTGCAAATACGTCGCAGGTCAGACCAATTATAGCACTGGATCCAAGTCACTTTATATTTAGATGGATGACTGGTTATGCCAAGATGCAGTTTCTGTCGTATGAGACAGGCTTCCGCCTCGAAGGAGTGGGCAGATGCTGGAAAAGGGAAGCTATTCAGAGCTTTCCCGACCATTTCAGCTGCCAGTCCGCCCCCGCCTGCTTGTGGCCGAGACTGGCAGGAAGACCGAACCGTCCAGGGGTGACGCGTGCTTCGACGGGAGGTAAGCCTGCTCTCCTGGCCCCCCGGCCTCTGCTGCGATGGGGGCAGCGATCCTGGCCTCCCTGAGGGAGCCCCGCATGACCGGAGGCTGCCTGTCTCCGGGCTGGGCCATCCCTCCCTCCCTCCCTCTGGGGCTGGGTTTGCAGGCCCCGCGAGGCGCCAGGGTGGCTGGCTAGTTTGTGGCTTCGCGTGTTGCGCAAAACAACTGATGCTTCCCGTGTGGTGAGAACCCAGGCAGCGCTGGGTCTGTTCAGCAGGGTTTAGAGCGTCCTGCAGATGCTGCTGGCATGTTAATTAGTCGCCTGAACTAACTCAGCTGCTTTGGTTTGAATGTTATAATTAGCCCTTGATTTTTCTCCTGCTGTGCCTCAGAATTGCTCGTGTGGCCGTAGCTGTTGACACCACATTTGAGAGGCTGTGGAGGAGTGGTGGGGAGGGCTGCTGTCTGTCTCTGCAAGGCCTCCTTCAGTGTCCTCTTGAATCTCTTTTTGAATCTGTTACTGGAACATAGTTCCCAATCCTCTCTGACCGATCTCTAAGGCTCCTGGCTGCTGAGCATTCACACACTCTGCTTGGCCGCCAGCTAATCGTGTCAAAGGGTGACGTGAGTTGCAGAATGTCGTGCTGGGGGCTCATGGATGAACAGGCTTCAGCTCCACCCTGAAGGTGGAGTGGCCTTGGGTGTTAGGATCTCCTGGGTCTGGTGATTTTCCATCCTTAGTGCTGGATGGGGTTGCCCTTCCCTATTGCTGCACAATCTGGGTGTCTTCCTGGACTCACGTCTGAAGAGCAGGTGGCAGCTGTGGCCCAGGGGGCCTTTGCACAGCTTTGTGCGGTACCCGAATCGTGCTCTTTCCTGGATCAAAAGGCACTAGGCCTGGTCACTCGTGCTTTGGTCACCTCCTGAGTGGATTTCTGCAATGCCCTCTACAAGGGGCTGCCCTTGGACAACATCTGAAAGCTTCAGTCGGTCCAGAATGCAGCAGCATGGGCAATTGTGTGTGTGTGTGGGTCTTACTTTGGCCATGTTACACCTTTGCTCCGTGAGCTGCATTGGCTCCCAGTTTGCTTCCAAATGAAATTTAGGGTGCTGCTTATTACCTATAATGCCCCACATGGTACGGGGCCAAGATATCTGGGGGACCGCTTTACTCCCATGGTTTCTACTAGTCCCATTAGGGCGGGCAGGAGGGGCCTGCTCCGGGTCCCATCCATTAGGGATTGTCATCTAGCAGGACTCGGGAAGTGGGCCTTTTCCGTAGCTGCACCTGCCCTCGAACGCGCTCCGAGGTTTGGCTGGCCCCGACTCCGCTCACTTTTGCGAAGCCTCGGCGACCTGGCTGTTTTCACAGGCGTGCTGGCCAGGAAAGCGATCAGGGCCAGGCTGCTGGCGGATGGTGCGTTTGGGAGCCACTTCGTGCTCGTCAACTGGGAATGGTACTTTTTATATTTTTAAAAAAATATATTTATGTTGTATTTTAATTCTTGTTAGCTGCCCAGAATCGCATTGGTCCCTTTGGGAGTTCTGTCTCGGTGCATTTCAGATGTTTGGATCTACAGGCAGTTCTTCTAAAAATAAAGCTTGGTTCTCCTCCCCCCCACACCCCATCTGTTCATTCTGAATTTAGCATTTGGGCTCAGCGTGTCGAGCGTCACAGTTGACCTGAGCCAGCTTCTTTCTCTGAGCTCATCCTTAATTTGGACTCGGCTGGCTCGGACACGTTGCTGATGTCACCGAGGTTAGGAGTCGTGGGCGGTCCGGGCCATCCCAGCCCATCTTGGGGAAGCTCACTCTGAGCGTGGCCGAGCCACTGTGGCCAGCCACGCTGTTTGGCTTTGGGAGAGCCCTGCTCACGGTCCCTCTGGCCTCAGAGTCGTGGTCCTGGTCGGGAGGCTCCTCGGCAAGAGGAGTCGGCGGTGCCAGATAAGCTGAGTGCAACCTTCTGGCCCCATCCACCGAGACCTGCTAGCCAGCTGGGAAAGGGTTAGCCTAGCTGGCGGGCCACCTTTCTGTGGTCTCACTGAGGCTTGTCTGACGTGGCTTGTTTGTGACAAAGATTCAGTGGCAGCCTTTGTTTTCAGCACTTGCAGATATGCTTCTTGAGAACCTGCTCTTTGCCCAGTATAGACGTTACGCTGTCCGGTCCATGGTTTCTTGGCTCCTCCTGCTTCCCCTTTGAATAGTGGGGCAAAGTTTGTTCTTCTCGTCTTCTGGCATCTCTAGCACTCTTCAGAGGAGACAGTTGGTCGTTCTCGGGTTCATTTCTGCCCTTCCACTTTGGGATCTTACTCATCTGGCCCTGGAGAACTGTGAGGGGAATTCTTACTAGCTCTTCACGATGCTGAAGAAGAGACCTTGGAAACTTGGATGTATATTTCTGGCATTCTGATGAGTGAAGATAAAGCTGTTGGGATGCGTTTCCCTCTTCTGGAGCAGCGTATTGCATTTGGGGTTGCCAGCTGAATGTCCACCCCACCCTCCTGGCAATAGGTTTTCTAGGCACCGTACGTGGGAAAAGAGGCACCTAAATCAAGCCTGACATTTAGGTTTTCCACCATTCCACATGAGGCCTTCTTTCCAGAGGTGGCCCCATTTTAGGCTCCGCATTGGCTCACGTGGCAGGACATGCTGACTAACAGAGAACAGGTCAAGCCCCTGCACCAAGAAGCCTGGCAGGATAGGGAGACGCGCCGCTGCAGGGCTTCCTCCTCCTCAGGCTGGGATCAGCCACTCCAGGTGGTTGGCTAAAACCAGAAATGGTTTTGATCTATATCTTTTGCCAGTGATTCCAGCCATGTGTAGAAGTCCCTCTAGCCACCCCTGGCCGGTGGAGACTTTTCCAGTTACTGTTCTTCTGTTGGCGCAAGGGTGAAAGCGGGGCTATTTGGGGAAAGAGTGGGAGGAAAAGGGGGGAGGATTTCATGGGCCCAGGTCCGGCTGGCAGCCGCAGGGCAACTGCAGGCCTCTCCCGCAACAGACGTGGGTTGCCCAGCGGACCGAGGGCTGCTGACTCTTTGGGTGGAGAGGCTGTTCTGCCAACGCCTCCATGGCCAGGCTTGCCCGACGAGGACAGCGGGGGAGGCAGTTGGGCTGGCAGAAGGAGTGCCTGAAACGTTGCGGACTCCTGAGACCCCCTCCCACAATAGGCCCTGGCCCCGCCCACTTTTGCCGGGCAGCCCTCAGTATGCCACACCAGCTCCGGTGGCCTGATCCTGCGGTGGAGTCTGTCTGGATGGGACTGTGCTTCAACAATAGTAGTAAACTGGGGAGAAGTTTTTGGTAATTTAAAAAAAATGGCTGTGTGAATTCCTTGAATCTCCATGTATTTTTTTCTTAATTAACTTACCAAATCCCGAGTACCTCATATTTAAGCAAGTTCCTAGTCCATACATTTGTGAAAGGAGGCTGATGTACGGAGTAATGAAGATGACCTTGCTGGAAATATGCAGGAACTGTTTCCTAGGCCAAGGAGGCGGAAACATTTTTTGAGAAAAAAGACAACGTTCGGAAGCAACTAAGGCAGACACCTCCCTGATTCACTGAACTATAAGGAGGAGGAGGAGATACAGCACAATTAGGCTTGCAAGATTCTGTTGTTATAGCCAGTCTCAATAACAGCAGTTTTAGCCTCCCTGGGGAGTTGATTTCCTGGTCTGTTCTACAGGTAGTCCTCGCTTAACAACCGTTCATTTAGTGACGGTTCAGACTTACGACGGTGCTGGAAAACCAACTTACGACTGGTCCTCACACTTATGACCGTCTCAGCGTTCCCCCACAGTCACGTGATCATGATTTGGGTGCTTGGCAACTGGTTTGCATTTATGACCGTTGCAGCATCACGGGGTCACGTGATCACCATTATTTACCTTCCCGGCCAGCTTCTGGCAAGCAAAATCAATGGGGAACTGCGTGATTTTCTTAACGACCACATGGTCGCTTAACGACCACAGTGATTCGCTTAACAACCGCCGCAAAAACATAAAATCAGGTTTGACTTGCTTAATGACCGCTTCACTTAGCAACAGAAATTCCAGTCCCAATTGTGGTCATTAAGCGAGGACTACCTGTACTGAATGGGGCTGAGTTGTGGAGTTTGCATGTTTTCTGGGAAGAAAATCCTGCTTTTCCCCTGGTGTGAGTTTTTGGTATGCCTCTAAGCAGTGTACAGAGTTCTGACCCCTTTTTTAAACTTTCCATTTCCCTTCTTCAGTTCTGGGACCAGCTGGATCGTTCAATGGTCTTTCCATTCCTGAGCAGCTCTCTGGACCACAATGGCAGAGACAGTGAGAGGGGCCACCAAGCCCACGCAGACCTTTGGGGACCAAGCCGACCCCCCCGACTGCCCATGGCCCGGAGGTATCGGCCCCGCCTCAGCACACGGCCAGATCGGTCGCCTGCCATCGAAGGGTAAGAATCCAAGGGGCAAGGTCTCGCAGAAGAGGGCTGTCTCCATTGGACTTGAGGAGTACAAATCTGTTCGCTTTTACAGAGTGGTGGTTATTTCACAGAGTGAAGGTAAAACAAGTATAGCCCCAAAGCCAGTATTTTTCGCAATGATCCGATCTGGGCTCTGACAGCCAGGTCAGCATTTTGCATCCTATATTCATCAGTATACTGTTTGCCAAATGAGGTAATGCTTCCTGCATTACATTTACTGTAAACTGCCCAGAGTCCCTCTTCCGGGGGAGATGGGCGGTGATAAATTCTATAAAGGAAAGAAGGAAAGGAAAGGAAAGGAAAGGAAAGGAAAGGAAAGGAAAGGAGAGGAGAGGAGAGGAGAGGAGAGGAGAGGAGAGATGAAATGAGGGAGGGAGGGAGGGAGGGAGGGAGGGAGGGAGGAAGGAAAGGAAAGGAAAGGAAAGGAAAGGAAAGGAAAGGAAAGGAAAGGAAAGGAAAGGAAAGGAAAGGAAGGAAGGAAGGAAGGAAGGAAGGAAGGAAGGAAGGAAGGAAGGAAGGAAGGAAAACTCTGTTCTCCTGCCAGAAAAATATGGTTGGTCTTCTCGGTATCAGCAGATGTCCTTATTCTTGGGCCAGGTGGCCAGTTCTGTGAATGTGGCTGCTCCTTTCTTACATGTGACCTTTCTCTGTTCTTCCCACCCCACAAATCCCCTCCCTGGAGCAGAATAATACAGCAGATCTTTGCTGGATTCTTTGCAAATTCAGCAGTTCCTGGATCACCTCCTCCATCTTTCTCCTGGTGAGTGGCATCCACTCTTGGCAATCTGGAGTCCTCAGTGCTTGGATTTACGCGTAGGCCGAGTGTGGGAGACGGGGCTGCTCGGGGGTCTGGATTGAGAACCTTTTCAAGCTGCTCTTCAGGTTCCGGCCCGGGGGAGGGGAGGCTGGAAGCCCCTTGAGGGAACGTTGCTTGAATTCCTCCTCCTCATCTCGGGGTCTTCCGGTCCTGCTCCAGGTGTCGCTCCGGCTGGCCAGCCCCCACCGCTGCTCTTCTCCCCACACCCCCGTTCTCCCCTCTGAGCTTACGGTGGGGCAGCCGGGGACTTGGGCAGTGCTGACAGTGTCATCCACCGTCGCGGCTGACCTTCCTCCCAACGTCTCTGCTGACTAGGAGCGCCAGAAAGCGTGGGGCAGCAGTGGGGCAGCCAGGAGGGCTTGAGGAGTTTGTCTGCCTTGTGACTGGAAGGCCGAGGGAGGGAAAGCAGCTGCCCCCTCCGGTGCCCCCCTGAGTTCCCTCTTGTTTCCCCCCCTCCAGGGGAGGCATGCAGGGAAGGCTGCACTCTAGCTTTGGGGACTACGCGTGGGACCAGAGCGGCCTCGACGCTGTCTTGACCCAGGTAAAGGCGCTGGCCAGCGGGCCCCGGGCAGGGCTGCCCTCCTGCTCCCGGCAGTGACGTCTTTGGGGCACTTGTCCTTCCCCCTGGGGCACTGCGGTGCCTCGCCACAGGCCTCCCTCTGCCTGCTGCAAGCCAAGGGGGCCGTGTCTCCTCAGCCAGCCCGCCTGTCTCGCCAGGCAGCGAGGTGAGAGGCAGAACGCAAAGTGCTTAGGAAAAACGGGGGAACCTGCACCGTGGTGCATCTGGAAGGATACTGATGCCAGCTGGGCACACGCAATAAATGGAGTCCCAGATCAGTCAAACAGGCCGGATTCACACGACTTGCTAAGCCACCGGTGTGCACAGATAAAACACACCTAATTAAGGTTGAAACTAACAAAGCTGTACATGTTGTGGACTACTTCATGAGCTGGATAAGCATGTCGTGTGAATCCAGAAGCTGAAACAATGGCCTGATTGACACACAACGCTAACTAGTTTATTAAGTAGTACTAGTTTAACGTTTATTTCTAGTTTAGTATGATATACAAACCTATCTATTAAGGCTTAGTATTATGTGTCAACCAAGCCACTCTGGTTTGTTCAACTAACCAAACCAAATTCTGATTTAACATCACATTTAACTGCAATCTGTGCTTGCCACAAGCTTATATTGTTCCAGTTTATGGGATCAAGTCCTAAAAAGATTGCTAACAGTCAGATTCCCCTGAAACATAATGCCGATCTGCTGGGAGTGATGGCAAGGCATGTTGGTTCAATCAGAACAAGGCTGAGAGTCTCCATCTGTTAATGGCCTGGAAGAGCTGCGTGCCCCCCCCCCCCCCCCCGCATTTTGAGCAACGTGCTCCAGCGTTAGAGTCCTTCCGACTGTTGAGGCCCAAAGCTCTGGGAACCGCTGCCTCCTGACGGAGCCCGCGTGGTTTAAGCTGCGTGCGTGTCCGATTCCCAGGCAGCCTGGCTGGGAGGGGCACTTGAACAGCCCCCCTCTTCTGCAGAGAAGGGTTCTTCCTGCATACTTGCAACAGTGAGCACCTCGGCCTCCAGACCTCTTCTCTTGCAACCACCTCCTCCTCTCGCACCTCTCTTGCAGCTCATGGGACACCTGGAAAATACAGGGCCTCCCCCAGCTGAGAAGGAGAAAATTTCTTCCCTCCCAACAGTGACTGTCACTCAGGAACAAGTGGGTAAGTTCTTCTTTCATCTCCTTTCGTTGGCTTGTCTGGAGCCAGTTGCCAGTTGCTCTTCTTTGGAAGAAAGAGTGGCTCATCGGGACCAGCTGGAGACCTGCTCCTGGCAAAATCACCGCGGCGGCACTGCTCCTCCTGGTGCTGCTGGGGACCGGCTTTTGAGCTCGGAGCTCTGTGCAGAAGGCTGGCTTTGCGTGTAAGACAGTTTGGTGCTTCCGTCCCACGGAGCTTTAGCTGGGAGCCCTGCAACATGGCAACTTCTCAAAATTGGATTTGCCAATTCAGAGACTGCACCACACCACCATGCATGCCCTCAGAATATGGTTTTCCGAGTTATTTCATACCAAGATTTCCACCTTCTGATTGGTCAGCCATTTGTAAACCTTTTGTTTCAACCAATTTTAAACAAAACTGCTGTCCCTGCTCAGATCTTTAACTTAGAAGTTCATCTTCTGACATCCCCAGTTGTCCTCTGACTTAGAATAGGAATAATAAATTATAACCTTCCATCTTTATGAAAGAAAATTGCAGCAGTGACCCCAGTTGCCTTCATCTTTCCCTTATTTAGATTGGACCTGGGCTGGGTGGGGAGGCCCTAGAAACTCAAAGTTGTATATAATCAAAGCGATAAATTATGTAAATGAAAATAAAATCTCCATTACAGGGAAGGGAAGGCAAAAGCCAGTTAAAAGCATTGGGGGAAAAATGGATTTGACATTTTCTTGATCAGTTCAAAGGCAAGCTTGGAGCCCAGATGGACAAGGTGCCGCAAGATGCCAGTGTCACGAGGAGATCCGATCCTGGCACTTCCTGCCAGCCATGGAGAATCACGTTCCTAGTGGCATCTTTCTTTTTGCCCTCGGTCACACTGGCAGGCGATACAACACACCAGTCTTTTTTTTGGAGGCATTTTAAGGGCAGCTCCAGGGCTGCGTTCCAAGGAAGTCGGAGCTTCCACGACACTGTTGTCTTCTTGAGGACTGGCAGCTCTGCCCAATACCCCAGCTGCTGATTGCAACAGTCCATGCCCTTTCTCTCGTCACATTCTGAGCCTCTTCGCCCTTTTTCCTTTCATTTGCCTGCATCTTTTTCTTTCTGGGTGCTCTTCTCTCTCCTTGCTTTTCCTGGGGATTATAACTCCAAAGCTGCATCATTCCCCCACTCCCCCCCTTCCTGCCAACCCCGCTTTCTGCTCCCCAGCAGCTGGCATCCCTTTGGTGCCATTCTTGGCCTGCCTAAATTACTCTGCACCAGGATTGGCAAGTGCTCCTTGTCTTTCCCCTTTCCACCTCCCCCCCTTTCTGAGCCGAGGGGTATCTCCCTCCCTCTTGCCGCACGGCACGGCCAATGCGGAGTGTGCGGTGGCAGCCGGCACTAACGTTCCCCCTCCTGCAGATACGGGTTTGGAGTGTCCCGTGTGCAAAGAAGACTACACTGTGGCGGAGCAGGTCCGGCAACTCCCGTGCAATCACTACTTCCATAGCAGCTGCATTGTGCCATGGCTGGAACTGGTGAGTCTCTGCTTGGGCAGCCGGGGGCGGGAGGGGCATTCCCCGGTCTCCGGCTGTGGGGCAGGAAGTCTTTAGGCTTTAGAAGGGACAGGACGAGGACATCCTCTCGCTAGAGGGCATTGGGAGCTTGGCACCTCCGGGACCAGGATGTTCCCTCTTGCAGCTCCGAATTGGCAAACGGCATCCAAGCGTGCTGATCTGTCCCATCCTCCACCCCAAGAGCCAATGGGCTGCGCTCCGTGCAAAGCGCACTCGGAGCGTCTGCAGGAGCAAATCACCAGCACGTTTCCAGGGAGAAACTCCCAGGTCCTGTTGATCATCTTGTTGTTTTGGTCATAATGAGGAGTGGATAAGAAATTCCTGGAGCAAAATGTGGAGCACGGAAAGTCTGATCTCGTACATACGGGGCCTGTCTTGAAAAGGGGGCAGGGGTCATCCCAGTGTTCGGAAAGTGTGTAAAACAGATTTATCACTGAATGTATGTGTTAGCGCATAGGTTTGTCTTTAGGATGCCACAAGACCCCTGGCTGGCTGTGTTCCCAAAGACTAATCCAGTGCATTGAAGGTGCATAAAGTGCCCCCCTCCAAAGCCATCTTAAAAGCTGCAGGTTGTGGGACGGAGGGTTCCTTCCCCCATTGATGCTGTAATCAATCAGTGGGATGACCCACTGCTGTACATCCCTGGGCAGCAATAGCATCTGCCTGGGATTCCTGCCCTGCACGCGGGGGACCCCTGGCAGTTGGATCTTGGCGCGCGTTCTACCTAATACGTACGCAGAGCCCTTCCGTACATGGCCAGGTGGGCAGAGGGACACCAAGCATCAGCTCCCTTCGGCCACGGTGTACTTGTGTTTGCGAAGGGCAAACCACCTGTTATGGCTCTGTTAAGTATGACGTGCCGTGATGGCTTGTTCAACAGAACATGGTTAAAAAGAATGCCATCTGTGTTACGCATGAATGCGGCTCTGCTCTTCTCCGAGGGTGGCGGGGCTCTGGCCAGAGCGCCCAACCTCTCGATTGGGTCTGCGGGTGCGCTGCCTTCCCCCGGCTCTGCTCCGGTCGGTTCACACGCGTGCCTGTTTCCTTCCTTGCCAGCACGACACGTGTCCCGTGTGCCGGAAGAGTTTGAACGGGGAGGACTCCACTCAGCAAGCCCCAAGTGCAGAGGCCTCCACCAGCAATTCCTTTAGCAGCCCAAGCCACCTGCACGACCGATGGACTTTCTGAGCCCCCCCCCCCGGCCAGCGAGAAGGGCAGCTGAAGCCTGTAGTGTTCTTGACTACAGTTGTAAATTGTATGATAACTCAACTGCAAAAGCAAGTAGCAAGAAAAGAGGAGCGGGCACACGTGGCATAGTCACACCCCCATCAAAGCCTGGCCACTTTCCTGAGCAACGTCACCGAGGAGCCATCTCTTTAACCTTCATGCCTGGAGAGGCCAGATTAGCGCTTGCAGGGTGGGAGTGCTGCGTGTCCAGGCTTGTGGACCTTTCGCTCCAATAGCGGAGAGGCCTCCATCTTCACCCACTGCTGGGAGGGAGGCCTGCTGTCCACCACCACCCCGGAGGGGGGCGGGAAGGAGGAAGCCTGAAACGAGCCAGGAATTGGCCTGCGGGAGGGACTTGCAATGCCTCAGACGGCGGCGGCGGTTGAAGGGGCTGGTGGCGTTTCCTTTGCGTTTGGTTGAGGGGTCTTGGGCTCAGAAGGGGGAGGGAGGGGACAGGAGAGGAAAGCCCCCCCCCCAGTTTCTGTGGAAGCAAACGGATGGTGCTTCTGTGGCGAGGCGGGTTTTCCTTTGACTGGACGCCTTTGCTTGAACTGAAATGCCCGCCCACCTGCTACTCAAGACCCAGTTTGCTCCTTGCTACCAAATGGACTACATTTATCTTCAAAGCAGACATTGTTTTGCCAGGTATTCCTCCGTATTTAAAATGAGAATACCGTTGTCTAAATATCAAAGAACTGCTTGTCTCTTTTTTCTCCTCTTGAACTTTCCTACATCCATTCTTTTCTCCTTGGCTTTTAAACCTCTCAATCATGTCTGAACGTCCACCACACCCACCAGCCCTGAAAAAACCTCTCCTTTAAAAGCCAGATCAGTGTGTCACCTTCGGGGGTAGGAGAGGTGGGCAGGCGGGTAAGTTGGCCGTGTAGTGTTGCAAAGAGAGAAAACGGGGGAAAAGACACACAAGGGGAAAAAACTGTTGGCAGCTTCATAGCCGTAACAGTGTGCCTGGCGGTTGGTTTCAAACTTAGCGCCTTTTGTTTGCTATCGAAGAGTTGAATAAAGTCTTTAATAAGAAACCAAACAGCGAAGGTGATTCTTGGCGGGACATCTGAACCGAGGGAGCGACGTGTAGGACAGGCTGGCCACCTAACGCTTGGAGGTAAGTTTCACAGTGGCTTCGTTGGTCCCTTTGAGGCAAAAGCAGAGAGCAGCAGCATTGTCCAACTGACGGCTCGGCCCCTGGAAGGCAGGCCGTTTGCCAGCCCAGCGCCCTAGGGAACCCCAGCGCTTGGAGATGCTGTGGCAAAAAGGCCTCTGTAAGATCCAGAGGAAGTTGCAAAGGGGCATCCTAACCCTAGCCCGTTTCCCCAGAATTCTCCGTGTCTTGGTGCCTGTAGAGGTTTCTTTCTACAGAATGAGCCCCTCCTTGTGCCGCCTGAGTGACGCAGCGAGGCCAAGTCCTTCCATCTTGGCTGCAGACTGCAGCTGTCCGTGGCCTGGGGAGGGAGGGGCAATAGAGGGGCTGCTGCTGAGGACCGAGGGGGCCTGGCTGGAAGTTGGACTGGAATTCCCATTATTCTGGATTGGCTGAGGTGGATGGGAGCTGGAGTCCAGCCACAGGCTCCTCATTCAATTTTGATTATGGCTCTTGGGATGAAATCTAGCTTCACTCCCATTTCTATTATTCTACACTGCCCTTGCTTGAAGCAGCCATTGAAGGTCATGCTCTCCCAAGCGTTTGTTAACATTTTTAGGGGTGCTAAATTCAGAAAACCAGCTGTTTGGCCAAAAGGATGGATACAGCTACCGCCCTGCTTTACATGTTGCTAACACTGGGCAGCTAGAGCTCGACACTCCTGCACACGATGCAAGAAAACAGTGACTTTCCCAGTTTATTAATCCCCCATTCTCATCAGGATGATTTTTCAGAAATCGGGTGTGTTGTTGTGATCGGGAGGGGATGCCGTACCCCAACTTGTGTGAAAAGCAGCCACTGGCAACCTCTTGCTGCGTATAGCAAGGGAGCCGATTCGACAACATGCCTTGTTGTGGAAACGGGCACGACCAACGAGCCAAAGGACACCACGTCCCTGTAGCTTGTTCAGCCCTGACTGTTTCCATCTGGCTCTGTAGGACAAGAACAATGGTTTTCTCAGGTTCCTCCCCACTTTCTTTCCGAGCAGAAGTCCAGGGCAAGTTCAACAAGATTTGCAACGGGCAGCCGCAGCAGCTTCTAGTGCGGCGTTGCAAACGGCAGACCAACCCCCCCCCCATCCTCTGGGGGAAAAGCATCTGGAATAAAAGATGTCCATGTGGGGGTTTTGTGCATGGTGGAAGGAGACCTCAAGATCCACATGCTTGATTACCTGTATTCTGCCCACAAATCTTGCAGGCAAATTTGGATTTTGATCTGCCTGAATAATCACCTGAGTATCAGTTCTGGTGATATTTAGATAGCTGTAGCTGCAACTGGGAGAAAGTTGTGCTTTCTTCTTTCCTAAATCAAGAATGCTGCTGCAAGATTTTGAGACAATTCTTGTGGAACAGCTGGAACGTCTGGTTTTAAAGGTGGTTGAAAGGTGGTTCTGGGTTTTAACGCACAGCCGCTCCTTCCTCTTGAGCAAAGAGTCCTGGTTCGACCAACTCGTTTCACTCTTCTTTCTCACCTTCCCCAGGCTTTTTGTGTGTAAAAAATCCAAGCTGGTGTTGGGATGAAGAAGGAAGTGGAAAACAAGAGACTGTTACTGTTTTGCTTTAGAACTGCAGAGAATTGGACATTTACAATCGTTTTGAAGTTTCAGAATCAAATTGCAACTAAACAAAGCTTTGTTTCCTTTCTTAACTGTAGCAGCTAATGCTCTATCAAGTGGGAAAGAGTTCTTGAATTATCTGCTATGAGTTTGTACTCCAACGCTTAGGAGTGGGGAATGGCATTTTCCCACATTCCCTCATTTTTAAGCTCTTCCTTTTCAGGGACTTCTGGTAAATTAAGTGCACAGTTAAGTTAGTATCTTAGTCTCTTTGTTGTTGAGGGAGCCGCTGAATCCCCACCCACTGCCTCTATCCAAGGCGGGGGGGGGGCAGCCTGGGGAAATCGGCACCCTGGGATTTTTCTGCATCTACAGCCTCCCCAGGAGCTGCAGCTTGAGCAGAGACTTGGGGGGTCCGAGAGCCACAGCTGGGGCCGTGCTTCAAACGTAGGAGAGGCTGAGCCCCATATAGCAAGGTTTAATTTCAGGACTCTTAACATAAACCCTAATCTATAATTTTAATAAATAAATTTCAATCTAAAGTAAATGCAATGGGTATGACTAATTAATCCTAATGTATTTAATTGCTGTCCTCCTCCTGTCATGCTGTTTATAATTTGCAACAGCTGTCCTAGCTGGGAGGCCGATGGGACAATCTCTGCCTTTGCAGAGTCAATTACAGACTCAAGGGGTCTTTTAAGGTCATCTAGTCACCCCCCTCCTCAGTGCAGGAATCCAAATTAAAGCACCCCCGGAGATGCCTGTCCAAGTGGAGCCCGCCCAGCTCCTACCTTCCATAAGAAGACGATGACCATGGCCAGCAGCAGGAGGCCGCCAAGGATGCTGCCAATCAGAATCCAGAGGGAAAGAGGGACCACTTTGGACTGGATCACCTCCAAGACAACCTGAGAGGAGGAGCAAACAGCCGAGAGGTCGATTCGGAAGACTTGCTGAGAGCTCGAGTATTACGTGGCCGCCTGCGGTCTCACACCCCGGGTGAAAAGAATCACTGGAGCACACCAATCACCCACGTTTTGGAGAAGGACCTAGTATCACGGGAGCCACTGCCCCAAGGTCAGCACCAGCCCTTCCCCATTGCTCGGGTTGGCAGCGGTCGATACGATGGGCCCGGCATCCTGGCAGCCTCGGGGAGGTGTGCTCGGTGGTGCCAGCCCAGTCAGCACATTCTCGAATGGAGAGGCTGGCTTCTTCGGCTGCTCGCGCGCTCCAGCAAGTTTTGGGGAGGATTGGGAAGGCCAAACAAGAGTTAACTGCTTAGCCACGCTCTAGCGACCTCCCTCCAGAGTAGAGCCGGCCAAGGCGACCCTCTTGAGTCACTCAGGGTTAAACCAGATGAGAGAAGATTGTAAAGCAGGGGTCTTTCGGGCCCCTTCCTCACTAAGTATTCTTTAGATGTGCTGGATTATCGTTCCCCCCTTGCATGGCAAGCCAGCACAGGACGAAGGCTTTCTTGTGGAGGGGCCAGGTTGGCAGACATCTCCCCGCCGGGGGCGTCAACCTTGATGGCCAGGAGAAGGCGCAGTCTCGGGTGGTGACC
The DNA here is from genome assembly GCA_023362775.1 of Charina bottae. Lineage (NCBI taxonomy): Eukaryota > Metazoa > Chordata > Lepidosauria > Squamata > Charinaidae > Charina > Charina bottae. Next base: position 3,164,505 of record JALMGJ010000026.1, read on the forward strand.
TCACCCTGCTGTGCAACTAGGCAAAAGGGCTTTAAAAAACGCAGGCAGAGGGACTGTGTAGTGTATTCCAGCACCTTCTGATGGCTGCTGATCAGCTCCTCTGCCTTCACTTGATGTGTTCACACAACACGCTAAGTCAGCAATTGAAACCAGAGACTCTTCTTTTGGGACTAATGGACAGGCAACTAGAAAAAACTCATGGATCTTTGTCTGCATATGACAACTGCAGCAAGACTATTGTATGCTCAAAGGTGGAAAGGTCTGACAATACCCACAACGGAGGAATGGTTGGTGAAGATGATGGAACTTGCAGAGAGGGCTAAATTAACTTCTTTGATCAGAGAAAAAACAATATCCATATTTATGGCTGACTGGAAACTCCTTATAGACTTTTTGCATGAAATGGAAAAAAATGCACTTGTGGTTTTGATGATTACAGAAAAAAATTGGATAATAGAAAAAAGTGAGCTTTTTTTGTAATCATAGAGTAAGAGATAATTTTGTAATTGTACTTATATTTGCTGCAAAGGAAACTGGAAGCTTTCTATTTTCTTTCTGCGCTTTTTCTTTTTTCTTTCTTTTTCTTTTTCTTTTTCTGTTTATTCGTTATTAGTTTGTGTTAGATTTTATGTTCTTTGTGAAACTTTTAATAAAATTTATTTTATCTTAAACGTTAAACTAAGCCACTCCCTCCCTCGGTCATGAGCCGGGCATCCGACTCCACTGACGTTTAGCAAAGAAACCCCCAGCACTTGAGGGTGAGTCGTGCAGTTCAACTCCAGCTGTGTTTGGCTCTCAGATGTTCTGGGTTTAGGGCACAGAATGGCAGTACTCTTTCCATCCTCTTGGCCTGAGCAGCACTAGACTGCATGAAAAACAACCCCCCCCCCCCCAAGATGTTGCCGTTTGGAAGACCTGCACAGCCTCTGCCTGGCTAACGGAACGGAACGGAACAGGCCTTTCCTCTGCAAGATGGAGGTGCTGCAGAGGATGGGATCTGACACGTCATTCCCGTCTCTTACCTCCCGCTGATGGGCAGCTTTTGGCAGGAGAAACAGGTTGTCCTCTTCTTGGACGGTCAGTGTGATACTGCTGATGATTTTCACTGTCTTGAATTTAGCCTAGATGCACAAAATGCAGAGGAAGGGGGGTGAGGAATCTTAATCGCTTTCTTAAATGGATGCACAACAGGACAGATGCGGAAGGCAGGAGAACATAACAAGCCATCGGCAGCTGGAGGAAGACCGGCTGAGCTCCATCAGCGCTGCCTTCTCCCATCTGCCTGTCAGGCTTGTCAAGGGCCCATTTCCAAAGGGGGTCGGAATAATATCAGGGTGAAATGGGTGCCTGGAGGCGCCTCCAGGCACGAGGGCCCTTAAAACCTGAGAACCGCCCCAACTCCTGTTACAGCTGGAGCTGGAGGCCATGGCCAGGAGCGCCTTTGCCCAGCTTCAGCTGGTATACCTACAGCAGGATGCCCTGGGGATGGTCACCCAAGCCCGTCATCTCTTGACTTGGTCACTGTAATTTGCTCTACATGGGGCTGTCCTTGAAGACCATCCAAATGTGGCAGCCGTGTGCTCGCTGTCCAGGCGCAGTCCTGCCATCTCACGCAGCCCCTGCGGGAGCTGCTCTGGCTGCCAGTGGGCTTTTGAGTGAAGTCCAAGGTGCCGGTGGCTACCTTTAAAGCCCTTTAAGGCCTGGAGCTGCTATCTAAGTTCCTGGATAGGTAGTCCTCGACTTATGACAGGAATTGGGACTGGAATTTCCGTCGCTAAGTGATGTGGTTGTAAAGCGGGACTGCATCGCTTAGCGACGGCAATCCTTGCAGTTCCGGCAACTTGCGATCATCCCTGCCAGCTTCCCCGGCAGGGAAGGTTGCAAATGGCAATCATATGATTGTGGGGCACTACAACCAGTTGTAAGTGCAAATTTAATTAATTAATTAATTAATTTAATTTATATGACTGCCCATCTTCCCCCAAAGGGGGAACTCTGGGCGGTTTACAATGAAACCGGAGTTAAAATACAAAACAAATCCCAATAAAAGTGAAATAAATATATAATATCGTTATAATTATTAAAAGATATAAATTAAATAAAATGGAATCCAGATGGCTACAGCTCTCCCTCAAATCCAGAGCGCAAAGGCTGTTCTCAATCCATTCTAGGGCACTAGCCATCCCCAAGAATGGCTATTTCCCCTCCCGTCCCAGGCTTGGTGGCAGAACCAGGTTTTCAGTTTTTTCCTGAAGTCCAGGAGTGAGGGGGCCTGTCTCACCCCTGGGGGAAGGATGGGTTGCTAAGCGCCCAGATCGTGATCACATGACTGTGGGGGATGCTGGGATGGCTGGAACTCTGAGGACCGGTCATAACCACCATTCGTAACTTCGAATGGTCGTAGGTCGAGGACTACCTGTCGTTTCTGCCTGACCAAGACGGCTCTCGATGGCAGCTCCCCTCCTACAGAACAGCCTAACCCCCCCAGGCAAGGAGAGCCCCCACTCATGGCCTTCCAGAGCCCTTTGGGGACTGTATTTGCTGAATTGGCTCTGAGAAGTAATGTACTGCAGAATAAAATAAAATTGCAGAAATGAACAACAAATCTATTCCCGAGCTACTCCTGTTTAAACAGTCTGGGTGGGCACCCTCCAGGGTGTCGTAGTGGATTCCTACAGTGGGCCTGGGGCTGGACTGAATGTTCTCCAAGGCCCTTCCAACCCTGTAGTTGCAACAAAAATAATGCATGAGTTCTGGCTACTCCAGGATGCAGTTAAATATGGGCTATCCTTTTAGATGTGAGCAATAATCACACAATGTACAGAATGATAAACCTGCATTAATAAGTGACCCAACCCACTGAAGCGGCTAGTCTAGCAGGTTGTGTGAACAGCTTTTGAGGGAATTCACTGATGACCTAAAGGACTGGAACCATCTGATCCAAGAAAAGTGACTAAAAAGTAATACGCTTAATTTCAAAACCATTGAATGCAATTATGCAATAACAGGAAGAAGGATGCAGAAGGAAGAAGGTTTGCTGACATGAACCTTCCTCACTGCAGACGGTTTCCCTCCTGCAGGACCATGCAGCCTGATTCCATTTTCTCCCTACTCTTTTCTTTCCACTATCACTTTTCACACAAGACACTGAACTTTGCTTAACAATGGCTGATAGAATAAACCACAGCTGGCTAGGACAGCGTGGTGTGCACACTACAATGGCTGAGTTTGCCCCACATATCAGACCAACAGCCCTGCAAAGCCTCAGCAGCTTCACAAGCTGGGCTAATGAGGCCACAGGCAGCGAGTGGGAGGAGAGAGTGCCGCACGCGCTTCACCCCCCAGCGGCAGGAGACGCAACGGCCACACTCACCCTCCGGAAAAACTCGTTGCGGACAGCTCTCAGCAAGTGGATGGTGACTTCCGAGCTCCTCTCAACGCGCTGCAGTCGGCAGGTCACCACTTGGCAGCCGGCATTGGTGCAGTTCTGCAGGGGAGGAAAGGCGCGGGATCTTGCCCAGAGAAAAGGCTCTGGGCTGAGAACGGCGGCTGGCCCACGGTTAGCCCACGGCTCCTGAGTTAACCCAGCGCGTGCAAAATGTTCTCGGCTGCACCCAGAACACCCCAAAGAAGGGTTCTGTCCAGACACGGGTCTTTGGCCCAGCACAGGAGTGTTTCAGGGATGGAGTTGGCTGAGATGGCGAAACTGACAGCTTCCATCAGAGAAAAGACACTGACTAATTTTATGGCGAATTGGAAGCCCCTTTTGCACTTTTTGCGTGGAACAGAAAAGAATGAAATTATGAAATTATACGGATTTGATGATTAATAATATTAGCTGATGATAGAAAAAAATGGATATTAAGTTGTAACCTTAGAGTAAGAGTTTAATGTAAGTTTTACTTATATCTGTTGTAAAAGGAGTCAGGAGTTATTCCTTTTTCCATTTCTGTTCTCTTTTCTTTTTCTTTGTTAGTTTCTGTTAGATTTTATCTCTTTGTTTCAAAATTTAATAAAGTTATTATTTAAAAAACCCTAGAATTTCAGGGTGGGGGGAGCAGGAAAAAGCCCGCACAGTAAAGGCTGGCAGCGAAAGGAGGGCGCACGGTTGGGAAGGAAGCGGCGAAGGGGTTTCATTGCAAAATTTAGGGATAAGGTAGAGTATCTTGGAAGCTGCCTCCAGCCTCCTTTTATTAGCCAGTTTTGAATCTCTTCTTCCTGGCCTTTTTGCAGCCTGTACTGGGCTGCCCTTTATGAGATAAACTGCTAATGAACTCCCACCTGCTGGCTGACTGTGCCTGGAGTTCCTCCTGTTTTTTCTCAGCCCCTTCACAATCTCTAACATTAGCCTAGCCATCTCTAGAGCAGGAGTGCAGAATAAAAGGACGGCAGCTTGTCTTCCCACTGAACACGTGGACTCACCACTTTCTCTGTGTGTGCCAATTCTTCTGGGTGTAGAGGAATCACGCTACTAGCTGCTCCGAACTCAGTGTGATTTGGCAAGCTGCAGGTCACCTTAGAGTTAAAAGGACAAGGCATCAAATTACTGCCTGCATTGCAATTTTCCCCAAAAGTTTAGTGTGTGCTCCTTTTCTATTGTTTCAATAGAATTTTCTGGAAATTGTTTCTAATTCTGACTCATTTCAAAGGTGCAGCACATTATGAACAGCCAGATGGGACCCCGGCTTCCTTTTCTTTAGCTAAGGGTAAATTAACAGTTTAGGAGCTTGTGGATCGTCTGGGAAGCAAGCCGCTTCCCGATGCTCGCGCATCGGTGAAGCCCAGCCACTTACATTATCCGTAAGGATGCGGGTCACCGAGAGGAATTCCCTCTGCTGATAGCCGGTGGCAGGAAGTGCCATCAGGAGGGAGAGATTGGCCACCGCATAACAGCCAAGATTTTGTACCTGCAAGGACAAGAAGATCAAGACTGGAGGAGGAAATAAAAATGGGGATCTGAACATTCTGGTTTTTCCAAATAAGCATCTTAATTTCTCCTTTGGGGCAAGGAGGATGAAATCTTCAAGCTGCATGCAGAGAAGGAGCTTTATGTATTGACAGCATTTTCTCCCAGAGGAATTTCCGTTCAGTCGGTCAAAAGAAGAAAATGTTTGCCTAAGAGGCAACAACAATAAAGGAAAATGGGGATTGGCAGGGAAGAGGAAAAACGTTGAAAGCAGATACACATTCTTAAAGTTGAATTGCAGGTCACACAGTCACTAAATGGAGGCAGCTGAGAGAGAAAAAAGAGCAGCAGTGTGTCTGTCAACTCTCTTCTGTTTCTGCGCCTACAGAAATACTGTAGCTGCCACTGGGAAACGGAGAGCCTTTTCAGTAACAAGTCCATGGTTCTAGTGAATATCTTTCTGCCTGTTAGTAACAACTAAACATAAATTCCAGAATAGGAAATAAAAAAGTGGTTAAAATAAAAAGATCTGATGTAACCAAACCCGCATTATTTTGTTTTATATAACAAGTGGAGGAGAAAAAAAACAATGTGAGATATGGAATATTTGGTTTGGGTTTTTTGTTAAGAACTTGTGACAATAAATGCATTGAAAAAAAGATAAGGTGAACAGCATCACTATACATAATTTCCTCTGATGGCGAAGTGCTCAGTCATGTCAGACCTCCACTAACAATTTGAAATCAGATTAAGATACTGTAGAACCTTTTTCTTCACATCTAACCTTGTATCTGTGCAGTTATGCATTGGTGAGGGGAAGGCATTCTGTTACAGCAGCCCCCGTCTGCAGAGACTGGAAATATCTGGGGGAGGGACCGCCTCTCCCCAGTCCCATCAGGCCCTGGAGGGAAGGGCATGTTGCAGGTCCGTCCACGAGCGAATGTCACCCGATGGGGCCCAGGAGGAGAGCCTTTTCTGCCGTGGCCCCCGCCCTTTGGAGCATCATCCCCCTGGGTCAGATTGGCCCCGGTGCAACCTGCTGGTCTTCCGGAAGGGCCTGAAGACGCGGCTTTGCCATCCGGCAAGGAGGGTATGGAGCCTGCAAAGTGGCTGTGTTGCTAGGGAAATTGAGTGTACTCTCCTGCGGATTGTGTGTTTTGAATGGCTTTTAATCCTTTTTGTTATGTTTTTGGTTATTTATTTATTAAATAAATAAATAATAATAATAAATAATAAATAATAATCAGATCAACTGCTTCTTAAATAAATAAATAAATAAGTAAGTAAGTAAATAAACAAACAAACAAACAGATCAACTGCTTCTTTAGAGCACTGCCTGCACCAGACCCCTTGTATTAAAGCCCCCTTCAGATGCCCAGGAAGGGGCAGTGATGAAAGTCGTGACACACGCTCTGCCCCTTCTGTACACATCATCACGGACATATGAAAGGGGCAGAACTTGCGTCCCAAGGCTGCAACGCTGGATCCTGCACCCCCCCCCCAAAAGTGCTGAACAAAAGGTTGGCAATTCTTCCCAGAGCCCTTGCTCCTCCTTTTCCACACCATTACCTTGATGGTTGTCCTAAACTCTGGGCTCATGTCACTTGGAAAGGTTCCCACAGGGTGCACTTCATAGCGGTTCAGCGTAGACTCACTAAAAAAAACAAAACCCTACAGGTAGTCCTCAAGTTACGACCATTCATTCAGCAACCGTTAGAAGTTACAACGGCTCTGAACAAAGGGACTTATGACGGGTACTCGAAGTTCTGGCTGTTGTAGCACCCCCGGAGTCACGTGAACAAAACTTGAGCGCTTGGCAACCAGCTCGCATTTAAAACTGGTTGCAGCGTCCCACGGTCATGTGATCGCCATTTGCGACCTTCCCTGCCGGCTTCCCACAAGCAAAGTCAATGGGGAATCCGGCAGGGAAGGTTGCAAGTCTCTTGGGTAAGTCTCCCCCACCCCCAGCCTTTCTTTGCTTGCACGCACCCCATGCCCTCTTTTCCTGGCCTCCCTGCACTCACATGCACCCCGCATGGTTTCTCCGGCCTTCCTAAGCTCGCACTGCACTGCAGCACTCCCCTCCCCCAACTCATGCGCGGCCTGCGCTGGGCCTCCCAGGGCCTCCCCCACCCCCGTGGCATCCCTGCACTCTTTGCCTGGGACTCCCTCCGCTTCCTGCTTAACATGTCTGGGGTTAGCCAACAACTGGGACTGCCAGGATTGCCGTCGCTAAGTGATGTGGTCACGTGACATCACGTTTTACGACCGCATCGCTTAGCGACGGCCATTCCAGTCCCCAATTGCAGTCGTAACTCACGGACTACCTGTACCTAAATCTGAGACATCCTTTCAGTTTGAAGTCCAGAATGGTCGTCTCGACCCTCAGACACCCCACTCCCAATTCTGAACCATTATTTTAATTATTATTTGTTATAAACCGTCCAATAGTGGAGTGCTAGTGTGGACAAACACAATAATAATGAGTAAGTCCTAGCGAATAAATAAATTAACCATTTTTCTGCAGGCCTGACTGCTTGGGATGTCTTTCCATCCTTAACAGGGACACACACACACGCACACACACACGGAATCACCTCGTCAGGAAGAGGTCAGGCTCGTAGCAGACGAAGGCAGTGGGCTGGGCCGTGTTGTCAGTCAGGGTTTGATTCGACTCACTGCTGTCACTGCAGAGAGGAAAGGAAGAAGTGTTTGTCAATGGCTTGACAGGAAAAACGGGGGCTTTTCAGTCAAAAGGCTTATGAGTTCAAGTGTTCAATTCCGGCTACTTGGGGGCAGATGCCAAGGAGGCGGCCCCCGGAGCAGGAATTACTCACGAGCAGGAGGCAGGAGCAGGGCTGGAAGGCCAGAAGGTGTCAACCCACGGGCCTCAGCCAGCACCAACTAAAGGCATCTTGTAGTAACAAGCTGAAAGCGCAGCAAGCTAATAGTAGCTGACTGGGAAAAGCACTGGGATGCCTCCATCGAAAGATCGTCTGAGGAGGCCATGCTAAACAACTGGCCAGGAGTCCCTGGGAAGGGGATGGCATGAGGTCCAAAGCTCCTCTGGACTCACGTCCCTGGGGGGTTGAGGAAATGGGTAAGACCCCCGGAGCTGAAAAGCATCAAGAGTCAACACTGCTCCGAACTCAGTATGAAAACCCCCCCGAGTCCCCTCCGGAATGGGGGGAGATGGGCGGTGATATAAGTTGGAAATATAAATAAATAAATAAATAAATAAAATGTGTCAATGTACTGTTTTATGATAGTACTTCCAAAAGATCAGAACCATGGCTGAACTGGGAAGGAAAGAAGTGTGCCAGAAACAGCTCCCTCCCCCTATAGCTTGAATCATGTCAACTGGATTTCTATTTTCTCAGTGGAAACGTTTCGCTCCTTATCCAAGGAGCTTCTTCAGTCTGAGCAAAGTTGGTAAGGGAATCCTTAAATATGTTTCTAGGTGGCTGTGTGACCTTTATCATCCTTTAGATGATAAAGGGGCTTAGAAATAACATCTCAAAATAACCATGACCTAGCCCCAGGTGCAAGGTCACACAGCCACCTAGAAACATATTTAAGGATTCCCTTACCAACTTTGCTCAGACTGAAGAAGCTCCTTGGATAAGGAGCGAAACGTTTCCACTGAGAAAATAGAAATCCAGTTGACATGATTCAAGCTACAGACAATTCCACCTGGATGACTGAGAACCTTCATAGACATACTCCCTCCCCCTAGCAAATTCTCTCCCATCTACAGGGAAACTGGAGGATATGAAATTGAGATACGGCCTCACGAGTGGATCGAGTCCCGCTTTAAACCCTAACCCATGCAGGAAATGAATTGGCATCATAGCAGATAATTAATTAAATAATTAATTTAAAAGATAAATAATTAATGAATTAGCCACTGGAGGGATTCACACACACAGGGCACTGCTAACCAAACAGGCTGCTGGGTTCACACAACCTGCTAAGCCACAATAAAACTAGCCTGGGTTTAAATTAACTGGGCTTAGTATATTGTGTGAATGCTGCTATATTATCTTTCACCGGCCAGTAAAAACATGTTGTAAACGCCACGCAGACACTGAATCTGCAAATCGGATAATTAAGACGTTTTTGTGCCAGGTCCCCATGATGTTGCCTTCAATCCTGTCCCACCCAAGAGCGAGAACAGGCTTAAGACATCCTTAGCTGCGCTAGTGTTAAAGGAGGGCTTCCCACTTTTGCCACAAGGTGAGTGAATCAAGCTGGTTTGCACTTGCACCTGTCCCCGCTGCTGCTTTGAAGCGCTCTTCACCCATCCGTGGGTTGATGTAATGCTTCCCTGGCATTAGGTCTGTGTCCCCTCCTGCCAACCCCGTTCTTAGCCCGCTGCGTCCCTCCCCAGATGCTCCAGTCCCCTGCTTCCCTCCAAGGTCGTGGGTGACGCAGCGTCTCTGCTTGGATGCATCTTATCGCTGCCCCTGGGGCTGGAAGAACGGGTCATCCCCAGAAGCACCAGGGCAGCTCAGCTCAGGAAGGCTAAAGGCCTCCCGCCCGTGGCTGGGACGAGAGGAAGCAACAGGAAACGGAGGCCCCGAGGCTCGTCTGGGCGGAGTTCGGTGCCAGTGAGGAAAGGTCCTCTAATCACGCTCATCTCGGAGGGAGGGAAGTCCGGGGACTGGCAAAGAGGCAGCTAAAGCAGGACAAGGACCAGCAGATCTCCGGCTGGTCTAGTTTCCTCTTGACTCAAGGATGGGCCACTTCAGCTCAGCAGCGAGGAAAGGCCCACTGCGCAAATAGGGCAACAGACACATATAAGCCGCATGTTTTGAGTTCAGAAGAATTGGGGCGGAACCCCACGCTCTACCTTTTTATTTCATGGCTCTGCCCACAATATCTAGTTCTGCCATCCCTCCAAACATTAATCATTTGCCTGTCTGCACCTCTTTTGTGCTAGATAGTTTATTTCCCCCTTTTGGCTAACTTACTTTGTTCTTTATTTGTGAGGTTAGCCTGACTCCCCAAAATTTAGCCTGCGAGTGCCGGGTCCACATAGACTTCTCTTAACCCCCCCCCCCCCCCCCCGTTCTCACCTGCTGGCTGTGAGCTTCGCCTGCACTTTGTTCAGAAGAGAGGAGCAGCTGAATTCAAACTCGAGGGCAAAGGCCACCTGGGAAAGGAAACAAGGCGGAAAGAGCCTTACACTATCCCTGGAACTGAGGAAGGACATGAGTCGGTTTGAAAAGGCAGAAGAGCTAGCCTTAGTGATGAGAGAGCAGAAACGTTTTCCCCATGGGGGACTGTTGTCCACCGAGAAGCATTTTGTGCCTCATGTGACTCCCTACAGCAGACATCCCAGGAAGGATGCACATCTTTTTTCACCCCTAAACTAAGAAGCCTCCAACCAACCCCCACCAGACTCTCCAGGAGGCTCACCTTCGCCAAGGACCGGAAGACAGGATAGCCCACGCTGCACGTCCGGGCCTGAGCAGAAGAAACGGAGCACTCCATTTTCACCGGGCTCTCCCCCTGCGGGAGAGAGAAGAGAGCTAAAATAAACTGAAATGAGCATCTGGGGAAAGTTACTGGGCAGTGTTTCTTTTTCTTTGAAAATATAATCCCAAGCCAAAGCTATCTGTAACTAGGTTCCAAGCTAAACCACTGCTTAACCATGAATGAAATACAATTTGCAGGGGCAACACAGTGCTGTAGACTACAAGTCATGGTTTACCAACCGCAGTGGCTGAGTTTGCTTCCAAACTTCAACTGAAATCTTGCTTCTAAGTACTGTAATGCTCAAGGAATGGTTAAAAAGCATGGTCAGGATTTGATTTAATTATTGCACTAACTAAATAGACATGCTAGGACTTCAGTTATTAGAGGCAACTTCTTTCTATATGTAAATAACCAATGTATTATCATAGGCAACACTTCCACCACGTTTTGGAGGGCTTCCAGCCTCTTTAGAGAGTCCGTCTGTGGTGGTCAGAGTGGGCTCCCTTGGCTGGGCATCCCACTGATGACCCTGCTTAGGGCTGGGGGCCCCATACCTTCAGCACAAGGCTGGAGAAGTGGAGGTTTCTGGAAAACCAGATCCGGAGGGTGGTGTTGTAGGCGTTCTCTTTCTTGTTCTCCAGAAGGACATCAACCACCATCTTCCGCTTCCCTTTACGGATGACATGAGGTTTCTGCCTGGAATGAGGAAAATTGGTGACGACCACGTGGCTTGCAAAGAGAGGACCAGGGTCCCAGCCTTGGCTTGTAGGCAAAGAGGGATGGGCTAATGATTCACCACTCTCTCGCCAAGCTGTGCTTTCCCAGAGCTTATAGGCCTTAAGATCAGTGTGGGTGAGAAGATTCCAGTCTGAGCACAACCAACCAACCGATAGCTTAAATTCTGTGGAACTATATGCACTTCCAAGCACATCTTAGCATAAATATTCTAATATGTTTTTGATTAGTGGTTTTTGGGTTGTGCCTGGGTGGTGGAATCATAGAATCCTAGGGCTGAAAAGGGCCACTTAAGCCATCAAGTTTAAATCCCTGCTCAGAACAACCATCCAATTTAAAAAATCCCCATGAAATGTCTGCCTAACATGCAAGAGATTTTGGATCAGATTCCTACCTGGATCCACTGATATCCATCTCAGCTTGTAGCACCAGATCTGTTATACACTCATCATCCTCACCACAGTCCTTGAAAAAGGGGACCTGGAAAACAGCCAACCGATTGATTCTGAAGAGTTTTTGCCTCCCCCCCTTTTTTTTTAAAGATAAGTTTCTAACTCTCTTGAGGTCTGAGGAATGGCTGAATAGGAGTGGCGCAAACTGGGAGTGATGTACCAGCATTTTCTCTTGCCCTTCATTACTAACAAAACTGGACTCACCTAGGTAACACGAATTAAAAAAGCTTACAAATGCTTTTTAAAATTATATTGAAATTATTACTAATGTATTGAACTAAAAAGATTACACAATCCATCTTTCTTAGTTTGAACCTATAGAGAAAAATGTCTGCATCAAAGACGTGCTTGCCGTCTTGAAATATCTAAGAGGGGAAAGTCCGGTTTACCTTTAGGCTTTGAAGCTTTCATATTCACTGGGCCCTGGATTTAAAGACTGTATTTTCCTGTTCGCCAATTCCAGGTATTTCCTACCAGACCTGCTCACAAGACCTCAGATCTAATCTAGCAGCTCAGGTGTTGCACAGGTACTCTTCACTGTAAGCGGCTGAGGTCTTTAACCGGACAGCTCACTTTCTGTGGTGATGGGAGTCCAAGCGGCACCTCTTAGGACAAGACTCACAGGTCGTGTATTGTTTCTTCCCCATGGTGATTAAAATGTTTTCTGCTTGCCTTTCTTCTGCCACTTCCTGAGCGTGCACTTTGTGTCACACATCCATGCTTGTGTGTGTATCACTTGGCTATATCACTCACTAGTTTCTTAACAGTGGTGGGCAGTTTCTCATCCAGGACGGGTCCAGGCAGCTCAGCATCACTCAGCGCAAACTTCACTGTGATTGTGACCGGTCGGAGGTAATCTGAGGTGTCCTGCAGGGGGGAAATATACCTGAGACCTTTTGGAGAACCAACATCGGCATTCCTGACATTCCTAAGATGCTTCCTTCCCCTTCAAAATGGATTTCACAGGCCGTGAAAATGTACTCCGGGTTTCTCTGGAAAGTGTTTTTCAAGTGGGATGGTGGGAGTGATTTTTCTCACCCTCAGTCCATCACTCTGGATTCTCCCTGGAAGCTCAAGGGCAGAATTCTGAAAATGCCCCCTTGGAGCTCCATCGTCCCCCGGGCTGCTTAGGCAACACTTGAATTCTGCGTCCAGTTCTGGGCACTGGAGAATCTAGACGAGTTTAGAGCTGAGCTCCCCGGACGACCAGGGCTCCAGAAATCAGGAGCTGGGCAAGTTTGGTTTGCAAAGACGACTGAGGGCCAGAGGGAGATGGTTGAAGTCTACATGTACTTCAATGGTTTATCACATGCCTGAGGGGGTAGATCTGTTCTCTACTGAAAATGAGAGCAAGGCTAGGCCCGATGCACCAAAATTAAAAGAAAAGAGGCTGAACAGGAGGAGGAGGAACGCCCTGCTGGAAGAGCCGTTAAACAGTGGAACCATCTGCTAAAACGGGTGTCACTTTACCTTGCTGGTGGTTTCCAAACTGGGGTTTAGTGGATTCCTGTACAGAAGGAGGGATTGGGCTAGAAGACTTCTAGGGCTCCTTTCAAGGTGTAGGTTCTGTGATTCTTTGAGGAATTCCCCCTGGTGCAGTTCTTGATTTTAAATGGATGTAATATGGGAAGCCGGAGAGGCTATATACTGATGGTGGATTATACAACATCACACACTTACATACATACATACCCATGCCACCTTTTCACCTGTGAGAATCTCTCCACGATTCTCTTCTCTTTGAAAGCTATTTTGAAATTTCTAAAGCAAATTCTCTTTCATGAAATTGTGTAAGACTTGATAGGAAGAAAATACAGGATATTTTTTCTCCACCCTGATTAATGCAGCATGCTGAGAATGTCAGAAGGCCTTCGGTAAAGCCGAAAGGCAACTGCAGACCACACACCACCCCTGAGCTTTCCAACACCACTGCCAATTCCCACCCATCTGAGACTTTAAAAAAAGGACAATAGATAAAGACAATGGCAAGTTTTTGGATCCGTACTATAAAAGGAAAAGAACAGTGAAATGAGGTAATGAGGCCTGTGGTAAGTATAGAACCATATAATTAGAGATTGTCAGGGTTACAAGGAACCACTACGGTATTCTTGACAGATAAAGGTATGATTTATTCTCCAGTTTGCCATAAATTCTGGAAAAAAGGCACACAAAGGGAGGCAACGAGAGAGTTCCAGGACCCTCGATTAAAATTATTTCCTTTAAAAAGATAACAGATAACATCCAGCCTCCAGTGAAGCAGAGTTCAGGAATGCCAGAGAAGAAAATACCAAACTAAGTGGACTTCCAAATCAGTCTTCCATGGGGGCTAGAATCTGAATGTATTTGGGGGCAAGAACGATAGCTAGATAGAGGTAGAAAATCTGATTGCCCCGAGGAAAAACACATCCAATCTTGCCTTGGTTTCCAGGCACATAAGACCCTTCCCTTCCGAGGCTCGGAAGAGCCGTATCCCTATCGAGAGAGAGAGACGGTGTGAGCCGCCGGCCAGTGGAGCAGGCTGCCGCACCAAGCCGTGGATTCCTCTTTGCTAGAGGTCTTCAGATCAAGGCTGGACGCTCGTCCACCTGAGATGCTCACTGGAAACTGCTCTGAGCAGGGAGTTGGACTAGAGGACCTGGAAGATTCCTCCCAATTCCATGATTCTGTGGTTAGGGTTCTTTACCTAAGGAAGAATCCTTTTCTTGTGAAAGAGAGCATTCTGCAGAAAGATGGCCACAGAGCAGGGGTACCCAACCTTTTTGGCACCAGGGACATGGAACACAATTTTTCCATGGACCGGGGAGCGGGGTTTGCAGGCGGGAGCCAATCGCGCGGACCGGGGGGGGGGGTTTTTGCAGGCGGGAGCCAATTGCATGGACCAGGGGGCGGGGTTTGCAGGCGGGAGCCAATTGCGTGGATGGGGGGTGGGGTTTGCAGGCGGGAGCCAATCGCGCGGACCGGGGGGGGTTTGCAGGCGGGAGCCAATTGCATGGACCAGGGGGCGGGGTTTGCAGGCGGGAGCCAATTGCGTGGATGGGGGGTGGGGTTTGCAGGCGGGAGCCAATTGCGCGGACCACCACCACTCACCCGCTGTGCGGCCCACTTCCTAACAGGCTGCGGCCCACTAGTGAGCCGCGGCCCACAGGTTGGGGACCCCTGCCACAGAGGACACATTGTATGTTGACTTTGCACAGCCCCTCTTCAGGCAACCGGCTGGGAGTTTGAACCAGCTAAGCCCCATGGGCCAAAGATTCAGAGATGAACCCGCGCCACACTCACAATGACGTGGAAGCGGGCAGTTGAGCACGCCGTCCTGCCCACGGTGGCCCGTGTCCTCTTCTGCAGCAGCTTTTGAGAGCTGCTGTCAAAGACTGCTCTCGTGCCAAACTTCCTGTCGTCCAGAGAGACATTGTATTTTATGCCTAGGATCAAGCAATAAGGAGAGGCTGTTTAGGCTGGGTGGGCTCCCTGTGGGCCAGACACAGCTGCTCCAGTCCTTCTGCAGCCTGTCCAGAAACACTGCTAAAAAGCAGGGGCAGATTTTCCGCAGTTCTCGTCCACCACTCCCTCGGCCCAGGTGCCCCAGGCCTGCCCAGCCTCGGTCTAAGTCCTGTAACTGAAGTGACCAGTAACAGAAGCCTTCTGGCCTCTGGTTTGGGAGGCACTCACTCAAGTGGCTGTCCCGGGGACCCAGCGAGCGCGAGGACACCCTGAAGCAGAAGCTGGCTGCCACACAGAGAGATTCCTTCCCGTTTCTCTGGCAGTTTTTCTGGATCACGTTGATGGAGGGAGGGTTGACCGAGATGGATGCGTTGATCTGCACAATCCTCCTGGATCTGATTCATCACCAACGAATATAATTGTAACAAGAAAAGAATACCAGCCCCCACTGTCTAAGACCCCCAATTGTGCACACTCTATGCTAGATTACTGCCATACACTCTCTACAGAGTTGTCCTTGGAAATATTAGGGCAGAACGAAAGAGATGGACTGCCATCAAGAACAGCGTATTCAAATAATTCATTTCACTAGCTTTACACTACAGGAAAGGCACTGTTACATTTTGAGTCAGAGTTCAAGGTGACGGGTGGAATTTCCAAATTTCAGGAACACGAGATTCAAAATAATTCTGTTCCTGCATGTGTTACCTGATTTTTTCCTTCCCTCTGACCTTATTGGGGCTTGGAAGCTAAGCAGGGCCAGACCTGCCCCGTGCTTTGATGGGAAATGAAATCCCAGGGCTGTTGAGTAGGCTGCAAAGTCCAAGCACATTCCAGAAAGAGGGCAGGAGCAAACTGCTTTTGTTTGCTGCCAAGGAAGTTGCAACCTTGATTCCAGGAAGACTTTATTTTCGCCCCTTCACCTTTCTGTTGAGCTCTGGGACAGGTTACTAATATTTTAATAGGTAAGAAACACCCTTAACATTAACTTAATGTTAACATTAACTTTAAGAAACACCCTTAAGGAATTGAAGAAAACCCGTGAGATTGCCCAATCTGGCAAGGTCTTGATGCTCTTGCAAGACCCCGATGTGCTTACAAAAGCCTTGGCGACTTCAACGGACTTGGGGGTGGGGGTGGCCTCAGGGCCAAAAGCACCTCTGCTTTCATGGATGAGAGGCTTCTGGGGTGCACAGCTCCAGCCCCTCTGAATGGGATTCACCTTCCGCTGCTCCTTCCTTCCGGCGCCCTCACCTTAAGACCACGGCAGCATCCTGAGCCCCCACAGCGAGATCCACCAGGCCGTCCCCATCCACGTCAATCTGCCCGTCCAAGCTGCGGCCAAAATAGCGAAGGCCCCAGCGGAGCCCGGCCGATTCAATGCGCTGCCCGGGAAGAAAGCAACCGTTCTTGGGGGCAGCTTGGGGCACTCCTGGCTGCCCCCTTTAGACCGCATTTCCAACGCCGAAGACCGTGGGCATCCTAGGCAGGGCCACCTCTTGCTTTTTTCATTTTCTCTTGCTTGCACCCCTTATTTCAGCAAGGGACATACCTGATGAGATTCTTCCTTTTTTAGTTACGTATTTCTCCTGCTCCGTGGATGCTTTTCTAATAAATATGTCCCAAAGAGCAGACAAATAGTAGTAGGACATCCCACTAGGATGTACGAGTATGAATTCTGTCTGCCTTTTCAGGTTTTTTGTCTATTTTTAATTCAAAGGCTGAGAATATCTAATTTCCCTTAAATGCCAACTGAATTTTTTTTTGACAAGTTTGCTATAAAATGTTGGTGGCATAATCCCAAAGGGATGAGAAACTAGGCGCAGGAGTTGTTTGCACTCAGCAGCCTGCACATCCTTGGCCGAAGCCCTTCAGGTCGTCCCTGAACAGTTTTCTTGCTCTGGAACTGTGCTTAATGTTATTATTGCTGTGGACCTTGCATGTTTATTGCTTTTATTCTAGGTTCCTTGGGTCTCTACGTCACTTTGTGAGGGCTCTTGGACTTAAAGCTACCTGAGAAGTATTTAAATGCAAACCCCCAAAACTACTGTATAGAATTCTGGAAACGGAATTCACTCAATTCAACCAGGTTGGAAGGCTTTTGTAGCTACATGACACTTCTTTAAAAATCATGGCCAAGAAAAAACAGAAATCGAAAGTGGTTGATTGCACACTTTTCCTAAGGAGTGGGGGCTTCAGTAAAGAACTTCAAGCCTTTTGGGTGGGACCGCCAGCCCCAAACAGGTGCCTTACCCATTCTGAACCATGCCCCGCTTGCTGCAGATTGAGTGCAGCCGCCGGCCACAAAAAGATTGCCCACTCCTCTCACAGAGGAACAGAAGAAACAATCACATGTCATCCTTAGCCAGGCCGCTGTTTTTGAGATGCTAGCGCTCACTCACCTGTTTGAAACGTGGTAACACAGTTGTGCGGTAGCCATGGTACAAGTAGACTGCCCCCTGGTGGTTGTCTTCCAAAGGGGCACCCACAACCACGTCATTAAAGCTGTCATGATTAAGATCTGGAACAGCCAGAAGGGAGTAGCCGAAGCGCGCATCCTGAGGTTTTAGCTCAGGAAGGAGGGTCCCGTTGAAAGTCAGAAGCGACTTCAAAAGAGAAGGAGAGAGAGAACAACTTATTAAAAGCAAACAGGCTTTCTTTTCTTATGTCTGCATCCACTCAGATCGGGAAAAGAGTTGTTCTTGCACTGCCAGTCAAATGTTGATTATATGGAGAAGCTACAGAGTGAGATTTTTTTCAACTCACAACCAATCTCAACGGCACTTACCTGCCCGACCCTGTAAAGGTAAACGCACCCCGTCTCTTTGTTCTGAGGGCCCAGGTACATGGGGGCAGCCACAAGCAAGACATCTGTGATACCGTCTCCATTCACGTCCACGGGGCAAACCTCACTGCCAAAGTAGGATCCAATCTGCACAGGACAATGGAGATGGTGTCAACATTGGCAGATTCCACAACGTGAAACACGGGTTATTTTGTTATGTCTGTGAGGGCAGATCTACATGGACATCTCATGTCTCCTGATTTGTAATACACGTGACACGTCCTCCAACTCACTCTCCTGGCAGAACAGTCCCTGACTGCTTTTAGGACAGTCCTCCTGGCAGTCTAGAATTCTATGCACTATGCATTTAAATTATGATATAATTACTTTTGTGTTAAATATGCGTTAAAATTATAATATAATTACTTTTGCGTTAAATATGCATTAAAATTATATAATCACTTTTACTTGAAGGACACTTGTAAGAGAAGACAAGCATAAAACAAGCTGGGAAGCGTTCTATCTGCTCTCTGAAAACGAGAATCTGAATTTGATTACATGAGCTCTTTGGTAAGTGTGAATATAAAATTAAGGGGATGATGGGAAAGGACACACAATTCTCTGGCTGGCAGGAAAGAATTGCTTCCTTTATTTAATCTACATTGATTGAGCAGAAACAGCAGAGGGACAATACTTCACCTTCCGTATATCAACAGACAGAAAATCAGACACACACGTACACATACACTGCCAGATGGTCACACAAACACACACAGGTGGCTTTCCTAGCCCGCCCTGCTTCTGCTGTAAATGTGAGATGGGTCCCACTTTGTTCATGCTCTAAACAAGTGGCTTTTGCATTTTGCTCCCCCATTTCCCTTGAGTGCATTACTTGGTCCCCTGTAAGGGCCTGAGAGATGGTTACGCTGCCGTCACCGTTCATCTCAAAGAGGATCACTTTCCCCTTGTGCTGGAAACGGGGGGCGCCGGCCAGGTAGAGCCTTCTGCCGCTCCTGAGTCTGATTGAGGAGACGGTGTAGCCTGAGAAAGGGAAAGGGAAAAGACAGGATTCAGAAAACCTTGGCTCTGCTCTATCCTGAGCTTGGTGGTGATTACGGTAGCTAGCTTTGCACAAGTCCTGAAACTAGGGGGTATAAAAACATTTTGAACTGTCTGGAATTTAAAACACTATGTTTTAAGTGAAAGTCTCTTCCAAAATGATAGAAAAAGTCCATTTTAAATTCAAATCAGCTGTTCCATGCTTGAAACAATTATTTCAAAGTCAAAGTGCATTCAAGTTGGTTCAAATTCAAAATGTTTTTCATAGCACTTTCTTAAACCCTCCAGTAAAATAGGAGACTGTGCACAAGGAAAAAGAGGTTAAGAAATACAAGGGGAAGATGGCAATTGTAGCCCAATAAAACTTGATGGTATCAACTTGGAAGGATTATCTTGATGAGCCTTACTGATTTTAGGTATGATAACGATTCCTTTCTTTGAGAGAGAGAGACTTTAGGGACAGTTTTACAAGTTGATGTTTATGCATTTTTTTCCACAAATGAGAACCATAATTTAGACTCAGAGTATTTTTCTTGTTTACAAATGACCATGAAAAAACCGTTGCGTTTCTTTTTTTAGAAAAGCCCTCAGCAATCTCTGCTGAAGGGCAGTTAGGAAAGTAACAGCCACTATGTAGGACAGACTGGCAGAAGACTAGCAGAACGCATCCACGAACACCAACTAGCAGTCAGAAGACATGATGAAAACTCCTTAATCTCACAACACATGGACAGACTTAACCATACTTTCAACTGGGAAACTGTGAGCATCTTAAACTAAGCCAAATCCAAAAACGCTAGAGAATTCCTGGAAGCTTGGCACTCAGACAAAGCAGCCATCAACAGACACATAGAGGTAAACAACATTTACATACCATTCATAAGAGACAATAGAAAAGCCAGAAGACCAGAACACCTCCTTGCCAGCAATCAACACCCAGATAGGCAAAGATTAACACCAAGATTAGCACCAGAGGAACAATCAAACAGCACAATATACCCTAATCAAGGAACTATTAACTCAGTCAATCAACCAAGTAGCAAACAACAGTCCAATCAAGGAACTACTAAGGAGAGAACAACACCTCCACCAACACAAGCAGGACAAGCCAAGGTATATAAACAGAGAGCAAGTTCCACTCCCTTTTCGCACTGAAGATGTTGCCTAGCCTGGCAATGAAACGTCTGCAAGAAAACAACAAGGCTCAGAGAGCACCATGGACTCCACGGTTAGGAAAGAATCAGCACTGGGATTACTTTGTTCCATTGTGGATGGGAGGAGAGGTGCCTAGCTTGGATGGCTTTAAAGTGGAATGGAGGCGTTCCCAGGGGAGTTGGGGCCTATTAGCTACGATAGAGAAATGAAGCTTCCAAGTGCTAGGGCAGTCTACCTCCTCCGGGCAAATGGCAAAAGAGCTTCTTCCACTGTTGCCTGTAGCTTCTCAGAGGCAGTGGGCTGACCACCGTTGGAACCAGGAGGCTGGTTGGATCCAACCTTTGGCATTACTTTCTCGGGAAGAAAGGGCCTGTACTCTGCCGCCTCCCTTACCCAGATAGGCAGCGTGGTTTTTCAGCTTTCGCGGGAACTCTCTCTCAAAAGCCTCCCGGGGGGGAGTGACCCGTCCCAGCCGTCCCTCCTTGAGCACGGCCCCGTCCCAGTCGTAGGCTCCGACCATGCCAAAGAGGATCCCGTCCTGCCAGGAGAGAAGCAGCTTCAGCCGTCCAGACACCCGACATTCGCAGGGCAGCGCGTAACTCAAGGGCTGCCCAGCTCCCAGAACTTCCGAAAGAAAGCTTTATTCAATGTTCGCTGCAGGTGGGAAATTTCTGTTCAGAGGGGAAAGTTCCTCTGAATCTTTCCATCGTTCCCTCCGCAGAAAGACTGGCTACAGGCTATGCCCCATCTTTCCCACGGTTATTTTGTAGGGACATCTGAAGATACCCTTCGCCCCGGTTTATCCCTGCAGCAACCCTGTGAGGTGCGTTATCGGGGGGGGGGGGGGGGGCATGTCGAGCACTCTCTGGAGGGGAGCGGGCACTTTTATAGGGCCCTCTTATCCACTGCTTGGCTGGGTGGGGTGGGGAAACGCAGCCTCTGAGTGGAAGCATTCTGCCTGCCCTCTCCCCGTCTTCATCCTGCTTTGTCAGAGGGGCACGTTTGGACAATAGAGAAGCCCGATTCTTCTCTTACCTCCAGGAGGTGAGCGGAGAAGCCGATCTGAGACATTTCCAACTCAAAGGAGTTATACTCACGGGTCCCTGTTGAGAAAGGAGGGTGGAATTAAGTGGCAACCTCTTAAGGTCAACGCACTATTGGAGGCGTGTTTATTAGAAAGGGGGATAAACAGCTTTTCTTTAAAAAAGAAGAAGAAATTTGTTATTCTCCCGTCAGATGGGTGTGCCCAGGTCCGTGCTTGCTGAAGGCACATGTTCTTTGACCTTGCATGGGGCAGCGCTTCCCCCTTCAAGGCTGGAACTCCATTTGGGGGTCTTCCTGGACTCACAGCTCCTGCTTGAAGAGCGGGTGTCACTGTGGCCAGGAAGGCCTTTGCACCCATGCCCTGGTCGCCTCACAGCTTGACTACTGCAATGCACTCTACATGGGTCTGCCCTTGAGGGCCACCCGGAAGCATCGGTTGGTCCAGAATGCAGCAGCGCGAGCAGTGATGGGCATGCCTCGATATGCCCATGTAACACCTCTGCTTCGCGAGCTGCACTGGTTGCCAGTCTGCTTCCAGGTGCAAGTAAAGGTGCTGGTTACTCGAGGGACCGCCTGTCTCCCATGACATCTGCCTGGCTGATTCAATCCTGCAGGGTTGGCACGCTCCGGGTTCCTTCAATTAAATGTCATTTGTCAGGACTCCAGAATTGCGCCTTCTCTGTAGCAGCGCCCGCCCTCTGGACAAGGATCCCCCTAGGATCTGGACGGCCCCCCTCTGCTGCTGTCCAGAAGGGCCGTGAAGACCTGGCTCTTCGCCCAGGCCTTTGGTGCGGGAGGGGAGACCCCTCGCTTCATCACGCTTGCCATCTTTTATCTTTATTTTTTATCTTTCATTGATTTTATTGTAATTTCTTTGTTTGATTGTTGTGAGCTGCCCAGAGTCATTGAGAGTCAGGCGGCATACAAGTTTAATTATTATTAGTATTATTACTTGCAGGAAGATAGACAGATATTAACTGTCTTCATATAACTGCATATTTAGCCAGTTTTTTTGTTGTTGCAAACTTCTACTCTCACCCCACAAGTTTGGGATTTGGGGTTTGGGGGAGATGGGCGGTAATGCAAATTTAAATAATAAATAAATAAATTTGCTTTTGATGGGAGTTAATTTACCTTGCAACTTCCCAGTCTGTCTGTTTCCCTGCAAGAGAAATTCCTGTTTTCTTTCTTATTCCCAGGGTACTGGAATGATTTTTGGGTTTTTCTTGGGAGTATCACCTCATACGGGGTGGCAGAGGGTGCTGGGGGGGGGGTTTCTTTTGTTTCGCTTTTTCCCATCGTTCTGCTGCTTCTCTGACTCGCCTGCGTTTCGCAGCCCCAGCCCTGGAAAGGCCGCTGCCTCCTCCATGGGGACTGAACAGAAGTATAGGAGGAAGCCACGGAGGTTGCGGAACTCTGGAGGGAGCTCTCTGTGCCAAGAACGCAGCCCCCCCCCGCCCCCCCCCCCCCCGGCCTTGGGCACCTCATTGGGAAATGAGTGCACGAACCTCTCCATATGAATTTCTCCAAAATCTCTCCTGGCAGAAATTTCCAAAGCAAATTCTCTTTCATCAAGGTGAATTGCTGGAGAAAATGCAGGGACGTTTTTCTGCATGACATGACATTTCCGCCAGAGGGGAATTGAGCCACCTTAACTTATGCTTCTCCGTTTCCCCTCTGGTCCAGGATCACCACATTCTGGCTGTGTTCGCTCAATACATTATAACCTGGTTTCTGAACTGGGGTCTGCTCTGCCTTCCTCGCTTGTGATTCCGCTCCACTAGACGGCTGCCATTTCTTTTCCCACAGTGCCGTTCGTGCAGCGTCCCTTCAGGTTGCAGTGGGAACGAAGAGGAGGGAAGCACCAATCAGGTGCCCCGCCCCGCAGGGTGGTCAGGAGGAAGCAGAGCAAGAGGCCCGATAAAGAACCCCTTTCTCCCTCTTGATCCACTCGGGGGACCTTCTGTCTGGAGCAGCACTGTGGCTTTTGTGAAGATCAGTCAGGAAATGGAAACAGAACTCCGACTGTCTGCTGCATGTAGCGGTGCTGAACTTTCACACACCACAGCAGTGCTTAGTTACCCTGACTCCATTCCCCCCAGGTTGCAAACGCCGCATCCTTTCCCCAGCACCTTCGAGGCTGAAGATCCGATCCCCCAAAGAGTCCACAATATCGTTGAGGGCTGCCTCGTCTGTCACGTTGAAGAAGTACTTTTCGTCAGGGTCACTGGCAATGTATTTAATTTCATTGATGAACGAGTTGGGGTCTTTCTGCCGGCGGATGTAGTGGCCCAAGACCTGGGGGGAACAGAGGCACAATTTCATGGGATGCCCCAAATCTGATGCTGCCCAAGACACCTGAAAAGTGAGGCACATGGACCAGGTTGAGGTAGGGAACCAAAGAGAACCTGCCCAGCCAGCGGCAGATCTTGGCTGATCTTGGCTGATTTCAAAGAGCTAAGAAGGGGCAGGCCTGCTCAGTCCTGAGATAAAAGGCCACCAGGAAATCCAGGACTGTAGGCTGGACTGGGAAATAGGAAAAGGAGCCCTCCAAGAAGGAGAGAGCGGCAGGCCAAATGGAAGGTGCCAACAACACAATATGGATGCGACTTGGAGGAAACTTTAATTGATACACATAACACAACAGAACCCCAAAGAGGATGGCGTTCCCAAAAAATATGCAAGCCGGGACAGCATTTAAAATCCCTTCTCCCAACCTGGGTGGCCTTCAACTCCTACAACTCTCAGCAACATCCAGGATGGTTGGGATGTGAAAATCCACAGAACTGGAAGGATGGTTTCTCTTTTTTCTTTTTATTTTAAAAATGCAAACTAAGCACAGATACTTTCTATGCGATGCGTTTGTTACGCTAACGCAGGGGTGGGCAACGTCAGGCCCGCGGGCCGTATAAGGCCCGCAGGGCTCCCGCCCGCAAACCCCGCCCCTTCCACGTGATTGGGTCCTGCCCACAAACCCCACCCCCAGTGCTTGTGATTGGCTCCCGCCCGCAAACTCCGGCCCCCAGTCCGCAGAAATCCCAGAAACCCCCACCCCCACCCCACCCCGGTCCCCAGTTATAAATATAAATATCCAAATGGCCCTTGGCAGAAAAAAGGTTCCCCACCCCTGCACTAACGGAAGGAAGATGTGCTCAACTTGTTGGCTGAAATAAATACAAGGGGAATTTTAAAATATATATCGGAACTCTCTTCCCCTTGCCCAACTACAGGTATACACCCAAGTAGCAACACCTCTGTACCTCCACATCCTGACACACTTACTGCAATGGCGTAACGTGTCACATTCCGTTCCTCACACTCCTCCAGAGCATCTTCAAGTTCTTCACCATCGTGGGACTCCCCATCAGTCAGCACGATCATCAGCTTGGTAGCTCCTTCTCTGCCCCCTTTCTCCCGACTGAAGGCCTCCGTGCTGGAGACAGAAGCCAGAAAGAAACCGGCTGCTTTGGAAAAAGTTTTTCCCCTCGACAAAGCGATGCCCTAATCTTGGGTCTCATAAAGCCACAGATCTGGTTTACCAAATGTGACAAGTTGCCTTGGTAAAATTTGTACAATGTTTGTTCATTCAAACAAACTGGGGCTGGTGTAGGAAATCCTTGTGGCCATTTGCTCCGCTGTGGCCTCCTGGCATCTGCCACCCAAGGCAGCTGTTTCATTGAACATCACGGTAGGGCCGGCCCTGATCAAAACATTGAGGAATTCCCATCAGACTTTTTTTCACAGCATTGGCCGGATGGAGAAGGGCAGAGGTCCGCCTGCTTGACCATCAACTCATGCACAGGTAACCTCCTACAGTCCTGCCCTCTCCTTCACCTCCCAGCACCTACCAGGCTTTGTGGATGGCAGCAGCGGTCCGAGTTTCGAGCCCTTCCTGCCGGCTGATGTTGTGGGCAGCTTCAATGACTTCTTCCGCTGTCTGGTAATCCTTCAGGGTCCACTCATGAACCGCAACTTCACTGTACTGCAAGACTCCAACCTGTGAGGCCGAGAGGAGGAGATGCCCCTGGGGCACTGACACGCCTTCTGGGGGCCAGGCCACTGATCCCCCAAAGGCAGCCTTGTCTGTGCCACCTTCCCCAGCATGGCCTTTTCCAGAGGTGATGGTGTGGGCCAAGGGTCTAAGTGCAGCAGGCCCTAAGTGTGCGCGATTGGCTCCCGCCCGCAAACCCCGCCCCCTTCCACGTGATTGGCCCCCGCCCGCAAACCCCACCCCCTTCCACGCGATTGGCCCCCGCCCGCAAACCACGCCCCCTGGCTCTCGAGCATGTCAAAATGCCCTGGAGCATGTCAAAATGGCTCCTGGCATAAAAAAGTTTGCCGACCCCTGGTGTGGGCTAATGGGGGAATAGGAGAAGGAAGCTCCAGGTTCTAGTCCATCCTCGGTCATGGAAGCTTTCTGGGTGACTGCCCCCCCCTGTTATGGTGGGGAAAATGGGAGGAGGGGATGCTGAGACACTGGTCATGGGCTCATGAGTGAAAGGCAGGATGAAAACCAACAGAACAAACAAACATGTCTTGAAGGTCCATGCAGCTTACGTGATGCAAGGATGACAGTTATAGGGGGACGGGAGAACTTATACCACGGTGACAATGGTAGAATCACTCAACATGGGGAGAAAGTGGAGCCTGCTCAGAGAACGGGGGCGGGTGACATAAAAAAGGATAAGACCCTTTGTGGCAGAAGACCACAGGATGGGGATGGTGGTGATGCCAGGGTTTGGGGCCAGGATTTTCTGCAGTTTGGGGAGGAATGTGCTAGTCTTGATTTTGTACTCAAAAAGGCATGTTATGCTCCGTTTAGGCCTTGCAAAGGAGGAGGAGCTGAGGAGCCTTATGACGAAGGTGAAAGGAGAAAGTGAAAAAGCTGGGTTGCAGTTAAATCTCAAAAAAAAAACAAGATTATGGCAACCAGCTTGATCGACGACTGGCAAATAGAGGGAGAAAAAGTGGAGGCAGTGACAGACTTTGTATTTCTAGGCGCAAAGATTACTGCAGACGCTGACTGCAGCCAGGAAATCAGAAGACGTCTACTTCTTGGGAGGAGAGCAATGGCAAATCTTGATAAAATAGTTAAGAGCAGAGACTTCACACTGACAACAAAGGTCCGCATAGTTAAAGCAATGGTATTCCCCGTAGTAACCTATGGCTGCGAGAGCTGGACCATAAGGAAGGCTGAGCGAAGGAAGATAGATGCTTTTGAACTGTGGTGTTGGAGGAGAATTCTGAGAGTGCCTTGGACTGCAAGAAGATCAAGCCAGTCCATACTCCAGGAAATAAAGCCAGACTGCTCACTTGAGGGGATGATATTAAAGGCAAAATTGAAGTACTTTGGCCTCGTAATGAGAAGACAGGACACCCTGGAGAAGATGCTGATGCTGGGGAAAGTGGAAGGCAAAAGGAAGAGGGGCCGACCAAGGGCAAGATGGATGGATGATATTCTGGAGGGGACGGACTCGACCGTGGCGGAGCTGGGGGTGGCGACGGCCGACAGGAAGCCCTGGCGTGGGCTGGTCCATGAAGTCACGAAGAGTCGGAAGCGACTGAACGAATAAACAACAAGAAGGCCTTGCAAAACTGTTTTGAGGGTTTGGCCCCTTAATAGAACTCGAACTCGAAGGCCACCAACAGGCAGTCCCAGCAGGTGGAAGTGTTGCCGGGTGCAGGTGCAAAAAAAAGGACTTGGGGCCCCAGCAAGCACAGGATCTCTAGGGCTCCATCCCTGGGCAAGCAGGTTCATGAGCAGCACCAGAAGATCTATTTTGCCTACTCGGCTTCCTGCCTGCAGATTGTTCAGTGGGGGGTTGGGTTTTGGCTCTGAAACATGCTGACTCAGCCAAGAGCTCTAGGGCTCACAGTAAGGTACAGTGAACCGAATTCATCCCCCCCCCCTTCCCTTCCCTTCTCTAGGTTTCCTGTTTTCGGCAAGGAGAGAAAGTGGATGCCTCTGCAGCAGGATCTAAGCAACTGGGCCAACAGCTGAGGGGGAAGAGACAGGAAACCTCTCGTAGCCCTCAGCAGTCTAGGGAGCCTCACGAGAAAACTGGAAAACTGAAGGGGGTGGGCCAAGAAGACACAGCTTTGCCCCAAATGTGAGTATTCTACGGTATGTTTCAGCTATGACTGGAGTAGTAAAAACATCCAGGCTTAACTCCTGGTGACTTTGTGGACGCATCCATGTAATTTTTTTGGCAACAAAATGGAAGTATTTTTTGACTCCCTGGAATTTCCTGGTGGTTTCCCATCCAAGGACTAACCAGATCCAACCTTGCTTAGCTTGTGAGCCTTCACAGCTACTGCCCCCTTCTGATGCAATTAGAACTACAATTTAGATAAAAGTATATTCTCAGCCTAGTGGGGCAGACTGTAACCAGCAGGCTAGTGTCTGCAACATTTATTTATTTTTTATTTATTTACGTATTTATACCCCGCCTATCCCCTCCCTAGACGGAGGGCTCTAGGCGGCTTACATACATTGCAATTTCATATTTATACATTCATATATAATTAATGTTTACCGCGCGCTAAGGGAGGGGGTAAAGGAACCGACTCTTCTTCCGTAGGTATTGGACTACATGTCCCAGGATACCTCGCTTCCGAGTCGGCTGCTGACGTCCTGGTTGTTGCCGTTCGAGATCCGTCGTCCTCCGCCGCCATTCACGGGATTCACGGGATCTTCTTTTCATTCCGAGGCGACCCCCGACAGGACGCCAGCACATTCTCCCACTTAAGGTGGTACCCATTTATCGAAAGCATTTAGCTTTCGAACTGTTGGGTTGACAGGAGCTGGGGCGAGTGACGAGAGCTCACCTCGCCACGCGGGGATTCGAACTGCCAACTTACTGGTCAGCAGTCTCTTACCGCGCCCCTGTAGGAGAAGAGCTGCGTTAGACTACGGTGACCAGAGTGCATCTGAGGAAGGGAGCTGCAGCTCACAAAAGCTTATGCCTTTTAATAAAATCTGTTAGCAGAAAAGGTGCTACCAGGCTCCTCCTGATGTTTTGCTCTATGGGAAAACATCTTTTCCTGAGCCCTTTCAAACGCTTGGTGTGGGCACTACATTTTAACAAGAATTCAGAGAAAGTGGAAGTGGTTCAGAGAAGGGCAAGGAAGATGATCATGAGGCTAAAAACAGAAACCGCTGAAGAGAAACTGAGAGGATACTTACATATTAGGAAGTTTTTCCTAACAGGAAGAGCGGTTTGACAGAGCAACCGATGTCCCAGAGATGGGCTCCCCTTTACTGGATAGGGTCAAGCATACAATTTGCAGCTCCCAAGTCCCCCTGTCCCAGTGATTTAATACAGAGGCTTAAAAGACCACAAGAAAACAATGATAAAACAAGCAAAACTCACTTGGATCTGCTCCGGGTCAATGAAAAATTTGCTGAGAATGTTGCTAAGAAAATTCTGCACTTCGTACCACGGGTAAATGCTGTTGGAGCCATCCAGGACAATCACAATGTCCATGTAGGTCGAACATCCTGCACAAAGGTCAGAGAGCATCAGGCAGCGGCAGAGGAGGGTGCTTCTCAGGGTACCCCCCCCCCCCCAGGTTTGAGCAGCAAAGTCCCAAGCAACGTTTGGCCTATTCCTCCTCTCTTCGCCAGAGCATCTCCCAACTCAGAGAATTAATATTCAAAATTTGTCGGATTTACATCTCATCTTTCCTTGGGAAGCTGAAAGTGGCGTACACAGCACTCCTTGTGTTATTTTTTTCTCTGAACCTCTTGAAGTAGGTTGGGCTGAAGGAGGAAGACAGGTCCAAGGTCCACCACTGGACATTCATGGCTGAGGAGGGATTTGTCCAACACCCAAGCCAGATGACCAATTTGGAATACTCGGGCCCAAAGGAGGCCATCGAATACCACTTTAGAGCAGCCTCCGCGGTCCTGGTGCTGTTTGAAAGTGGTGAATTATGACTCACCTCAGCCCCAGACAGTGCTGGTTGGGGATGATAGGGACTGTAGTCCTTCATTTCTGAAGGGCTTGCTTAGATCTTTCAGCCTGATTTACAGTCCACTGATGTTGCAAGAGGAATGTTCTGTTTGAAATTGGTAGGCCTATCAGCTGGATCCAAAATTGATTTATTAGATCTCTCTCCCATTTTTCCTCCAGAGCAAGGCTGCAATTGGACTCTGAGGTATTACTTGGGGAAAACAAATCCTGTTGGAAACGATCCCAGCAATTCTGATAAATGCAAATTAGCCCACAACTGGCCATTTCCAGGACCGTCACTGGCACCGGAAGGCTTTCTCAAACCCCAGGATGTGCTTCTAGCCCCTCAGCCAGCCCTCCTGTGGAAGGCGGTGCTGACTCAGAGGCCGCAGGGCCGGATGCCAAAGCAGCCCTGGGGGATGGGAGATCCCTGCCCACCAGCCCGGATGGCCCCTCAGTCCAGGGCCTCTAGGCAGCGCCCCCTCACCCCCAAGGGTGGCTGTTCCAAGATGGGGAGGGTCACCCAGGAAGTACGAGAGGGGAGGGCAACTGGTCGCCTTATCTGCAGGCACAAGAATGTCCTTAGTGAGCGGGGCTAAAATTCTGTATCCATTTCAGCACTGAGACTTTTGGGAAGTTTAAGCAGTGAAATGAGTTTCTTAAATCGTAAGAGTCCTAAGATAGCCCAGCGTCCCCCCAAACAACAAATCAAATTGGGTGCTTTTACACCTCCCAGGTAATGGTGTCCCCCAGCCACCCCTCCTGAGGCCCCCAGGAGAGCAGGGAGAGGATGGCATTTTGCCGGGGGAAAACGACTGGACACCCCTGAGCTGAGAGAGAGGCAGGCCAGAATTCGGGTGAGAGGCCTCCAGAGGCTGATAAACCAAAATGAAAGTGTTCCTGTGATTGGCCACGTTGGCTGGGGCTGCTGGGAGTTGTAGTGCAGGAATGCCACAGGCTCCCGCCCAGCACAGGAAAGGGGAGAGAGACTGATGGGACGGCTAGAGCAGAGGATGGGCTGGGGAAAGCACAGTGGGAGCTCAGACTTGTGCAAAACCTTAACTGCTCCACCGAAAAAGTGAGCACGAACGTGTGCTGTGCTCTACAATCACCCAAGGAGTGTGTCTGCGCATTGCACAGAGCGCTGTTCCTTTATAGCACACCGCTGAGCGCCACTCGTTTCCTATCGTTTCCGGTCCTCTTGGGATCCGAGAGGGGGCTTCCGGTGAGTCATCCAACGCGCCAAGGCCAAACTTACTCTGAGCCGTTGGAGCAATATTTTCCATCAGCCGGAAGTCCTTGTCCACGCTGGTACAAATCCCTGTGCTGTACATGGACGTGCCGCATTCCTGGGACCAGAGGGGAGCGCACGCCTGCCGGAAAGAGAGACGGTCTCCGTGGGCACCAAAGTGACTTCCCCGCTGGCTGCGATTCTGCCCTGGCCACCCTCGCCCCTTGAGAGGGAGGGGGGCTGAGAGATTTGGGCCGGGTAGCCCAACACACCTGGAAGACTCTAGGGCAGGGGTGGGCAACGTCAGGCCCGCGGGCCATATAAGGCCCGCGGGGCTCCCACCCGCAAACCCCGCCCCTTCCACGCGATTGGCTCCCGCCCACAAACCCCGCCCCCCAGTGCCTGTGATTGGCTCCCGCCTGCAAACTCCAGCCCCCAGTCTGCGGAAATCCCTGAAACCCCGCCCCCCCGGTCCCCGGTTATAAATATCCAAATGGCCCTTGGCAGAAAAAAGGTTCCCCACCCCTGCTCTAGGGCATGGCCCGTATTCACACAACATGCTTAACCTAGTTCTGAAGAGACCGTTTTTCTGGGTTCACGCAATCCAGAAATCAACTCAATGGACTGGGTCCACCCCGCATGCAGAGCCACAGAAAATGAACCAAGGTAAAAACTAACCAGATTGCCATTTAACTGACCTAATTAGGTATGTTGTGTGAACACAGCCATAGAAGATTTGAGGCACGAGCAACTTCCCCAGCAAAGGCTAAAGGCTGGTTCCGATATAAATCCATTTTTAAATAAGGAAAAACAATGAATTTCAAAATCACGAGTTAGCTTTTATATTTACGCTGCCATAAAGTGATAGGAAGACTATCCAGACAGGCCAAAGTTTTCTATCTCTCCCTTTTAAAGATGTCGTACCGGGGGGGCGGGGGGGAAGCATATTTCTACCAATGGATAGATATACAGGTGGTTGAAAATATATTTATTATACTTGCATTATCTCTGTATCTAATTTTTCCTCCAAACAGCTGAAGTCACTGGCAGGGAGGTTTACTTTATGTGGAACAACCGATTCAGCAAGCAAATGGAACCCTGGGTTGAATTCCAGCCCCTCTGGAGGGTCCCCCCCCTGGGGAAAGGCCACCAAGTAAATATAAAGTCTCCCTCAAGGCGAGATTGACTCCTGGTGACTTCAT
The DNA here is from genome assembly GCA_023362775.1 of Charina bottae. NCBI lineage: Eukaryota > Metazoa > Chordata > Lepidosauria > Squamata > Charinaidae > Charina > Charina bottae. Next base: position 3,195,951 of record JALMGJ010000026.1, read on the forward strand.
GGGTAGTTTCCTTGACAACAATATGAAGGTTTGTCACTGCCTTTCAAAATGGATACTTTTAAAACTTTCCAGCTGACCATGGGATTTCCTGGTGGTCTCTCATCCAAGTACCAACCACTCAGTTTTGGGGTGGTAAGCCCCAGGTCTTTAGGGGCTGCCCCCTGCCAGGACGGAGAGCATACATACACTCAGGCTGGTTTAAAATTGAAAGGAGAGGTGGAAAAAGCAAGCAGCTCCACATCGCCCACTGAGGAAGGAAAGCGAAGGAGCGAAGAGACCGGCAACACCTTCCCCACCGTTAACGTAACCACGATTTATGGACTCACTGCATTTTCTGGGTTCGCGTGAGATCCTAGGCTAAAATGGGATTTTGATGTAGACTTGTGTGCTGGGGGGGAGGAGAGAAAAAGGCTGGATTCACACCACCCCTTGACCAGATTTCTTAAAGATTGAGCAGCTGCATTCACACAATGTGGTACTGGGCGGGAGTAGTGCAAAAGTAGCCTGTTTGGTTAGTCTCTGTATCAGTATATTGTGTGAACCCAGAAGATGGGTTAACTGAATGCAGCCTAAAATTGCCAGTAGGAAAGGAGAGGGGAGAACATTTAGGAATTAAGAGGGAGCAGAAGGCATCTTGGCCAGGACTGCCCCAACACTAGCTATGGATCTGAGGATCCAACATCCTGTTTTCCAAAACAAAGCCAGCTGCCTTGGAATTCCACCAAATGGAAACAGGGGGGGGGGGGGGGCGTTTCACACTCCTGGACAATCCATTATAGGAGAGCAGGACCAGGAAAGCAAGTCTGTCGCTAACAGCCACGGAAAGAGCGTGGCCTCTGGATTCTGCTGCATTTAGATTTGCTCCATCTCTTGGACCAATTTCAATTTTAATCTCTTGGACCAAAGAGATGGACTATTTGCTCCATCTCTTGGACCAATTCTGTTACAGGCTCGCTCATTCATTCATTCATTCATTCATTCATTCATTCATTCATTCATTCAATCAATCAATCAATCAATCAATCAATCAATTTATATAGCCGCCCATCTCACGTTTGTGACATTGGGTAGCTTACATTTAGAGATGTAAAAGGATGGGCTGTCTCACAATACAGGTAGTCCTTGCTTAACGACCATTCGTTCAGCGACCATTCAAAGTCACAGTGCCGCAGACGAATGGTACTTACGCCCGGTCCTTGAAGTTACAGCCGTTACAGCCGCCCCTGTGGTCCCGTGATCAAAATCCAGGCACTTGGCAACCCTTTTCCAAGTTGCAGCTCTTTCTATGCAATCAATTCCCAAGTCACAACAAACTTTAAAGCCACTATATACTGTAGTATATTTTTTTAAAAAATAAATTGGAGGAGAGTATAAATGTAAAGCTCAAAGCTTTATTATTATTATTATTATTATTATTATTATTATTATTATTATTTGCTTTGTCTTTTCAAATTAGATTGTTAGACATTGTTAGGCTGGGCAAACTCAGCTTATTGATTTCTCTGTGATTTAATATATGGGGCAAATAGGTTAATCCAGCAGCAAGGTTAAGCGTGTTTATTTATTTATTAATCAAACTTATATCACCGCCCATCTCACTCCACCGGAGGGACTCTGGGCGGTTTACAACAAGATAATAAAACAAGAGATAAAATATACATACAATATAAAAATACTAAGTTATAAAAAAAGATTAAAATCCAAGAGTAGTAAAAAGATCTAATTCAGTCTAATGTAGGAGAGGGGCTCTCTAAGGTATTAGCCATCCCCAAGAGTGGCTACTTCTTCCTTGGCCCCAAGCAAGGCAGCAGAACCAAGTTTTCAGGTTCCTCCGGAAGGTCAGAAGCGAAGGGGCTAATCTCACCGCAAGATGTTCCACAGGGCGGGAGCTACTGCAGAGAAGGCATGCCTCCTGGACCCCGCCAGATGGAACTCTCTTATAGGTGGGGTCCGTAGCATGCCCTCTCTGCATGATCGGGTGGGACGGGTAGATGTATTGGGGACGAGGCGGTCCTTCAGGTAACCTGGCCCCATGCCATGTAGGGCTTTAAAGGTGATAACCAACACCTTGAATCGGACCCGGAAGCAAACTGGTACCTAATGCAGCTCACGTAATAAAGGTGTTATGTGTGCCGATCTAGGGGCATCAGCAATGGCCCGTGCAGCTGCATTCTGGACCAGCTGAAGCTTCCGGATACTCTTCAAGGGTAGCCCCATGTAGAGCGCATTACAGTAGTCTATATGGGAGATAACAAGGGCATGAGTGACTGTTCGAAGGGCCTCCTGATCCAGGAACGGGTGTAACAGGCACACAACACGAAGTTGTGCAAAGGCCCTTCTGGCCACGACTGCCACCTGCTCATCGAGCAGGAGTCGTGAGTCCAGGAGGACCCCCAGATTCCGCACCGGATCTGTCTGGGGCAGTGCAACCCCATCCAGAACCAAAGATGATAATGTCCCAGACAGGGACGAGCCATTAATCCACAGCCACTCCGTCTTACCAGGGTTCAGCTGAAGCCTGTTGGACCCCATCCAGGCCCCTACAGCCCCCAGGCACCGAGAAAGGGCAGTCACAGCATCACTTATCTCACTTATATCTCACTTATATCACTTATCTCACCCGGGACAGTGTTGTGTGAACTGTCTTCATTGTGACCAGTAGCTAGCAAAATGTGCCCAACTTGCCGAGTCCTGCCCTAGGGCGTTCTTCCTGCAACCTGGTCAAGCCTCAACATTTCATGGGCTTAACAACCGAAATTACTGCAGCGGGGTTAGCTTTTTATAGCTCCTGTTCTTTTTTTTTAATGTATGTGGTTGGGTGTGTGCTTTATTTAAAAAAAGAAAAATGCACCACAAAAGATACTCACCACAAACCCATCATCTTTGTTGGCCATCAGCGTCATCCCAAAATGCATGTTTTTTGTCCGCCTGGAGATATTCCAGAGGGCCATGTCACCTAGTTGTGATTCAGAAGTGGGGAGGCGGGGGAAAGGAGGAGAAAAAAGGGGGGAAATAGAAGTGCTGAAAGTGCATCTCTATTCCTATATAATTATTTATATGCATAAAGCTCCATGAGTTCAGTTCCTTCCAAGGAATGGAAGAAGTTTCAAGGCCCAAAACCTGGAGGGGGGTGGGGGGGTCTGATTGCGGTCTGTGTGTAAAGGACCAGACAACTCTTGATCACAGCTATGAGTCAATAGCGTGAGGGAGCTGCTAAAAAAAGCAAACACACTTTTAGTATAATTTCCAATTCATGGGAAGAAATAATTCCACTGTTTTCTGCCTTGGTCAAACCCCATCTCCAGTTCAGGGCACCACATTTTAAAAAAGAAGCTGCACGAAGGCATAAACATTGGAAACGTGTTTGGGAAAACTTCCTCAGAGCAGTTTGGCAGCAGAGCTGTGACTTCAGGAAGCGACGGGGTCCCCTTTATGGGCTGGTTGGATAAATATTTCTTAGGCATGCTTGGGGTGCGGGGTGGCCCTAGTTTGCCCAAGAGCCCCTTTGAACCCAAGGATTTGGTGATCAAACATCTCTCCTGCCCTTTTGGAGCTGGGAAGCCCCCCCAGCTTCAATTTGCAGACATCTCCCTTTTAGGCCTGTGACCCGCTGGCCACCTGAGCCACTGGCCATCTGCTAAAATTTGGCTATGAAATTGAGGAATTTCTGTGGTGTAATTTTGGCTCTTTGGGGGCTTTTGGGGGCTTTGTGGGTATTCCGTTTTGAATACATACAGTTAACGGTTAACCGCCCAGAGTCCCCTTGTGGGGGGAGATGGGCGGTGATATAAATTGAACAAACAAACAAACAAACAAACTGGGTTATATAAAACAGGATCCGGAGCAGAATGCAGTCCTTTGGATAAGAAGTCAGTGGGCTCTCCCCACTCCCCTTCCCACGAGCAACTACTTCATATGCTACTGAATATGGCACAGACGTTTCAAATTTTATACCTATATTGACTTTGGTGCATGTTGAATTTTTCCTCTCTCCCACAATGCACTTGTAAACATCACCTTTCCGGTCATCTTCAGTTCCATCCCAAGGTGCACCCACCAACATCCTATTGAGAGAAGCATCTGCATTAGAAAGACCTGATAAAATTAAACCTCATCCAAAACTAGAAATAAAAACAATGTGAGGCACATTGGGCAAACACAAGAGGGTTACAAATGGGAGGGAATGGCAGGTTCCTCCATAAAATTGTAATTGCCCCAGGACAGCCATATCTGGGGGCATCCAGAAAGCTTCCTCCCCACAACCACATTTCCCAGAGTCCAGGGTGGGCGGGCCGAGGAGACGTCTCTTAAATGAGCTTAGGTCACTCAGGTTTTCTGTTGGCTTTTAGACAAGCCCATGAGAACAAAAAAAGAGGATGAAGTCTTTGAACAGCCTGATCTGTTTTTCATGTGAGTATAAAAAAATAATCCAGCCAACCTCCCCATTCCCACCCCAGATTCACAAGAAACACATTGTCCTTTCATTTGCAATTCTCCTGATTCTTCATTGCTGCCAAAATGTAACCCACATATTCCTGCCAGGTACAGTACTAGTAACATGATGGACTTATCTTAGGGGAGAAAAGAGTATGTCTGAGAGAAACCTCCAGGGTTTATTTCCTTTGTTCATTTTTGGGAGTTCAGTTTGGTTACAGCTGCAACACTTCATTGCTTCCTACGGTGATAAAAGAGGCAGAAACCCTTTTAACGCCACCCCCACCCCAATAAGTTCTAAGTGCACAGAGGAGGATTCAGAGATGAATTTTGAGCAGCTGGTTCCATTTTTTACCAGTGTACCCCTGAACTAAGTTAAGGTCCTTTGGTTTCTACAAGCAAATGTTGGAAATTCCCCAACTGAAACCATCCAATTGTCCTGAGCGCCTCAGTTTCCAGCCGGTTTTCCCTTGCTTATTTTGAAGGTGGGGGAACAAACCTTGAACGCCGGGAAGGCGCTCCCCTTTACAAGCACTGCTTTCAGGGCTGCAATCCTGAATATCCAGACAGGGAAGCCTAGGGCCTTCTAGATGTTGGAGAACTACAACATCCAGCATCCCTTCCCACTGGCCAGGCTGCTTCAGGCTGCTGGAAAAGCACACATTCACAATTCTGCTTCAATCCTGCAGAATTTGCCTGCATCGCAGAGATGCAGTAAAAGTGGCCCATAGTTTTGTTTCCTTGGGGTCAAGAAGAGAGAAACGGTGGGCAGGAAAAGTAAAGAGAAGACGGACATTTGGAAGGAAGACAATGACAGAAAATTATGAAAAATGAGGACCTTTCAATGACAACAAAGGTCAGATACCAAGAAAGAGTAAGAGAAAGAAGACCAACACCTTCTAATTATGGATTTGGAGATGTTACCAACAGGACAATGGACTACAAGAAGAATCAATCAGTCCTGGACGAAATAAACACTGACTGGAGAAGCTCACAAACTTTGGGCACGTAAAGGGAGTGGACAATGGACAGAAAAAAGGGTGTGTGGAGAGGGTGAGGGAAATAGAGGAAGGGAAGGACAATGGATGAACGGATGCCTGGATGCAGGAGACTTCTGGGGTGTTTCTCAAAGCGCTGGGGATTGTCTCTAAGGACAGGACAAGGGTTTGTCCATCTGTCCACCCAAAATTGGGCCTGACTAACCAAACAAAGAAATAAAAAGTTGGGGATTTTTAACTGGAGAGGAAGTATACTGGAAAATAAAATAAGATGGACAACAATTTCCTATTACAAACAACCATAAGCCACGAGGATACTTTGGGGTGTTTTTCTCATCAGCTGGTAACGTGGTCTCAGTTTTCTTCCTCTAAGCTGACACCCAGGTTCCCACCACCTTGTTCCTATGATCTCCTACTACGTGACTCATCCCATTTCCTGCCCCATCTGCGGAACCCATTCACCAAACCCATTCCAAGCCTCGCGGCATTTGGCCAGTGGTCCCACTGCGCTCGCTGTCCCCAAGCGGGCTGGTGTTTCTTGCTCCCGTTTGATCTTGGACCCAGAGCACAGGTTGGGCCAGTGGCTGTTCTCCCACCCCCATTCATCCCTGAATTATTTTCAGACAGCACTCAGATGGAATGCTGCCAATTGTTCTTTTTGCACTTTCTCAAATATTTCACAAAACAGCTGATGTTTGACTGGGGAAATCCAGAAGACAGCTCAGAGTGTCCTTAATGATTCAAAAAGCAGAACTGAAGGCTTGAGATTGGCAAGAAAGCGGATGTCTCAAAATTGGATGGCCGGAGAATCAAAGTGCATTTTCAGACTTTGTGGCAAAGGGGCGTTCCAGATGACCGGCTCAGGCCGCTCCCCAACCCCAACAACAGTCTTCATATCACATCCTCCCTCAATGGAGTCACAACGCCCATCTTTTCCCTATTCCAATATCCCCGTTGCCGGTTCCATCCCCATCTGAAGATGGCCAAAACGGGATGTTTCCCAAGTGGGACTTTCCTTGCAAGACCCCTGGCTGACCATCAAAAGCAAAACCACCCAGAGTCTGCCATGGTAGAGATGGGCGGGGATAAATCCAAATAATAATAAATAAAATAAAATAAAATAAAATAAAATAAAATAAAATAAAATAAAATAAATAATAAAATAAAATAAAATAATAAAATAAAATAATAAAATAAAATAAATAAAATAAAATAAAATAAAATAAAATAAAATAAAATAAAATAAAATAAAATAAAATAAAAAAAATAAAAAAAAATAAAAAAAAATAAAAAAAAAATAAAAAAATAAAATAAAATAAAATAAAAAGCAGGAGAGGGTTCCTAATGAGGCCCTGGGAGAGGAAGGAGGAAAGAACTGGTCGTGGAATGTGAAGGTGAAAATCGCCCCACGTGGACCAGCCCGTCCCATGCAGGAAGCCACTAGTCCCGCACCCCAAGCGCAAAGCCTGAGGCTTAAGACGATTCTTTGGCTCGGAGCTGCTCCTGCACGTCTAACCCTGGTTAGTCGTCTGAGCCTTAACTCGTTTTTTTTTGGCTGACCACGTTGTGCAAACCCCACCCATGTGAGTAGGTTATGATTCAATACATTGCACAGACCCAGAAAATGGGGTTATTCTGTAACCAAGCGGAACTGGTTGCATGAATCCGGTAAGATTCCAGAACCTGAATGAGTGGGAGATGGGGAGAAATACCAGGGAGTGACTAGGAACACAAGCCTTGGAAATCACGCTTGTGCTATAAGGGCATGTGGGCCAGAATGTCCAGAAATGAGGGGAAACTTGGAAGAGCCAAGAAAATACATCCTTAGAAGAATTACTTATAGAGGTGGTGGCTCTTTTGCCAGATATACTCAAGGAGCAGCTGGAGAGATACTTGTTAAAGATCGTTTTATCTGGATTCCTGCCCTGAATATGGGAACTCTGGGATCCCATGGAATGTTGCACAAACTACCATCCAGGAAGGGAAAAGTGTTTGAAGGAACCTCTTGCCCCCCACAGCTGATTCTTCCTTTGTACCCTGGGCAGTGCCAACGTCCCTAGCACTGTAGCAAGTCAAAACCCGGCTGCGGACCCCAGGGAGGGTCAGAGCTCTGAGAACAAGAGTGTCCCCGCTTCATTTGGCCTCGACGCTGGCAGCCGGCTGTGCTGAATTCCCAGCCACAAGAAGTGTGGTGGTGCCAGCAATGAGACGCCCGCCCCCCAGGCACAAGGGGGGGAGCCTTGCATGCATTCGCTGCTGCCTCTTCGATTTCAGTGCAGAGGCAACAGCTGGATCAACGTCCCCTCCCATGCAGCCTGCCTGTGCGTTGCACCTATCCTCAGAGCCTGAATTTGGGACCCGGCCTCTAAGAAACGTCTACCTGCCTTCCTTACAGGCCACCTCCCAAACCAGCCAATGGCCTTGTTTCTTAGAGACTTTTCTTTGACCTTTGAGTGGAGATCACTGGCTGGACCATTCAGGTCTTCCGTTCTCCCACTCTTTCTATTCATCTATTCATTATTTTTTAAAAGATCTCTGGCTTTTGATTGGCTTGCTACAAAATCCAATGCTGTTTTTAATATATTATTTTTGTAAAATTCCTGTGGGCTTTTTTCTGCTGCATTTTTGTTTTTTAGAGAAATGTTTTAAACTGTTACTTGTTGCAAGCTGTATATGTGTGCATGTTATGTATTCCTCCCTCAGGATAATATTCCATGCATCCGATAGTCCACGAGAGTTTATTTGCTACAATACATTTTGAGTCTTTGAAATACCGTAAGTTTCTTTACTGTTCTTTCTTGGGGGGGGGGGGGGGAACAAATGAGTAACAACCACAAAAACAGTAAAGCAGCCACAAAAGAGCCGCACAGACTTACCATTTTTGCCCTTGGGCTGTGAACTGCAGGACTTTGTAGCCGAACTGAGCTTCCCGAGGCCCACGAAAGATCTGAGGACTTTTCACATCGATGTTAAAGGGGACACCACGCCCTTGAGAGGGGGAAAAAGACAGAGCTAGAGAGGCTGCCTTTTATTCATTTAATTTATTTTCTATCCCGCCTTTATTATTTTTATAAATAACCCAAGGTGGCGAACATACCTCATACTCCTTCCTTCTCCTATTTTCCCCACAACAACAACCCTGCGAGGTGGGTTGGGCTGAGAGAGAAGCTTAACTGGGGCAGTGAAAGGGCTGCGTTTAGGCAACGTGCCAAGATACTGAGTGAACCTTAGTGGATCCCCAAAGGCTAAGCAGGAGGACCAGGTTAGTTCTTGGATCAGGGCTAAACTGGATATGGGCTAGAGGGGGAAGTCAAAGAAAACAATCTGGAAGAAGACAACAGCAGAGATTCCTCCGTGAGGTTAAGGTAAGGGTAAAGGTTCCCCCGCACAGTCGTGTCCGACTCTAGGGGCCGGTGCTCATCTCCGTTTGTTAGCCGAAGTGCCAGCGTTGTCCGAAGATGCTTCCGCAGTCATGTGGCTGGCATGACACACGCGGAATGCTGTTACCATCCCACCGAAGTGGTACCTATTCATCTACTTGCATTTGCATGCTTTCGAATTGCTAGGTTGGCAAGAGCTGGGGCGAGTGCGGGAGCTCACTCCGTCACGCGGGGCCAGGGTCTCGAACCTCCGAACTTGCGATCTTCCGATCAAGGAGCCTGGTGTCTTACCAGGATTCAAACTCATTGAAAATTTTATTTTCCTGGACCCAAACACTTCTGGGAGAGCTTACATCTTCTCTCTCTCTCTCTCATTATTAAAATTTAAATTGCAAGAGTCTCAGATAGGGGCCCCTTTTCAGCTCATACTTCACTTTGACCAGCACTGGACTATGCACTATGACTATGTCCAGAATACACAATGCTCAGCAAACAAAGAAATACATCCTTTGCTCTAGAGCAGGGCTTTCCAAAGTTTTCCCGCGGCGACACACCAACCGCCGTTGGTGTGTCGCCACAGGAAAACCCGGAAGTGCCGCCGTTGCGGCAGCGCGCAAAAACCCGGAAGCACTGCTGCCGCTTTCGGGTTTTTGCGCGACGCTGTTGGTGTGTCGCCGCGGGAAAACCCGGAAGTCATCATCAGCGCTTCCAGGTTGTGTGGCGACACACCAGACTGTGTGTGGCGACACACTTTTGTGTCGCGACACACAGTTTGGAAAGTTCTGCTCTAGAGACATACATGCAACAGGGTTTCCAGATCACAACGTCACCTCGACCCTCTGCTGGGGTCTTTTGTTGCACGAGCACATGCTTTGGAGGAAGAGCAAGGCAAAAAAGCAAAAAAGCTCAAAGAAAAATCCAGATCCTTCCATTGCTAAAACAATCAACCACTCTCAACCATGGCTAACCCCCCCAGGACAAATTTCCAATCCATTACATTCCCAAAACATCTGGGCTGTTTTAGGTTAATTCAGCCAATGGACACCAGAGGAAAAAGACAGCAGGTGGAACCGTGGAAGGGCTCCTGAAATCTGGACCAGCAGTTTATCTTGGCTCCTCTGATCTGTTCGTTTGGGAGAGGATCAAAAATGCTGCCCTCCTGAAATTTCCCCTCTAGCAGATAATCATCAGGAGCAGCATTAATACTGCACTGAGTTTGGGAACGCTTTTATAAAGTCAGAAGTCAGCTCTGGGATGTTGAAAGTAAACATAGAGATTCCTGGGTTCCTGATTAGGTCCAGAGGGCCTCATTTTTATCTCTGACACTAAGAAAATACAATACTGTTTCTACTCATCTGCAGTAGCATTTCTTTCTCAGACACAGGAAGTAGTGCCTTCTAATCTTGAAGAAATCTACTTTATTCTCTGCTGAGATGCAGAAAAATCTGGGGCTACACTGTGCTGTGGCCCCAGATTTTTCTGCATCTCAGCAGAGAATAAAGTAGATTTCTTCAAGATTAGAAGGCACTGCTTCCTGTGTCTCAGAAAGAAATGACACTGCAGGTGTCCAGGCCATTTTTGACATCTGGACCATTTTTTTGTTCTTAATGTATTCATTCATGCCCCAGAGCTGAATAGCTAACCGAAACCAGACGTAAAACTGTGGACTAATACATACTAAGAGCCACAGTGTGCTAAAAACAAGAAGTAGACAAGTGGGGGGAAACAAATAACTTTCTAGATGTTGTATAGTCTAAGGCTTTCATGGGCAGAATCCGATGGTTGTTGTGGGTTTTCCGGGCTGTGTGGCCGTGTTCTGGCGGTTTTTGTTCCTAACGTTTCGCCAGTAGCTGTGGCTGGCATCTTCAGAGGACAGGAGCACAGCTAGAAGATTATCTCTGTGCCCAAGTGGAGGCTGTGTGTTCCTGCTGGTTTTTATAGCTGCTGAGAGGTCATTTGCAAGAGATTGGGAGAGGGTTTTTTGTGGTGATTAGGGGGTGTGGTGCTGTCGTGTGTGGGATTAGCACATCTATTGTGTGAGTTGTTTGTATATTTCTGTGGTTGAGTAGAGTTTGTTGACCTTTTGCAAGCTGTGCTTTTCAGGACTGGCAGCCAGGTTTTGCTGATCTTTAGGCTTTCTTCTTTTTTATTGAAACCGTGTTGGTGTTTATGTATTTCAATGGCTTCTCTGTATAGTCTAACGTAGTGGCTGTTGGTGTTGCCAAGTATTTCTGTGTTTTCTAGATGTTGTTGAATTATCTGCAGTCTCAACCAGATGGCTAAGAATGCTTGGGAAGTCTTCCTCAGCAACACTTGGAAGAAGGCCGGGGGTGGTGGTGGGTGCTCTGCAAACCTGATATAAAAAAAGTTGACAATCTTTAAGTCAGCCTTTCAGGTGTGCTGGACTGTGAGCCCCACAAACCCCAGCCAGCCTTCTGTCAGGGAATGCGCTAGAAGGGAGTGGTGGGTGTTGTAATGCAACACATCTAGAGGATTCCAGGTTGGGGAAGATTGAGTTAAACCATCATCCTGAGACTTGATTAGCTGACTGGTTTGAATTCTTCAGCCTATAGAAACTTTTCCGATGTGCACAACTAGGCTGAAGAAAATGCTTAATGCAGAGGCATATAAGATGCTTTGCTAATGAAAACCAGCACGTTTCTTTGCAAAAGAAAGCAATATAAATGTATTGGCTTGAAACCGTTTTCTTTATCCCTCTCTCGCACTCTCTCTCTCTCATAAAAGCATTTGAGGAGATCTCCTCCAAGTGAGCTCATCCACAGCCCGCTTCAACAACAGCTCAGTGTCTGGAAAAGAGCATACCGTTTATGGCTCCTGCAAAAGGATGTGTAACGAAAGGGTGTGGTCCTCCGCTCTGCACAATGCCACCTCTGTCCACCAGCGCCACACTCTCCAAACTCCAGAGAAAAACAAGGGAAGTGAGCTGGAGGGGAGGCGTGCGGCTTGAAAATCTAAATCTTACATATAAATAATAGGTGGTTCTTATATATACCCAGGACGGGCCAACTTTCAATTGAACTTCCACGCAAGCCAGACAACAAACTTTAGCACTGAGCTTTGCAGGGAATATATCTCATTGTTGGGAAGAAATCTTTGGCTGCCTCAAAGCTCTTTTTTGACATCCTTTATACCATGAAGTTGAAAGAAAAAAGAATCTTGCATGCCTGTCTTGGTGCCTCATTCCTGTTCCATCCTGGCTGAGCATCTCAGATGGGACGGGAGACCCTCCAGGTGCAACTGATGCACAAGTCCAGGACATTAAGCTCCTTCCCTAGTAGGGCACCAGGTTGGGGAAGGCTGATTTCATGACTGTTACAGTGTGGGAATGGCCAAGATGCTGCCCCAGGATCCCTTCCAAACCAGTAATGCTCGAGTCTAAGCTCTCTGGTGAAGTAACACCTCAAAAGCATCCAAAGGTTAAAAAAAAAAGGGGGGGGGAGGGTCTCTACAACCTGCTGTCAATCTGCAGTAGTGACTGGATTTTCTCCCCTTGCCCCCATTAGACAAAGCAGTGGGGAGATTGGGGCTTTGCCCACGGGTTCTGAAACTATAGAAAGGCATCGGAAATGGCCGATTCCCAGACCGACAATGATTATGGGGATGGTTTTATAAACAACCACCTGCAAACTCTTCCACTATCAGGGAAAAGACCCACCAGTTCACTGGTTCACAGAAAGACAGTAAAAAAATAATGGAAGTACATTGGGATATACAGGTTGTAGATGCAAAATAGTGCCGTTGCTGTAATGCTTGCAGTCTTATCCCTTTCTTCTCAATTGCTCTTGCTTTCAGCCAGATCTGAAAGAGGGAGGCGACAACTCAACTTGCATTCCCATCTGCTCCCCCCTCTTGGAATCATAGTGTTGATGCTTCTTTTGCAGTTAAATTATAACCCTCTTGTTTTTGTAGTGTAAATTGTAAAAAGTGTGCAGCTTTTTACAGACCACATGCAGGTAAATCTTTTCAAGGATAATGAATCCCTGAATCAAGGATGGGAACTTAAACAGCTCATCTTTGGAAAGTGGCCTCAGAGGAGTATTGTGCAAACCTATGTCCACGGAGCCTATGCACACACATTATACAATGATACTTTCAGAATCACTAAATGGAATTAAGATTTTTGTGTTGCTTTCCCCAAAAAGAAAATAAAGATTCCTTCCAAAGCTAACAAAAGCCACAGAGTGCTATTAAATATACGGCCACTGCCGTTCGCTTTTCGCATCCCGCAGTTGCTTTCCCACAAACAGCCCAAAGTGCTGATTTTCTCTGCCATGGGTACAGCGGAAGGACTGAAATGTTGGCCAAGGAAGCGGAGCCCCAGTTTTAATTTAGGAAACCCATTTCAAAGGGGGCAATCCACAGACCATCATCATCTACATCTCAACTGCAGAGAAACCAGGAGGATGTTGGCTAGTAATCGTTGGCCGCGTTCATGCAACACACTAAGCCACAACAACTCAACAAACTTAGAAAGCCCTGTATCTGCACCCACCGGCCTTTCACTGACTTGGTTAAGAGGGTCGCCTGCCCCCCCCCCCCCCCGATTCCAAGTTTGCATGGTGTAAACTAGCTCTCTCCAACCGGACACCTCTGGGTTCAGATGGTGCCTCCCCAACTCCTACGGTGCAGGAAGACATTTATTTGCTTCAAAGTCAGGAATTGTTTTGAACTACCCAGAGAGGCATGAATGTTCCTATTCGCCCATAAAGACAAGGCAGAGGAAGCCAGACTGAAAGCAGATTAAAGGAGAGCAAAAGAACACGGCACTGGAAGGCAATAGGGAAAACAGGTTTTAGGAACAGTGGCCAAAGGCTTGAAGTAAACCTTAACAAGGAAATGCAGCTTTGTGCCCCAAAGCCCCGTTTTCAGCACGAAGGCACGCATCAGTGGGAAGGATCCTGCCCGTCCATACTCAGGATCCTACCCATAGAAATGGAGCTTGTTCAGAAAAAAGTGTGTTGCCTTTGTCTTGAGGCAGTACATTGTTTGGAAAGGGATTGCTAATGGAAAGAACATTCAGCTGCATTCGTGCATATGCTCGGAAGTAAAACTGGGTCAGCATAAAAACTACCCCCAGCTCCTAACCAGAGGGAATAACCTACCAAATCTGTTTGACAAATGTTGCTGCAAATTAGGTGTGTGGTCATCATTTGGACATTCAGGGACCACACTGAATTTGGGGGGGAGGGAGAGGTGAGGGCTACAAAGTGGGTGGTGCCAGATCACCTGAAGGGGGGCCTGGATTGGGAAAAGAGTTGAGATTTTGTCTGCTTTCAAACTGTGGGGTCTAGTGTAAGGGTTAGGGTTAGGGTTACATGTTTACCTGTTCCCATCTCAAAATAGCAGAAAAGTCTGAAAATGGTGGAGCAGGTTCACATTCTCTGCCAGCAGCTGAGACAAAGGGAGCCACATTAGCCAGAAAATAATTGTGGAAACCGTGAAGGCCAGACCAGGAAGGAACAGAATAGGGTACATCCAGGACTGTCTGCAGAAATGGTCAGAAAAGTCAAGATGGCGGCCACAACAGTATGACGAATCTGCCTGTTTTGTGTGTACATCGCACTTAAAAAGCAGACAAGCTTTAGTTGCACCACTGTGGCCGCCATCTTGACTTTTTTTTACGACACCCCGTGGACACCTCTGGGGGCAGGCGTCTAGGCTCTTCTTCTCCTGGCCACTGTCAGCCAGGTGCCGCCATCAGGTGAGACCAAGTAAAAGTTGAGCTTGGTTCTTGGCGACTACGTGACACATCCATCCAGCTTATTGCAGCGGTCGGCCATTGCCTTCTTCCTGGACATTTTCTTTGGTTTGCTGGTTTAGACTCTAGCTCTGACCCCACCAAGCTTTTTGGGGATCAAAAAAGGCCTATCATTTTTAAAAAGATTTTTAAAGGTGCATTAAGTCAATCAGAGATTTAATGCATGCATTTTTCTTAAACTCTGAAACAAAATCACCGAAGTTACATAGGTGTTTGCCACCTTATTTCTGTAGTGGGATTCTCAGGACCCCAGGCTAGAAAAACAGGGTGTGGGCATTGCCTACTTCCACTATAGCAGGAGGACAGCCCGAATAAAAAAATAGTGTATCTTGGCTGCAAAAATCAGGGCAGCCACTCAACGACAGCCAGGAGCTAGAGATTTCAGAATCTCTTTGCTGACATCTGGTGGTTACCCAGGTTTTTGCAGCGGATATATGGCATGCTTACTTCCCATGACACAGTGGGCACATACGTTTTAAATTAAAAGAAAACAAACTTTGCTTCCATTTAGCCTGCTCAACTTGTGCAGATCTTCAATTACAAATAACCTTGTTGAAGATGGAGGGAAGAGATCTGCGGCCCAGATACTCTATTCTGTTTTGTTTTCAGAGACGCCCAAGACCCACCAACTGGAGCCAATCTATTTTTCTTTTTTTCTGTTTTCTTTCACCTCCTTTTCCTTCGTTGAGCATTATAATCGGGGGGCGGGGGGGCGGATGGTTGTCATGTGTTTGCTGCTTTTATTAAATAAGTAATTCTTTCAACTATCCATAGCTAATCTTGCTCCACTTCATTTTATTTGGATGAGTAAACTCTGGATTAAATTGGTGACCTTTTACTATGGACTTTGGGGCAGTAAACCCATGAACCGGGTTATGTGCAGATGGGCAGCTGTGGCCAGTTGATGGGAGAAAGAGGACACCAGCCTTCCCCTAGCTTCCCCCGGAGGCGATGACGGTGATTCCTATACAGTAGTTTCCAGCATGGCTGAATTAAAGGCTCACAAAATGCAGGTGTTCAGATATCCTGGTTTTGATCTTGCATCTGTCACATCTACAGGTAGTCCTCGCTTAACAACCATTCATTTAGTGACAGTTCGGACTTACAAGAGTGCTGGAAAAACCGACTTATGACCGGTCCTCACTCTTACAACCGTTGCAGCATCCCCACAGTCACGTGATCATGATTTGGGTGCTTGGCAACCGGTTCGCATTTATGACTGTCACAGCATCCCATGGTCACGTGATCGCCATTCTCGACCTTCCCGGCCAGTTTCTGGCAAGCAAAATCAATGGGGAACTGTGTGATTCACTTAATGATCACATGGCTCGCATAACGCCTGCAGTGATTCACTTAATGACCGCTTTGCTTAGCAACCAAAATTCCAGTCTCAATTGTGGTCATTAAGCGAGGACTACCTGTATTATCCAGATTCAGAAGACATTCATGCTACTGGCCTCCTTTGCAAAGTGCCTAGGTTACACACCTTATTTCCCCAATGCTCCATGGCCATCCTCCGTCTCAGCACAGCAACCCTTTTTCTAGGTGAGCAAATTCCAGTGCTTTCTCAAGGGACAGCCCAAGGAAAAGATACTGATAACTGCTTAGCAGCACCCAGCTGGCTTTAACTGATCTCAAAAAACTAAGCAAGGTCATATCTAGTTAATACTTGGATGGAAGACCACCAGGAGATCTGAGAGCTAGAGGCTAGACTGGGAAATGAAAAACAAAAGGCACTATGAAAGATATCTCTAATATCAGAAAATCCTTTTGGTGCTGAGAGATAGGACACAAATTATGTATGTAGTTCTGGACCCAAGCCTGTTTGGCTCCAGCAAAGTGGCATCTTTGTATATTTTTGAGGACCCTGTACTTCATTTAAAGTAAATAATTTCTCCTTTCAGTCAGTCTTGGATACTAGTGACTTTATGGCCACATCCATGCTGTTTTCTTGGCAACAGTGCAGATGTGGTTTGCCATTTCATTATTCCAGGATGCTTTTTCTTATGCTCAGACTAGGTTACTGTCTGAGAATTCTCAGCCCCGGGATCTCCTTGTGGTCTCCCATCCAAATCTTAATGAGACCCAACTATGTTTAGCTTCTGAGCCCAGAAAAAAACAGCATGTTTTGTTTTGTTTTTTTTATTTACACCAGGTTATATATTTAAAGATGTTTAAAAAGAAAGAAATAACTTGTCATTGCTGGAGGGGTAGTCAAGGCCAGAAACAGACACATTCAGCAATATTTTAAACAAACTCCTTATACATATAATCTTAATCTTACATAAAAACACATGAACAAACATCGAAAAAACACTTTGGAAGAGCAGCATTAAACCATAAAGGCTAGAGAATCATCAAAGATTTCTAAAACCTCGAACTTTTTTCAGCAATAAAGCATTTCCCTGACATTGTTTTGTAATCCTTAGAATAACTCGGTAAGGTAGACCAGTCTATGAACAAACCAAGTTTGTTCAACCCCAGAAGAGAAGCATCTGGTTTTCCACTACAGTCAGGAAGGTACAGACAAAGCTTGGAGAGGGGAACCCATCACAGGTGCCCCAAGACTGAGTCTCTCTGAACAGGAGATTCCACCACAGCTGCAAGCAAACAGATCTTCATGAGCTGTTCAGGGGCAATTTTTATGGTAAAATCAGGGAAATGTGTCATCTGTTGCTGGGACAGAATGGTTACTCTCCACCAAATTCTGATTATCTTCCATTTGCCCGGGGTCCCCAAATGCCACCCATTTTCATTTTAGGGTTGCATTGTAAAGAATTCACCAGCTCACAAAGTCAAAGAAAAAGGTAACAGCTGGACAAATGGCTCCTTCCAGTAAAAGCCATTCCTGATGGATCATGGCCACCAGACTCAGCTCGATCTCCCATTCAAGGCCCAGGAAACCATGAGGATGAGGGGGAAATGTTTGATTTTCTGGAGATGAAAACTAATCTAATTTCACATTTGAATTAGGGGAAAGTCTGTACAAAATGACTGTATTTATTAAGAGAATGAACCAAAAGATATTAGATTTAAGAAATAATTTCCCCTGCACTACGCACACTAACAAAATAGCAAACAAAAACACGTACAAATTTACTGCAAAGGTTTAAAGAAAATACATTCTCAAGTTTGAATTTGATTGATTTGCAAAAAATAAAAGATGTATACTGTACCCCAAAATGAGAAGTTGGAGACGCTGAAACTGACAGTCGTGCCCACCCTTAGCGGCACCCCTCTGAGCTTCCCCCAACCGGGGGCTCCACTTTCAAGAGCAAGGCGGCCCCCTCCTTCCCCGACTCAGGTGGCTTTGGAAAACCCCCAAACCACCCACCTGGAAGCAGCAGCAGCAGCAGCAGGCCGGCCAGGCAGCCAGAGGCCCCCATCTTGCCAGGCTGAACCCACACCGAAGGGGTGCCCAGGAGATCAGGGCATGGCAGCACGGCAGCCGCCTGTCCCTCCCAGCAGAACCACCTCAAAGGTCGCCCTGTCTTCGACTGGCGTTTCTTCCACGCCACCAAAGGTCTCTCTGTGTTTTCTCCCTCCTTCATCTTAGAAAATGTTTTGATTGGCTGCTAAAAATAAGCTAGAAGCTTGGCCTTTCCCACCCACCGTCACTGGGATGCAACTTTTTTAAAAAAGAGACAGAGAGAAGAAAAGCTCTATATTTTGTAGATGCTGAAATAACAGAGGAGGAAATCCAAATTACAAACCTGGCAAATGCCAAAGAAATTGCTCCGAATTGTGGAGATCAACCACCTCAAGACTAAAAAAGCAGCCTGGCCATTCCTGCTTTAAAACTTCAACCAAATTAACTCTGACCAAGTGCCTGTGTGCTGTCCAGCCAGTTATCCCCGCTACTTTTCATATTTAGAGGCTGCCAGACAGAAGACACAGCTTGGTAGCTGTCTCAAATTTCACACAAATAAACAATTGGCATGTGTGTTAATAATCAACAATGAGCTAATAATTCATAACTAGTAAGCAAATTATCAATAATAACACCAAAATCATTAATAACATATCCATTTAAATAGTTATTTGATACTTTCTGGATCCAAGTTGTACATAAAGTTTAGCTCTGGAACTTGAGAATGACAAGGGTGGATGTCATGTCAGGAGCAGAACTCTGAGCTTAAGCAAAGTGCCATTTCCTCCAATCTCGAATTCTTGCCCTCAGCCTCTAAAACAGGGATAGGCAAGTTTCTGGTGACAGGGGCAGGGCACATGGAACATTATTTTGGGGAGGGGGCAAAAAACCTCGTGCTATACATCGGATGTGGCACCACATCACGGAAATGGGTGGAACAAAGATTTTCAGGGTGGGGAGGTGTTTGTTACGTTTCCTCCCCAATCTTGTTAAGCTTATTTTAAGATGTACACAATAGATATTCCGTGCTTCCACCACAAAATGGCCGATTCCCCCTTCACCCGTTCTGTTCAATTGTGCATTGGGATGGGGGAGGGGGGAGAATGTGCTCTGGGATCCAGAAAAGCAAAGTTTTGGGGGGAATGTCTGCCTCCCTGGAGCCCCCCGACTCTCAAACAGGACTTCCCAATTGACGCCAGTGGCTTCACTGTAACCTGGTTTGGGCATTTTAAGTTACAGCATTAGCTAATTTGTTGTACCTTCCTGTCATTTTTCAGCCAAAATCAGCTAGTAAGGTAGCTTCAGCTGAAAGATCCCACAAAGGCCCCATTTAATGAGGGGGCTGCGAGTTGGGAGGGGCATGCTTTCTCAGGGCCCCCCTTCTGCATTACGGAGGGAGGAGCAGGCGGCGCTGCCAGGGACGCGGTGGCAGCATGGGGCGGAGGGCACAACGTGCACCGGGCATTGGGTGCCCGCTGAGGCTCCAGGCCCAAGCATGCAGCCCAGGGCCCCTTTGGCGAAGAGGCGGGGTCAGGACACCTTAGGGACAGTAAGGGTGCCCTTGGCATCTGCGGGCTTAACGCATCCTTTCCATCCCTTAGCCCCCCCAACACACTAAAAAGGCAAAGAAGTCCCCCCATGTTTGGCCCCCACAAGGCCTAGGCTTTGTACCCGGAGCAGTTTTTTTCCTGGCTCTGCAATCCAAACGTTATGGCAAATTCGCACTTTTTACACTCATAAAACATTTGTGATTTTGAGAGAAAGGCAGAGCCACAAAAATAATCAGTGTCAGACTTTAAAGTGCTACAGTGCTCTTTGATGATTTAAAAGAGACTGACAAACAACCTTCCAAGGAGTTTTGCCTGCCTGTTGAACTGAGTTTCTTTGGGGAAGTCTGCAAGCTTTTAAGTAACGCAGGACTCTTCACTGGCCAAAAATACGCTGTGCTGCTCCAAGGCTCGCAGAAAGCCTCTTGGGGATAACTTTTGCTTACCAAAAGACAAGCACAGCTTCTAGTTTTTAAAACACTTGTACTTTTCATTTTTTTGTTTTTGCTGAAAAGCTTTGGTATTTCTCTCCAAATTGCAAATTCCTGTGCAGAAGAAAAATGTTTTTGAAGATTTTTGTGGAAAACAAGCAGAGGTCTTGTGCAACTGGAACCCTGAATTAGGAATTTGCCACAAACTCAGATCTGAGCAAGAGATCATTTCTTGAACGGGTGTATTTTTCTTCCTAATGCAAGTGCTGCCCAATCCCCCCCCCTCTTTCAAGAGCTATACAGGGCAGTGTTTCTCAACCTTGGCAACTTGAAGTTGGGTGGACGTCAACTCCCAGAATCCCAGAACTCCCACGGCTGGCTGGGGAATTTAGCAAAATTCTAAAACCTCTTTAAGGCCCAAATGACTGGTGCCAAAGGAGGTCGGGGGCACGGTGTGAGAAGATGGCAGGGTGACGTGTCTTGCGTCCTGTGCTCAAAGTCCAGTTTGGGGGTGGGAAAGTGAAGACAGCAGTGGGCTCCCCCTCATACTGAGCGCTCAAGCCAGAAAGGCAGCGGTGTCTGCAGGGAGGGAAGCAAAAAGTCAAGAAGGCGCTCTCACTAGGCTGACCATATGTCCCGTTTTTTCCCCTTTTCTCAACCGTCCCGTCGTTTTAACATAAATGCTGGTTTTGTCCCATTTTTCAGGAACAGGCGGAGGCGGAGCAGCCAACGGGAGGGAACCCGGAGGAGGAATCGCCCCGCCCACCAGCGCGCGGCAAAGGAGGTGGGAGAGGCGGGCCCAGCACCGCGACAGGCGGAGGCGATTCCCCTTCCAGGTTCCCTCCAATCAGCTGCTCCGCCCCCGCCCATCGTGCTTCCCGCCCCGCCCCGCCCCTCCCGCACGCTGATAGGCAGAGGAGAACCCCCGCCCCCCCAACCAGCCACTCCGCCCCCACCCATTCCTCTTGTCCCATTTTTGTCTCAAGGAAATATGGTCAGTCTCTCACCCCCACAATTGAGGCCCTGCACTTTTGTACATCATCAAAAAAGTCAAGATGGTGGCCACAACCACACAATCAAAGCCCCACCTTTTTTTACATGCATCACACGTGTGAAAAAGGGATAAGGCTTATTGCATGGTTGTGGCCACCACCTTGACTTTTTTGACCCTGCAGATGCCCCAGGAAGCAGAAAAAGTTTTTTTTCCATTTTACTTCTCCCCCCACTCCAAGTCCAAGGAAAGAAGCACAAACCCTGAAATTTGTGGGTCAGCCAGCATTTGCCTGCTCATTACGTTAACTAGCACTATATTAACGTAGAATAGATTATATGAGCATGCCCCCAGATTGGCAGATTCAGATTTCACTGAAGCTCCAGAAAGGGTGGAAATTGCCACCCCTTAAAAAGGGCAGAAGAGCAACGTAAATGATGGGGGGGGGGGGGGGGGAGAGAGCAGCTCCCTTATGAGGAAAGACTTGCCAACGTGGCTTGTGAGCCAAGGCGAGCCACAGAAAAGAATTCCGTAAAAGCACGTCCAGGACAGCAACTGTGAACTGAGAAGAGTTTTCTCCCTCTTTTAAAGCGTTGCGGGTTCTGGGTTGTCAGCTGTAACTAAGCGCAGGGAAAGCCAGAAGTGATAAAACACAGAACTTTAAAGGTAAAGGTTCCCCCCGCACAGTTGTGCAGTCGTGTCCGACTCTAGGGGCCGGTGCTCATCTCCGTTTGTTAGCCGAAGAGCCAGCGTTGTCCAAAGACGCTTCTGCGGTCATGTGGCCGCATGACGCACACGGAACACTGTTACCGTCCCACTGGAGTGATACCTATTAATCTACTTGCATTTGCATGCTTTCGAATTGCTAGGCTGGCAAGAGCTGGGGCGAGTGCAGGAGCTCACTCCGTCACCCGGGGCTAGGGATTCGAACCTCCGAACTTGCGATCTTCCGATCGACAAGCCTGGCGTCTTACCCGCTGAGGCACCACGCCCCTTATACTTCTATAGACTTCTTTACAGAACTTCTTTACAGACTATTTAAAAATGTTTTCATACTAGATTTTATGGTGAACTTAAACTGCAATTTTTTGATTTGGATGTTGCTGTGGTCATTGTGGTTAAAGAGGGATTGTGATCATGACTATGACTTTTTTTACCTTATTCAACCCAGATCATGGCATCTGGTCCCATCACTTCCTGGCAAATAGAAGGGGAAGAAATGGAAGCAGTGACAGATTTTATTTTTTTGGGCTCCAAGATCACCGCAGACGGTGACTGCAGCCATTAAATTAAAAGACGCTTGCTCCTTGGAAGGAAAGCTATGGCAAACCTAGACAGCATATTAAAAAGCAGAGACATCACCTTGACGACAAAGGTCCGTATAGTTAAAGCTATGGTTTTTCCAGTAGCAATGTATGGCTGTGAGAGTTGGACCATAAGGAAGGCTGAGCGCCGAAGAATTGATGCTTTCGAGCTGTGGTGCTGGAGAAGACTCTTGAGAGTCCCTTGGACTGCAAGGAGGTCAAACCAGTCAATCCTAAAGGAAATCAACCCTGACTGCTCATTGGAAGGACAGATGCTGAAGCTGAAGCTCAAATACTTTGGCCACCTAATGAGAAGAGAGGACTCACTGGAAAAGACCCTGATGCTGGGAAAGACTGAGGGCAAAAGGAGAAGGGGACGGCAGAGGATGAGATGGTTAGATAGCATCACCGATGTAATGAACATGAATTTGAGTAAACTCCGAGAGACAGTGGAGGACAGGAAGGCCTGGCGTGCTATGGTCCATGAGGTCACGAAGAGTCGGACACGACTGAACGACTGAACAACAACAACAACATTGAAATATGTTTTTAGTGTTGATTATTGTAAACTACCTGCAGTCTTGGGAGCTGAGTACTATAAAATAAAACAAATGTATAATTAAGCAGTGGAATTCCTTGCCACCAGACAGGGATGAGCTTTAATTTTTAGGGTTTTCATATGTGACTGGCAGATTCATGATTACAAATCTGGAGGATTATTTGCTACCTCCAGAGGCTCAGGTGATACACCTTAAAGCAGAGCTTTCCAAACTTTTCATGTTGGTGACACACTTTTTAGACATGCATCATTTTGCGACACACTCTTACAGCAGGGCACAAGGCAGGCACTAGGACCTGCGCGGAATCCGGGCAGGGCAGGTTTGGAGGCAGCAAGGCACAAGGCAGGCACTAGGACCTGCATGGAATCTTGGCAGGGCTCAGAGGCAACAGCAGCAGCTACACACCCAGACACTGCAGCCGACACACTAACGTGTCGCGACACACAGTTTGGAAAGCTGCCTTAAAGACTATACTGTGCTTCCCACTCTAGAGTTGCAGAATTGCTGGAGGTTCCTTAAGAGACCCCCATACATGATGGGCCCTCGGCAACTGGACTCCTCTGGGTTCCTACATGGTTTCTTAGCGCAGGCTAACAGTCTAATAATTCTCTTCAGGCTGCATTTTGCAACAGTTTGGAAGAGAACTGCATGTCTGTGATTCAAGCTTTCTGATGGCAGGCATTTTATTTATTTATTTGAATTTATTAGCCACCCAATTCCTATGCATATACATGCATTTCAGAGACAACTGTATCTTTTACAAACTGTCTCTCTTTTATTTATGTATAATTTTTCGATCCCATCCTTCTCGTGTGTCCACACTATTCAAAGTGGCTAGAAATGGTAGAGAAAATGCAAAAAGACTAATACATAAATGGAACAAAAGAAAAAGAAAAAATAATTATAAAACCTCCTCCCTCTCCTCATTTTAGATTTGAAAATAGTTGGAATTATTCCCAATTCCTGAATCAACCCCAATATTTTATCCATCACTGTCATCTGCTGGACATTTAGTGGCATTGCTCTGGAATTGTACATTTATATTTTATACCCCTTTTAGAGAGAGAAAAATGTTGAGTCAGACTCACAGCCATCCCTGCCCATGGGCACCTCCTTACTGCTCATTTGGCAGTGGCATGGAAGGGCCTCCCCACCATCTTCTTTGATAACTTTTTCCCACCTCTTGGACTCAGGAAGCCCTGAGACTTCCGGCGCTCTCCATCCAGAAACTAACCAGCTCTAACCCAGTTTAGTTTTTTGAGAGCTGCCAAGGTCAATTAGGTCCTGCCCCTTGCACCTCTCAGTAATTAAGACCACTGCAAAATGCAGAACATTTCAAAGAAAACATAGAGACAAAGTTACAACTAGAAAAACTCTTAATAAAACTATAAAAGCAGACAAAGGGCAGCCACGATGCCCAGGGGCCACAGGCTGAGGGCCAAGGACCAGCGTGAGTGGGTACAGCTACTTGCAGTTTTCAAACTTCCTTGAATCCTATTGTAGGACTTACTGTTTTTCCTGCCTCAAAAGGGTGAAACACAATGTGAGTCCCACGTTTACCAAATAGTCCAAGAAATTTCCGAGGCCACAGAGAAGGGACCCAGCAGCAGGTTGCCCAGTCCTGCAAGCAGAAGCACTTCAGCTGCAATGCGGCATTGGGGGGCGGGGGGGGGGATCTGAAAACAATAAAAAAGCCACGTTTTTGAAGACTTGCGGATCATCATCAGAGTGGGAGCCATCTGGACCTGTGGGGGGGATGTCATGCCAGAGGGCAGGCATGGCAAGAGAAGGCATACTTCTAGGGTCCCAATAGATGGCACTGTTTGATCACGGGGACCTGGAGCGTGCCCTCTCTGTTGGCTCCTACTGGACGGGTAGACATCCCAGGAGACAGATGGCCCCTCAAATAACCTGGCCTATGCCACAAAGGGCTTTATAGATTATCATCAGCATCTTGAATTGCTCCCAGAAGCCAACTGGCAATAGTGCAGGTGGCAGAGCGGAGGGGTCACATGGGCATCCCGAGGCTGGCCCAACACTGCCCATGGCACCACATTCTGGGCCACACAGCTTCTGAGTGGTCAAGGGGAGCTCCAAGTGGAACGCATTGCAATAGTCCAACCAGGGCATGAGTGTCTGGAGGGCCCCTGATCTAGGAAGGGGTGCACCAGATGAAGCACAGGCTCTCTTGGCCACAGCTGCCACTTGTTCTTTGAGCAGGAGCGTCATGCCGGCCACATGAC
The DNA here is from genome assembly GCA_023362775.1 of Charina bottae. Classification (NCBI taxonomy): domain Eukaryota; kingdom Metazoa; phylum Chordata; class Lepidosauria; order Squamata; family Charinaidae; genus Charina; species Charina bottae. The sequence goes on from JALMGJ010000026.1 coordinate 3,220,988, forward strand.
CGCGGAAGCGTCTTCGGACAACGCTGGCTCTTCGGCTAACAAACGGAGATGAGCACCGGCCCCTAGAGTCGGACACGACTGCACAAATGTGCGGGGGGGAACCTTTACCTTTTTATGAATCCAGGAGGACCCACAGACTGTGCACCAGTCGCAGTGGGGAAGTACAGCCCCATCCTAGAGAGGGAGGGTCCCAAACAACATAAAGGCAGGGGGAAGGGAAGGGGCAGGGGGACCTCCCATGCTTTTCGGGGGTCCCAGAGAGATTAAGCAGGGAAATTGGAGGGGTCTGTTTCATGGGGGGCCGAACAACACCGTGTCAATCAGTCTGGGGTCTTCTGCTGCTGCTGCCAGCGACTGGCCCCACCCAGGCCCCACCCGGCACTCAGCACACCTCTGCTTTGCTGCTGAGGCAGAACAGTGGTCAGCAAGGGGGCGGCTCTAGGCCACCTTCTCCCCAAAACCAACTGCCAGAGAAGTCCCAGCTCTGCACACTTTGGTGGCATCACGTCCCCCCGGCCCTAAAGCCCCCAACGAAATAGGAAGCAAAGGGGCAGCTTTCATCACTAAGGGCTGTCACCATGATAGAAAGGAACTCCAAAGGGATGGAAAGAGAAAAAACAGACCAAGGGGCCCAACAATACATAATGTACAGTATTAAACCAGCCATATGCTGTACGTCTCGAGTAATGAATCCCATGAAATGGTTGCATTATTTAAATCTGCACTATTCAAAGTGATTTTTCTATGGAAAACAGGGCAATTGGTTCCAGCTTGATGAAAATAGGCAATGAAAAATTTGAAACATAAAGTTTTATATGTATATCAATGAAATATTACAGTAAAGGATAAAAAGAATATACTTTTAATTTAAACGTATGCTTAGCAAAGTCACAGAGTAGTTTTAGAAAGCAAAATAAAAACAAAAAAAATCTACCATAGATTCAGGCATTCCAATGTCTCGTCCTATTTTAGTATTACTTTGACCAAGTTCATATCGTTCAATTACATACATTTTTTGGTCTGATGTAATAAAGAGCCTCTTCTCTTTAAAACGTGTACTGTTTCCCTGTGACAGAATCTTCCTCTCCTCCATTTTGCACACATGAAGATTAGCAGCATCTGAAACCCCAACGGCAATTGCGCATGTGGACGCGCCAGCCTCGCATTAACTGAATTGTGGGTTGCGTTAAACGTGCCCTGGTATCAATTTACAATTTGCACTACAGTAAAACAAATATTGCATTATTTGAACTCGCACTAATCATGACCTACCTGTACATTTCCAATCAGAACCACCTCAACTTTTAGGCAGTCAGAAAGCCAGAATTATGAAGTGCATCATCTGCACACCCAGAATGGCCAACACTGCACAGGACCAGCAAATCTCCTGACATTCTGGTCTACTGAAATCCACAAGAAGTCACATGAGAAAGCCAAGATTTGGCAAGATGCTGGCTGGGGAATTCTGGGAGTTGAAGTCCACCCACCTTAAAGTTGCCAAGGTTGATCTAGAGGGTCACTGGAATGGCCGAATCAACACTGTGGCTGGACCTGTACCACAGGTTTGCCATGCAAAGTAGTACCGCCACTGCAGTCTATAAACCATGATTCATAGCTTCTCATGTTGTGGGAAACCAATGTGTCCCAAACCTCCTCAGTGCCATCGCCCCATCAGCCTCTGGACTCCACCAACTTTTCCAGCCCAGCCTTCAAATCGAGCCTCTGGGAAGACCAGACCAGGGCAGCCCTCAAGCCACCACCAGCCGCAACTAACCATCTCTTCCTATGAGGTGCAAAGCAGCCAGTTGGTTAACTGGGGGATGGTGGCCAGGAGCCCTGAGGATGTGGGAATCGAAAGCCAAGAACGAATCAGATTTACGGGGTGCCCTTGTGCAGGACGTATATTGACAGGCTGGACAACATGCTTAACTTGGGTACTAAATTAATCCATTTTGGGGTTGCGTACAATATATTGAACCATATACTAAGCCAATCAGCTGTCTTTGCAAAGATCCTATCCTGTGGGCTTTTTGGTTTTGGCTTAGCATGCTGTGTGAACTCAGGCACAGCAATTCATAAACCATGGTTTATAGCTTCAGTGTTATCTGTGAATCCAGCCAGTTGTGGCTTCCTTAATAAACCATGGTTAAACAAATCACTACATGTGAACTCAGCCGTTGAATTCTATTCAACAAAGTTAGTTGAACTAAGTTGAATTCTTAGTTTCAACTAAGCCCTATTTAACACCCGGGCACATCATCTGCATTAGCCACATTATCCATTTCAAGACTGTCATCAGCCAAGCCATCTGTTCCCCAAGCGGCATTGACTGGATCCTCCTTTGGGTCAATCCCGACTGCCTCGGCTTTCCCCAGGACGGACATCAACTGCACCCAGAAGAAGGCCTGGCGAGTGGGCTCTGAAGGCCATTCTAAGTAAGTCTTTCTGCTGAGCATCTTCCTCAATCTGCAAAATCTGTTGGGTAGGACTTGCGGGTCAATGGCTTCCTTCACCACCAGCACAACGTCCTCAAAGCTCAGGCCCACTGCCCGCTGGTGGGCAAAGTAGAGCTCATAATTGCACCAGTCGCTATCAACAAAGCTGCGTGAGAGGACAAAGATGATTTTGCGACTGTTCTCAATGTTCTCAATGATATTGTCAATGATCCACCGCCCGGGCGTGAAGTCACGCTCGTGAATGCACACCCGGTATGGTGGGGTTGAGGCCTCGAGCCTCTGGAGGAGCTCCCGCCTCACCCATTCTGCATCGGAGCAGCTGTAAGAGATGAAGGCGTGATAGACAAATTCTCGCAACAGTTGAGAGCGGCTTGCCCGGTACTTAGAACGCACGATCTGGAAGGTGGCCTTGAGATACCAAGGTACGTTGAACCACCAACACAAGACCATAGTGATGACCATCACAACGGCTGTGATGGAGACAGCAATGGCCACCACCACCATGACATCACACTGAGTCACCCTTGGGGCATAAGCAACCACAGCCATATCAAGCAGGGGCTCAGGGTGGTAACAGGTCCACCCACCGGGCCAGTCCACGATCTGCAACTTGCCATTCTTCAGCGTCTCTTGAAGGAAGCTGTACAGGTCACAGACGCAGTGGTAAGGATTGTTCCCTGCTTTCAGCTGCGTGAGCTGCGGCATATTCACAAAGGAGCCTTTGCTGATGACGCCAAAGGAATTACTGTCTACTGCCAAAACCCTGAGATTTGGACATCTCCATTCAGTCGGGATAAACTTGATCTTGTTCCCGCTCAGCCGCAGCTCTTGGAGGTCAACAGCAACCTCAAAGTACTTCATATCAAGGCGTTCCAACTGAGAGTTGGACAAGTCCAGGAACTGCAACCTGGTGGGAAGGCACTTGAAGATCTCCATTGTGACTACATTATAAGCCAAATCCAGCCAAACAAGACTGGGACTCCAAACACATGGCAAATCCTTAGAGTTCCCAATGCGATTTTGGCTCAGATCTAACTTAGACAGCTGGGGCCAGCTGGAAGTCAGCTTGGAGACTGTGCTCAGTTGTGTTAATTCATTGCTGCTAAGATTGAATTGCTCCAGTCTGGGCATGATTCCCCGATACAGACAGCCTTCATTGTAGATGTACTCATCTAACAAGCGGTTACTAGAAACATTCAGAGCCACCACATTCCTCATCTCCCCCCAGGCATCACAGGGCACAAAGTTAAAGTTGACATTGAGGATAGAAAGGTACGTTACACCAGCAAACCAAGTAAAGGTCCAGTCAAAGCGCAAAATGTCAGGGTTACTGATGTCCTTCAGCAACAAGTGGCGGAGGGTCAGGTTGGCGAGGCCAGCCTCAGGGGACTTCCACTTGGGAGACCGTGCAAAATCGATAGCAATGAAGGAGAGGTCTTGCACATGAGATTTCTGGACATTTAAGAGGACTAAACGCAGCAAGTTCTCATTGAATTTCCCCCTGTAGAAAACCAGCTCTTCCACGTCGATCTCAGGCAAGCCAGCAAAGAGATCCATGGAATCGGTGTAGTATGTGAACTCAAAGAGATTACGGAAACGGAGATACTGAAGCTGCTTTCCCTTCAAGTCATGGAGCATAACAGGTAAAGCCTCTGGATTTCTGTCGAGAGCAATGTCGCACCACAATTCTGTTGTGTTGAGTTGAGAGAAGGCCCCTTGTTGATACTCCATCAAACTGGAAGCAGTTTTCAGGAAAAACCTCTTCAAAGGAATGTCCTTCAGAGAAATAAAGTCTTCACTTCCCACCTTGCCAATAACAGGGCCGCCCAGGGAGAACTCTTCAAGATTTTTCAGGGAGCTGAATACCCCATCCAGCCTTGAGAGACGATAAAGGTTGTTTGAAATAGACAAGGCAGTCAGTTTCTTCAAAGGCCTCAAAGCCAGTGAAGGGATCTCTCCCAATGAGTTGTTGAAGAGACTCAGCTTCTCCAAAAGGATATTGGATGCAAAGGAGTCATTTGCAATAGAGAAGATGCCATTGTAACCCAGATCTAGCTCTTTCAGCTGGGTCAAGGATGAGAAGTCTGCAGAACCAATGTGTTCAATCTTGTTGTAGGAAAGGTCCAACTTCTCCAGAGTTCTGGGAAGGTCTCGAGGGACTTGGAGCAGGTTTTGACCTCGGCAAGAAGCTATCGTGTTGGAGACAATCTGGCAAGGAGACGTCATGGGACGCTGGGCCAAGCCCATGAGTACCAAACTCAGAACCAGGAAGAGGTCTGCAAATGGGGATGGTCCCATTCCAGTTCTTCACATCTTCCAATTCTTCTTTCCTTAGCAGGAAAGAAAACAAAATTGATGGCAGTAAGTTCCCAGGGGAAAAAATCTTCTATCTCTATCTTCTCTTCCCTTCTATCTACAGTATCTCTCACAATCATTATTACTTTCAGTGGCTTCCTCAATGCCTTCAATTCCTCAATGCCTTCAACAATGGCAGAGCTTCTAATGTACTGCCTTCACTGGAAAAGTTGTTAAAATTTCAGGGAGATATTCAGAGATGTATCTGCCTTGAAAATAGCCCACGTCATTCATACTGAACTGTATAGCAGAGTCAAACATCAGAAGCTGACCACAGGAAATGTTTTATCACATTTTGTATTATGTCATAAAATGTTTTATGATAATGTTTATGTCATAAAATGTTTTATAAATCTGCAAAATTTCAATTCCATGCGAGTCATGGGTCCTGGATTTTGGACGCATTCTGTAACTTAGCCCATTTCAGGTCCCTTGGTTCAAAAATTGTTGCCCTACGATGCACCATTTTGCCCAGTTAAAGGTTACAAACAAACAAACAGACATGAGAGTTTTACCAGTATATAGATAAATGATAAAAATGGTTATTAATAAACAGATGGGTGGCAGATGGTTTCCACAGTTTCACACCACCCATTCCCAGTTGGTGACCAAAACATGTGTTGGGAGTACAGCTGAGAATCATGTTCTCTCTTTCTGCCCTAATCCACATTTCATGCAACAGTTCTAAAATAAACCTTAAGTCGGGATGTTTTCAACCGAATGTGAGAGGACACTTCATAACAAGATCATCAATTTGGCAGAGGAACCCATGACCCAGAGAGGGGTGGACTCCCTTGCCCAGATATGATTAACCAGAGGCTGGACAGTCATGCCTCTGGATGTTTCAATCTGGATTCTTGCAGTGAGTAGGGATTGGACTTGGTGAGTCACATCTGCCCACAGCTACTGAATCAGGGGTGAGTCACATCTGGCCACAGCTACTGACAACTGGTGACACAGATGCCCATCCTTTTGTGGTGGGAAATCTAAAAACATGACTGTAAACTCCAAATAGGCTAAATGCACTTTAAGGTAAAGGTAAAGGTTCCCCCCGCACATTTGTGCAGTCGTGTCCGACTCTAGGGGCCAGTGCTCATCTCCGTTTGTTAGCCAAAGAGCCAGCATTGTCTGAAGATGCTTCTGCGGTCATGTGGCTGGCATGACGCACGCGGAACGCTGTTACCTTCCCACCGAAGTGGTACCTATTTATCTACTTGCATTTGCATGCTTTTGAATTGCTAGGTTGGCAAGAGCTGGAGCGAGTGCAGGAGCTCACTCCGTCACACAGGGCTAGGGATTCGAACCTCCGAACATGCGATCTTCCGATTGACAAGCCTGGCGTCTTACCCGCTGAGCCACCACGCCCCATAAATGCACTTTAAGCTCTCCTTTTTGTCTCCTTAAAGACACCCCAAGAAATCTTGATTCCGCCCACTTTGCACCCTGAAACCTGCTGATCTGCTTGACCCCCCCCCCCCAGGTGCAAGAACTTTCTTTTAAGGCAATCATAATGTTAACAGATAACCACGGCTGCCTCTGGCTGGTTCATTCCAAACAGCACCCTGTTTGCCAACTGAACCTTCCCCCTGCATTAAAAGGTCACTGTTGTGGTTAGTAAAAGAAACCACACAACTTCTGGAAGAACAGAAAGTCTGACCAGTTTGGTGCAATGGTGGTTAGTTCAAGAAAAACACTGGGTTAACAGTTTTTTTAAATTGCTAGACTTATCACTTGTTTTTCCACCAGGAGCCAAACGTGGCGTCCACTGCACTCCCTCCTCCAATGTTTTCCACAACAACCCGGGGAGGTAGGTTGGACTGAGAGACTGCAAATAGCCCAAAGTCACCTGGGGGTTTCTGCAGGTGGAGACTTTGAACCTGGATCTCCCTGGTCCTGGTCCTGGTCCAGCACCTTCAACACTACATCCTGCCAGTTCACATTAAACAAATGCTTAGCAGTTTCTGGAATGCTTAGATGTGTTTGCATTTTCGCATGGGAAAACCCTCTGCTGGACACTGTGGCTGGGATCCATAGCGTGAATTTCTGGCTAGCAGAGAATCAACGCAGCCTTGTCAGAGTCTGTTTCAAATCTGTTTGCAGGAAGCCAAACTGAGTCCTTTAAAACCTCAATTAACAGAAACCAACCTATCTAGGCATCTCCATCAGTTGAATTGTATCACAGGGCAGAAGTCAGCGAGAGCTTCAGGAAGGAAACCAGCTACCTTGGGAGGTGGCAGCCTCTGCATGGCTGGAGGCCCTCAGAGAGAGGCTGGTGGGGAATGCTGCAGGGCGGGATTCCTGCATTGCAAGGGGGTGGATTAGATGACTCCTAACATCTGTTAAGGTGCGTCTTGGCTCAGCGGGTCAATGGATTGGAAGGTCGCAAGTTCGGAGGTTCGAATCCCTAGCCCCGCGTGACGGAGTGAGCTCCCACAATCGCCCCAGCTCTTGCCAACCTAGCAATTCAAAAGCATGCAAATGCAAGTAGATGAATAGGTACCACTTCGGTGGGATGGTAACAGCATTCCGCGCGCGTCATGCCGGCCACATGACCGCGGAAGCGTCTTCGGACAACGCTGGCTCTTCGGCTAACAAACGGAGATGAGCACCGGCCCCTAGAGTCGGACACGACTGCACAAATGTGCGGGGGGGACCTTTACCTTTCTAAACATCTGTTCAATCCTGACATTTCAGAAACTTAAATTAAGCCAGGTGTTACAGCCTTGGATATGTAATATGCTTATATGATATCATAATTATTCTGAATTATTTTGCCTGCGCTAATCTGTCAGGGCTGAATCAATGAAACGTACATTGTTGTACTGTAGTTTTGAGAAGAGCGCCAGGGAAAACTGAAAGCTTTTCTGCAAACATTTCTAGGTCCGCTCTTAGTTACCTGTCTGGTGGGTCCATCTTGGATTCTACTCTCAAACGTGGCAAGTTCTTAACAGTTGTCACAAGCACCAGGCCCTGAAGGGTTACTTCAGACTCATGTCTCTCTTAAATTTGTCGATCAGAGGCAGGCGGTGAGATGCTACAGGCGCACATCTGCCCCAGATGCTTCCCTGGTGCCCACCAGGCCCCTTGCCCTTCCTGGCATTGTAAAGGCTCTTTCAATGAAAAGCAGGTTAATACAAAGCCGGCACACTGCAAAGCGAAGGACTAGATTTATCATCATTCAGCAGAGCTTGGGGAGCTGCAAAGATCCCTCTCAGAGAACAAGCCTGTTGTTGGATTAAGGCAGCCTTTCTCAACCTTCTGACCCTGGAGGAACCCTTGAAATATTTTTCAGGCCTCGGGGAACCCCTGCACATTCAGGCTCAAATATAGGCCAGAAGTTACAAAATTATTGTATTCGTTTCATGGGTAAAAGGTAAAGGTTCCCCCCGCACATTTGTGCAGTCGTGTCCGACTCTAGGGGCTGGTGCTCATCTCCGTTTGTTAGCCAAAGAGCCAGCGTTGTCCGAAGACGCTTCCACGGTCATGTGGCCGGCATGACGTGCGCGGAACGCTGTTACCGTCCCACCGAAGTGGTACCTGTTAATCTACTTGCATTTGCATGCTTTCGAATTGCTAGGTTGGCAAGAGCTGGAGCTAGTGCGGGAGCTCACTCCGCACGCAGGGCTAGGGATTCGAACCTCCGAACTTGCAATCTTCCGATTGACAAGCCTGGTGTCTTACCCGCTGAGCCACCACGCCCCACGTTTCATGGGTAGGCCTGTATTAATAGTGTCCTTAAACTAAAAATAATGAAACTTACCTCTTGAATGTGAAGTTGCCCGAATTTGAAATAATTTTTTTAATAAATTTTAAAGTGACCTCTCGCAGAACCCTGGTTGAGAAACCGTGGATTAAGGGGCCACCCCCACTGGGAGAGACATTTTGTGGGTGCCCCACCACTTTGTCACAGTTCCAAACATACCCCAGAAAGGCTGACATCCTGTTGCTAATGTTAGTCATTCAACTAACTAATGCTGGATTGACTGTATCCAGCAAGAGGACAGATACAAACTGATGTCAGCTTGTGGGCTACAACCTGTGGTTGCGTGTATGCTGTCAAGGTCCACACTCCCATTTTGGGACCAGGGCCCATGGGAGGGCTTTACAGGGGGGAAATGGCTCCATTATGCCCTGCAAAGCTTGAGGTATCCAGTTTGCCTTTTAACAACCCAAGATACAAAACAAAACACAAGAAGAGGAAGTTTTGCATGCTGGAGGCTGTAAAAGAGATGCTGGAGGCCTGCCAATGGCCGGCTTTTCACATCCCTGCTACAGGGACGGACATAATCTACCAAATGCTGAGCCACTGGGTTTATCAGCCAGAAAAGGGCACTCGATCATGGTGCCATGGCGACCGCCTGCTGAAAAAGGCTCCTTCCTCATAACATCGATGAACCCCCCAGCACCTCCTCTGCCCTTGCAGGAGAGCTCCAAGAGACACTTCAGAGGCTGGTCTGGCCCAAAACGGGCAAAGTTTAAACATACGTTTGCTTAGAGCGACTGATAAAGCAAAGGCCGTGTTTACAGTGGGCGGGAAAAGATTCACTCCCGACCAATGAGCCTCCAACCATCCAGGCAACGGACCCCCTTTCGGGGGCATCAGGCAGGGCAGAGACAGCCTCTCCCCACAGCAGCTGACTGCTGGTGACTCAGCCCTCTGAAAAAGGCCAAGTGCCCGCTTGGGGCAGCAGATCCCACCAGGCTCCGCTGGAGAAGGGAGGTCTTCGACTCGACTTGTCCCATCCTAAATTCTCAGATGACTGGGGATAACTAAGGCCTCCCAGCTCCCAGGAACTCCCAAACCAATGGCGAGGGGTCCTGGGAAACATAGTTCAGAAACATCTGGGGAGCCACAGGGTCCTGTCCCTGGAGCAGAAATGCCTGTAGAGTTCTTGTCATCATAGATGATTAATTGCTGAGAACGGAGGAGCTAATTCCCAAAGCTACTCCATTTTTTGCTCTGCCTGTACAGCGCCGCAACTAGGGGGGGGGCAAGTGGGGCATGTGCCCCGGGCGCCACGCTGGGGGGGCACCAGAATGACAAAATAACCCATGGGGGGGCGCGGAATCAATGTTTGCCCCGGGTGACACAGACCCTAGTTCCATCCCTGTGTACATACAATGCAGGTAGTCCTCGTTTAGCAACTGTTTGCAGTTACAATGGTGATGAAAAGTAACTTTGTGACCAGTCCTCGCATTTACGACCTTCGCAGGTCTGTAAAGCAAAGGAAAGCTGAAGTAAGATCATAATTTGATGAGACTTGGCGGCATTCTCTGTAGAAACCCAGACAATTCTTTTCTCAGAGACTGGCATACTTCTGCAGCCAAGCAGCTAAGGGGGGGGGGGGCAGGAGAGAACCAAAACTCTTCCAGAGGAAACAGAGTACATTGTATTAATTAAAAGAGTTTGCACAACATGCTAAACACCGAACCCGAGTTAACAAAATGACTATATTCACAAAAAGCCACATCACAGGTAAACACGATGGCCTGGTTCACACAATAATGTGAAGACAATGGTCGAGTCAACCACAAACAGCTCAGCCACACACACCTTATTCTTGCGTGTTGTGCGGACCCAGCCAGTAATGCTGGCAGGTTACTGTGCTCTGGAGGCCAGCAGAGCGGAGCAGCCGAGGCCTGGAACGAGACCGGGGAACAGGTTTGTCCACCCACAGCCATGGAAAGCCACCAGCTGGCTCTGGGCTGGCAGGCCAAGCTACCCCACAGGGCTGTGGTGAGAAAGGGTGTGCTATAGACGTGTCTCCAAAATGGAATAGAAAGCTAACAAATAAATAAAGATTTCAAAAAAACCAGCTAGCGGAGCAGAAGCTATAGTCCCCGTTAAATGCCTGCCTGCTGTGAAATTCATAATAAATTAACAAGGAAAAACAAAAAGTTGATAAAACATAATAAAGATAAAGAAAGAATCAGGTAAACTCCTCATTGCAGTGTAAACATAAAACAGTTTAGATGCTGTAGTGATCAATTAGCTCCTTGGCGAATCTCTTGTGTTTTGTTCACCTGGGTTTATGATGTTGTGCAAACGCAGCCCAGGCAGTTAAGTAAAGGTAAAGGTTCCCCCCGCACATTTGTGCAGTCGTGTCCGACTCTAGGAGCCAGTGCTCATCTCCGTTTGTTAGCCAAAGAGCCAGCATTGTCTGAAGACGCTTCTGCGGTCATGTGGCCGGCATGACGCGCGTGGAACGCTGTTACCTACCCACTGAAGCGGTACCTATTCATCTACTCGCATTTGCATGCTTTCGAATTGCTAGGTTGGCAAGAGCTGGGGCGAGTGCAGGAGCTCACTCCGTCACACAGGGCTAGGGATTCGAACCTCCGAACTGCGATCTTCCGATTGACAAGCCTGGCGTCTTACCCGCTGAGCCACCACGCCTAGGCTAAATGCACTTTAAGGTAAAGGTAAAGGTTCCCCCCGCACATTTGTGCAGTCGTGTCCGACTCTAGGAGCCAGTGCTCATCTCCGTTTGTTAGCCAAAGAGCCAGCATTGTCTGAAGACGCTTCTGCGGTCATGTGGCCGGCATGACGCGCGCGGAACGCTGTTACCTACCCACTGAAGCGGTACCTATTCATCTACTCGCATTTGCATGCTTTCGAATTGCTAGGTTGGCAAGAGCTGGGGCGAGTGCAGGAGCTCACTCCGTCACACAGGGCTAGGGATTCGAACCTCCGAACTGCGATCTTCCGATTGACAAGCCTGGCGTCTTACCCGCTGAGCCACCACGCCTAGGCTAAATGCACTTTAAGGTAAAGGTAAAGGTTCCCCCCGCACATTTGTGCAGTCGTGTCCGACTCTAGGGGCCGGTGCTCATCTCCGTTTCTTAGCCGAAGAGCCAGCGCTGTCTGAAGACGCTTCCACGGTCATGTGGCCAGCATGACGGGCGCGGAACGCTGTTACCTACCCACCGAAGTGGTACCCATTTATCTACTTGCATTTGCATGCTTTCGAATTGCTAGGTTGGCAAGAGCTGGGGCGAGTGCGGGAGCTCACTCCGTCACGCGGGGCTAGGGATTCGAACCTCTGAACTTGTGTCCAGACAGTTCCTGCTGCCTAAAAGTTTATACGCTCATGAAGGATTTTACTGTGCAGGTTTCCAAACAGGGTAACATTCTTGGGATTTTAACACCTTTCTAAGCATGTGCAATAGGCACATCCAACCTGGTTGCACTTTAACTGGACTGGAACTGGTTGCGATTACCCATTAATGAATGAAAGGCACTCTGGACGTGTTCAGAGGCACCGGCATCTTTTTTCTAGTCAACAGACAAACCTTGCTTGAAAGCAAGGCCTGAAACAGACCCTATTTATTTATTTATTAGATCTGTCACCCTTCGGTAAATAAGCGGATAACATTAGACAGACAGAGACTGACCCACTTTGCATACTGCCCTACGGCTGGGCATATTCCATAGACTGCGGTGCCTGAGTCACACAATATGCTGTATCTAAAACAAACAAACCACACACTGGCTTAACATGACACCCAAAACTAAATAAACAGCACACACACTGGCTGAGTGTGTACAACTTGCCTAGATTAAATACGCACTGGGTAATTTGTAGCTGAGGTTGGGAACAAAAACCATTCTCTAAATATGTCGTGTGAACCATCACATTACGCCATCATAACGTTTCAGCATTACGTGTTCTGTGAACACACCATCTGTGTGTGAACCAGGTTCACAATTTAGGGTTTTGTATGAACACACAGACTGGTGTCAGTATGTCTGCATCTTTACACCCTCATATAACATATTTACACACATATCTTCTTCCCTATAGGGAGGTCCATCCTACACTAAGGCATAACATAGCAGTGTTCACAAAACCATCCACTGTGGTTTGCAAACGAGTTTCTGGTTTACCATGATAAGAGAAGATGGCCAACTGTGATTTATGCAAAAAAAAAAAGGTTAAACAAACCATGGCTTGGCAGGAGGTGCAAACCCAAGTTAGGGCCGGTTTCACCCAGCACATTTAACTTGGCTAGAGTAATGGATAGCACAAAAGAAAACCAAGGTTCACAATAGCCAGATGTCATTATGTGCGAATGCAGCCGCGGGGTCTTCCACTGACCTGGTTCAGCATGACGTTCAGATGCCCTTAGAGGCACCACCTGCAACGCAGCCTCGCCACTCCGGCCGAGCCAACGCGCTTTCCGGGCGAGCGCTCCGGGTTTGCTTTTCCGGGCGGGATCAGCGGCGCAGAAGCGCCCCGGACAGCTGGAAGCCCGGCGAGCGGCAGGCGAGTTCCCTCGCGCACGGGCGTGGCGGGAGAGGCGTCCCTCCGTCCGTCCGCCCGTCCGCGCGGTGCTTCCACGCCGCAAGAGCCTCGCCGACGCCTCCCGGCCCGCGCGCCCGTCCTCGGGGGAGCTGCGGACACCCCGGACGCGCCGGGCGAAAGCGCCGTGGGTATCTCCCGACCCGCACGGTCCCTTGACTCCGCGGGGGGCGTGGCTTCCTCTTAAAGGGGCAGCGCCTCCTCCTCCTCCGCGGGAATCGGTTTCCCGAGCCCGGGGCGCCCTCGCGGACGTCCTTCTGGTTCTCCGGTTTCTTAGCCGCTCGGACGGGCTGCAAAACTCAGTGGCAGCAAAGAGGTGCAGAAACGCTCGCCTTTTCGGCCGTCTAGCGGTTGCCCAGAGATAGCCGCCCAGCTACGGGAACCCGGTGTCAGACGTGCTTCCCCACGTGCACATATCATTACTTCTGCCACGATAACCCTGCGAGGTAGGGCGGAAACGAGCAGGGGAACTTCGGCTTTTATCACGCTCCTTGCGCAGTTTGGATGCGAGGAGCGCGGAATTTCTTTATTCCGCGGGATTCCCTTGCCGGCTCTGTGCTACTGTGCACCACGGAAGATGTAGTCCAACACATAAACACAAGTAGTTTATAAGCCACCTGCATGTTAATGCGATGTGTATGAAAGCAGCTAGACGCGCCCGAGGGAGGGAAACGGTTTGCGGCAGCCCGACCGGCCCAACGCCGGAGCCCGGGAACGCCCGCTCAGCCAGACGGGCGGCCGGGAGGGGAGCGAGGCTCGTCCGGAGGAAACGCTGGAAGAGCCCACGGCGCCCGGAAAGCCCGCGCGGCGTGGAAGGGCTGCGCGCTCACTCAGCTCGGGTAGTCAGAGCGTCTGGAAGGAGCACAACACGCGTTTATCGCAACGGTCGTTGCGGGCTTCGCCAGAAAGAGGGACCCCACGGCGGAAAGCGGAGGTTTGGACGGGCGCGCAGAGGAGGGAGGTCCGCGGGATCTGACTGGCTGGCCGGGCAGCTGGCGGCCCCTCGCCCCTGCGTTTGGGATTGCCTCCATTGCCCGGCCCAGCGGCCTTTCAGGAGGGAGCGGCGCCGGGGAGGCCCTCGCGGAGGAGGAGGCCGCCGCCCTTGGGCGGCTTCCATCTTCGGTCTAGGTGGGACGGCGGGAGCCTCTGTCGGGGCAGGGAGGGTCGATTTGGGTCTGGTGGGATAGGCAGAGAGAGGCGCTGGGTTCCACCCTGGCCATACCCGGGAGGGGAGGGGAGGGGAGGGGAGGGGAGGGTGCAGTCTCCGTTTGGTTTGTCAGGCTTGTTTTTTCCACTACGTGCACCAGGGCTCAGGACTGCCAAATTCTCTGGTTATGAAAGCCGGCTGGGTGACCTGGGGCCAGTCCCTCTCTCTCAGCCCTAGGAAACAGCCAATGGCAAACCAGGAGGCTGTGAGTTCTAGTCTCACCTTAGGCACGAAAGCCGGCTGGGTGACCTTGGGCCAGTCCCTCTCTCTCAGCCCAGCTCACCTCACAGGGTTGTTGTTGTGGGGAAAACAGGAGGAGGAAGGAGTATTAGGTATGTTCGCTGCCTTGAGTTATTCATAGAAATAATAAAGATCCCTATTTCTAGCTTGCCACCGGTCCCAATGAGGACTTCACAGTCTAGGAATGCCAGTCTGTTGTCCTTGGTGTCTTCTCTGGTGAAGCTAATGATCTACAGGAAACCCACACACACACATCAATATCTGATGTTTGACTCCCACCATCCACTGCACTGTGTGGGTTTCCTGTAGATCATTAGCTTCACCAGAGAAGACACCAAGGAGAACAGACTGGCATTCCTAGACTGTGAAGTCCTCATTGGGACCGGTGCCAAGCTAGAAATAGGGATCTACAGGAAACCCACACACACAGATCAATACCTGATGTTTGACTCCCACCATCCACTGCAGCACAAACTAGGAGTCATCAGGACATTGTCACACAGAGCAGAAACCATCCCCACCTCCATGGATTCCAAAAAGAATGAAAAGCAGCACCTGAGAACAGCCCTGAAGGCCTGTGGATATCCAAATTGGGCCTTCACCAAATCTAAATCTACCAGACCTAAAACAGCGACAGACAGGGCTGAGACTCAGAGTAAACGAAAGAACCTGGTCATTCCCTACATGGCTGGCGTGTCTGAAAAGATAAAACGGATATTTGGCAAACACCACATACCTGTATATTTCAAACCCACCAACACACTGAGACAGGCTTGTACACCCCAAAGATCAAACTCCAAAACACAAGGAAAGCAATGTAGTTTATGCAATCCAGTGCAGTGAGGAGTGCTCTGAACTCTACATTGGAGAAACCAAACAACCTTTGTACAGGAGGATGGCCCAGCACAGGAGGAGTAACACCACAGGACCAGAGTCAGCAGTTTATCTTCATCTAAAGGAAAAAGGACACTCATTTGAGGACATTAATGTTCACATATTAGACAGAGAAGATAGGTGGTTTGAGAGAGGGGTCAAGGAATCCACTTATGCCAACTTGGAAAATCCTTCCTTGAATAGAGGTGGGGGCCTCAGGGACAACCTCTCCCCCATCTTCCTCCCTGCTTTGTCTTCTGTGCCTAGGAAGATTAAGACCATTTCACAAGCTCAACAGCAGCATGGTGATCTTAACGATCCTCCTTTAGATGATAAAAGGACTTAAAATAACATCTCAATATAACCATGACCTAGCCCCAGGTGCAAGGTCACACAGCTACCTAGAAACATATTTAGGATTCCCTTACCAACTTTGCTCAGACTGAAGAAGCTCCTTGGATAAGGAGCGAAACGTTTCCACTGAGAAAATAGAAATCCAGTTGACATGATTCAAGCTACAGACAGGAGACTGAGAGTTCTAGTCCCGCCTTAGGCACAAAAGCCGGCTGGGTGACCTTGGGCCAGTCCCTCTCTCAGCCCAACCCACCTCACAGGGTTGTTGTTGTTGTGGGGAAAATAGGAGGAAGGAGGAGTATTAGGTCTGTTCGCCGCCTTGAGTTATTTATAAAAATAATAAAGGCGGGATAAAAATAAATAAATAATAATAAGTACCACAGCATTTAACTCTGTCTTCCAAGTTCGGCAAGTGATGTCATGTGTGACATTATGTAGATGGGTAATTGGGGTCATGATATAATGAGACAGCTGTGCGTGTCATTTGCATGATGCCACGGTATGGGGGACCTCATCTGGGCTTCTCCCAGATGTCTACAGTGTTAACTCTAGTTTGGGCTTTCTGCATGGCTTCGTGTGTTGTGTGAACCCCCCAAAAGGTCCGATTCCCACCATCAGTAAAGCACCTTGCACCGCAGCCAGCTGCCTCTTACACTTAGTTTGCCCGGAACTCTCAGGAAGCCTTCAGCTGCCTTCCCCCAACAGTGCGTTGGGAGCCTTTTCTGGGGCCACACCGAAACCATCACCCAGGCTGGGAGCAGGTTAAGAGCCTGAATTAGCTCAGGAGCATTAATTTGAAAAATACAGTGAATGAATGAATGAATGAATGAATGAATGAATGAATGAATGTTCTGTTTGTCAAGGGCTTAGGGATTTTTTTCCTAAACTTTATTAAGGTTGCAAAATACAGTTAAAATGCAAAGTACAGAAAAGTTTGAATAAAGAACTAAAAGAAAAAAGAAAAACTAAAAAGTGCAAGGACTTCCAACCTTCTCCAACACAGATATCAATGCATATTTTAAATGCATATTATAATCTCTTACTCTTAATCAAACCTTAGCTAACATTATTTCTGTAGAAAGGTTTAGCTCAGGAGCATTAATGTCCCCTGCTTTTGATAAAGTCCCCTGCTTTATCAAACTAGTCCATACCTAAATTGCTGCACCTGCCAGCGAGCCTGCTTGCTTGCAGGAGAGGAGAAGGCGCGCCCCAGCCAGGCAGAGCCTCTCTCCCTCTCTGCCAAGGCTCCTTGGCCCACTCCGTGGGGAGACGCTGTCCCCTTAGAAGCCATTTCTCTTTCATCTTTATGCAAGGTGAAAGAACAATTTTTAAATATGTGGATTCCTCCAGGAACAGGTTAGTTTCAGATCAAAACACACTGATTGCAAAGAATGTGTGATAAAATGGGCTAAACACTTTGGTTATAATATGTGAATGGATCAATGGGAAAATATGTGGTTGAAAGGACTGAAATTTACATTATGTTCTAGTCTTAAAGAGAATGTTTATAAAATGATGGATCGTTGGTATTTTTCGCCAGAGAAATAGAATGTATAAAGGTACCTTGAATTTATGCTGGAAGTGTGAACAGCATGAAATGACATTTTATCATATCTGGTGGACATGTAAAAAAGCCAAAAAAAAATTGGATACAAATACATACACTAATTCAGAAGGTTTTAAAGACTAATATACAATTGAAACTGGAGACTTTTATTTTGGGACTAATGGACAGACAGCTAGAAAAAAGACATGGAACTTTGTTTTTATATATAAAACTGCAGCGAGATTATTACATGCTCAAAAGTGGAAAGGCTCAACATTACCCACAACAGAGGAATGGTTGGTGAAGATGATGGAATTTGCAGAGATGGCTAAATTGACATCCTTGATTAAAGAAAGGACAACATCCATATTTATGGCTGACTGGAAACCCCTCATAGACTTTTGCATGAAACAGAGAAAAGTGCACTTGTGACATGTGGTTTTTGATTTAGAAAAAAAATAAATAATAGAAAAAAAGCTGCTTTTGTAACCATAAGGTAAAGGTTCCCCCCGCACATTTGTGCAGTCGTGTCCGACTCTAGGGGGCAGTGCTCATCTCCGTTTGTTAGCCAAAGAGCCAGCGTTGTCCGAAGACACTTCCGCGATCATGTGGCCGGCATGACGCACGCGGAACGCTGTTACCTTCCCACCGAAGTGGTACCTATTTATCTACTTGCATTTGCATGCTTTCGAATTGCTACGTTGGCAAGAGCTGGGGCGAGTGCGGGAGCTCACTCCGCACGCAGGGCTAGGGATTCGAACCTCTGAAGTTGCAACCTTCCGGTCGACAAGCCTGGTGTCTTACCCACTGAGCCACCACGCTCAATAGCAAACTGTAAATGATACTTGTATCTGTTGCAAAGGAAATCGGAAGCTTCTTATATTTTCTTTCTAGACTTTTGTCTTTTTCTCTTCCTTTTTCTTTATTCTGTATTTTTGTTACTTTTTATCTTCTCTTTAATAAAATTCATACAAAAAAAACAACACTGATTGCACATTCCAAGCGATGGATCTCATTCAGCCTGGCAACGTTATAAGGGTGGGGCAAACAAACTTCTACCTTTTCAGATTCCAAGCCTGGGTTTTTATTTATTTTTATTTATTTCTTCAATTTATACATCTGCCCAGTTCAAAGCAGCTCTTTAAACTATTCCATGAGCATCTAGTAGAAAATGTTGAGGAAATTAATCAGGGCTTAGAGAGAGCCTTTAGCCCCTGATTCTCCTCCCCATGATCTGTCCTGTAGTAATCCGTCACAAGATTCTCTCTAGGCCTGGTCAGGGTGCCGTGCCAATGCACCGGCAAGTGGCCATTCCCAACAGGACTGCTTATTTCTTGTCTCCGCCCCCCCCCCCCACTTCAGTTATGAGTTTAACAAATATTTGAATACCTACATGCAATAAAAACACTGCTGTGGCTTTTCTGCAGACCTTTAAGATGCAGGAGAGCAGGACGGGCCAGTTTGTTAGTTGTTCTCCCTCCCTCCTGGCCACTTGGCACCCGCATTGCCTTTTTCGGGAAACTGAGAAGAGGTCGTCATTCCTGTAAGGGTGAGGCTGCTTAGTAGTTGCCATTCTCTGTTTCTTAAAAGAAATGCAAGTGAAGCTGGTTAACTTTAGGTGGTGAAAAAAGGAAACAGGAACAGGTGCCATTGCCAACTGCAGGGGCTACGCTACTCCATCCACATGCTACTCCATCCACATCAGTCCCAACTGCATGGGCTACGCTACTCCATCCACATGCTACTCCATCCACATCAGTCCCAACTGCAGGGGCTACGCTACTCCATCCACATGCAGACCATCAGTCCCATTTTTTGTGGCAAGTGGATAACAACACCCTGAACAATGGCTATGTGAGTTTCCATCATCTTAAGGGGTGTAATTAATGAAGCGCGGTGGCTCAGCGGTTAAGACGCCAGGCTTGTTGATTGGAAGATCGGAAGGTCGGCAGTTCCCGAGCGCCGTGTGACAGAGTGAGCTCCCACACTCGACGCAGCTCTTGCCAACCTGCAATTCGAAAGCATGCAAATATTAATAGGTACCACTTCGGTGGGAAGGTAACAGCGTTGCACGTTCGTCATGTGGCCACATGACCGTGGAAGCGTCTTTGGACAGCGCTGGCTCTTCGGCTAAGAAACGGAGATGAGCACCGGCCCCTAGAGTCGGATACGACTGTGCGGGGGAACCTTTACCTTAATGAATGAAGCAGATTCTGTTGGAAGCAGATTTACACAGTCTGCATCCAGTGGAGCTCACGGTGCATGTAACAAGCCAGGCATTTTGCTCATACCACCAAAATCTGCAAAAATCATGTGTAGAAAAGAAGGTGGATGCAAACTTTACACTTTACATTGAAAAGCATGTGTTGAAAAAATAACAAAACATGAAAACCTGCCATAAAGAGGGATCTTTGACCATTTATGTTAACAGTTATACAGTAAATCAATGGGAGATACAGAGGCTCCATTTATTAATGGCAATTGTGAGTGATTTATGTTTTTCCCCCCTATGGATTAAAATTATTAGGAAGCTTGAATAGAAGGTTGCCCCGCTGCTTCAACTGTGGGTGCACGCCTGTCATGGATTGTGCCCAAAAGGCCTGCTAGTGAGGAATGCCTGGGTGCCAGTGTAGGTGAGGTGCTTTCTGCATGGTTATCTAGGCTGCCGATAAAGAAGAAAGTAGACAATTTGCACTCGCTCCAGCTCTTGCCAACCTAGCAGTTTGAAAGTATGCAAATGCAAGTAGATGAATAGGGACCACTTCGGTGGGACGGTAACAGCATTCCGTGTGCGTCATGCCAGCCACATGACCGTGGAAGCGTCTTCGGACAACGCTGGCTCTTCGGCTAACAAACGGAGATGAGCACCGGCCCCTAGAGTCGGACACGACTGCACAAATGTGCGGGGGGAACCTTTAACTTTACCTTTAGACAATTTGCAAGGTCACAATACACAAAAGCTTGAATGACTACTATTGTGAAAACAGCCCAACATTTTTTTAAAAAAAGCTGGAGAACATTTGATTTTAAGACTATGCCTGCCAGATGGAGGACATGAGGACAACGTCTGATAACCCTACGTATGGGGGGCCTGGACAGACTACTGCTGCATTTCCCAGCTCTCCAAGGCTGGGGACCAGGTTGCCTGCAGGATGTCTTTGGAAGGGCCTTCGGTTGGCTGAGTCAGGGTAACTCTTGGCCTGCTTACCTTCCGGGGTCTGCAACTACGGCAATATTTTAGGGACATTCCAAGCCCGAGGCCCTTACCCTGGAGGGATTGGATTTTTCTCCCATTACCCCAAGCTGATTTGCCTGGGGATTATGGGAGCTGGAGTCCAACACATTTAGGAGACACCCAAGTTAGGGAAGGGAGGCTATCATTCCCTTTGGCCTCTCCTTAAATGGATTTTGTTCAGCTACATTGACTTCAGCTTCCTCTGCTTTTGATTTTTTCATACTGGTTGGGATGGGCGATTTAAATGGGGGAGGGAATATTTTCCAGACGGGGCCACTCTTAAGGCAACCATTTCAACCACCAAGGGTCACACAGGATGGCAGTGATGTGGTCATGTCACGGGGGGGGGGGGGTGCTGGCTTAATACACCTCTTCCCTTTGGCTTTTATTCACAATTTTTTATAGCATTCTGTTTTAAATGGCTGAGGAGGATAGGGGTGTGGACTCTTTGCATGTCAGCTGTGGCCAAAGTTTGGGTCTCGCGGTGCACGGGACACACACTTCTTAATTGGCATGGCTAATAGCTAATGATAAGACTGGATAATGAAGAAGGTGATGATAACACGCAGCCTTCAGTTAAAACGTACGTTATAGCTGGAAGCCATCCCAGAAATAACATCCAAGGCTGTGTTCAAATTGGTCAAGGAGAAGAGAGACATGAATTGAAACTGAAGGGGAGTTCAGTGTGCAGTAACAGCCAGCAGGGCTTTCCCCGCCTTCCATTAGAGGAGGACAGCTGTTCTTGCCTTTTTGGTGACCTTGTCAGACAGACGGCCTAAAATGTAGCCATTATTGTCCCAGCTTGCTCGCTCCCTGGAGGTTCTGTTTGGTGTTCAACTCTTCCCTCGATGGTTCCAGATAAGGGGGAAATGCTAACACAATGGAGAACTGACTCCCCACAACCAGGCACTGGGAAGTTTCTCTCTCAGGGCCCAGCTAGGACTGCCAAGCAATCAGAGAACACTAACCTGATTCAACCATGAATCCCGTTCCCCAAACCAGAAAGGCACAGTGTCAGGACTCATGCTGTTCCCAATCTGGTCACTTCTAGCTGCGAAGGACTATAACTGCCATCTTCCCCAGCTAGTTGTGGATGATGCAAGTTGTAGTCCAACACTTCTGGCAGACGTCAGACTCAGGGCGGCTGGAAAAAGCTCACCTTTTTGAAACTTGACCATGATCCAAGATTCACACAGAGGTGAATCTTCTTGCTGGGCTAACTGACATGGCCAGAAAATGTCTGCAGGCACCAGTTGCTTGTCCTCTCTTTGGGGCCGTTTGGATTGTTTCTAATAAAAGGGTTCCCAACAAAGAATTTTTGTTGTCCTTTTTCTCGTAGGTTTTTAAATCTTTTTTTCATAGATTAAAGGTGTTGATAACTTCTTTTCGATAACACCTCTTGATAACATTCCTAATGGTGGAACTCCTTCACAGAACAGCTCACTTCACCAAGTTAGATAAACACTTAGCAGTGACATTTGTACATGTTTGCCGAGTGGATTCATTTTCTGTGTCTGAGTGTTTTGTGAGAACCCAGCCAGTGGGATGTATTTCATTGGGCTGAGTGTCAGAAAATGGTTTGATTCCATGTTGAGTTGAGCATTCTGTGTAACTCAACCATATAGTCACTTTAGATATCACACTAAGTCATGGTTGTTTAATCTGGACTTTCCGCATAAATCACAACTGACTATGTTCACATATCATGCTAAATGAAGAACTGTAGTTTAAAACCATGATGGTAGTTTTGCAAAGCAGGCTAAATCAAAATTAAACAAAGATATAGCTTAGTGAACCTAACTATACTCTGTGTGTGTGCGCGTGTGTGTGCGCGTGTGTGTGTGTGCATGTGTTTAAAGATGTTATGAGTAGATGTGCACAACTGCTGTGTTCACAAAATGTGTTGATTTAATGTGATGGTTTACCCAGCATGCTTAGAGAAGGGCTGCATCACAAGGGTTTGACCTTGGAATTGATGAGTCAAGATTCCTGAGTGCTGTTGTGTACAGATCTTCTTCACATCTGTGGCTTCCTGATTCTCTGCAAAGAGCTACAGTATTTCTCTAACCTTCCCAGGTCTGCTGGGAAAGCAGAGTGGAGGGAGAGGGAGAGGGAGAAAGAGATTTTTATAGCTGTGCCTAGCAGGAAGCCCAGTTACTGTGTGAACCCAGCCACTGTGGTCTGAAAATCATGGATTGCGGCTTGGTGTCCTGTGCGTTTTCTGCTTGATAACTTTCTGTTCAGCGATGAAGATGGTGTGTTTCAGTCTTCCTTTGAAGAAGGGCTTGTAGTTGGGAAAATGTGACGGAGGGCCTTCAAACATATTTAGTAGAGTCTGTAGCTTGAATCATGTCAACTGGATTTCTATTTTCTCAGTGGAAACGTTTCGCTCCTTATCCAAGGAGCTCCCGGTTGTGGAGCCACAGAATCTGCCATCCACAACAACCACCTACCTTTTGAGGAAGCAGAACAACTCCGGCTTAAAATATCTGCAGCTCTGTCCAGCGCTCAACCTCCTCCCCCCAACCTTACCGTCCAAGAGAGGAGAGCCCTGACAGCCCTCAGCAAAGATGAAACCATCACCATTTTACCTGCTGACAAAGGAAGATGTACAGTGGTTCTAAACACTGCAGACTACCACAATAAAATTACCTCACTTTTGGAGGATCACCATACATATGAAAAACTGAAAAGAGACCCCACCAACAATTACAAGAAAAAGGTAATAGACAGTTTGAAACAATTGGAACATGATGGCTCCATCGATAGGATTACCTACCACCGTCTGTATCCTAGGGAAGCCATCCCCTGCATCTACGGACTTCCTAAGATCCACAAGGAAGGAACACCCCTCCGACCCATAGTCAGCAGCATTAATTCGGTAACATACAACATTGCCAAACACCTCTCTACCATACTAGCACCTCTAGTTGGACACTCTGAACACCACATCCATAATTCGGAAGAATTTGTTTCCAAAGCAAAGATCCTGAAACTGGATACAGATGAAACTATGGTCTCCTTTGATGTGTCCTCCCTTTTCACCAGCATCCCCACCACTCATGCTCTATCCGCTGTCAGGAAGAGACTAGAAGAGGACAGCACCCTTGAAAGGAGAAGCCATCTCAACCCAAACCAGATCTGCCATCTTCTGTGTCTTAACACCACTTATTTCACATACAGAGGTGACTTTTACAGACAAAAACACGGCTGTGCCATGGGTTCTCCTGTGTCACCCAATGTAGCCAATTTATACATGGAAGAAGTGGAGAAGAAAGCACTCAACACATTCCAGGGAACGGTGCCCACCCACTGGTTTAGGTATGTGGATGACACCTGGGTCAAAATCAAGGCCCAGGAAGTACAGGCCTTCATGGACCATATAAACACTATAGATGCCAACATTAGCTTCACCAGAGAAGACACCAAGGACAACAGACTGGCATTCCTAGACTGTGAAGTCCTCATTGGGACCGGTGCCAAGCTAGAAATAGGGATCTACAGGAAACCCACACACACAGATCAATACCTGATGTTTGACTCCCACCATCCACTGCAGCACAAACTAGGAGTCATCAGGACATTGTCACACAGAGCAGAAACCATCCCCACCTCCATGGATTCCAAAAAGAATGAAAAGCAGCACCTGAGAACAGCTCTGAAGGCCTGTGGATATCCAAATTGGGCCTTCACCAAATCTAAATCTACCAGACCTAAAACAGCGACAGATAGGGCTGAGACTCAGAGTAAACGAAAGAACCTGGTCATTCCCTACATGGCTGGCGTGTCTGAAAAGATAAAACGGATATTTGGCAAACACCACATACCTGTATATTTCAAACCCACCAACACACTGAGACAGAGGCTTGTACACCCCAAAGATCAAACTCCAAAACACAAGAAAAGCAATGTAGTTTATGCAATCCAGTGCAGTGAGGAGTGCTCTGAACTCTACATTGGAGAAACCAAACAACTTTTGTACAGGAGGATGGCCCAACACAGGAGAAGTAACACCACAGGACCAGAGTCAGCAGTTTATCTTCATCTAAAGGAAAAAGGACACTCATTTGAGGACATTAATGTTCACATTTTAGACAGAGAAGATAGGTGGTTTGAGAGAGGGGTCAAGGAATCCATTTATGCCAACTTGGAAAATCCTTCCTTGAATAGAGGTGGGGGCCTCAGGCACAATCTTTCCCCATCTTCCTCCCTGCTTTGTCTTCTGTGCCTAGGAAGATTAAGACCATTTCACAAGCTCAACAGCAGCATGGTGATCTTAACGATCCTCCTTTAGATGATAAAAGGACTTAAAATAACATCTCAATATAACCATGACCTAGCCCCAGGTGTAAGGTCACACAGCTACCTAGAAACATATTTAGGATTCCCTTACTAACTTTGCTCAGACTGAAGAAGCTCCTTGGATAAGGAGTGAAACGTTTCCACTGAGAAAATAGAAATCCAGTTGACATGATTCAAGCTACAGATAATTCCACCTGGATGACTGAGAACCTTCATAGACATATTCAGTAGAGCCTTGAATTCACAGCAGGGTAAATTGGATCCAGACCCAGAAGCTGCATTCACGTACTCATCCTGGTTGCTGTTAACTTTGATTACGTCTTTTGTGGCTTTGCGTGCTGGGCAGTCCTAACCTTTATAATGGATTCATGTGCTGTGCAAACTCAGGAAAAGGATTATTTCAACAACCAGGCTAAGCATGTTGAGCAAATGCAGCTGGTGCAGTGGCTCATGCTGATGCAGCTTCCCCTTTGTCTGTCTCAATTTGAGTCCCCTACTTTGCGTAACTCTGCCCCCCCTTCACTTCCCAAAAACGTTGGAAAGGGCTACTGAGGTCATTTGGCCGCATAATGAGAAGACAGGATACCCTGGAGAAGAAGCTGATGCTAGGGAAAGTGGAAGGCCAAAGGAAGAGGGGCCGGCCAAGGGCAAGATGGACGGATGATATTCTGGAGGTGACGGACTCGACCTTGGGGGAGCTGGGGGTGGCGACGGCCGACAGGAAGCTCTGGCGTGGGCTGGTCCATGAAGTTACGAAGAGTCGGAAGCGACTGAACGAACAAAACAAACTCAGGTCATTTCTAATTTTGCAGCCTTTTTGTACTTCAGATGCCTTCTTACAGTATTTATAGGGTGTGCCCTGAGATAAGCGATGCAGTGGAAACCCATTTGTCTGCCAAAGCTTTCTATAATGTGGGAACAAGTGACATTACACTATTTCCAGCCACTGTTGATTGAAACCCACATTTCTTTGTGACTAACATGCAGGCACATCCCTTGTTCACATTAGATCTTTCAAGCTTTGCCAAACCGGTCAGTTCTGAGGGTCTCTGTAAGCGTCCTTGACGAGGTGGCGTCCGGAGTCCCTTTTGCCATCCAGCAGCACCCTTTGCCTGCTGCACTCTCGTGCTCCCTCCCTCCCTCCTGTCAGCCGTGAGCAGCTCAGCGTGTCTCCTCTGGGCTGGCGCCGTGTTCTCCTCTGCACGCCTTCCGGAGTGCTTCGGGAGAAGACGTGGGTGCCTTCACCAGGTGGGTGTGCCTGGCCACGCCTGTTTACCAGAAGAGAGGCTGATGAGGCTGCTCTTCATCCCCCCCCCCGTGCCCCAGGATGCTCTAGAAGCCCCCCCCCCCGAAACTAAGGATTGGGCCGCAGCCAGAGACATTTCTGTTCTCTGAAAATGAATGAGAATTGTATTGTGGGCATCGGCTTCCAGGGACTTTGTTTGCTTAGACCTTTTCTCAGTCTTTGCTACCAGTTGTTCTGGCCAGGAACTATTAGAACTAGGATACCGCCTGGACGGAGATGCAGGCTTTTGCCAGGTTTCCCACAGAGCCTGGGCACAGCCTCTCCCTTTCCTGCCTGGGAAGAAGAAACCAGTGAGCGGCTAAAAAGGGGACCTTGTTTCTGAAACCACAGCAGTGGATCCAAAACATACAAATGCCTATTCAGAGATTAAACGGTGAGTTGCAAAACAAATATGACGGGAAGACACAAGACTGGTGTCTGATTTTGTTTCTTCAAACACAGGTTTCCCCTTTTTTCCTGAAATTTTCCACAACTCCGTGTGGCAGGAACACAATGGGTGCAACAGGCAGAAATTCAGCAGAATTGGTTGTCCGTTATTGGCTCTAAGAACTAAAAATGGAAATCCAGGCAGGCACCAGAAACTTCCTGTCCTGCTGGGAAGCTTCTTGGCCAGTCTCTGTTGGAAGCTGGGGGCGGGACACCTTGAATCAGCAGCAAAGCTCTTTGGAATAGCTGGAGGTGGGGTTGCCTAACAGTATCATGGAATCACAGACTAGCCAAATGGGCTGGGTTTACCCAGCACAGCAATCCACCTGCCAAACAGTAAATTGATCAAGGTTAACCCCTTGAAGCACGGTGTAAACAGGGCCGATATGAATATATCGATGCAATAAAGATTCTCCCAACACTGTGGTTGATAGATACATTGTGATTTGGCTTATCATGTTGTATGAAACCAGCTATTGTAGATTGCAAACTAAGAATTATGGCATAAAGGTGGTGTGTGTGTGCGCGTGCATATTGTGTAAATCCAGAAAACTGCAGTTTATGCAACAATTCCTGGTTAAAGCATAGATTAAGTGCAAACCATGCTCAAGAAAATCATCTTGTACAACATGGTCCTTAGTCGCTATTTTAATTTTTTAATGTTTTTTAGATTTTTTTATCCCACTTTTATTATTTTTATAAATAGCTCAAGGCAGCGAACATACCTGATACTACTTCCTCCTCCTATTTTCCCCACCACAACAACCCTGTGAGGTGGTCTAGGCTGAGAGAGAGTGACTGGC